>OV277348.1:25971846-26571846 GCA_922984085.1 Sicus ferrugineus | reverse complement strand
AAGAACAGAAAAAACTTAGAAAAAAGTTTTTGATCGTGTTCAACCTTTTTTTATTCAGTCATAGGCAAACATAAGCAGTATTGCAGATTTAATTTTATTATTGTACTTTGCTATTTTCTAAACAGCACCCTCTAATCTAAATTCTTAAATCCAAATGATCCAAACTCCTGAAGAGCAATACACATATTATTCTTGGTCGAAATTAATTTGCTCCGATACAGTTGAGAAAACCCGAGGTTTAGGGAAAAATCACAAATTTTTAATTATTATATATTAATTTTCGATATACAAATTTAGTAATTCTACGAAAATTTGTCAAAAATTACTTTAAATTACATTTAAACTATGTGATTAATTGTATAACTACAATTTATCCAAATTTACATATGTTTTTCTCCAATAAAAACTGTTTCAGTTTAGAGTTCAGTGTAAAAGTGCCAATTACCTACGATACTTCAGTGCCAATTACCTACGATAGGTGATTGGCACTTTTACACTGAACTCTAAACTGAAACAGGAATAGCAAAAGAAGAAGAGCACTTTGTGTGTGTCAAATTAGAAATAGATCTAACCCGAAGACAAAGGTCTTTTTATCTATGGACAAATGTTCTCAGATAAATTATCAGATAAATGATTCCCATAAGAGCCTGTAATTTTAACAGCTGATTTTGTGTTTAGTGTTTAGTGCCTCTAATTGTGTTTAAGTCATAAAATGACATGCAGTCTACATGGTACTCAGCTACCAGGATAAACCCGAATAAAGAAATTTCCTTACACAGAAAAATGTGCTGAAGTTCCAAATAATTAGATTACACCCTTCTGGGTATTTCACTCTTTGGTTGGGATGTGAGCGGCCAGTTTGAATTGACTGACTTAAGCACATTAGTTGATTGATAACAAATACAAACACGGACAATTACTTGCTTCTAAAAAATGTTATGTTTTAAAAAAGCAATAGTTATGTGCTTAATTCCTATAACTCCGTAACACATAAATATGAACCTAAACGCAGTGAAAAATTGAGGACGGTTAAAATTTTGCACATGCTGCTAACATTTCCATATCTTGAAAGTCAACATACAAGCCGTAAAAACACATCTTTAGAGAAATTTTCCAATTCACTTAGCAATAATCTTAGGCATGCGACATATGGGAAACTTAAGGACTCAATCCATATAAACTCAAGGACTCAATCCATATAAACGCAAGGACTTAATCCATGTGCAAACTCGCAAACTCAAGAAGGGTCGTAAACACAAGACATACACTATATTTTGTTGTCATTTACCAATCCAAGTGGCCCAATTTTAGGAGCTAGTGAAGATGTAGCGCCAACTTCTCCTCCAACACAACGCAAATACACTACAAAAAACTTTGATCAGCATTTAATACCTTTATTTACACTAAATGTATTACCTATTTTAATTTCAGAAGGGTCAAATTTGGGCGGCATTTTTATCAGTAATCCGTGAACGGCCACAAAACCTTTTTTACTCGATCTTAAATCAGAACAGACCAAAATGCTTAATCGACCACAGCGTCAGTCTCCAAGAGAAGGAAACATAAATCCAACCCAATACGCTAACTTCCGCTAAAATTACAAATAGCAGTGTTCGATAACACTTAGACCATTCGTTTACTCCTAGAGACAGCACGTGCTCAAGCATAATTAAATTATTGTAAAACCACGGGTTGAACAAGCATATTCAAGCTAAGCAGTAAGGGATTTTTCAGACATAAACCATAATGAACATTAATCCATATCCTTCCCCTAATTATTTTTAACAAAGATATTGATGGAAAGGTCAGGTTCTAACTACAAATGTAGGAAAAAGTAGTTAAATATATTTTATACTATTCAACAGCAGAAAGTGGAAGAAATAAGTCTGTTCCTTTATATCTGAAACACATTTGGAAGCACAAAATTTCATTTTCTTACGGATAAAACATAATTACAACCCACAGACAAAACACAAAATCTGTCAATTCCTGTGTTGAAACAAAGGAATAGCAAAAGAAGTAGAAGAGCACTTTGTCTGTATCAAATTAGTATTAGATCTGACCCGAAAACAAATGTCTTTCTATCTATGGACAATTATTCTCATATAAATTATCTTTTTTCCTCAGATAAATGACTCCCATAAGAGCCTGTGTAATTTTAACAGCTGATTTTGCGTTTAGTGTTTAGTGACTCCAAATTTTTTTAAGGCAATACGTGCACGAAGTTACTTCCAACTTATTAGAACCGGTATATAAAAAGTAGTTATATACCGGCAACACTTAAGCCGGTATACAAAAAGTAGTTCTTATTGGTTGCGTCGTAAAATCGCGTCGCCTTACATATTCGCAGTGATGTTGCGTACCAGTGTCAGCAACACCTTTGCACGACGGATGCCGAATTTAGCTCCATGTGGGTTAAGTTCAAAATCCAGTCGCACATACTGCACTTCTGCTTCATTTATAGAAGCCCGGGTCTAGAGAGGCTGCCAACTTTTGATAAACTTGACAGTCTCTCTGATTCGATTTCTAAAATCCTGGAATCGTATCCGAACAGTGAAATTGTTGTTGCTGGTGATTTCAATGTTCATAATTCCAATTGGCTACGTCATTCGAGTCACACAACACCTGAGGGTTTGTATGTTGAGTTATTTGCTGAGTCTAATAATTTGACTCAATTAGTGAAGGAACCAACGCACTTTCCTTGCGTTGATGGGCAAAACCAAAATATTCTGGACCTTTTTTTAACTTCGCATCACAGCAAGTATGATGTGAATGTGCTTGCACCTCTTGGTAATTCGGACCACGCTACAATTTCTGCTACCTTCCCATATTCTAGTCTTCAATCCGCTCATCAGCCAGCTCCGAAGCGGACAGTGTGGCTTTATGAGAAGGCTAATTGGGATACGCTGAACTCCTTTTTCAGCCGTTTCAATTGGCAATTGTGTTTCAGGGATAGAAACATAAATGCTGCAGCAAAATTGGTAGAAAATATAATTTTATTTGGTATGAGGTCTTTCATACCTAATAAAAGAATTTCCATTAAACCAAAAGACCATTCCTGGTTTAATGCGACTTGCAGACAAGCAGTCAGGTCTAAAGAGGAAGCATTTAGGAATTGGCGTTTAAATAAAACTGCTGATACTAAACTGCTGCGCAATCAGGCCAGAAATACGTGCAATGCCACTCTAAAGCGCGAAAAAGTTCTCTACGAACAGCGCCTTAGACGCAGAGTTCTTGAATACCATAAGGGTAGCAAGAACTTTTGGTCGTTCGTGGGGAGGGTGAAGAATCAGACGCGATCGTCTATTCCAACTCTCCTGAAGGACGATCAGATCTTCACTCACTCGGTTGACAAGGCAAACTTATTAGCCAAAATGTTTGCTGAAAACTGCTCTCTTTCTGAGAGTAGCCAACCACTACCCGTGATCGACGGTGTGTCTCATATTATGCCTGAGATGCACTTTCGAACGCGGGCTGTTAAAAGAGTGCTTGTAAACCTCAACGTCAATAAATCCTCGGGACCGGATGGCATTTCAGCCCACGTGTTGAGAAAGTGCGTCTCAACACTGGCTCGCCCATTGCGCAATCTGTTTAACTTATCGTTTACTTCAGGAGTTTTTCCTAGTTCCTGGAAGATTGCCAATGTGCAGCCAGTTCCCAAAAAAGGTGAGGCTACGAATCCTGCCAATTACCGGCCCATAGCAATCTGTTCAATGCTCTCCAAAGTTATGGAGAGCGTTATAAATTTTAGCCTGATGAGGTATCTAGAGAGCAACCAATTGGTCAGCGATCGCCAGTACGGTTTCCGTGCTCACCGCTCCACAGGCGATTTGATGGCGTTCCTCACTGAGCGGTGGAATAGTTGTGTTCACCAATTCGGTGAGAGTAAGGTTGTTGCTTTGGATATCTCCAAGGCATTCGACCGAGTGTGGCATAAAGCACTTGTGTCTAAACTGGCTGCTTATGGTGTCGGTGATACATTCACTCGATGGATATCGAGTTTCCTCAGCGGCCGTTCTATTCGGGTTGTGATTGACGGCTTTGCTTCCGAAGAGCACTCCATAAATGCTGGAGTTCCGCAGGGTTCGGTCCTGTCTCCAACACTTTTTCTCATTTTTATCAATGACCTTCTGTCATTGACATCAAACCCCGTCTACTCGTTTGCTGATGACAGCAGCATTTGTCATTCATATTCATTCTCCAGGCGTCCTTCTATTCTGGAGATCAATAGAAAACGCAGAATTATGAATGACACACTCCAATCTGACCTCAACAAAATCCAGGAGTGGGGTCAAGCGAATCGGGTTGATTTTAATGCGCGGAAGACCCAATGCTGTTTGTTGACCCACAAGCGTCTGGCGGGCGACAACTTTCCACCTTTAAATATGGGTGGTGTGGATATTAATGAGTCGGAGGCTCTTGATGTTCTGGGCATGTCAATACAATGCGATCTTCGTTGGAACGATCACATTTTTGATGTGTCGAAAGAAGCAGCCAAGTGCTTAGGCTTTTTAAAGCGGTGCAAGAAATACTTCACTCCAACCGACCTTCGTTGTATCTACACCACTTATATCCGTCCGAAAATGGAGTACAACTCGCATATTTGGTCTGGAGCTTCGAAAGCATATCTTCAGCTTCTGGACCGTATACAAGGTCGTGCGATAAAACTTATAGGGGACAGTAGGGTATCCAGCTCTATTGAAACCTTGGGATGTCGTCGGAATGTGGGGTGTGTAACCTTATTTTACCGTTACTTTAATGGTAACTGTTCCTCTGAAGTAGCCAGCCTGATCCCCTCGGTTCAGGTATTCAACAGATCTACTCGGCTTTCCAGAGCGGTGCACCCCTTTTACGTCTCGATCCCGTTCCATCGCACTACCCACTACCGCGAGAATTCGTTTTTCGGTCGCGCAGTTAAATTGTGGAATAGTCTCCCTGCGCATGTTTTCCCACCCACTTATAACGTCGATGCTTTTAAAAGAGGTGTAAATCGACACTACTCCCACCTTTCCCCTTCCCACTAACCTTTACCCTTCTAAACCAACGAATGCTTTGCATGGATAGGGGGCATCCCCTGAGCTTGGTTCTATCTGCCATAAAAAAAAAAAAAAAAAAAAAAAAAAATTTTATTAGCTACGTTTCCGTTACAACTTCAATAAGAAGATCAGCATCTGATGAGCACAGAAATTGCTTGCAATCGTTTCTGTAATTTTGGATGTATTTTTGAGTTTGGACAGATCTTTTGCCTTATATGGTTTTACATAAAAGGATTTAGTGGGATTTAGTCCAAATTCGGATTAAGAAGCTAAATTCATCCATAACTCCAGATGTTTTGCAGTGAAATTATTGTTGTGGATTTGTCATAAATACAATATTAAATCGGGGTTTACGTGTTACGCTACCCTTGTTCGAAGTTCGAGATACTTATCCACCTAGCTTTGTCTCTTTCTACAACAAATGTAGGAGAAAGAGATACATTTTTTACGCAAACAAAAAGGAAATAAGAGATAAACATAGAAACATTCTGCCAAACAAGCAAACAAAACAAAAGAAATTTGGTTTACACTGATGTTGAATTTATTGTAAAAATTAATACGATGTTCGAATGCGCTTATCCTGATTAATATTTTTTATGTACGAGTATATACCATATACTTCTTTTAACCTGAACTGTGGCCGAGCTTTACATAGATTCTGACAGAGCTTTGTAAAGGAACACACTTCACGTCACAATACTTCACAATAGCCGTTCAATATGGCCAAACTGTCAAGCTCGTATACTTTACGTATGTAAAAGTGCAAACGTTGCTGTGATATTTTAGATATTACAATAATTACTCGGTTATAGGGAAAAATTATTATAAAATATTTTTACATGTAAACAGATTTCTGTAATATGCGCTTTGCATTTCAAGAATAATTGTTAATTTGTCGTGTGTCAGCCGATTATATGATATACAAGAGTGCAGCAGCACCAGTGAAGAAAAGCGGTAATTCAATATTCACGACAGATGCAGACACCACATTTCGCACTTCAATTTATGGCGACGTCAAACATAGCGCGAAATACGCGTCGCGTATACAATACACAAATTTTTATGGAGTATGTCAAACAGGTAAAATACGTTGTTTACTTTCGCCGCGATGGATTTTTCGCGACGCGATGCGAAAGTTTTCAAAATTCTGTATTAGTGTGCGCGTGTTGTGATTGAGTAAGTGCAAAAATGCTCAGTTCAATGATTTTTTGAGTTGCCAGAAAAATTGTGGTTAGTTGAAAGTTGAGACTAATACCACGTTTACATCGTCCTCGAATGAGAATATTGAATCAGTCATTCGCAAACCGTTTACATCGCCTTTTTCATTCGTTTTGACAAAACTATAAGCTGTTCTGAAAAATCGATTGAAAATAATTTTCAACATAGTAAAATAATTTATTGATTGCGAAAAATGGAAGAATTAACAAAAACAGAATTATTAATTTCAAGTATGCAAACAGAAAGTCTTGCAACAATTTGTAACGCCGATTTTATACATTTGTATACATTTAAATTGGAATTCACTATTCATTATAGATAACGTTTCCTTTATGTTAATGTGGGTTGTCCCACACTTGTAAAACGTGTAAATCAGCTGATTGCAATTATTTGCGTTCAATTTCCACTGTTTTTGTTTTGGGATTTTTTTGATCCCAGCTATAGGGTGTTTCAAAATCCTTATTTTGTTCTCATTCGATTCTCATTCAAAACGAATGAGATGGATTCTCATTTGTCAAATCGTATGGAAATTATTCTCATTCGGCTTCTCATTCGCGAAATCTGACGCGAATGAGTCATTCGAGGTCGATGTAAACGTACTATTAAGTTGATTTCTAAGTGTTTAGTTTTCATCTCATTGACTCGGTGACTTATTTTACATCAATTTGACGAAAGTTTGTCCATAATGTTCTGCAATAATCGTGAGTGCAAAATTAACAATTCAACAGATCTGCTGCTCGATTTGTGATGACTTGTATCACGTGAAATGTATTGGTCTGACGGGAAGAATCGCTGATAAGATTTGTGCTGAAGGTGGCCTCCGCTGGTCATGTGAAAACTGTAGAGCACATGATGTCGAATTAACTGCTTTACTGCGTCAAGCTCGGTCGAACTTTCGCGATTTGAATCGCGTCTTCGCTGCGGTGAAAATAAAACTTGATATATATGATCATTCTTTTAATGAGTTCAAGCTGCTCGATGCACAGGATTATTCTGTAAACTCACATCCTGCGTTTAGTTCGATTTTATTCTCTATTCTCTTTTGTTATTTTCTTAAAACATATGTTCTCTTGTCAGAAAAAAAATAAAACTGAACGCATCCCATCCCATGTCTTTGCAACGTATGTTGTTTCTAGTTTTACATGCTTTTCAAAGCTGTTGATGAAAACATACAAATTTTATAACATTCGACTGCATGCGTTCATCTGTCATATAGCTCGCAATAGAAAACCAGTCGTTTCTACTCTGTCGGTGTTTGTGGTAATTTTGTCAGTGAAATTTTTTTGCGTTAACATTTAATATTGAATTTATTTGCGTTATTATAATTATTTTCCTGGTTAAAACTTCAATATTTTCACAATAAAACTTCAATATTTTCACACAATGCACCTTCTCTACTTAATTGATGATTTTCCATGACGCTAACCATTGTTGCCAGGTTACGCCACATTAAATTTACATAAGAAATTTCGGGGTTAATGCCAAAAGTAATCTTGAACTAGTTGAAATGTTCATGTTAAAATTGGAGCAACGTCTACAAAATTACTTAATTTTAATTGAGATTATGTTGAAAATTTTAAAAATGTTCAACATATAAAATCATGACACAATTTAGGAAATAAATAAATTCTTCATGTATAAAAATGTGGGAGATCTCATTTAAGCAATTGCTCTCATACTTAGCATTCATTATACATGGTAACACTATGCCGATTGAAATAGTATACAAACACATGAAGAATGACAGATAAAAGCAAAACCCGGTCAATTCTTACGAGTTCCCATCCCATGTTTCTGAAAGCTTACAGAATACCTCGTTTTTGATCATGTTATAATTTGAACGCAGGAACTGAACGCAGGATGTGAGTTTACAGAATAATCCGGTCAGTGTTGCCAAAGCGAAAGTGTCAATTAAATGACAAAAACTGTAATGTGCGAAGTTCGGGCAATCCACTGACTAGTTTACCTCGGTACATTGAGAGCACTCCGTCTCTCATTAATCTACTCAGCCCTGCTAGTAGTTTGATTGATGATGCTGCTGTTCCGATTGTTCATAACAATAAAGACCTAAATTTGATTATAAATTATGTTGCTTCGAGACCATCCGATCCTACTTATGTGGCAACGGAGGTGAATCGTGTCTTAGGCCTACCTGCCGAAGGAAGTGGTACAGATACCATTCCCAAAAATTCTGCGGCTCTCCCTGCGCCTGGAAAGTAAATTGCTGCTGTTGGATTGCCGCCTTAAAAAACTTGTGGTTTAACCCAAAAAGACGGTTTTCGTCTCCAGATTTGCGCCGGACACTACTCCAGAAAATATTCAAGACCATATTTGTTCTCAGTTGAGAATGAAAGATTTGAGTATCTCTGTTACAGATATAAGTTCACGTCTCGGAGAGTCTACTCATCTTTTAATATTCCTATACCTGATCACTTATTGAAACGAGTTCTGGATCGTAAATTTTGGCCACACAACGCTGTTTTCCATGAATATGCTTATAGACCGAAAAGAAACCACGGTAGTACTGTAGCCCAAACGCAGCGTGCTGCTACAAAAAACTAAATCTATATTCCTCTGGTATTTTTTTATCAAAATGTCAGAGGAATCAAAATTAAGCTTAATAATACTTTACTAAAAAGCATAGATCCCGAATTTTTATCGCGTTCACGAAATCATTGCTTAGACCTGACATTCTAAAATTCAGAAATAGAAAATCTAATTCAGAAATTTTTTCGAATAATTATGTAGTTTACCGGAAAGATCGAAATAGATCATTAACTAGCTTGAGTAGAGATGGCGGTGTACTAGTTGCTGTTTCACATATAATAATTGCTACTCTACAGAGATTATTTTGGGTGAAACCTTGGATATTGATTTCTGCTGTGTGTATGTCAAACTTGCAAGCACGTGTCTCTATGTATGCTGTTCGTATATTCCACCAAATGCTGTTGAAAATATTTACGTCTCGCATGCCAAAAGTATTTCGAGAGTGTTAGATATGTTGCTGCCGAGTGAGAGATTTATTGCTCTGTGTGACTTCAATATGCCGTATGTTAACTGGGAGCCCTTGAGAACATTCTATTACCGTCTTCAGAACATGCATTAAATCTCAATTTCCTAGACAAGGTGTTTTCCAAAGATCTCTTCGAAATCAATTTTTTCCGAAACCAAAATTCCCGTCTGTTGGACCTTGTCTTTGTGGATGATAAGGATACATGCAACTTAACTCGTTTGGCTCCTTTTGTACTACTTGAGGATAAACACCATTCATCTTTAAAAATTGGTTTAACTCAGTCTTGTGTGTTACCCCAGCTGAAAACTAAATCACAAAAGACTAAGAAATTCTGTTTTAAGCGTAGGTATTTTTCAAGATTAAAAAATTACATTAGTTCTATTCATTGGAATTCTCTCCTGCGCCTGGAGAACTCATCTCATGCTAACCTGGACATGGCTCTGGTTTCTTTTATAAATGTATTAGCGTAGGCTTTTAACTCATCAGTTCCATTGCGTAAAGTTGGATCTCCTGTGAACCCTTCTTGGTTTTCTAATGATTTGCGCTCACTAAGGAATAAGAAAACCAAATACTATAAATTGTATTGCAAAATATGCTCACCTATTAACATCGTTTATGTAAAATGGTATATAGTGACTACATCTCTAAAGCTAAATCTGATTTAAAACGGGACCCCAAGCAGTTTTGGAACTTTATAAACACTAAAAGCAAAATTACGGTATTCCCAACGTTCATGAAGTTCGACGACAAGGAGTCTAATATTGCCAAAACTATTTGTGATCTCTTTGCTGATTATTTATTCAACTTATTCTACCACGAGTTATGTTCCGCATATATATACTTATGAAGTTTCATCAAGTGCTACTACCCTGCCTATCATGGATGAATCGATTGTTCTCAAAGCCTTAAAGGACATTATATGTACTTATAATCCTGGTCCTGATAACATTCTAGCGTGCATTCTTAAATACTGTGCAGATGAGCTAGTGAAGCCAATTACAGCTCTATTCAATTTCTCACTTCGGCCAGGTTACTTTCCGCAGGCTTGGAAGTCCTCATATATAATTCCTTTGGACAAATCTGGAAACAGACATCTTATAAATAATTACCGAGGTATTGCTAAGATTAGTGCTCTCCCAAAGCTTTTCAAGAAGTTAATTACGGAACAAATCACTCGCTCTGTGAATTCTTCAATATCACACGTTGAGCATGGTTTTCGACTGGGAAAATCTACTACAAAAAACCTAATCGAATTTGTATCTTAAATTGCAAATAATTTTAGATTTTCTATGCAGGCGTATGCTATCTACATGCGTACTACAAAATACTGTAAATCACAAGCTTATTTCCTCCTCTCATTTCGTGAGCGAGCTCGAAAACATGTCCGTCCGCGCGCTCACGTACAGCGTATGTGAGTTTTATGGTGAAATTGCCTGCTTGTTACAAGCTAAAACTGGCTATTGCAAAGTAAGTTAACTGGAAAAGTAAATCATTCCGGTTTGTTACCACACCGTCTTAAGATGATAGGGTGAGTTCATGACAGGGATACCAACGAGACACAATTATAAAATATTACTTATACAGATTTTTAAGTAAGCTTTAATAGAAAAACTTCATTGCATGTAAGATCCTGCGCGGTTTTGATGATTCCTTAACTGTTTGGAAATATACAACAAACAGTATGTAAACAATAAACAATATGTAAGCAGTAATGTAAATTGACTTGTTTTGTAATTTGTAAAAGAAAAGCCTTTTAAACATTATAACACAATGATTTTTAAGTTACTTTTTAACTATTTTAATAACTTTATACAAAAGCTTTTGCTACATTTCCACACCATCTTTGAGGTGGTGTGGAAATTTACACCACAATCTAAAGTAAAATATGTTGGCATCTCTTACAGATAAAAGTTCGTGTGGTAGGTAAAAACAGCTGTTTATATTTGCGAATCGAGCAAATTTTATGGAATTTGACTTGGTTTCCTTCGCAAAATATATGATATAATGCAGCTACATGACTTGGAAAAGATTTCTTGTGCATTTCTAAAAGCATAAGTTGGTTTAAAGCCTATATCCTTGTCTTCTTTACGTATTTTAAAAATTATGTTTCTAGGCTAGTGCGGTGAAGAAGAACAAGAGTTGCAATTCTCTCTCAAAAAATGTAAATCCTCTCTCAAAATTTTGTAAACAATATTTTTCCAAGTTGTCAAAATTTTCTTCAAGTTGTCAAAATTGCATGCATTTTGGTTGTGTAATTTACACACTTCAGCCTGATTTCACTAACACAGTGAAAGCAAAAAATGAGTTTCCAGTCTTGTTGTCTTTGAATCTTACCTCAGTGATTGTACACAGATGGTAGTGTTTAACAATACGCTATCGAATGAGTTCCCAGTCTCCTCCGGTGTTCCTCAACGGAGCCACTTGGGACCGTTGCTATTTTTGGTTTTTATTAATGACCTTCCATCGGTTATTGAAAACGGAAAATTACCAATGTTTGCTGATGATGCGAAATTTTTTCTATCATAGAAAATTGGAACTGATGCCAATCTCCCACAAAGAGATTTAGATGCATTGATCGAATGGTGTAATATAAACTGCATGTACTTGAACCTAAAGAAGTGTAAACAAATTACGTTTACACGCGGTCATAGCTCACATCTATTTAATTACTCTATTTATGGAAGTAAATTGGATCATGTTGACACTATTGATGGTCTGGGATTTGTTCTTGATAGAAAATTACATTTTCATAGTCATATTAACCGTATATCCTGCACAGCACACAGTATGTTGGGGTTTATAAAGCGACGGGCCAATGAGTTCAACGACCCTTATACTACCAAGTTATTTTACACCTCACTTGTTAGGCCAATGTTGGAGTATGCTTCGCCCATTTGGAGCTATAGCTGCCACATTGCGGATTGAATCAGTTCAAAAACAATTCTTACTTTTCTTCTTGCGGAACCTCCATTGGTATGAATTCATAAATTTGCCACCTTATGAATCCCGGCTAAAATTGATAAACTTACCATCAGTTGTAAATCGTCGAAGGATGATTAATGCTATTTTTATCATGTATATTCTAAATAGCGTTACTGAAGGTCCACATTTGCTATCCAGCATTCATCTTAATGTTCCTCATCGGACTTTGAAGCGTTATGACCCTCTTTACCTAACCTTTGGCAGAACTCTTTATCTTCAGCATGAACCAATTCGCAATGCTTGTGCAGACTTTAATTCTCTATATCATGCAATTAACTTCTTCGATTCAGTTCGTATAACTAAGCAAAGAATTTTAAATATAGTTTCTTAAATCTTATGTGTATTTTTTTTAAGTTTGTAAACTATAAAGCCACGTGCTTAGTTAATATTTATGTATAAATAAAAAAAGAAAACAAGTGGTGCACTGGTTCATTGAAATTTTAAGTTGTTGAAAGTCATTGAAGTTATGAAAAGTTAAAAAATGTTGGAGGCATTATTAGCATTTGTTCGTAGAAATCCTCTCTAAAACACCTCCACCCGCCAATACAAGAATTTTAAGGAAAAATTTTACATCATAAAAAATCCCTAGGTAAAGTGTGAAATCTCATAAAAAGCAAATCTGTTTGCACAAATATGGCCTTCTAAAAATCAACACAGTTGACTTCACAGATTATTTCTGGTTGACTTGTCCGATTTCGCGTCGCATCGCGCTCTGTTTGATCACCAACGCGAAGAGCGAAAAATTCGCGGCGCGACGCGTATTTCGCGTTCTATTTGACCGCAACTTAAAGACTAAAAGCTTAAACAAAATAAGAGAAGCGAGTTGATACTTTCATTTCTCATCGGTCAAAATTACATTGGCTCTTATGGAGATAGAAAAAAGTTACTAACCAGTTTCCTGCTGTGATTTGCCACCCTAATTTGCATTTTTGCAGTCGAGCGAATTCTAATTTTGACAGTGTTTGTTTACATTGCAATTCTTACATTGTACATTTGCTGTAAAATTATGTGAGTATTTTTCTATTGCATTTTTTTAAATTAAAATTCTGGATTTAAAAGGATTTTAAATATATTTTAATATAGAATTAAACCATTATGGAAATAGAAGAGGCTCTCATAAATGAAGTAAAAGACCACAGCTACCTTTTCGACCTGGCTGCCTGATATATTTGTGCTGCCCGAAAATGCTGCAATGCTATTTGGTTTAACACGTAGCTATTTCTTGCTGCTCTAACTGGAAGTTGCATCTTGCTTCTTTTATTGTGTTTAAGCTTTAAGGCTGTCGAACAGAGGACCTGCGGTAAATTGCAGCATTTGAGACACACGAATTGCTGCTGTTTTAAATTTCAAAAGCTTTCCTATCGAGTCGGTTGATCAGCTATCCTAAATCGGTAAATTGCAGCATTTGAGACACACGAATTGCTGCTGTTTTAAATTTCAAAAGCTTTCCTATCGAGTCGGTTGATCAGCTATCCTATCCGCTTTGCATGCATCAGAGGTAAAGAGATAAGAAACTTCGTCTGACAGCTGTCAAAACCTTTACATGTGTTCACGCGAAAACACCACCGCCTTCCGTCGCTTTTCCCTTTGCTACAAAACCCCACTATAATCTATCAGCAACTCCGCTGAACCCGGCTCGAGCGGACCCAATTCCGTCTCGTTCCGTTGTTTCTTTCTCTCACAGATAGATGGCGGTGGTTCCGGCGTGGAGAAAGCTCTCTTGTTTTCATCAACTTTCAACCGGAACCAGAGATATCTCTGACCGGAACAGACGTGGCTCTGAGCTGTGACTCCAATCAACCGGATGCGTGTGCTAATTTTTGAGTTTGAAAACCCGTTTAACAAAAAAGATTATTCATAATTAACAACAAAAGATTCAATTGAAGTGCGACGAAGCAACAAGAACAACAAGTGAAGAAAACCGCTGGAAAACTTGGACCACCTCCGATCCTCATCTATAGCACCACCCCATCCCCAGAGCTCGAAGCAACCATTTGGTCCTTTGAGCCGGATACCACGAGCTCGGAGATCACTCCAACCTCTCATCCCTTCGAGCCATCCCACGCGCTCGAAGGACACAAAAACATTTGGTCCATTCGATCCGGATTTTTCGCCGACAAAACCCCCATCTCCCCCTAATACAGATTAGAATTCATAATTTATTAAATCTAAAATTTATTATTAAATCTAAAACCCCCTTGTTTCGGTTCGGCGTCGCGCAGCATCCATTTGGAAGACCTCGCGGTTCTTCTCTCTCCTGAAGTGCCCGTGTGACCATTCGTATACCCCAAAATAAGAAAAGTCTCGTTCGGTGTTCTTTATATATATATATATATATATATATATATATATAAAGAACACCGAACGAGACTTTTCTTATTTTGGGGTATACGAATTTAATAAATATATATATATATATATATATATATATATATATATATATATATATATATATATATATATATATATATATATATATATATATATATATATATATATATATATATATATATATATATTAAATTGTAATTGCCATCCCGTGCTGTACATGCATCGATCGTGAAATCAAAAATTTTATATTCTTTGATAAATTTGCAACGGTCAATTTCTCATAACGGTATCGAGAGTTACCGTTGCCCCCTTTCAAGTGAACAAAATTTAGCACCAGCGTGGGAATTCGCAGAGAAAACCACCACCGTTTACAGGTAAAGCAACAGCTTTCTTGCTTTCAGCGTGTGTTTTGTGCGGTGTCCGCTGCTAGCGTCGTTGACCACATACGGGTAGCGCACAAGCAGCGGCGACCCAGTTGAAAGCAGCCTTTGCGGAAGTAGTTGCAGTAGTTGATTTTAAACTACTTTGACTAGTTTTAAATTAAATTAAATTTATTTATATTTATATAAAATTACCCCCCAAAAATTGTTACCCCGAAATAAAATAAATTAAAGAGCCTCTCTAATTATTATTAATGAGTGGTTTTTCTCATTTTTATTTTTTTTTTATGTCTGTGCCCACTCATTTGGCAAGATTTTTTTGAGTCTTTTGTTCGGCATACACCCTCCCCGCGGTGTAAATCTTCACGAATAATTTTTTTTCCAACAACTTTCGTGGAAGGAGTCGGAGTAATTACATTTAAAATACTTTAGCTCATTTATTTTTAGATTAATTCAACTATTTTTATTAAATTAATACTATTAATAACCCCCCAAAATAAATAAACAATAAATCTCAACCCTCTGGTGGTCTGCTATACGTCTTTTTTGTTTACCAATCTACAATTTCTCAACCCTATCATGGACCCCCTTACGAAATTTGTCAGCGTGGCTGAAACACCGGAGGAGTTCGAGAAGGAATTCAACGACATTCCTGAACGTGAACATTCGGCACAACAAAAGATTCAATTGAAGTGCGACAAAGCAACAAGAACAACAAGTGAAGAAAACCGCTGGAAAACTTGGACCACCTCCGATCCTCATCTATTAGACGACCTCCGATCCTCATCTATAGGACCACCTCCAATTCATCCTCCAATCGGTGAGTGCTTTTGAATTTTCCAACCCACTTTCGAAACAAACAAATCTCGTAACCCCACACCCCACCATCTTGATCCTTCGAGCCATCCCCAGAGCTCGAAGGTCACAAAAACAACATATGTTAGTAGAAAATCATCAAACTCAACAAACTTGCGAGCTAGCCAAGCTTTCGGTGTCAGACTGCGGTGAGAAAAGCTTTTTTCCCTTAAAGTTCTGTAATTTGATTTTTACGTATTCATTTTATTACGTCTTTGTTTAATGAACGCTTGAAAGAAATACACTGACTTTTAAAAATATTAGGGGGCTCGTTTAATTTCACCAGTCCTCGTTTTCACCAGGGGGCTCGTTTAATTTAATTGGAGCGTCGTCGTGATGTAGGGTGTGTATCATTATTTGACCGTTACTTTCATGCGAAATGTTCATCTAAAGTAGCCAGCCTGATTCCTCCGTTTCAGGTATTTAGCAGAACTACTCGGCTTTCCAGAGGCGTGGACCCCTTTCACGTCGCGATTCCGTGAGAATTCGTTTTTTGGTCGCGACATTAGATTGTGGAATAATCAACCTGCGAATGTCTTCCCGCCCACTTACAGCGTCGAAATCTTTAAGTGAAGTGTAAACCGTCACTACTCCCTCTTTCCCCCTTCCAACTAACCTGTCATCCCATCGGAACCAACAAATGCTGTGCATGGATAGGGGCTTGGTTTCATTTGTTATAAAATAAAACTTTTAGGAATTTTTAAGCTGGAATTGATGTTAATAAATAATAATAATATTAATAATTATATTTCGCATATAAATATATACAAGCACTGCTTTTATATCGAAAGTTTTCTCGACATGATACTAAAATTTATGTTTCTCTGATCTCCGAGCGCGTGGGATGGCTCGAAGAGTCAAGAGGTTGGGGGTGGTCTCCGAGCTCGTGGTTATCCGGCTCGAAGGACCAAATGATTCTTTGACCCTCGAGCGCGTGGGATGGCTCGAAGGACCAAGATGGGGGGGGGAATAAAACGAGTAAAGGTACTCACTTGGTGTTCTCGGGGTGTGGAGTCGTTGGCGTCCAGACTTCGTTGGGGTGAGCTGCGTAGGTTTTGAGATGTTCGGTTGGTTGGCTCTGGCACTTCCTTTCTATCACTTTGACGAAAACGATGCACTCACTTCACTATCACGCGACAGAATGAAGAAGGTTCTTACCGGAACCACCGCCATCTATCTGTGAAAGAGAAAAAAGAGAACGGAACGAGACGGAATGGGGTCCGCTCGAGCCGTGTTCAGCGGGGTTGCTGATTGATTTTTGTGGGGTTTGTCGCGAAGGGAAAAGCGACGGGAGACGGTGGGGTTTTCGCGTGAACATCCCGCCCGCCTTGCAGTACTCCAACTTTGCTCAGGTTAGAGACGCACGAAGAGGGGTTCCTCGCTTTAGCCGCGGATACCTGATGGTTTTAGGGATTAACCATCAGGTTGGTCAGGGACTCCGCGGGGGGGAGTGACCAGCAGATTGGGATGCATCCGCGGAACTGGAGTGCGCTGCACGGGGCGGCAACGCATACGTCCCCACCTTACGTGCAGACGCTTCGGGTAATCTGGCTGGAAAGATAAGATATAAGTAAAAGTTGTTTAGGGGGATTCGCTGGGGTGCGAAAAGCTCGCAGCTGGCGAAGCTTCAGAGGGGAGCAGTACCATTTTGCTAATGGGTCGTGTGATGGTTCCTTGTTCGGTCCGGACGTCCGCGACGCGTGTTCTATCGTCAGAACCGGGATAAACATGAACTATACGACCGAGTCTCCATTTTGTTGGGGGGAGGTTGTCATCTCGTAAGACAACCAGGTCGTTAATTTTTAAATTAGTTTGGGGGAACTTCCATTTGCTGCGTTTGTGGAGTTCGGTGAGATATTCGTTTTTCCACCGGGAGCAAAATTGCTGATAGACAGCTCTGACCTTCTGCCATCGATTCACAATTCTGGGTGGAGATTGTAATGTTTCGGGTTCTGCCGGAGCCAAGAGCGGGCCGCCGACTAGAAAATGTCCTGGGGTTAGGGGTTGCATGTCCGAAGGATCTTCTGACATGCTATTAAGGGGTCTGGAGTTCAAACAAGCTTCGATTTTGGAGAGTATGGTGGAAAACTCTTCAAACGTGAAGCGGAGATCGCCAGCGAATCTGCGGAAGTGGAGTTTGAAGCTTTTTACTCCAGCTTCCCAGAGTCCGCCCATATGCGGAGCGGCAGCGGGAATTTCCCAGAGTCCGCCCATATGCGGAGCGGCAGCGGGAATGAAATGTCATCGCAGGCGTTGATGAGCGTATTGGGAGACAATAGCGTCCTGAGTGTGTTGAATCACTGATTCCCATTCTCGTCGAAGGGTCTTCGCTGCTCCGACGAAATTTCGTCCGTTGTCGGAGTACACATCAGAGGGACATCCTCGGCGAGCGCTGAATCGTCCAAAGGCAGCGAGAAATGTCGGGATTGACAAATCGCTGGCAGCTTCGAGGTGTATGGCCTTCGTCGCAAAGCACACGAAGACGCAAACGTAGCCTTTGGTGATGAGGCAGGCTCTTCCAGTGTAGTTCTTGATGTCGAACGGTCCAGCGAAGTCCAAACCGGTGGCAGCAAAGGGGCGAGAGAGTGTGGTGCGCTCAGGGGGTAGAGCGGCCATAAGTTGGGTGCGTACTTGCTTCTTTTGAAGTAAACAAGGCTTACAATTATGAATTGTGGCTTTAATCATGTTCTGAGCCTTGGGTATCCAGTACCGCGTGCGGAGCAAGCGCAGCATCAGCTGGTTTCCACCGTGTAAGCTGATGTCATGGATAAACCGAACCAAGAGACGGGTGAAGACGCTATTGTAGGGGAGCAAAATAGGGTGGCGTTCATCGTACGAGAGAGATGGACAAGAGATTAACCGTCCGCTCACGCGGAGGAGTCCGTCGTGTGAGAGAAATGGGTTAAGCGAGAGAATCGAACTCTTGCGCTTAAGAGTTTGTTTCATTTCAAGGCAATGATATTCGTCGTTGAAATGAACTTTTTGCGCGACAATGATGAGTCGCGTCTGAACGGCTGGAGTCTCATCGGAGTCGATGAGAGTAGTTTCGCGCCGAAAATGAGGGCGGTAATGGGGGTGCGTATGCTGCAGGAACCGAAAAGCATACGCCAATACGCGAAGGGCTCGCGGGAAAGAAGAGAATCTTTCTAAGGGGTCCTCATGTTGGTGGTAATAGGTGAAATTGGTTTTGATGGGCTTAGCCTCCAACTCAGTTTCGAACTCGTGGGGGGCAGGGTAGTGAGGCCACTGCGTCCTCGCTTGCCGCAGCCATGCAGGTCCTTGCCACCAGAGCGGGGTGTGAAGCAAATCCAGCGGATACATGCCTCTGCTGGCAAGATCCGCTGGATTACTCTCCGAGTCGACGTGGTACCAGTGAGTGTTGTCCGCCACCTCGACAATTTTCGCGACACGGTTGGCGACGAACGTCGTCCATGTGCAGGGTGGTCGTTTCAACCACGCCAGCATTATAGTCGAGTCGGTCCAACAGTGAAGGTCATAATGTGGAAAGTCGAGATGGGAAACAATTGCGTCAATCATATCGACAAGGAGAGCAGCTCCGCAGAGTTCCAATCGAGGGATCGATATGGTTTTGATTGGGGCGACCTTCGTTTTGGCAAAGAGCAAGGAAGTCGAAGTGCTGCCTGAGTTACGAGTGAGCACGTAGATCACGCCAGCGTATGCTTTCTCGGAAGCATCGCAAAAAGCATGAATTTCCACGGTGCTGCCTGGGGTGAAGTGAATCCATCGGGGTATTTTGAGGAGATTGATATGGGGGTAACATTGAACGAATTGAAGCCAACGTTGTAAAGTGATGGGAGTCAGTGGGTCGTCCCATCCGATGCCGTCCAGCCAGAGTGGTTGCATAATGGTTTTTGCAATGACAATGACTGGAGCAAGCCATCCTGCCGGGTCAAACAGTTTTGCAATCCGAGATAACACCTCGCGCTTAGTATATGTGGGGGAGAGGTCAAAGGGTTTTGACTCTATGTTGAAATGATCAGTTTTGGCATTCCAACGGAGGCCGAGAGTTTTGGTATTGCTACCATCTTCTAATTCAAGAAAGTCTTTGTTTAAGAGATCTTGTGGTGGGATCCCAATTAGAAGAGCGGGGTGATTTGTTGTCCATTTTCGTAGCGTGAAGCCGGCAGAGTGAAGAGCGGCAGACAGTTGATGTCGGGTGCGAAGCGCGACATCTATGTCATGAGCGCCACATAACGCGTCATCCACGTACATGGAGTTCTTAAGAATAGGAGCAGCAAGGGGGTATTTTTTCTCGACATCCTTCGCCAATTGATGTAGAGTACGTATGGCCAGATAGGGAGCACAATTGACGCCAAACGTGACCGTTTGGAGTTCGAAATCTTGCACATCGTCGTGTGAAGAGTTTCGGAAGAGAATTCGCTGGTAGCGCGAATGCTGGGGATTTATGCGGATTTGGCGATACATTTTTTCAATGTCGCCATTGAAAACGTATTTATAAAGTCGCCATTGGATAATGATAAATGTCAAATCCGATTGCAGGGCCGGCCCAGGATAGAGGACATCGTTCAGGCTAAGACCGTTGGAGGAGGGGCAGGAGGCGTTGAACACAACACGCACCTTGGTAGTGCTGCTGTCGGGTTTGAGAACAGCGTGATGGGGTAGGTAGTAGTTGTCGGAACCGGAAGGGTTCTGGGAGGGGTGGATCTGTGTCATATGGCGCAGATCCGAGTACTCTCGAATCACGGAGTCATATGTTTCTTTAAAACTGGGGGTCTTCAACAATCTCGTTTCGTTTCGGAGAAACTGTTTGAGAGCAATCTCTCTGGATTTCCCGATCTTTATTGAAGAGGGGAAACCTTCCTTGAAGGGCAGTGAAACAATATATCGGCCATCGGGGCGCCTCTGAGTGGTATTTGAATACAAGTCCTCGCAGCGTTGTTCACCCGGGGTGGGTATCCGTTTGGTTTGGACTTCTTCAAGCTCCCAGAATCGCGATAGTTGATGATCCATGGAGACTTCGTTGAAGAAAGAGACTCGTGTGGTAATCGAGGGAGCGGGTAAATCCTGCTGAAGTGGACCTGTGAGAATCCACCCGAAGATGGTCTCTTGAGCGACCAGAGAGTCAACGATGTTGCGTTTAATTCCGTCGCGCAAGATGAGGGGGTAGATATCGGCTCCAATAAGCATATCAATTTGATCACTGCGGTAGAAGTTCTCATCGGCTAATGGTAGCTCGCGAAGAGATTCACAGCGTGAAGTATCGAGAGAACAAACCGGGAGATTGCCGGTTAACTTGGGGAGCACAAGCGCGCAAGCTTGAAGGTGAGTCCCAGGAGCTCGAGGTGAGCCAATCTGGAAATTACAAAATTTCGAAACCTGAGCGGTAATCGTTTGATTGACACTCGCCACTTGGGCCTGGATGGCCTTCACTGGGAGTTTCAATCGCTTCTGGATGCGTTCGGTTAAGAAAGTGGCTTCAGAGCCGGGGTCAATGAGCGCACGCGCTGTGTATAGGTCACCGCGATGGTAAATATGAATCATCGCAGTGGCGAGCAACACCTGCTTCGGTCGCGAGGTGAAGCACGTCAATACGTTTGATGTTGAGGGGGCTTCAGTGGACTGTAAATTAGGGGTAGAGGTGGAGGGGGTCGCTCGAGAGTGCGACGGAAGGTTCGACAAGCGATTATGCGTATGAGCATTTGGACCGCGATGAGGGGGGTTTTTACGAAGCGAGGTGTTATGGGTAGAGTCCGAATGAGAGTTCGGTTGGGGGGCCGAGGCCTCCTCGCGATGTAATAGTGTGTGATGTCGCTGGTTGCACGACATCCACGTGAACGCACTTTTACACTCTTTTACGTGATGTGAGTGCGCCAAGCAGTTGGAACAAAAATGAATTCGTTGGACTGTCGCCCAACGAGAGTCCAAATTCATTGCCAGAAACCGTGGGCATCTGCGGAGCGAGTGCGGTTGATCAGTGCATAATCTGCACCTGGTCGAAACCATATTAGCCTGGAACGTATTCACAGGCTTCGGGATGGGGGAGCGCGCGTAGAGGTATGCGACGCTTTTTTAGGGGGGTTGACGGACTTCCGGATATCGTCAACAGTTTCCAAAGTTTGGAAATGGGAGGTGAGAAAAGCGCCCATTTCGCGCCATCTTGGAATTTCTCGTTTGAGAATAATAGATTGTTCCCATAACGAGAGGGTGTGTTCCGGGAGGCGAGTTGAGCAGAGATGCACAATAATTGCGTCCCAGCTGTTCACATCGACATCATGCAAAGTGAGAGCTGAGAGGCAGTTATTAATCTCTCGTTGGAGACGTTTAATAGCCACTCCCGATTCTTTGGTAATTGGGGTTAGATTGAATAACGTTCGGAGTTGAACGTTAACAAGAATTCGCTTATTCTCGAAGCGGTCGGTGAGGTTCCGCCAAGCTTGCTCAAAACCGGCGTCGGTGAGCGGGGATTTCTGAACTATTTCTTTTGCTTCACCTCGTGTCTTTTGATTGAGGTGAAACAACTTTTCGATGGGGGATAACCGATTGTTGCGGATGTAGAGAGCTGAAAACATATCGCGAAAAGTTGGCCATGATTCGTAATCGCCGTTAAAAATCACGGTGTCACACGGCGGTAAACTGATATTATGTCCGGAGAGATTCGAGTGGACTGTTGCCTCCAGTGCAGAGGCATGGGATAACGAGGATGGCGAAGTTGGGGAGGGTAGGGGGGCAGCGAGATGCTGCAGCTCGCTAATCTTGGCGGAGAAACGAACATAAATCTGGTAACTGCGTCGGTATTGGCTTTTCACGACAGTTACCTCAGCGGTTTTGGGATCGTCGACTGCTAATGGATTCGCTGCCATGATGGTGGATTCCAAGCATGAGTTGTATGCTTGTTTCAAATCGGACCAGACCGCCTTCAGTTCCTCACGATGGGTGTCCAGGCTGGATGCCGAATGTTCACGTTCCGGAATGTCGCTGAATTCCTTCTCGAACTCCTCCAGTGTTTCAGTCACGCTGATGAATTTCGTAAGGGGGTCCATGGTAACAGAATCACTCGTTGAGAATTGTAGATTAATGAAAAAAAAACGTATTAATAGTAATAATTTATTATTAAATTATTTCAATTAATCTAAAAATAAATTAGTCAAAGTAGTTTAGATTTAATTATTCCGACTACTTCGACAAAAGTTGTTTGGAAAGTTATTTGTGATTATGTAAACCGTGGGGCGGGGGTATGCCGTACAAAAAACTCAAAACACTCGTGTTAAATGAGTGGCACAAAAAAATAGAAAATGAGGAAAACCACTAATTAAGCATAATATAATGCTCGTTTATTTTATTTTATTTTGGGGGTAACAATTTTTGGGGTTAATTTTATATTACTATGAAAAATTAATTTAATTCAAACTAGTCGAAGTAGTTTAAAATTAACTACTTCAACTACTTCTGCAAACGCCGTTTCCAACCGGGTAGCCGCTGCTTGTGCGCTGCCCGCACGATGTCACCGACGCTCGCTGCGGATATAGCACAAAGCAACTCCGCAAAACGAGAGAGTAGTGTTTGCGCCTGTGAAAAGGTGGTGGTTTTTGGTGCGCTGAGAATTCCACGCTGGAGCTGCAGGTTTTTTTGTACACTTTTGGGGCCAACGGCAACTCTCGATACCGCTACGAGAATGAACCGTTGGTAATATTCTTTTTCAAAAAATATAAGTTTTCGATTTGGGAATATTAAATTGATGTACAACACGGGATGGTTGCACATACAATTTAATATAAAAGAAGGATATTTTTGTTCTTTTGGGGAGATCACAAATGAATGCTGCGCGACGCCGAACCGAAACAAGGGGTTTACACTTAATATTATAATTTTAATATTATAATTTTATATAATATAATTGTAATAGGGGGGAGAGGGGGTTTTGCCGGCGTAAAATCCGGTTCGAATGGACCAAATGTTTCTCTGATCTCCGAGCGCGTGGGATGGCTCGAAGAGTCAAAAGGTTGGGGGTGGTCTCCGAGCTCGTGGTTATCCGGCTCGAAGGACCAAATGATTCTTTGACCCTCGAGCGCGTGGGATGGCTTGAAGGACCAAGATGGGGGGAATAAAACGAGTAGAGGTACTCACTTGGTGTTCTCGGGGTATGGAGTCGTTGGCGTCCAGACTTCGTTGGGGTGAGCTGCGTAGGTTTTGAGATGTTCGGTTGGTTGGCTCTGGCACTTCCTTTCTATCACTTTGACGAAAACGATGCACTCACTTCACTATCACGCGACAGAATGAAGAAGGTTCTTACCGGAACCACCGCCATCTATCTGTGAAAGAGAAAAAAGAGAACGGAACGAGACGGAATGGGGTCCGCTCTAGCCGTGTTCAGCGGGATTGCTGATTGATTTTTGTGGGGTTTGTCGCAAAGGGAAAAGCGACGGGAGACGGTGGGGTTTTCGCGTGAACAATTTATTTTTGGTATAAAGTATTTAAGATGTCCTTGGCATAAAGTATTTAAGAAGTCCTAAAATAGAACTTACTATAATAGGAGTTCAGCAACTCTGAAAATCCACTATTTGAAAGCAAAAGTTTTTTTAAAACGCAATTGGAAGTACTATACACTAAACACAATCAGCTGTCAAAATTACACAGGCTCTTATAATGTTAATCAGGCTCTTATAATGTAATGTGTAATGTTTGCTCTTCTCTTTGCGTTGATTTATGGATATAAACACTGCTGAAATGAATTGCATATGAGATCTCTTTTCTTCGCATTGATTTTTGTATGCTAACTCTGGCAGTAGTTGGCCGGTTAGAATTATTTGAAGTATTTATTTAAATAATTTTTAAAAATGTAAAGATTTTTCTGTGAAAGTTCGATGTAATGATATCTGTCAACTATCTTGCTGGCATAATGAAAATATTAAGTTTGCTCTTTTCTTCGCGTTGATTTATGGATATAAGCATAATGAAACAAATTGACTATGAGTTCCTTTTTCTCCGCATTAATTAGTGTATACCAACTCTGCTTTCAATAGCTACCATGTGTGAAGTATTTTAAGTATTTATTTAAGTAATTGTTAAACACGTAAAGATTTCTCAGTGAATATTCGATGTGATGACAGCTCGCAACTATGCTGCTATCATAATGAAAATATCATTTGTTGTTATTATCAACATCTTGAAAATTCATTTGAATTTGAGTACAATTCAATTTTGTGAAAAATTAATGAAAAGAAAATACTTTCTATTATATCTATAATTAAATTAAATTATTATTAAATATTTAAATTATTATTAAAATTTATATTTAAATTATTATTAAATATGAATCATTAATAATAATCTAAGCAATTTAAATTGTATTGAAAAAGTTTGTTTACTATAAATTCACGAATTTGTTACAACTACGAACGTGTTATCTGCTTGTTGCATGCAGACGACAGGTTTTTAGCAGTTCTTTTCTACGACAGGTCGGATGCCAAGCATTGTGTTGTTTTGTGTTTACAGAATACCAAGTCTGCAACGTAAGATCCGAAGAGCATGTAAAAAAAGCGACAACATACGTCGCCTGTTGTAAAAAAAAAGATTGACTTTGTGCGCTTATAAAAGGGCTTTGCGAGAAAAAAGGGAGAAGCGATGTAAAAGTTTTAATATGGTAGCGTAAATAAAGCCCTTAAATATTCATGTTTGGCTATTTTAAGTATTTATCCTGACCATAATGATATAGCGGCGAGCGATAGCGACGACCGAGTAGAGCTGTCAAACGCCGTCTTTTCATCAAGTAATCAAACGCCTATTAAACACAATGGCAACTAAACCGATGATCGACGGGCGCTATCATTTGCTAGCAAATTTCTGTAAAAATCAGAAAAAAGAAGAAGAGCAGGGATACCGCTATGAAAATAGAAATAGACCAATCGCTAGCCATGGTTTTGCTGGGCGATAAGTGATAATTACTATACCCTACACTCGAAAGGGAGTTTGTCTCTTTCTTCCGTTTGTAACGCAGAGAAGGAGACAAGATAGATATAGAAAAGTATATAAATTCTAGCTCAGCGTCACCTCCTGAATCGATTTAGACCTGTCCGTCTGTCTGTTGAAATCACGATTACGGGAGAACGAAATGAGATGTCGCAATGAAATTTGGCACAAATATCCTTTGCTATGTGGGGCAGTTTTGGGATTGACACGCCTACTTTACATAGAGAATGTGAACGCGCCTCGTTTTAAAAAATGTTATAAGATGCATATCTAATAAACCGTGCGAGATATTGAGGAATAATTGTATAACGGAACACAGCGCTATTATAAGAACTTTTGCAAAAAATGGGCGTGGCCCACACATACAAAAGTTAGCAATATCATAAACGGTATAAGATATAAAGACGAAGTTTATGAGGAACTCACCGAAAGTAGGGTCCCACAAAAAGATAACAACAACAACAACAACAATAGCGGCAAGCAACAAAAGTCCCGCAAGCAACAATGCTCCAAATGGACTGTGAGAGCATCACAAGTGGCATGACGTGCCGTCACATCAACCCAACAACTATAGCATGAAAGCGCGAGGATAGCGGGATCCCACGAGAGGAAGACAGCCGGGCGCCGTGTGGCGAAGCCACTCACACCGCCGCCGCTGAAAGTCCAGCGGGTGACTATTTAAGGGACCGACGTGCAGAAGAGTTGTTCTCTGTTTTCCAGCCCTCGCGCCGCCAAGCAGAGAAAACCGTGTAGTAGAAGTGAATAAAAGTTAATAGAGTGAATAAAAATTAATAGAGTGAAGACGCAGCGACAACAGTGTTTGATACAGTGTTTGATACCCTCCGAAGGACACCTGGCGATCAGCAACAAACGGCAGAGTGAGCCATCATTGTTATCTATGTACCCATATCATCAAAGTTTGTATCGACCACCATGTATACCGTGTGGTTTCTAAACCGACGGGCTCCCATCCTTGATTCCCCATAACCTGGCGTAGTTGGCTAGCTGACGAGGCTCCCGACTTACGACGGAACCCGTGTAGTTGGCTAACTGACGGTACGTCTTC
Source organism: Sicus ferrugineus (assembly GCA_922984085.1). Classification (NCBI taxonomy): domain Eukaryota; kingdom Metazoa; phylum Arthropoda; class Insecta; order Diptera; family Conopidae; genus Sicus; species Sicus ferrugineus. The sequence continues at coordinate 26,545,017 of OV277348.1, read as the reverse complement.
TCCCCGTGAGGAGCGCGGGTGGAATTGGAGTCAAAGGTATAAGGCGGCATAAGCCCAAATTATAAGGACGATTACAGTTCATTGATTACTGTAAACCAACTATGCCTGAAAAACAAGTGTGTCGATTAAGTAATCGCTAGATTAATGCAACTTATTGTATGTGAATAAAGTACAAATCGAAAAGAGAACTACTTATTACATAATCTTAGCATTTACGGTACCATCGACTACACTATTGACGTCGTATATTATTGTGACCCGAACCTCTGAACACGCGACGGCTAATCCACGCTGCCAAAAATGGTACGTCACAATTGGCGCCCGAACAGGGACCCTTGGGGTTAAAAATTAAGCGACGACAATAGCAGCAGAAATCCCATGCGTTAAGGAACAGAAGTTCGAGAAAGCAAGCAGAATCGGTACCGGATAAAGCTATCGATACGAAAAGCCAAGCAGTGAAGAAACAAACCAAGCAAATAAACATCGGAGAAACACACCGGAAAGATCGTTAGCAAAGAACTCCCAGCGAAGAACCTCAACGAAAGCACACAACGCACGCAAGCCAAGACACGCACCGCAAGTAAACTCATCAAGACGAATTCAAAAGAGTCGCAAACCAGAAAAAATTACGAGGCAGTGAGGCTGCCCGTAAAATCCCGCAAGAAATAAATAATAACTAAACAAATAACCAATAAAATAATTAATAAATAAAAATTAACTGAAATATCAATAAATCAAATAAAATAATTAATACACAAAACAAACACTAAAATACAAGAAGTAATATATAAAATCACTAACTAAGTAAATAATAATTATAATAATTAATAAGTAACATATAACAACTTGAAAAAACCTCATTATCAGAATAATGAATGTCAGCACGCTAAACCCATAAAAACTGGATGGGTGTACAACGTACACCCAGGAGGAGTTCCAGAAAATTATGGAGGAACTTGGGCTCGAGACAAAAGGGACGATAGAGGAGTTACGACGACGATTTTACAGTTACGCCACCATAACAGAGTTAAGCGACGTAGAGGAGTCACGCCTGAGAGAACTTGAACAGAAATACAAGCGCTCTCCCTCACCGGGTCCCAGTGGGCAGCAACGTGTCAGCCTTACGACGACGACAACGACAACAAGCGCGACGCCACTACCAACGCTATATATCGGTACACCCCTGGAAACCTAAACGGACGCTCACACCTCGCATGGGTCTGTTATTGACACAGTCCGCAGGTCGGCGACACGGTATGATGGCGGCCAAGAACCACTCGCATTTTTGGAACGGCTCGAAGAATTGGCAAAGGCGTATGGCATTAATCTCGACACTCTGCCCCACACCATGCCGGAGTTGCTGAAAGACCGAGCGTTGGCATGGTATCGCAACAAAAGTCGCAACTGGGACAACTGGCAGGATATTTAACGCGACTTTCGGAAGTTTTTCCTGCTCTCTCGGTACTTCGAGGACCTCGACGACAGCACACACCTTCGAGTCCAATGCCACCGGGAGAATTTCAAAGACTACGTGCTGGGGATACAGACCCTTATGAGGCAAGCCGACCTACAAAGCGAACAGCAGTTGCAACGAATTTATCGGAATTGTCGCAGCGAATACCATCTCTATATCCGACGCAAGGACTTCGTGAATTTGGAAGAATTAACCGCTGAAGATTTCGAGGACATCGGGAGAGAAAAGGCAAAATCACCACGACCTCGTCCAGAGCAATATCGTCAACTTATGCAGGCCTCAACAAGAGAATCGCCGCCTCGACGACTTTCAGAGCAGCCTCGACGAGTTAAGCAAGCGTCAACAGAAGAAATCCTCAGGAGTCCACCGGACACTTTGGCCGGACAAGAACAAAACCCCAGTAGCAACCAAACAAGACAGTAGGCTATCGTCACCAAAGACATACCCGTCGAAGAGCATCCATACCCTCCTGAATCCATTTAGACCTGTCCGTCTGTCTGTTGAAATCACGATTACGGGAGAACGAAATGCCTCGTTTTAAAAAATTTTATAAGATGCGTATCTAATAAACCGTGCGAGATATTGAGGAATAATTTGTGAGGCCGCCCTGTGGTTAATGATTGGGACGTTTTGAGGTCACCCTGTGATCTGCATTCGCACGCGTTCCATTTCGCCGTGCCGCAATGCAGATATCGGTGTCTGCCTCTCCCCACCATGTGGCTGAGAGAGCGGATCCCGTATTATGGCGGGATCGAATGTTCTAGAAGGTTTTTTTTTTTTTATATGAACTTCGCATCACGCCATACTACGGGACCTGCTTAGAGTGCAGAACATGATGGGAGGGAGGGAGACAGCGATGTCTGCATTGTCGGTGGCGAAGCCACAGAAAAATTATACTGAGGGGAGTTGAGTAGAGAATCTTGGTGAAGACGGTCGCGTGCTGCTGAGTGCACAAGCGAAAAATTAATAGTTTATTGAAATTGTGAAAAGCTGCCGTTAAAGTTATTTCTAATACATCAAGATAATGTCGATTTAGTTTAAAGCCATAAGACGGCAAATTTAAATAGAAATCAAAGTATTATTTAGTGATTTGGGACTCTTAATCGTCGCCAATAAACGAAAAATTTCCATTAATCGGTTATACAAAAGCGCTTCACATCAGGACGTTAGTTTTGGGGTTCACCCTCAGTGTATCTACTGCAGGAGCATATACTCTCAACATTCCAATATCAAGGTGACCAAACTGCATTCCAACATCAATCTGGAGTAGCTGCATCGGAGCAGAGATGGAGCCGCAGTTCGGATAGCTGGTGTTTTTGTGGCATATGTGTCGGTAGAGTGTTTACCACTGCCTGGATGAACCAACAGCATTTCTACTACGATCAAAACCTTTGGCAGCTGAAATTATGTGCATTTGTATAAATATTTTAAAGTAGTTTTTGGATTATTATATTATAGTGAAGTTTGATTATTCTAGTGAGGAATTATTATATTATAGTGATTATATTTAAGTGAATTTTGTACTAAATGAAATCATAATTTAATTTGAACATGTTTACTCCTGGGATCGATAGATCTAATTTTATATAGTTTGTAAGGGTGGAGAGCTAATGCACTTTCGGGTATATTTTGTTACCTTATCCACATGCTTTCTGTAATTTCAGTGACAAATCTATCCCAGATTCTGCACGTTGCTGTGGCGCCACCAGCTAACTGCCCGGAGTCAGGTGAGTGCAGATTTTTGATAATTTACAATTCATGTATAAGATAGAGTGGTGGATAAGTTAAATATATTGCCATGAGTAAGAAAACTTAAAATTGCTTAAACCTTGCCAACGAATACATGTCAGAAACATTTTAAATATATATTAATGTCAAATTTGCTTGAGAAAAAAACAATATTTTGTTATATCCGTGTAAATTTAAAACACTTAAATTTAACACGTAAATTTAACACACTGGTGCACAGCAACAACCGCACCAGCCAGGTTGGGTGGGTAAAGACGGGGGGAGGAAAAACAACACCTTCTCCTCCCCTCTCTCTTTTTCCGTCCACTACATAAGTCGTCTCTGCCCGCCGTCAGGGTATAATTAGGCATTTTTGCTCACCTTCACCCAGAGGCTGTATCGCCTTGGTAAGTCTTTTCTTCTATGTCGGTTTGTTTGTAACCGGGGTATCCAATCCGCTGTTGGGGTTAAAGAAACCCCCCCCACTTTCCCTGAGCACGACCGGGTGAGCCAAGCGGCCCCCAACTGCGGGCCTTTTTGAATTTTTTTTCGTAAGCATACAGCCCCAACGTTACAAAATGACGCCCAACGTGAGGCCCGAACTTCCTTGGCATGCTAGAGCAGTTGAGATCCTGGAGATGAACCTGAAGATGGTTTCTCTCTTGCTCACAGTTTTGGTATGCTGACGAAGTGTTCCACAAGCCACGTTGGACGTTACAAAATGGCGCCCAACGTTGGGCCCGACGGATTTCGGGTCCCACTCTGCCCACTCTATAAATTTTTTTTTTGGTCTGTCCGATTTCTACCGAGTTTCAGTAGTGTGGAGCAAAAAGGTCAGTAGTGACGGTAAATTTTTTTTTGTAATTAAATTAATTAACTTTTGGTTTTTTTTGGTTTTCTAAATTGATTCTCGCTGGATTTACGCGATTGAATTTTTCGGTTCGATGCGTACCGCTGAATAATTTCTTCTTGCGATTGCTTGACTTTCAGTCATTCCACAGAAGAGGAAATCATTAATGTTTTTAATTTTTTTTTTTGGAGAATTTTTTTTATAACTTACTTTAAATTGAGTATTCTCTTGGCTCGAGACCTTGCCAAGTGGGAGCTTTCTCGGTTGCGCAACTCGCCAAAGATGCTCGCTTGACCAACGGTATATTGTTGAAAAATTTTGTTATTATTGAGGCCTTGCTCAACTGGAGATTTCCCTTAATAGTTAATAATCGTTAGCGACTCGTTGGATGACGCCCAATCAAATTTTTTTTTTTAGTTTAGCCCCTGAATTCTTGTTTTCTCTAGTGGTCGCTACTGAGGACCCTGACGGAGGACATGGATGATGATGGGCGTGGCTACGGCCTTTGTCGCCTTGATGGAGTGGGTGGAGGCATGCGGGTCGCTTGGATGAGGGGATCGCTGCTCTGTAATTTAATTCCTAAATTTTTTTTACGAATTATGTAGTTTTCTTTTTGATGATCTTACGAAAAACACCCGACCATATAATCTCAGGTCGAGGGTTCGGTCTTTATTATATAACTTTTTTTTTGTAATAATTATTACAAACGTTTGCAATGCGTAAATTATGTTATCTTATAAATCTTTGCTTTACTTTAAGACTTTTTATAAATAACAGTGGAGTGCTTCTTCACATAATTTTTATTATTACGTTTAATAACATTGTTTGACGATTATAACATTTAATTGCAGGCTTTTCCATTGCGTGAGTTTTTGAATTATTGAATTAATTAATAATAATAAATTGAAGTAATTAGCCCGATCATGATTTCTAGTGAAAGAAATTCGGTTTTGTTTGTTTCTTTTTTAATATTAATATTTTTTTAAACAACTTAAGCTTATTATGATAGAGTTGTATAAATTTTTATTAGTTTTTATTGTTGAGATTTTTTTTTTCATGTGTGCATATATACTCATAATGTTAAGAAGATATATTTTCTTTTGTATTGAGGATTAATTATTTTTTACTTGAAACTACTATTTCTTTGTGAAGTTACTATGAGGAATATAATTAGCATATGATTAAAAATTACGTTAGAATTATATTCAACTATTTTAACAAACAATATTTTTGGAAACTGGAATTATAATAGTCGTAATATTTTAAAAATATTAAACTTTTGAAATTAAGAAAAGTTGTTACTTAACGAAAGTTAAGGTAAAATTTTCCACTTCATCTACCTATCATAATATATAAGAGATGTTTTGGGTCGAATTTTGTACGTATGTTGTTTTTTTTGAAACCAAGATATTTGCGAAAATTAAGCAAAATAGAAAGTATAGGAAATAAAACATCCTTTTGGTTTTTTTTTTTAAATATTAAATTAATCATAAGTCAAGTATTAAGGAAAAACAGGAATCAAATTTTTGCTGTACAATGAGATGGCAATTAAAATCAAAAAAGTTTAACAGCCCTTAAGTACCATTTTTATATCAAAATAACTATATATTTATATAAACTTAAGAATATACATACAGTTAAACAAACGATAAAGGAAATAAAAATAACTTTAATAGTGTTAGGAAACCATTCAGATTTTAGCTTATATTTTTTACGTTTTTAAGCTGAAATTCTTAGTTTAACTTTTAGTTTAAAATAGTTTAGTTTTCTATTTTAAAAATCAAGAATTAAGTTCGTATTATGTATATTTTTATCAATTTAAGTGATTTTCATATATTTGTATTTAATTTTAATATATATTTATATAAGTCGCATACATGCTTTATAAAATCAACTCATTTCTATATGTACATTCATACATTAAATACACAAATTAAGAATTAGGCAAATACAACACTATTCAATTATAATGTTATTCGAATTTAAGATAAGGAATTCATTGAAATTCGCGTTCTATAAACGTACTGTCTTCGTGAATTTAGTTTCAAAGTAATAGTTTTTTTTCAATAAGATATGCAATTTATTATGTTTTCATCATCGTTTACATCAAATTACGAATACAGGAATAAAAAGTTATAGAATATCATGTTAGCTCGGTTATAATTTCTCTTTCCAAGTAATAGTTTTTTTGTGCGGACAATAGTTCATTTTGTGCGGACAATAGTGGGGTCACCCTGTGATCTGCATTCGCACGCGTTCCATTTCGCCGTGCCGCAATGCAGATATCGGTGTCTGCCTCTCCCCACCATGTGGCTGAGAGAGCGGATCCCGTATTATGGCAGGATCGAATGTTCTAGAAGGTTTTTTTTATGAACTTCGCATCACGCCATACTACGGGACCTGCTTAGAGTGCAGAACATGATGGGAGGGAGGAGGACAGCGATGTCTGCATTGTCGGTGGCGAAGCCACAGAAAAATTATACTGAGGGGAGTTGAGTAGAGAATCTTGGTGAAGACGGTCGCGTGCTGCTGAGTGCACAAGCGAAAAATTAATGGTTTACTGAAATTGTGAAAAGCTGCCGTTAAAGTTATTTCTAATACATCAAGATAATGTCGATTTAGTTTAAAGCCATAAGACGGCAAATTTAAATAGAAATCAAAGTATTATTTAGTGATTTGGGACTCTTAATCGTCGCCAATAAACGAAAAATTTCCATTAATCGGTTATACAAAAGCGCTTCACATCAGGACGTTAGTTTTGGGGTTCATCCTCAGTGTATCTACTGCAGGAGCATATACTCTCAACATTCCAATATCAAGGTGACCAAACTGCATTCCAACATCAATCTGGAGTAGCTGAATCGGAGCAGAGATGGAGCCGCAGTTCGGATAGCTGGTGTTTTTGTGGCATATGTGTCGGTAGAGTGTTTACCACTGCCTGGATGAACCAACAGCATTTCTACTACGATCCAAACCTTTGGCAGCTGAAATTATGTGCATTTGTATAAATATTTTAAAGTAGTTTTTGGATTATTATATTATAGTGAAGTTTGATTATTCTAGTGAGGAATTATTATATTATAGTGATTATATTTAAGTGAATTTTGTACTAAATTAAATCATAATTTCATTTGAACATGTTTACTCCTGGGATCAATAGATCTAATTTTATATAGTTTGTAAGGGTGGAGAGCTAATGCACTTTCGGGTATATTTTTTTTTGTTACCACATGCTTTCTGTAATTTCAGTGACAAATCTATCCCAGATTCCGCACGTTGCTGTGGCGCCACCAGCTAACTGCCCGGAGTCAGGTGAGTGCAAATTTTTGATAATTTACAATTCATGTATAAGATAGAGTGGTGGATAAGTTAAATATATTGCCATGAGTAAGAAAACTTAAAATTGCTTAAACCTTGCCAACGAATACATGTCAGAAACATTTTAAATATATATTAATGTCAAATTTGCTTGAGAAAAAAAAAATATTTTGTTGCATCCGTGTAAATTTAAAACACTTAATAATTAAAAACTTTTAAACTATTACTCAACATTTACACGCATAAATATTTTCCCATAACAAAACAAAACAAATTGTTTTAAAACGGAGGACAAAACTACACGCAATTTTTTTTTCTCTCTTAAGTTTAAATCAATTAAATTGTCAGAAACCTATGAAGATCCATTTGTTTTCGTTGTTTCTATACAACCAAAAATGAAATCATTTTGTAAGTTTTTCTTATGTTTAATTTACCAAAATAATATTATGATCAATAAAATTACTCATTAAGATACAACTTTTGATTATCATTATGTATTACTAAGTTGACAGGATAGGAAGCGAATCCCCGATCTGAGCGACCTGCACATAAGGGGCTGGTGCACAGCAACAACCGCACCAGCTAGGTTGGGTGGGTAAAGACGGGGGGAGAAAAAACAACACCTTCTCCTCCCCTCTCTCTTTTTCCGTCCACTCCATAAGTCGTCTCTGCCCGCCGTCAGAGTATAATTAGGCATTTTTGCTCACCTTCACCCAGAGGCTGTATCGCCTTGGTAAGTCTTGGCTTCTATGTCGGTTTGTTTGTAACCGGGGTATCCAATCCGCTGTTGGGGTTAAAGAACCCCCCCACTCCCTGAGCACGGCCGGGTGAGCTAAGCGGCCCTCAAGAGCGGGCCTTTTTGAATTTTTTTTTGTAAGCATACAGCCCCAACGTTACAAATTGTATAACGGAACACAACACTATTGTAAAAACTTTTGCAAAAAATGGGCGTGGTCCGCCCACTCATACAAAAGTTAGCAATATCTCATGAACGGTATAAGATATAAAGACGAAGTTTATGAGGAACTCGTCGAAAGTAGGGACCCACAAAAAGATTACAACAACAACAACAACAATAGCGGCAAGCAACAAAAGTCCCGTAAGCAACAATGCTCCAAATAGACTGTGAGAGGATCACAAGTGGCATGACGTGCCGTCACATCAACCCAACAACTATAGCATGAAAGCGCGATGATAGCGGGATCCCACGAGAGGAAGACAGCCGGGCGCCGTGTGGCGAAGCCATTCACACCGCCGCCGCTGAAAGTCCAGCGGGTGTCTATTTAAGGCACCGACGTGCAGAAGTCGGTCTCTGTTTTCCAGCCCTCGCGCCGCCAAGCAGGGAAAACCGTGTACTAGAAGTGAATAAAAGTTAATACCCTCCGAAGGACACCTGGCGATCAGCAACAAACGGCAGAGTGAGCCATCATTGTTATCTATGTACCCATATCATCAAAGTTTATATCGACCACCCTGTGGTTTCTAAACCGACGGGCTCCCATCCTTGATTCCCCATAATCTGGCGTAGTTGGCTAGCTGACGATACTCCCGACTTACGACGGAACCCGTGTAGTTGGCTAACTGACGGTACGTCTTCTCCTCGTGAGGAACGCGGGTGGAATTGGAGTCTATATGCCGCCTTATATAATTGGAAGGTATAAGGCGGCATAAGCCCAAATTATAAGCACGATTACAGTTCATTGATTACTGTAAACCAACTGTGCCAGAAAAACAAGTGTTTAGATTAAGTAATCGCTAGATTAATGCAACTTATTGTATGCGAATAAAGTACAAATCGAAAAGAGGCTTACAAATAGGTACCATCGGCTACACTATTGACGTTGTATATTATTGTGACCCGAACCTCTGAACACGCGACGGCTAATCCACGCTGCCAAAAATGGTACGACACAATTGGCGCCCGAACAGGGACCCTTGGGGTTAAAAATTAAGCGACGACAATAGCAGCAGAAATCCCACGCGTTAAGGAACAGAAGTTCGAGAAAGCAAGCAGAATCGGCACCGGATAAAGCTATCGATACGAAAAGCCAAGCGGCGCACCCACTGAACAAGCAACAGAGATATACACCGCACAGAGGTTAGTGAAGAAACAGACCAAGCAAATAAACATCGGAGAAACACACCCTAAAGATCGTTAGCAAAGAACTCCCAGCGGAGAACCTCAACGAAAGCGAAGACACACAACGCACCCAAGCCAAGATCAAATAAAATAATTAATACACAAAACAAACACTAAAGTACAAGAAGTAATATATAAAATCACTAAGTAAATAATAATTAATAAGTAACATATAACAACTTGAAAAAACCTCATTATCAGAATAATGAATGTCAGACGCTAAACCCATAAAAACTGGATGGGTGTACAACGTACATAAGGAGGAGTTCCAGAAAATTATGGAGGAACTTGGGCTCGAGGCAAAAGGGGCGATAGAGGAGTTACGACGACGATTTTACAGTTACGCCAACATAACAGAGTTAAGCGACGTAGAGAAGCCACGCCTGAGAGAACTCGAACAGAAATACAAGCGCTCTCCTCACCGAGGCCCAGTGGGCAGCAACGTGTCAGCCTTACGACGACGATAACGACAACCAGCGCGACGCCACTACCAACGCTATATATCGGTACACCCCTGGAAACCTACTATAAACGGACGCTCACACCTCGCATGGGTCTGTAATTGACACAGTCCGCAGGTGGGCGACGCGGTATGATGGCGGCCAAGAACCACTCGCATTTTTGGAACGGTTCGAAGAATTGGAAAAGGCGTATGGCATTAATCTCGACACTCTGCCCCACACCATGCCGGAGTTTCTGAAAGACCGAGCGTTGGCATGGTATCGCAACAACAGTCGCAACTGGGACAACTGGCAGGCTTTTTAACGTGACTTTCGGAAGTTTTTCCTGACCGCTCGGTACTTCGAGGACCTCGACGACAGCACACACCTTCGAGTCCAATCCCTTATGAGGCAAGCCGACCTACAAAGCGAACAGCAGTTGCAACGAATTTATCGGAATTGTCGCAGCGAATACCAGCTCTATATCCGACGCAAGGATTTCGTGAATTTGGACGAATTAATCGCTCTCGCTGAAGATTTCGAGGACATCGGGAGAGAAAAGGCAAAACCACCACGACCTCGTCCATAGCAATACCGACAAATGATGCAGGCCTCAACAAGAGAATCGCCGCCTCGACGACTTTCAGAGCACTGGACGAGTTACGCAGGCGTCAACAGAAGAAAACTTCAGGAATCCACGCTCTGCTTGCAAACGCTGCAGAGGGCAGGGGCACTTACAGTATGCGTGTCAGCGTCCCAGTAAAATATTTTGCTGGGAGTGCGGAAAAATCGGCATGCGCACCATCGAGTGCTGCAGAAGACGAGCGGGAAACGCCGAGGAGGACCAACAGACAGGAGGGGTGTTGGAACCTCAAGACCAGTAAATACGCCAGCCCAGGCATCCCCCAACCAAATTAAACACGAGCAATACAAGGAACTAAAAAGGTAGCGGAATTGGGACTACTCGAGACGTCTGACAGCAGAGGAGTAAAGGTCCAGCTGGCAGAGGGTGGCGTACGGGTGGTATACCAGTCGCTTCGAGCAAAAGTTCAACTGGGCCATAGCAGTGGCGTGATAGACCTACTAGTCATGCCGGAAGTGATCGATCCCCTGGTGTTAGGAATGGACTTCCTGTCAAAAATTGGAACCACTCTACAGTGCGGAGACCAACAGCTCAAACTCAGGGAACGAGCAGCTTGACCAACAGAGCGATGCACCCTAGCACAGGCACCGGATATATCGGCCGGACAAGAGCAAAACCCCAGTAGCAACCAAACAAGACAGCAGGCTATCGTCACCAAAGACATCCCCGTCGAGGAACAGGTCGAGAAATTCCTAGATGAAGAACTACGTGGCTTCGATGAATTGGAGGGCACGTCAAACATAGCTACACACCGTATTGTAATGAAAGACGAACGACCCGTCAAGCAGCGCCTTTACCCGACAAATCCCGCTATGCAGAAAGTAATTAAATAAACGACGAAGTGGATGAGCTTTAGAGAAGAGATGCATCGAACCATCAAAGCCCATTTAGCGCTCCTCTGGTGCTTGTCAAAAAGAAGACCGGACAATGGCGCGTCTGCGTTGATTATCGCCAACTCAATGCCCGGTCTGTACCTGATGCGTACCCACTATCCAGGATACACCACATTCTGGATCATTTACGAGAAGCGCGGTACATAAGTAGCCTCGATCTCAAAAATGGCTACTGGCAGATCCCTATGCACCCCAAGAGCAAAAGGTATACGGCATTTACTGTACCTGGCCGTGGCCTGTGTACGGCATTTACTGTACCTACCAGTGGCATGTACCACCAGATGCCATTCGGGTTGCACTCCGCGCCCGGCCAGGTCATGGGGCCGGAACTGTAACCCTACGCCTTCGCATATTTGGACGATATCATCGTCAGCGGAAAATCGTGGCAAGATCACATGAAAAATCTGAGGGAAGTATTACGCCGGTTGAAAGCTGCAAAATTAAAAATCAACAGAGAAAATGCAAGTTCTTCCAAGAGGAAATCAAGAGGATTTGCCATCCCCTACCGACAGAAGAGGAGTTCGACGTTTTCTATACACCGCGTCATGGTATCGCAGATTCATACCCGGTTTCTCTGATATCATTACACCACTAACGGCACTTGAAATTATTATGTTTACTCTTTTCTCCGCATTGATTTATGGATATAAACATACTGAAACAAATTGAGTTCCTATGAGTTCCTTTTTCTTCGTATTAATTTGTGTATACCAACTCTGCTGGCAATAGCTACCAGGTGTGAGGTATTTTATGTATTTATTTAAGTAATTGTTAAACACGTAAAGATTTCTCAGTGAATATTCGATGTGATGAAAGCTCGCAACTATGCTGCTATCATAATGAAAATATCATTTGTTGTTATTATCAACATCTTGAAAATTCATTTGAATGTGAGTACAATTCATATTTTATGAAAAATTTATGAAAAGAAAATACTTTCTATTATATCTATAATTAAATTAAATTATTATTAAATATTTAAATTATTATTAAAATTTATATTTAAATTATTATTAAATTTGAATTATTAATAAAATTATCTAAGCAATTTTAATTGTATTGAAAAAGTTTGTTCACTATAAACTCACGAATTTGTAGTGTTATCTGCTTGTTGTATGCAGACGACTGGTTTTAGCATTTGTTTTCTATAATAGGACGGATGCCAACCATTGTGTTGGTTTGTGTTTACAGAATACCAAGTCTGCAACGTAAGACCCGAAAAGCATGTAAAAAAAGCAAACATACGTCGCCTGTTGTATAGTTCATGCCTTGTTTTTTTGGAATACCGAGACTTCAAAACATGAAGAAGCAGAATGAGCGATAATTGTGTTGTTTTGTATTTACAGAAGCTTGTTGATATAATTTTACGAAAAGAAAGATTGACTTTGTGCGCTTATAGAAGGGCTTTGCGAGAAAAAAGGGAGAAGCGATGTAAAAGTTTTAATATGGTAGCCTAAATAAAGCCCTTAAATATTCGTGTTTGGCTATTTTAAGTATTTATCCTGAATATAATGATATAGCGGCGAGCGATAGCGACAAGCGAGTAGAGCTGTCAAACACCGTCTTTTCATCAAGTCATCAAACGCCGTCCTTTCATCAAGTCATCAAACGCCGATTAAACACAATGGCAACTAAACCGATGATCGACGGGCGCTATCATTTGCTAGCAAATTTCTGTAAAAATCAGAAAAAAGAAGAAGAGCACCGATACTGCTATGAAAATAGAAGTAAACCAATCGCTAGCCATGGTTTCGCTGGGCGATAAGTGATAATTACTATACCCTACAATCGAAAGGGAGTTTGTCTCCTTCTTCCGTTTGTAACGTAGAGAAGGAGACAAGATATAAAACTTATAGGGGACAGTAGGGTATCCAGCTCTATTGAAACCTTGGAGCGTCGTCGTGATGTAGGGTGTGTATCACTATTTTACCGTTACTTTCATGGTAAATGTTCCTCTGAAGTAGCCGGCCTGATTCCTCCGGTTCAGGTATTTAGCAGAACTACTTGGCTTTCCAGAGCGGTGCACCCCTTTTATGTCGCGATTCCGTTCCAACGAACCGCGCATTACCGTGGGAATTCGTTTTTCGGTCGCGTCATTAGATTGTGGAATAGTGTCCATGCGTATGCCTTCCCGCCCACTTACAGCGTGGGTTTACCTTCGTAAACCCTTACCTCACCTTTAAGCGAGGTGTAAACCGTCACTACTCCCTCTTTTCCCCTTCCCACTAACCTGTCATCCCTTCGGAACCAACAAATCCTGTGCATGGATAGGGGGCATCCCCTGAGCTTGGTCTCATCTGCCATAAAAAAAAAGATAGATATAGAAAAGTATATAAACTCTAGCTCAGCGTCACCTCCTGAATCGATTTAGACCTGTCCGTCTGTCTGTTGAAATCACGATTACGGGAGAACGAAATGCCTCGTTTTAAAAAATGTTATAAGATGCATATCTAATAAACCGTGCGAGATATTAAGGAATAATTGTATAACGGAACACAACGCTATTATAAAAACTTTTGCAAGAAATGGGCGTGGTCCGCCCACTCATACAAAAGTTAACAATATCTCATGAACGGTATAAGATATAAAGACGAAGTTTATGAGGAACTCACCGAAAGTAGGGTCCCACAAAAAGATAACAACAACAACAACAACAACAACAATAGCGGCAAGCAACAAACACTGTGAGAGGATCACAAGTGGCATGACGTGCCGTCACATCAATCCAACAACTATAGCATGAAAGCGCGAGGATAGCGGGATCCCACGAGAGGAAGACAGCCGGGCGCCGTGTGGCGAAGCCACTCACACCGCCGCCGCTGAAAGTCCAGGGGATGACTATTTAAGGGACCGACGTGCAGAAGTCGTCTCTGTTTTCCAGCCCTCGCGCCGCCAAGCAGTGAAAACCGTGTACTAGAAGTGAATAAAAGTTAATACCCTCCGAAGGACACCTGGCGATCAGCAACAAACGGCAGAGTGAGCCATCATTGTTATCTATGTACCCATATTTTTTTTTTTTTTTTTTTTTTTTTTTTATGGCAGATAGAACCAAGCTCAGGGGATGCCCCCTATCCATGCAAAGCATTCGTTGGTTTAGAAGGGTAAAGGTTAGTGGGAAGGGGAAAAGTGGGAGTAGTGTCGATTTACACCTCTTTTGAAAGCATCGACGTTATAAGTGGGTGGGAAAACATGCGCAGGGAGACTATTCCACAATTTAACTGCGCGACCGAAAAACGAATTCTCGCGGTAGTGGGTAGTGCGATGGAACGGGATCGAGACGTAAAAGGGGTGCACCGCTCTGGAAAGCCGAGTAGATCTGTTGAATACCTGAACCGAGGGGATCAGGCTGGCTACTTCAGAGGAACAGTTACCATTAAAGTAACGGTAAAATAAGGTTACACACCCCACATCCCGACGACATCCCAAGGTTTCAATAGAGCTGGATACCCTACTGTCCCCTATAAGTTTCATCGCACGACCTTGTATACGGTCCAGAAGCTGAAGATATGCTTTCGAAGCTCCAGACCAAATATGCGAGTTGTACTCCATTTTCGGACGGATATAAGTGGTGTAGATACAACGAAGGTCGGTTGGAGTGAAGTATTTCTTGCACCGCTTTAAAAAGCCTAAGCACTTGGCTGCTTCTTTCGACACATCAAAAATGTGATCGTTCCAACGAAGATCGCATTGTATTGACATGCCCAGAACATCAAGAGCCTCCGACTCATTAATATCCACACCACCCATATTTAGAGGTGGGAAGTTGTCACCCGCCAAACGCTTGTGGGTTAACAAACAGCATTGGGTCTTCCGCGCATTAAAATCGACCCGATTCGCTTGACCCCACTCCTGGATTTTGTTGAGGTCAGATTGGAGTGTGTCATTCATAATTCTGCGTTTTCTATTGATCTCCAGAATAGAAGGACGCCTGGAGAATGAATATGAATGACAAATGCTGCTGTCATCAGCAAACGAGTAGACGGGGTTTGATGTCAATGACAGAAGGTCATTGATAAAAATGAGAAAAAGTGTTGGAGACAGGACCGAACCCTGCGGAACTCCAGCATTAATGGAGTGCTCTTCGGAAGCAAAGCCGTCTATCACAACCCGAATAGAACGGCCGCTGAGGAAACTCGATATCCATCGAGTGAATGTATCACCGACACCATAAGCAGCCAGTTTAGACACGAGTGCTTTATGCCACACTCGGTCAAATGCCTTGGAGATATCCAAAGCAACAACCTTACTCTCACCGAATTGGTGAACACAACTGTTCCACCGCTCAGTGAGGAACGCCATCAAATCGCCTGTGGAGCGGTGAGCACGGAAACCGTACTGGCGATCGCTGACCAATTGGTTGCTCTCTAGATACCTCATCAGGCTAAAATTTATAACGCTCTCCATAACTTTGGAGAGCATTGAACAGATTGCTATGGGCCGGTAATTGGCAGGATTCGTAGCCTCACCTTTTTTGGGAACTGGCTGCACATTGGCAATCTTCCAGGAACTAGGAAAAACTCCTGAAGTAAACGATAAGTTAAACAGATTGCGCAATGGGCGAGCCAATGTTGAGGCGCACTTTCTCAACACGTGGGCTGAAATGCCATCCGGTCCCGAGGATTTATTGACGTTGAGGTTTACAAGCACTCTTTTAACAGCCCGCGTTCGAAAGTGCATCTCAGGCATAATATGAGACACACCGTCGATCACAGGTAGTGGTTGGCTACTCTCAGAAAGAGAGCAGTTTTCAGCAAACATTTTGGCTAATAAGTTTGCCTTGTCAACCGAGTGAGTGAAGATCTGATCGTCCTTCAGGAGAGTTGGAATAGACGATCGCGTCTGATTCTTCACCCTCCCCACGAACGACCAAAAGTTCTTACTACCCTTATGGTATTCAAGAACTCTGCGTCTAAGGCGCTGTTCGTAGAGAACTTTTTCGCGCTTTAGAGTGGCATTGCACGTATTTCTGGCCTGATTGCGCAGCAGTTTAGTATCAGCAGTTTTATTTAAACGCCAATTCCTAAATGCTTCCTCTTTAGACCTGACTGCTTGTCTGCAAGTCGCATTAAACCAGGAATGGTCTTTTGGTTTAATGGAAATTCTTTTATTAGGTATGAAAGACCTCATACCAAATAAAATTATATTTTCTACCAATTTTGCTGCAGCATTTATGTTTCTATCCCTGAAACACAATTGCCAATTGAAACGGCTGAAAAAGGAGTTCAGCGCATCCCAATTAGCCTTCTCATAAAGCCACACTGTCCGCTTCGGAGCTGGCTGATGAGCGGATTGAAGACTAGAATATGGGAAGGTAGCAGAAATTGTAGCGTGGTCCGAATTACCAAGAGGTGCAAGAACATTCACATCATACTTGCTGTGATGCGAAGTTAAAAAAAGGTCCAGAATATTTTGGTTTTGCCCATCAACGCAAGGAAAGTGCGTTGGTTCCTTCACTAATTGAGTCAAATTATTAGACTCAGCAAATAACTCAACATACAAACCCTCAGGTGTTGTGTGACTCGAATGACGTAGCCAATTGGAATTATGAACATTGAAATCACCAGCAACAACAATTTCACTGTTCGGATACGATTCCAGGATTTTAGAAATCGAATCAGAGAGACTGTCAAGTTTATCAAAAGTTGGCAGCCTCTCTAGACCCGGGCTTCTATAAATGAAGCAGAAGTGCAGGATGTGCGACTGGATTTTGAACTTAACCCACATGGAGCTAAATTCGGCATCCGTCGTGCAAAGGTGTTGCTGACACTGGTACGCAACATCACTGCGAATATATAAGGCGAGGCCTCTGTGTGATGAAAATAATGGCAGTAAGTGGTACCCAGGCAAGTGAAAATCCAGTGGATCTGCACCCTCAGACACCTGGGTCTCACCTAGTGCCATTATATGCGGTTGGTGAGTACAGACATACGCATAGACCGCGAAGAAATTCGCCCTCAAGCCACGCACATTTGTGGTGTCTATACGAAATTTTGTCATCGCCACCCACTGTAAAGAGGTATAAAGTCAGCTGCACAAACGGACAAGCCTACACCGCAGGCAAAGCAAAACGCGACAAGACAAGTGTTATGCCTTTATCTTGCCACGCTTCAGCCCACGGTGCACTCACAGCCGCCTGCACACCTAACGGGACCAGGAAGAAGGAGGAGGAGAAGAAAGAAACGAAATGCTGAGCTTTACTGCGGAGGGCATAAATAAGCCCTTCGCTTGGTTCTCTGCATTCCGTTTAATTGTCTATTTGTGATATTTGGTGTTATTGTTTTAGGGAATTTATTGATGTCTATTGTTATGTTTTAATCTGTAATCCAAATCAATGTTATTGCACTGTGACTTTGTTTGTTTGAAAATATTTCTTTATATTTGTTTCTTTGTTTCCGCGAGCACACTGAACACTGCACTGCGGTGGGTAGCTGCATCCACCCTCGTCCGTGGTCACGACACTAGTCGTGTTTATCATCAAAGTTTATATCGACCACCCTGTGGTTTCTAAACCGACGGCCTCCCATCCTTGATTCCCCATAATCTGGGGTAGTTGGCTAGCTGACGAGACTCCCGACTTACGACGGAACCCGTGTAGTTGGCTAACTGACGGTACGTCTTCTCCCCGTGAGGAACGCGGGTGGAATTGGAGTCAAAGGTATAAGGCGGCATAAGCCCAAATTATAAGCACGATTACAGTTCATTGATTACTGTAAACCAACTGTGCCTGAAAATCAAGTATTTAGATTAAGTAATCGCTAGGTTAATGCAACTTATTGTATGCGAATAAAGTACAAATCGAAAAGAGAACTACTTATTACATAATCTGAGTGGGCTTCGAGGGCTTACGAATAGGTACCATCGGCTACACTATTGACGTCGTATATTATTGTGACCCGAACCTCTGAACACGCGACGGCTAATCCACGCTGCCAAAAATGGTACGACACAATTGGCGCCCGAACAGGGACCCTTGGGGTTAAAAAATAAGCGACGACAATAGCAGCAGAAATCCCACGCGTTAAGGAACAGAAGTTCGAGAAAGCAAGCAGAATCGGCACCGGATAAAGCTATCGATACGAAAAGCCAAGCAGCGCACCCACTGAACAAGCAACAGAGATATACACCGCACAGAGGTTAGTGAAGAAACAGACCAAGCAAATCAACATCGGAGAAACACACCGGAAAGATCGATAGCAAAGAACTCCCAGCGGAGAGCCTCAACGAAAGCCAAGACACACAACGCACGCAAGCCAAGACACGCACCGCAAGTAAACTCACCAAGACGAATTCAACAGAGCCGCAGCCCAGAAAAAGCTACGAGGCAATGAGGCTGCCCGTAAAATCCCGCAAGAAATAAATAATAACTAAACAAATAACCAATAAAATAATTAATAAATAAAAATTAACTGAAATATCAATAAATCAAATAAAATAATTAATACACAAAACAAACACTAAAATACAAGAAGTAATATATAAAATCACTAACTAAGTAAATAATAATTATAATAATTAATAAGTAACATATAACAACTTGAAAAAACCTCATTATCAGAATAATTAATGTCAGCACGCTAAACCCATAAAAACTGGATGCCAGGAGGAGTTCCAGAAAATTATGGAGGAACTTGGGCTCGAGGCAAAAGGGACGATAGAGGAGTTACGACGACGATTTTACAGTTACGCCACCATAACAGAGTTAAGCGACGTAGAGGAGTCACGCCTGAGAGAACTCGAACAGAAATACAAGCGCTCTCCCTCACCGGGTCCCAGTGGGCAGCAACGTGTCAGCCTTACGACAAGCAGCGCGACGACAACGACAAGCAGCGCGACGCCACTACCAACGCTATATATCGGTACACCCCTGGAAACCTAAACGGACGCTCACACCTCGCATGGGTCTGTTATTGACACAGTCCGCAGGTGGGCGACGCGGTACGATGGCGGCCAAGAACCACTCGCATTTTTGGAACGGTTCGAAGAATTGGCAAAGGCGTATGGCATTAATCTCGACACTCTGCCCCACACCATGCCGGAGTTGCTGAAAGACCGAGCGTTGGCATGGTATCGCAACAACAATCGCAACTGGGACAACTGGCAGGCTTTTTAACGCGACTTTCGGAAGTTTTTCCTGCCCGCTCGGTACTTCGAGGACCTCGACGACAGCACACACCTTCGAGTCCAATGCCACCGGGAGACTTTCAAGGACTACGTGCTGGGGATACAGACCCTTATGAGGCAAGCCGACCTACAAAGCGAACAGCAGTTGCAACGAATTTATCGGAATTGTCGCAGCGAATACCAGCTCTATATCCGACGCAAGGACTTCGTGAATTTGGAAGAATTAACCGCTCTCGCTGAAGATTTCGAGGACATCGGGAGAGAAAAGACCAAACCACCACGACCTCGTCCATAGCAATACCGACAAATGATGCAGGCCTCAACAAGAGAATCGCCGCCTCGACGACTTTCAGAGCACTGGACTAGTTACGCAGGCGTCAACAGAAGAAAACTTCAGGAATCCACGCTCTGCTTGCAAACGCTGCGGAGGGCAGGGGCACTTACAGTATGCGTGTCAGCGTCCCAGTAAAATATTTTGCTGGGAGTGCGGAAAAGTCGGCATGCGCACCATCGAGTGCTGCAGAAGACGAGCGGGAAACGCCGAGGAGGACCAACAGACAGGAGGGGTGTTGGAACCTCAAGACCAGTAAATACCCCCCAGCACAAGCCCAGGCATCCCCCAACCAAATTAAACACGAGCAATACAAGGAACTAAAAAGGTAGCGGAATTGGGACTACTCGAGACGTCTGACAGCAGAGGAGTAAAGGTCCAGCTGGCAGAGGGTGGCGTACGGGTGGTATACCAGTCGCTTCGAGCAAAAGTTCAACTGGGCCATAGCAGTGGCGTGATAGACCTACTAGTCATGCCGGAAGTGATCGATCCCCTGGTGTTAGGAATGGACTTCCTGTCAAAAATTGGAACCACTCTACAGTGCGGAGACCAACAGCTCAAACTCAGGGAACGAGCAGCTTGACCAACAGAGCGATGCACCCTAGCACAGGCACCGGATATATCGGCCGGACAAGAGCAAAACCCCAGTAGCAACCAAACAAGACAGCAGGCTATCGTCACCAAAGACATCCCCGTCGAGGAACAGGTCGAGAAATTCCTAGATGAAGAACTACGTGGCTTCGATGAATTGGAGGGCACGTCAAACATAGCTACACACCGTATTGTAATGAAAGACGAACGACCCCTCAAGCAGCGCTATTACCCGACAAATCCCGCTATGCAGAAAGTAATTAAATGAACGACGAAGTGGATGAGCTATTAGAGAAGAGATGCATCGAACCATCACAGTCCATTTAGCGCTCCTCTGGTGCTGGTCAAACAGAAGACCAGACACTCCGCGCCCGGCCAGGTCATGTGAACTGTAACCCTACGCCTTCGCATATTTGGACGATATCATCGTCAGCGGAAAATCGTGGCAAGATCACATGAAAAATCTGAGGGAAGTATTACGCCGGTTGAAAGCTGCAAAATTAAAAATCAACAGAGAAAATGCAAGTTCTTCCAAGAGGAAATCAAGTACCTCGGTCATGTAGTGAGTGCCGACGGTACCCGCAGCGACCCGGACAAAGTCACGGCAATACGAGATTTGCCATCCCCTACCGACAGAACAGGCGTTCGACGTTTTCTATGCACCGCGTCATGGTATCGCAGATTCATAGCTGGTTTCTCTGACATCACAACACCACTGACGGCACTTGAAATTATTATGTTTACTCTTTTCTTCGCGTTGATTTATGGATATAAACATACTGAAACAAATTGAGTTCCTATGAGTTCCTTTTTCTTCGTATTAATTTGTGTATACCAACTCTACTGGCAATAGCTACCAGGTGTGAAGTATTTTATGTATTTATTTAAGTAATTGTTAAACACGTAAAGATTTCTCAGTAAATATTCGATGTGATGAAAGCTCGCAACTATGCTGCTATCATAATGAAAATATCATTTGTTGTTATTATCAACATCTTGAAAATACATTTGAATTTGAGTACAATTCATATTTTGTGAAAAATTAATGAAAAGAAAATACTTTCTATTATATCTATAATTAAATTAAATTATTATTAAATATTTAAATTATTATTAAAATTTATATGTAAGTTATTATTAAATTTGAATTATTAATAAAATTATCTAAGCAATTTTAATTGTATTGAAAAAGTTTGTTCACTATAAATTCACGAATTTGTAGTGTTATCTGCTTGTTGTATGCAGACGACTGGTTTTAGCATTTGTTCTCTATAATAGGTCGGATGCCAAGCATTGTGTTGGTTTGTGTATGCAGAATACCAAGTCTGCAACGTAAGACCCGAAAAGCATGTAAAAAAAGCAACAACATACGTCGCCTGTTGCATAGTTCATACCTTGTTTTTATGGATTAGCGAGACTTCAAAACATGAAGAAGCAGAATGAGCGATGATTGTGTTGCTTTGTATTTACAGAATAAGGCCCTAAAACTTCTCGACTTCAGAAGCTTGTTGATATAATTTTACGAAAAGAAAGATTGACTTTGTGCGCTTATAGAAGGGCTTTGCGAGAAAAAAGGGAGAAGCGATGTAAAAGTTTTAATATGGTAGCGTAAATAAAGCCCTTAAATATTCGTGTTGGCTATTTTAAGTACTTATCCTGAACATAATGACATAGCGGCGAGCGATAGCGACGAGCGAGTAGAGCTGTCAAACGCCGTCTTTTCATCAAGTCTTCAAACGCCGATTAAACACAATGGCAACTAAACCGATGATCGACGGGCGCTATCATTTGCTAGCAAATTTCTGTAAAAATCAGAAAAAAGAAGAAGAGCAGCGATACCGCTATGAAAATAGAAATAGACCAATCGTTAGCCATGGTTTCGCTGGGCGATAAGTGATAATTACTATAACCTACACTCGAAAGGGAGTTTGTCTCCTTCTTCCGTTTGTAACGCAGAGAAGGAGACAAGATCGCCTGACCCCTTCGGTTCAGGTATTCAACAGATCTACTCGGCTTTCCAGAGCGGTGCACCCCTTTTACGTCTCGATCCCGTTCCAACGCACTACCCACTACCGCGAGAATTCGTTTTTCGGTCGCGCAGTTAAGTTGTGGAATAGTCTCCCTGCGCGTGTTTTCCCATCCACTCATAACGTCGAAGCTTTTAAAAGAGGTGTAAATCGACACTACTCCCACTTTTCCCCTTCCCACTAACCTTTTCCCTTCTAAACCAACGAATGCTTTGCATGGATAGGGGGCATCCCCTGAGTTTGGTTCTATCTGCCATAAAAAAAAAAGATAGATATAGAAAAGTATATAAATTCTAGCTCAGCGTCACCTCCTTAATTGATTTAGACCTGTCCGCCTGTCTGTTGAAATCACGATTACGGGAGAACGAAATGAGATATCGCAATGGAATTTGGCACAAATATTCTTTGTTATGTAGGGCAGTTTTGGGATTGACACGCCTACTTTACATAGAGAATGTGAACGCGTCTCGTTTTAAAAAGTGTTATAAGATGCATATCTAATAAACCGTGCGAGAATAATTGTATAACGGAACACAACGCTATTATAAAAACTTTTGCAAAAAATGGGCGTGGTCCGCCCACTCATACAAAAGTTAACAATATTTCCTGAACGGTATAAGATATAAAGACGAAGTTTATGAGGAACTCACCGAAAGTAGGGTCCCACAAAAAGATAACAACAACAACAACAACAACAATAGCGGAAAGCAACAAAAGTCCCGCAAGCAACAATGCTCCAAATGGACTGTGAGAGCATCACAAGTGGCATGACGTGCTGTCACATTAACCCAACAACTATAGCATGAAAGCGCGAGGATAGCGGTATCCCACGAGAGGAAGACAGCCGGGCGCCGTGTGGCGAAGCCACTCACACCGCCGCCGCTGAAAGTCCAGCGGGTGACTATTTAAGGCACCGACGTGCAGAAGTCGGTCTCTGTTTTCCAGCCCTCGCGCCGCCAAGCAGTGAAAACCGTGTACTAGAAGTGAATAAAAGTTAATAGAGTGAATAAAAATTAATAGAGTGAAGACGCAGCGACGACAGTGTTTGAGACCCTCCGAAGGACACCTGGCGATCAGCAACAAACGGCAGAGTGAGCCATCACTGTTATCTATGTACTCTTATAATCAAAGTTTATATCGACCACCCTGTATCCCGTGTGGTTTCTAAACCGACGGGCTCCCATCCTTGATTCCCTATAATCTGGCGTAGTTGGCTAGCTGACGAGGCTCCCGACTTACGACGGAACCCGTGTAGTTGGCTAACTGACGGTACGTCTTCTCCCCGTGAGGAACGCGGGTGGAATTGGAGTCAAAGGTATAAGGCGGCATAAGCCCAAATTATAAGCACGATTACAGTTCATTGATTACTGTAAACCAACTGTGCCTGAAAAACAAGTGTTTAGATTAAGTAATCGCTAGATTAATGCAACTTATTGTATGCGAATAAAGTACAAATCGAAAAGAGGCTTACAAATAGGTACCATCGGCTACACTATTGACGTCGTATATTATTGTGACCCGAACCTCTGAACACGCGACGGCTAATCCACGCTGCCAAAATTGGTACGTCACAATTGGCGCCCGAACAGGGACCCTTGGGGTTAAAAATTAAGCGACGACAATAGCAGCAGAAATCCCACGCGTCGGCACCGGATAAAGCTATCGATACGAAAAGCCAAGCAGCGCACCCACTGAACAAGCAACAGAGATATACACCGCACAGAGGTTAGTGAAGAAACAGACCAAGCAAATAAACATCGGAGAAACATACCGGAAAGATCGTTAGCAAAGAACTCCCAGCGGAGAACCTCAACGAAAGCAAAGACACACAACGCACGCAAGCCAAGACACGCACCGCAAGTAAACTCACCAAGACGAATTCAACAGACCCGCAAACCAGAAAAAATTACGAGGCAGTGAGGCTGCCCGTTAAATCCCGCAAGAAATAAATAATAACTAAGCAAATAACCAATAAAATAATTAATAAATAAAAATTAACTGAAATATCAATAAATCAAATAAAATAATTAATACACAAAACAAACGCTAAAATACAAGAAGTAATATATAAAATCACTAACTAAGTAAATAATAATTATAATAATTAATAAGTAACATATAACAACTTGAAAAAACCTCATTATCAGAATAATGAATGTCAGCACCGCTAAACCCATAAAAACTGGATGGGTGTACAACGTACACAAGGAGGAGTTCCAGAAAATTATGGAGGAACTTGGGCTCGAGGCAACAGGGACGATAGAGAGGTTATGACGACGATTTTACAGTTACGCCACCATAACAACGATAACGACAACCAGCACGACGCCACTACCAACGCTATATATCGGTACACCCCTGGAAACCTAAACGGACGCTCACACCTCGCATGGATCTGTTATTGACACAGTCCGCAGGTGGGCAACGCGGTATGATGGCGGCCAAGAACCACTCGCATTTTTGGAACGGCTCGAAGAATTGGCAAAGGTGTATGGCATTAATCTCGACACTCTGCCCCACACCATGCCGGAGTTGCTGAAAGACCGAGCGTTTGCATGGTATCGCAACAACAATCGCAACTGGGACAACCGGCAGGCTTTTTAACGCGACATTCGGAAGTTTTTCCTGCCCGCTCGGTACTTTGAGGACCTCGACGACAGCACACACCTTCGAGTCCAATGCCACCAGGAGACTTTCAAATACTGATGTGACCGCGGACGGAGGCGGATGGTGTGCCCGCCAGTACTTGTTGTTAATCAGTGTTCGCGCAAATAAAACCGAAAACAATAGTGCAAACAATTACCCACGCCGCGAAACACTTTTAACACAATAATAAACTTCACCAAACAACAGTTTTTCATAAAGAAACAATAGTGCACTTATTAGCAACTCAACTTAACAACAAAATAAATAAAAATTCAATCAATTACAACAAATAATACACAATCAAACGGAACGCAGAGAACCATGCGAGGGGCTTTTTTATGCTCTCCGTAGTAAAGCTCAGCATTTCGTTTGCTTTCACTCCTCCTCCTTCTTCCTGGTCCCGTTAGGTGTGCATGCGGCTGTGAGTGCACCGTGGGCTGAAGCGTGGCAAGATAACACTTGTCTTGTCGCGTTTTGCTTTGCCTGCGGTGTAGGCTTGACCGCTTATGCAGCTGTCTTTATACCTCTTTACAGTGGGTGGCGATGACAAAATTTCGTATAGACTCCACAAATGCGCGTGGCTTGAAGGCGAATTTCTTCGCGGTCTATGCATATGTCTCTTCTAACCAACCTTATATAATGGCACTAGGTGAGACCCAGGTGTCTGAGGGTGCATATCCACTGGATTTTCACTTGCCTGGGTACCACTTACTGCCATTATTTTCATCACACAGAGGCCTCGCCTTATATATTCGCAGTGATGTTGCGTACCAGTGTCAGCAACACCTTTGCACGACGGATGCCGAATTTAGCTCCATGTGGGTTAAGTTCAAAATCCAGTCGCACATCCTGCACTTCTGCTTCATTTATAGAAGCCCGGGTCTAGAGAGGCTGCCAACTTTTGATAAACTGGACAGTCTATCTGATTCAATCTCTAAAATTCTGGAATCGTATCCGAACAGTGAAATTGTTGTTGCTGGTGATTTCAATGTTCATAATTCCAATTGGCTACGTCATACGAGTCACACGACACCCGAGGGTTTGTATGTTGAGTTATTTGCTGAGTCTAATAATTAGTCTCAATTAGTGAAGGAACCAACGCACTTTCCCTGCGTTGATGGGCAAAACCAAAATATTCTGGACCTTTTTCTAACATCACATCACAGCAAGTATGATGTGAATGTTCTTGCACCTCTTGGTAACTCGGACTACGCTACAATTTCTGCTACCTTCCCATATTATAGTCTTCAATCCGCTCACCAGACAGCTCCGAAGCGGAAAGTGTGGCTTTATGAGAAGGCTAATTGGGATGCGCTGAACTGCTTTTTCAGCCGTTTCAGTTGGCAATTGTGTTTCAGAGATAGAAACATAAATGCTGCAGCAAAATTGGTAGAAAATATAATTTTATTTGGTATGAGGTCTTTCATACCCTATAAAAGAATTTCCATTAAACCAAAAGACCATTCCTGGTTTAATGCGACTTGCAGACAAGCAGTCAGGTCTAAATTTAGGAATTGGCGTTTAAATAAAACTGCTGATACTAAGCTGCTGCGCAATCAGGCCAGAAATAGGTGCAATGCCACTCTAAGGCGCGAAAAAGTTCTTTACGAGCAGCGCCTTAGACGCAGAGTTCTTCAATACCATAAGGGTAGCAAGAACTTTTGGTCGTTTGTGGGGAGGGTGAAAAATCAGACGAAATCGTCTATTCCAACTCTTCATAAGGACGATCAGATCTTCACTCACTCGGTTGATAAGGCAAACTTATTAGCCAAAATGTTTGCTGAAAACTGCTCTCTTCCTGAGAGTAGTCAACCACTGCCCGCGGTCGATGATGTATCTCATGCTATGCCTCAGATGCATTTTCGAACGCGAGCTGTTAAAAGAGTGCTTGCAGACCTCAATGTCAATAAGTCCTCGGGACCGGATGGCATTTCAGCCCATGTGTTGAGAAAGTGCGCCTCAACACTGGCTCGCCCATTGCGCAATCTCTTTAATTTATCTTTTACTTCAGGAGTTTTTCCCGCTTCCTGGAAGATTGCCAATGTGCAGCCAGTTCCCAAAAAAGGTGAGGCTACGAATCCTGCAAATTACCGGCCCATAGCAATCTGCTCAGTGCTCTCTAAAGTCATGGAGAGCATTGTAAATTTTAAATTGATGAGGTATCTAGAGAGCAACGAGTTGATCAGCGATCGCCAGTACGGCTTCCGTGCTCACCGCTCCACAGGCGATTTGATGGCGTTCCTCACTGAACGGTGGAGCAGTTGTATTCACCGGTTCGGTGAGAGCAAGGTTGTTGCTCTGGATATCTCCAAGGCATTTGACCGGGTGTGGCATAAAGCACTCGTGTCTAAACTGGCTGCTTATGGTGTCGGTAATACTTTCACTCGATGGATATCGAGTTTCCTCAGCGGCCGTTCTATTCGGGTTGTGATAGACGGCTTTGCTTCCGAAGAGCACTCCATTAATGCTGGAGTTCCGCAGGGTTCGGTCCTGTCTCCGACACTTTTTCTTATTTTCATCAATGACCTTCTGTCATTGACATCAAACCCCGTCTACTCGTTTGCTGATGACAGCAGCATTTGTCATTCATATTCATTTTCCAGGCGTCCTTCCATTCTGAAGATCACTGGAAGACGCAGAATTATGAATGACACACTCCAATCCGACCTCAATAAAATCCAGGAGTGGGGTCGTCCGAATCGGGTCGATTTTAATGCGCGGAAGACCCAATGCTGTTTGTTAACCCACAAGCGTTTGGCGGTTGACAATTTTCCACCTCTAAATATGGGTGGTGTGGACATTAATGAGTCGGAGGCTCTTGATGTTCTGGGCATGTCAATCCAATGCGATCTTCGCTGGAACGATCACATCTTTGACGTGTCGAAAGAAGCAGCCAAGTGCTTAGGCTTTCTTAAGCGGTGTAAGAAGTACTTCACTCCAACCGATCTTCGTTGTATCTACACCACTTATATCCGTCCGAAAATGGAGTACAATTCGCATATATGGTCGGGAGCTTCGCGGGCATATCTTCAGCTTCTCGACCGTGTCCAATGTCGTGCGTTAAAACTTATAGGGGACAGTAGGGTATCCAGCTCTATTGAAACCTTGGAGCGTCGTCGTGATGTAGGGTGTGTAGCACTATTTTACCGCTACTTTCACGGCAAATGTTCCTCTGAAGTAGCCAGCCTGATTCCTCCAGTTCAGGTATTTAGCAGAACTACTCGGCTTTCCAGAGCGGTGCACCCCTTTTATGTCGCGATTCCGTTCCAACGAACCACGCATTACCGTGAGAGTTCGTTTTTCGGTCGCGTCGTTAGATTGTGGAATAATCTCCCTGCGAATGTCTTCCCACCCACTTACAGCGTCGAAACATTTAAGCGAAGTGTAAACCGTCACTACTCCCTCTTTCCCCCTCCCCACTAACCTGTCTTCCCTTCGGAACCAACAAATGCTGTGCATGGATAGGGGGCATCCCCTGAGCTTGGTTTCATCTGTCATAAAAAAAAAAAAAAAATACTACGTGCTTGGATACAGACCCTTATGAGGCAAGCCGACCTACAAAGCGAACAGCAGTTGCAACGAATTTATCGCAATTGTCGCAGCGAATACCAGCTCTATATCCGACGCAAGGACTTCGTGAATTTGGAAGAATTAACCGCTCTCGCTGAAGATTTCGAGGACATCGGGAGAGAAAAGGCAAAACCACCACGACCTCGTCCAGAGCAATACCGACAACTGATGCAGGCCTCAACAAGAGAATCGGAGGGTGCTGCAGCGGAGGGTGCTGCAGCGGAGGGTGCTGCAGCGGAGGGTGCTGCAGCGAAGGGAGGGCAGCGGAGGGTGCTGCAGAAGACGAGCGGGAAACTCCGAGGAGGATCAACAGACAGGAGGGGTGTTGGAACCTCAAGACCAGTAAATACCCCCCAGCACAAGCCCAGGCATCCCCCAACCAAATTAAACACGAGCAATACAAGGAACTAAAAAATAACAGCAGGTGCGACAAGCTCCTCCTATTAGCCACACCAGTTGGCAGCCACGATGGCTGCATCGGCGCCTTTGCTTAGCGATGGCAGGAAGATCCTGGCAAAGGTGAGAATAGGAGAAGTGAATCTGGAGGCGACGTTGGACACTGGAGCCACGCGAAGTTTCGTCAACGTCAGTCGGGTAGCGGAATTGGGACTACTCGAGACGTCTGACAGCAGAGGAGTAAAGGTCCAGCTGGCAGAGGGTGGCGTACGGGTGGTATAGCGGTCGCTTCGAGCAAAAGTTCAACTGGGCCATAGCAGTGGCGTGATAGACCTACTAGTCATGCCGGAAGTGATCGATCCCCTGGTGTTAGGAATGGACTTCCTGTCAAAAATTGGAACCACTCTACAGTGCGGAGACCAACAGCTCAAACTCAGGGAACGAGCAGCTTGACCAACAGAGCGATGCACCCTAGCACAGGCACCGGATATTTCGGCCGGACAAGAGCAAAACCCCAGTAGCAACCAAACAAGACAGCAGGCTATAGTCACCAAAGACATCCCCGTCGAGGAACAGGTCGAGAAATTCCTAGATGAAGAACTACGTGGCTTCGATGAATTGGAGGGCACGTCAAACATAGCTACACACCGTATTGTAATGAAAGACGAACGACCCCTCAAGCAGCGCTATTACCCGACAAATCCCGCTATGCAGAAAGTAATTAAATAAACGACGAAGTGGATGAGCTATTAGAGAAGAGATGCATCGAACCATCAAAGTCCATTTAGCGCTCCTCTGGTGCTGGTCAAACAGAAGACCGGACACTCCGCGCCCGGCCAGGTCATGTGAACTGTAACCCTACGCCTTCGCATATTTGGACGATATCATCGTCAGCGGAAAATCGTGGCAAGATCACATGAAAAATCTGAGGGATCTTACGTCGGTTGAAAACTGCAAAATTAAAAAGCAACAGAGAAAAATGCAAGTTCTTCCAAGAGGAAATCAAGTACCTCAGTCACGTAGTGAGTGCCGACGGTATCCACGGCGACCCGGACAAAGTCACGGCAATACGGGATTTGCCATCCCTTACCGACAAAAGAGGCGTTCGACGTTTTTTATGCGCCGCGTCATGGTATCGCAGATTCATACCTGGTTTCTCTGACATCACAACACCACTGACGGCACTTGAAATTATTATGTTTACTCTTTTCTTCGCATTGATTTATGGATATAAACATACTGAAACAAATTTAGTTCCTATGAGTTCCTTTTTCTTCGTATTAATTTTTGTATACCAACTCGGCTGGCAATAGCTACCAGAGGTGAAGTATTTTATGTATTTATTTAAGTAATTGTTAAACACGTAAAGATTTCTCAGTGAATATTCGATGTGATGAAAGCTCGCAACTATGCTGCTATCATAATGAAAATATCATTTGTTGTTATTATCAACATCTTGAAAATACATTTGAATTTGAGTACAATTCATATTTTGTGAAAAATTAATGAAAAGAAAATACTTTCTATTATATCTATAATTAAATTAAATTATTATTAAATATTTAAATTATTATTAAAATTTATATGTAAGTTATTATTAAATTTGAATTATTAATAAAATTATCTAAGCAATTTTAATTGTATTGAAAAAGTTTGTTCACTATAAATTCACGAATTTGTAGTGTTATCTGCTTGTTGTATGCAGACGACTGGTTTTAGCATTTGTTCTCTATAATAGGTCGGATGCCAAGCATTGTGTTGGTTTGTGTATGCAGAATACCAAGTCTGCAACGTAAGACCCGAAAAGCATGTAAAAAAAGCAACAACATACGTCGCCTGTTGTATAGTTCATACCTTGTTTTTATGGATTAGCGAGACTTCAAAACATGAAGAAGCAGAATGAGCGATGATTGTGTTGCTTTGTATTTACAGAATAAGGCCCTAAAACTGCTTGACTTCAGAAGCTTGTTGATATAATTTTACGAAAAGAAAGATTGACTTTGTGCGCTTATAGAAGGGCTTTGCGAGAAAAAAGGGAGAAGCGATGTAAAAGTTTTAATATGGTAGCGTAAATAAAGCCCTTAAATATTCGTGTTGGCTATTTTAAGTACTTATCCTGAACATAATGACATAGCGGCGAGCGATAGCGACGAGCGAGTAGAGCTGTCAAACGGCGTCTTTTCATCAAGTCTTCAAACGCCGATTAAACACAATGGCAACTAAACCGATGATCGACGGGCGCTATCATTTGCTAGCAAATTTCTGTAAAAATCAGAAAAAAGAAGAAGAGCAGCGATACCGCTATGAAAATAGAAATAGACCAATCGCTAGCCATGGTTTCGCTGGGCGATAAGTGATAATTACTTTACCCTACACTCGAAAGGGAGTTTGTCTCCTTCTTCCGTTTGTAACGCAGAGAAGGAGGCAAGATAGATATAGAAAAGTATATAAATTCTAGCTCAGCGTCACCTCCTGAATCCATTTAGACCTGTCCGTCTGTCTGTTGAAATCACGATTACGGGAGAACGAAATGAGATATCGCAATGAAATTTGGCACAAATATTCTTTGTTATGTAGGGCAGTTTTGGGATTGACACGCCTACTTTACATAGAGAATGTGAACGCGTCTCGTTTTAAAAAGTGTTATAAGATGCATATCTAATAAACCGTGCGAGAATAATTGTATAACGGAACACAACGCTATTATAAAAACTTTTGCAAAAAATGGGCGTGGTCCGCCCACTCATACAAAAGTTAACAATATTTCCTGAACGGTATAAGATATAAAGACGAAGTTTATGAGGAACTCACCGAAAGTAGGGTCCCACAAAAAGATAACAACAACAACAACAACAACAATAGCGGAAAGCAACAAAAGTCCCGCAAGCAACAATGCTCCAAATGGACTGTGAGAGCATCACAAGTGGCATGACGTGCTGTCACATTAACCCAACAACTATAGCATGAAAGCGCGAGGATAGCGGTATCCCACGAGAGGAAGACAGCCGGGCGCCGTGTGGCGAAGCCACTCACACCGCCGCCGCTGAAAGTCCAGCGGGTGACTATTTAAGGCACCGACGTGCAGAAGTCGGTCTCTGTTTTCCAGCCCTCGCGCCGCCAAGCAGTGAAAACCGTGTACTAGAAGTGAATAAAAGTTAATAGAGTGAATAAAAATTAATAGAGTGAAGACGCAGCGACGACAGTGTTTGAGACCCTCCGAAGGACACCTGGCGATCAGCAACAAACGGCAGAGTGAGCCATCACTGTTATCTATGTACTCTTATAATCAAAGTTTATATCGACCACCCTGTATCCCGTGTGGTTTCTAAACCGACGGGCTCCCATCCTTGATTCCCTATAATCTGGCGTAGTTGGCTAGCTGACGAGGCTCCCGACTTACGACGGAACCCGTGTAGTTGGCTAACTGACGGTACGTCTTCTCCCCGTGAGGAACGCGGGTGGAATTGGAGTCAAAGGTATAAGGCGGCATAAGCCCAAATTATAAGCACGATTACAGTTCATTGATTACTGTAAACCAACTGTGCCTGAAAAACAAGTGTTTAGATTAAGTAATCGCTAGATTAATGCAACTTATTGTATGCGAATAAAGTACAAATCGAAAAGAGGCTTACAAATAGGTACCATCGGCTACACTATTGACGTCGTATATTATTGTGACCCGAACCTCTGAACACGCGACGGCTAATCCACGCTGCCAAAATTGGTACGTCACAATTGGCGCCCGAACAGGGACCCTTGGGGTTAAAAATTAAGCGACGACAATAGCAGCAGAAATCCCACGCGTCGGCACCGGATAAAGCTATCGATACGAAAAGCCAAGCAGCGCACCCACTGAACAAGCAACAGAGATATACACCGCACAGAGGTTAGTGAAGAAACAGACCAAGCAAATAAACATCGGAGAAACATACCGGAAAGATCGTTAGCAAAGAACTCCCAGCGGAGAACCTCAACGAAAGCAAAGACACACAACGCACGCAAGCCAAGACACGCACCGCAAGTAAACTCACCAAGACGAATTCAACAGACCCGCAAACCAGAAAAAATTACGAGGCAGTGAGGCTGCCCGTTAAATCCCGCAAGAAATAAATAATAACTAAGCAAATAACCAATAAAATAATTAATAAATAAAAATTAACTGAAATATCAATAAATCAAATAAAATAATTAATACACAAAACAAACGCTAAAATACAAGAAGTAATATATAAAATCACTAACTAAGTAAATAATAATTATAATAATTAATAAGTAACATATAACAACTTGAAAAAACCTCATTATCAGAATAATGAATGTCAGCACCGCTAAACCCATAAAAACTGGATGGGTGTACAACGTACACAAGGAGGAGTTCCAGAAAATTATGGAGGAACTTGGGCTCGAGGCAACAGGGACGATAGAGAGGTTATGACGACGATTTTACAGTTACGCCACCATAACAACGATAACGACAACCAGCACGACGCCACTACCAACGCTATATATCGGTACACCCCTGGAAACCTAAACGGACGCTCACACCTCGCATGGATCTGTTATTGACACAGTCCGCAGGTGGGCAACGCGGTATGATGGCGGCCAAGAACCACTCGCATTTTTGGAACGGCTCGAAGAATTGGCAAAGGTGTATGGCATTAATCTCGACACTCTGCCCCACACCATGCCGGAGTTGCTGAAAGACCGAGCGTTTGCATGGTATCGCAACAACAATCGCAACTGGGACAACCGGCAGGCTTTTTAACGCGACATTCGGAAGTTTTTCCTGCCCGCTCGGTACTTTGAGGACCTCGACGACAGCACACACCTTCGAGTCCAATGCCACCAGGAGACTTTCAAATACTGATGTGACCGCGGACGGAGGCGGATGGTGTGCCCGCCAGTACTTGTTGTTAATCAGTGTTCGCGCAAATAAAACCGAAAACAATAGTGCAAACAATTACCCACGCCGCGAAACACTTTTAACACAATAATAAACTTCACCAAACAACAGTTTTTCATAAAGAAACAATAGTGCACTTATTAGCAACTCAACTTAACAACAAAATAAATAAAAATTCAATCAATTACAACAAATAATACACAATCAAACGGAACGCAGAGAACCATGCGAGGGGCTTTTTTATGCTCTCCGTAGTAAAGCTCAGCATTTCGTTTGCTTTCACTCCTCCTCCTTCTTCCTGGTCCCGTTAGGTGTGCATGCGGCTGTGAGTGCACCGTGGGCTGAAGCGTGGCAAGATAACACTTGTCTTGTCGCGTTTTGCTTTGCCTGCGGTGTAGGCTTGACCGCTTATGCAGCTGTCTTTATACCTCTTTACAGTGGGTGGCGATGACAAAATTTCGTATAGACTCCACAAATGCGCGTGGCTTGAAGGCGAATTTCTTCGCGGTCTATGCATATGTCTCTTCTAACCAACCTTATATAATGGCACTAGGTGAGACCCAGGTGTCTGAGGGTGCATATCCACTGGATTTTCACTTGCCTGGGTACCACTTACTGCCATTATTTTCATCACACAGAGGCCTCGCCTTATATATTCGCAGTGATGTTGCGTACCAGTGTCAGCAACACCTTTGCACGACGGATGCCGAATTTAGCTCCATGTGGGTTAAGTTCAAAATCCAGTCGCACATCCTGCACTTCTGCTTCATTTATAGAAGCCCGGGTCTAGAGAGGCTGCCAACTTTTGATAAACTGGACAGTCTATCTGATTCAATCTCTAAAATTCTGGAATCGTATCCGAACAGTGAAATTGTTGTTGCTGGTGATTTCAATGTTCATAATTCCAATTGGCTACGTCATACGAGTCACACGACACCCGAGGGTTTGTATGTTGAGTTATTTGCTGAGTCTAATAATTAGTCTCAATTAGTGAAGGAACCAACGCACTTTCCCTGCGTTGATGGGCAAAACCAAAATATTCTGGACCTTTTTCTAACATCACATCACAGCAAGTATGATGTGAATGTTCTTGCACCTCTTGGTAACTCGGACTACGCTACAATTTCTGCTACCTTCCCATATTATAGTCTTCAATCCGCTCACCAGACAGCTCCGAAGCGGAAAGTGTGGCTTTATGAGAAGGCTAATTGGGATGCGCTGAACTGCTTTTTCAGCCGTTTCAGTTGGCAATTGTGTTTCAGAGATAGAAACATAAATGCTGCAGCAAAATTGGTAGAAAATATAATTTTATTTGGTATGAGGTCTTTCATACCCTATAAAAGAATTTCCATTAAACCAAAAGACCATTCCTGGTTTAATGCGACTTGCAGACAAGCAGTCAGGTCTAAATTTAGGAATTGGCGTTTAAATAAAACTGCTGATACTAAGCTGCTGCGCAATCAGGCCAGAAATAGGTGCAATGCCACTCTAAGGCGCGAAAAAGTTCTTTACGAGCAGCGCCTTAGACGCAGAGTTCTTCAATACCATAAGGGTAGCAAGAACTTTTGGTCGTTTGTGGGGAGGGTGAAAAATCAGACGAAATCGTCTATTCCAACTCTTCATAAGGACGATCAGATCTTCACTCACTCGGTTGATAAGGCAAACTTATTAGCCAAAATGTTTGCTGAAAACTGCTCTCTTCCTGAGAGTAGTCAACCACTGCCCGCGGTCGATGATGTATCTCATGCTATGCCTCAGATGCATTTTCGAACGCGAGCTGTTAAAAGAGTGCTTGCAGACCTCAATGTCAATAAGTCCTCGGGACCGGATGGCATTTCAGCCCATGTGTTGAGAAAGTGCGCCTCAACACTGGCTCGCCCATTGCGCAATCTCTTTAATTTATCTTTTACTTCAGGAGTTTTTCCCGCTTCCTGGAAGATTGCCAATGTGCAGCCAGTTCCCAAAAAAGGTGAGGCTACGAATCCTGCAAATTACCGGCCCATAGCAATCTGCTCAGTGCTCTCTAAAGTCATGGAGAGCATTGTAAATTTTAAATTGATGAGGTATCTAGAGAGCAACGAGTTGATCAGCGATCGCCAGTACGGCTTCCGTGCTCACCGCTCCACAGGCGATTTGATGGCGTTCCTCACTGAACGGTGGAGCAGTTGTATTCACCGGTTCGGTGAGAGCAAGGTTGTTGCTCTGGATATCTCCAAGGCATTTGACCGGGTGTGGCATAAAGCACTCGTGTCTAAACTGGCTGCTTATGGTGTCGGTAATACTTTCACTCGATGGATATCGAGTTTCCTCAGCGGCCGTTCTATTCGGGTTGTGATAGACGGCTTTGCTTCCGAAGAGCACTCCATTAATGCTGGAGTTCCGCAGGGTTCGGTCCTGTCTCCGACACTTTTTCTTATTTTCATCAATGACCTTCTGTCATTGACATCAAACCCCGTCTACTCGTTTGCTGATGACAGCAGCATTTGTCATTCATATTCATTTTCCAGGCGTCCTTCCATTCTGAAGATCACTGGAAGACGCAGAATTATGAATGACACACTCCAATCCGACCTCAATAAAATCCAGGAGTGGGGTCGTCCGAATCGGGTCGATTTTAATGCGCGGAAGACCCAATGCTGTTTGTTAACCCACA
This sequence comes from Sicus ferrugineus, assembly GCA_922984085.1. Lineage (NCBI taxonomy): Eukaryota > Metazoa > Arthropoda > Insecta > Diptera > Conopidae > Sicus > Sicus ferrugineus. Next base: position 26,508,293 of record OV277348.1, on the reverse strand, counting down.
AGCGTTTGGCGGTTGACAATTTTCCACCTCTAAATATGGGTGGTGTGGACATTAATGAGTCGGAGGCTCTTGATGTTCTGGGCATGTCAATCCAATGCGATCTTCGCTGGAACGATCACATCTTTGACGTGTCGAAAGAAGCAGCCAAGTGCTTAGGCTTTCTTAAGCGGTGTAAGAAGTACTTCACTCCAACCGATCTTCGTTGTATCTACACCACTTATATCCGTCCGAAAATGGAGTACAATTCGCATATATGGTCGGGAGCTTCGCGGGCATATCTTCAGCTTCTCGACCGTGTCCAATGTCGTGCGTTAAAACTTATAGGGGACAGTAGGGTATCCAGCTCTATTGAAACCTTAGAGCGTCGTCGTGATGTAGGGTGTGTAGCACTATTTTACCGCTACTTTCACGGCAAATGTTCCTCTGAAGTAGCCAGCCTGATTCCTCCAGTTCAGGTATTTAGCAGAACTACTCGGCTTTCCAGAGCGGTGCACCCCTTTTATGTCGCGATTCCGTTCCAACGAACCACGCATTACCGTGAGAGTTCGTTTTTCGGTCGCGTCGTTAGATTGTGGAATAATCTCCCTGCGAATGTCTTCCCACCCACTTACAGCGTCGAAACATTTAAGCGAAGTGTAAACCGTCACTACTCCCTCTTTCCCCCTCCCCACTAACCTGTCTTCCCTTCGGAACCAACAAATGCTGTGCATGGATAGGGGGCATCCCCTGAGCTTGGTTTCATCTGTCATAAAAAAAAAAAAAAAATACTACGTGCTTGGATACAGACCCTTATGAGGCAAGCCGACCTACAAAGCGAACAGCAGTTGCAACGAATTTATCGCAATTGTCGCAGCGAATACCAGCTCTATATCCGACGCAAGGACTTCGTGAATTTGGAAGAATTAACCGCTCTCGCTGAAGATTTCGAGGACATCGGGAGAGAAAAGGCAAAACCACCACGACCTCGTCCAGAGCAATACCGACAACTGATGCAGGCCTCAACAAGAGAATCGGAGGGTGCTGCAGCGGAGGGTGCTGCAGCGGAGGGTGCTGCAGCGGAGGGTGCTGCAGCGAAGGGAGGGCAGCGGAGGGTGCTGCAGAAGACGAGCGGGAAACTCCGAGGAGGATCAACAGACAGGAGGGGTGTTGGAACCTCAAGACCAGTAAATACCCCCCAGCACAAGCCCAGGCATCCCCCAACCAAATTAAACACGAGCAATACAAGGAACTAAAAAATAACAGCAGGTGCGACAAGCTCCTCCTATTAGCCACACCAGTTGGCAGCCACGATGGCTGCATCGGCGCCTTTGCTTAGCGATGGCAGGAAGATCCTGGCAAAGGTGAGAATAGGAGAAGTGAATCTGGAGGCGACGTTGGACACTGGAGCCACGCGAAGTTTCGTCAACGTCAGTCGGGTAGCGGAATTGGGACTACTCGAGACGTCTGACAGCAGAGGAGTAAAGGTCCAGCTGGCAGAGGGTGGCGTACGGGTGGTATAGCGGTCGCTTCGAGCAAAAGTTCAACTGGGCCATAGCAGTGGCGTGATAGACCTACTAGTCATGCCGGAAGTGATCGATCCCCTGGTGTTAGGAATGGACTTCCTGTCAAAAATTGGAACCACTCTACAGTGCGGAGACCAACAGCTCAAACTCAGGGAACGAGCAGCTTGACCAACAGAGCGATGCACCCTAGCACAGGCACCGGATATTTCGGCCGGACAAGAGCAAAACCCCAGTAGCAACCAAACAAGACAGCAGGCTATAGTCACCAAAGACATCCCCGTCGAGGAACAGGTCGAGAAATTCCTAGATGAAGAACTACGTGGCTTCGATGAATTGGAGGGCACGTCAAACATAGCTACACACCGTATTGTAATGAAAGACGAACGACCCCTCAAGCAGCGCTATTACCCGACAAATCCCGCTATGCAGAAAGTAATTAAATAAACGACGAAGTGGATGAGCTATTAGAGAAGAGATGCATCGAACCATCAAAGTCCATTTAGCGCTCCTCTGGTGCTGGTCAAACAGAAGACCGGACACTCCGCGCCCGGCCAGGTCATGTGAACTGTAACCCTACGCCTTCGCATATTTGGACGATATCATCGTCAGCGGAAAATCGTGGCAAGATCACATGAAAAATCTGAGGGATCTTACGTCGGTTGAAAACTGCAAAATTAAAAAGCAACAGAGAAAAATGCAAGTTCTTCCAAGAGGAAATCAAGTACCTCAGTCACGTAGTGAGTGCCGACGGTATCCACGGCGACCCGGACAAAGTCACGGCAATACGGGATTTGCCATCCCTTACCGACAAAAGAGGCGTTCGACGTTTTTTATGCGCCGCGTCATGGTATCGCAGATTCATACCTGGTTTCTCTGACATCACAACACCACTGACGGCACTTGAAATTATTATGTTTACTCTTTTCTTCGCATTGATTTATGGATATAAACATACTGAAACAAATTTAGTTCCTATGAGTTCCTTTTTCTTCGTATTAATTTTTGTATACCAACTCGGCTGGCAATAGCTACCAGAGGTGAAGTATTTTATGTATTTATTTAAGTAATTGTTAAACACGTAAAGATTTCTCAGTGAATATTCGATGTGATGAAAGCTCGCAACTATGCTGCTATCATAATGAAAATATCATTTGTTGTTATTATCAACATCTTGAAAATACATTTGAATTTGAGTACAATTCATATTTTGTGAAAAATTAATGAAAAGAAAATACTTTCTATTATATCTATAATTAAATTAAATTATTATTAAATATTTAAATTATTATTAAAATTTATATGTAAGTTATTATTAAATTTGAATTATTAATAAAATTATCTAAGCAATTTTAATTGTATTGAAAAAGTTTGTTCACTATAAATTCACGAATTTGTAGTGTTATCTGCTTGTTGTATGCAGACGACTGGTTTTAGCATTTGTTCTCTATAATAGGTCGGATGCCAAGCATTGTGTTGGTTTGTGTATGCAGAATACCAAGTCTGCAACGTAAGACCCGAAAAGCATGTAAAAAAAGCAACAACATACGTCGCCTGTTGTATAGTTCATACCTTGTTTTTATGGATTAGCGAGACTTCAAAACATGAAGAAGCAGAATGAGCGATGATTGTGTTGCTTTGTATTTACAGAATAAGGCCCTAAAACTTCTTGACTTCAGAAGCTTGTTGATATAATTTTACGAAAAGAAAGATTGACTTTGTGCGCTTATAGAAGGGCTTTGCGAGAAAAAAGGGAGAAGCGATGTAAAAGTTTTAATATGGTAGCGTAAATAAAGCCCTTAAATATTCGTGTTGGCTATTTTAAGTACTTATCCTGAACATAATGACATAGCGGCGAGCGATAGCGACGAGCGAGTAGAGCTGTCAAACGGCGTCTTTTCATCAAGTCTTCAAACGCCGATTAAACACAATGGCAACTAAACCGATGATCGACGGGCGCTATCATTTGCTAGCAAATTTCTGTAAAAATCAGAAAAAAGAAGAAGAGCAGCGATACCGCTATGAAAATAGAAATAGACCAATCGCTAGCCATGGTTTCGCTGGGCGATAAGTGATAATTACTTTACCCTACACTCGAAAGGGAGTTTGTCTCCTTCTTCCGTTTGTAACGCAGAGAAGGAGGCAAGATAGATATAGAAAAGTATATAAATTCTAGCTCAGCGTCACCTCCTGAATCCATTTAGACCTGTCCGTCTGTCTGTTGAAATCACGATTACGGGAGAACGAAATGAGATATCGCAATGAAATTTGGCACAAATATTCTTTGTTATGTAGGGCAGTTTTGGGATTGACACGCCTACTTTACATAGAGAATGTGAACGCTCCTCGTTTTAAAAAATGTTATAAGATGCATATCTAATAAACCGTGCGAGATATTGAGGAATAATTGTATAACGGAACACAACGCTATTATAAAAACTTTTGCAAAAAATGGGCGTGGTCCGCCCACTCATACAAAAGTTAGCAATATCTCATGAACGGTATAAGATATAACGACGAAGTTTATGAGGAACTCACCGAAAGTAGGGTCCCACAAAAAGACAACAACAACAACAACAACAACAATAGCGGCAAGCAACAAAAGTCCCGCAAGCAACAATGCTCCAAATGGACTGTGAGAGGATCACAAGTGGCATGACGTGCCGTCACATCAACCCAACAACTATAGCATGAAAGCGCGAGAATAGCGGGATCCCACGAGAGGAAGACAGCCGGGCGCCGTGTGGCGTAGCCACTCACACCGCCGCCGCTGAAAGTCCAGCGGGTGACTATTTAAGGGTCCTACGTGCAGAAGTCCGTCACTGTTTTCCAGCCCTCGCGCTGCCAAGCAGTGAAAACCGTGTACTAGAAGTGAATAAAAGTTAATAGAGTGAATAAAAATTAATAGAGTGAAGACGCAGCGACAACAGTGTTTGATACCCTCCGAAGGACACCTGGCGATCAGCAACAAACGGCAGAGTGAGCCATCATTGTTATCTATGTACCCATATCATCAAAGAAAGGGCTCCCATCCTTGATTCCCCCTAATCTGGCGTAGTTGGCTAGCTGACGAGACTCCCGACTTACGACGGAGCCCGTGTAGTTGGCAAACTGACGGAGTCAAAGGTATAAGGCAGCATAAGCCCAAATTATAAGCACGATTACAGTTCACTGATTACTGTAACTGTGCCTGAAAAACAAGTGCTTAGATTAAGTAATCGCTAGATTAATTCAACTTATTATATGTGAATAAAGTACAAATCGAAAAGAGAACTACATATTACATAATCTGAGGGGGCTGCGAGGGCTTACGAATAGGTACCATCGACAACACTATTGACGTCGTATATTATTGTGACCCGAACCTCTGAACACGCGACGGCTAATCCACGCTGCCAAAAATGGTACGTCACAATTGGCGCCCGAACAGGGACCCTTGGGGTTAAAAATTAAGCGACGACAATAGCAGCAGAAATCCCACGCGTTAAGGAACAGAAGTTCGAGAAAGCAAGCAGAATCGGCACCGGATAAAGCTATCGATACGAAAAGCCAAGCAGCGCACCCACTGAACAAGCAACAGAGATATACACCGCACAGAGGTTAGTGAAGAAACAGACCAAGCAAATAAACATCGGAGAAACACACCGGAAAGATCGATAGCAAAGAACTCCCAGCGGAGAACCTCAACGAAAGCCAAGACACACAACGCACGCAAGCCAAGACACGCACCGCAAGTAAACTCACCAAGACGAATTCAACAGAGCCGCAGCCCAGAAAAAGCTACGAGGCAATGAGGCTGCCCGTAAAATCCCGCAAGAAATAAATAATAACTAAACAAATAACCAATAAAATAATTAATAAATAAAAATTAACTGAAATATCAATAAATCAAATAAAATAATTAATACACAAAACAAACACTAAAATACAAGAAGTAATATATAAAATCACTAACTAAGTAAATAATAATTATAATAATTAATAAGTAACATATAACAACTTGAAAAAACCTCATTATCAGAATAATTAATGTCAGCACGCTAAACCCATAAAAACTGGATGCCAGGAGGAGTTCCAGAAAATTATGGAGGAACTTGGGCTCGAGGCAAAAGGGACGATAGAGGAGTTACGACGACGATTTTACAGTTACGCCACCATAACAGAGTTAAGCGACGTAGAGGAGTCACGCCTGAGAGAACTCGAACAGAAATACAAGCGCTCTCCCTCACCGGGTCCCAGTGGGCAGCAACGTGTCAGCCTTACGACAAGCAGCGCGACGACAACGACAAGCAGCGCGACGCCACTACCAACGCTATATATCGGTACACCCCTGGAAACCTAAACGGACGCTCACACCTCGCATGGGTCTGTTATTGACACAGTCCGCAGGTGGGCGACGCGGTACGATGGCGGCCAAGAACCACTCGCATTTTTGGAACGGTTCGAAGAATTGGCAAAGGCGTATGGCATTAATCTCGACACTCTGCCCCACACCATGCCGGAGTTGCTGAAAGACCGAGCGTTGGCATGGTATCGCAACAACAATCGCAACTGGGACAACTGGCAGGCTTTTTAACGCGACTTTCGGAAGTTTTTCCTGCCCGCTCGGTACTTCGAGGACCTCGACGACAGCACACACCTTCGAGTCCAATGCCACCGGGAGACTTTCAAAGACTACGTGCTGGGGATACAGACCCTTATGAGGCAAGCCGACGTTGCAGTTGCAACGAATTTATCGGAATTGTCGCAGCGAATACCAGCTCTATATCCGACGCAAGGACTTCGTGAATTTGGAAGAATTAACCGCTCTCGCTGAAGATTTCGAGGACATCGGGAGAGAAAAGACCAAACCACCACGACCTCGTCCATAGCAATACCGACAAATGATGCAGGCCTCAACAAGAGAATCGCCGCCTCGACGACTTTCAGAGCACTGGACGAGTTACGCAGGCGTCAACAGAAGAAAACTTCAGGAATCCACGCTCTGCTTGCAAACGCTGCGGAGGGCAGGGGCACTTACAGTATGCGTGTCAGCGTCCCAGTAAAATATTTTGCTGGGAGTGCGGAAAAGTCGGCATGCGCACCATCGAGTGCTGCAGAAGACGAGCGGGAAACGCCGAGGAGGACCAACAGACAGGAGGGGTGTTGGAACCTCAAGACCAGTAAATACCCCCCAGCACAAGCCCAGGCATCCCCCAACCAAATTAAACACGAGCAATACAAGGAACTAAAAAGGTAGCGGAATTGGGACTACTCGAGACGTCTGACAGCAGAGGAGTAAAGGTCCAGCTGGCAGAGGGTGGCGTACGGGTGGTATACCAGTCGCTTCGAGCAAAAGTTCAACTGGGCCATAGCAGTGGCGTGATAGACCTACTAGTCATGCCGGAAGTGATCGATCCCCTGGTGTTAGGAATGGACTTCCTGTCAAAAATTGGAACCACTCTACAGTGCGGAGACCAACAGCTCAAACTCAGGGAACGAGCAGCTTGACCAACAGAGCGATGCACCCTAGCACAGGCACCGGATATATCGGCCGGACAAGAGCAAAACCCCAGTAGCAACCAAACAAGACAGCAGGCTATCGTCACCAAAGACATCCCCGTCGAGGAACAGGTCGAGAAATTCCTAGATGAAGAACTACGTGGCTTCGATGAATTGGAGGGCACGTCAAACATAGCTACACACCGTATTGTAATGAAAGACGAACGACCCCTCAAGCAGCGCTATTACCCGACAAATCCCGCTATGCAGAAAGTAATTAAATGAACGACGAAGTGGATGAGCTATTAGAGAAGAGATGCATCGAACCATCACAGTCCATTTAGCGCTCCTCTGGTGCTGGTCAAACAGAAGACCGGACACTCCGCGCCCGGCCAGGTCATGTGAACTGTAACCCTACGCCTTCGCATATTTGGACGATATCATCGTCAGCGGAAAATCGTGGCAAGATCACATGAAAAATCTGAGGGAAGTATTACGCCGGTTGAAAGCTGCAAAATTAAAAATCAACAGAGAAAATGCAAGTTCTTCCAAGAGGAAATCAAGTACCTCGGTCATGTAGTGAGTGCCGACGGTATCCGAAGCGACCCGGACAAAGTCACGGCAATACGAGATTTGCCATCCCCTACCGACAGAACAGGCGTTCGACGTTTTCTATGCACCGCGTCATGGTATCGCAGATTCATAGCTGGTTTCTCTGACATCACAACACCACTGACGGCACTTGAAATTATTATGTTTACTCTTTTCTTCGCGTTGATTTATGGATATAAACATACTGAAACAAATTGAGTTCCTATGAGTTCCTCTTTCTTCGTACTAATTTGTGTATACCAACTCTACTGGCAATAGCTACCAGGTGTGAAGTATTTTATGTATTTATTTAAGTAATTGTTAAACACGTAAAGATTTCTCAGTAAATATTCGATGTGATGAAAGCTCGCAACTATGCTGCTATCATAATGAAAATATCATTTGTTGTTATTATCAACATCTTGAAAATACATTTGAATTTGAGTACAATTCATATTTTGTGAAAAATTAATGAAAAGAAAATACTTTCTATTATATCTATAATTAAATTAAATTATTATTAAATATTTAAATTATTATTAAAATTTATATGTAAGTTATTATTAAATTTGAATTATTAATAAAATTATCTAAGCAATTTTAATTGTATTGAAAAAGTTTGTTCACTATAAATTCACGAATTTGTAGTGTTATCTGCTTGTTGTATGCAGACGACTGGTTTTAGCATTTGTTCTCTATAATAGGTCGGATGCCAAGCATTGTGTTGGTTTGTGTATGCAGAATACCAAGTCTGCAACGTAAGACCCGAAAAGCATGTAAAAAAAGCAACAACATACGTCGCCTGTTGTATAGTTCATACCTTGTTTTTATGGATTAGCGAGACTTCAAAACATGAAGAAGCAGAATGAGCGATGATTGTGTTGCTTTGTATTTACAGAATAAGGCCCTAAAACTTCTTGACTTCAGAAGCTTGTTGATATAATTTTACGAAAAGAAAGATTGACTTTGTGCGCTTATAGAAGGGCTTTGCGAGAAAAAAGGGAGAAGCGATGTAAAAGTTTTAATATGGTAGCGTAAATAAAGCCCTTAAATATTCGTGTTGGCTATTTTAAGTACTTATCCTGAACATAATGACATAGCGGCGAGCGATAGCGACGAGCGAGTAGAGCTGTCAAACGCCGTCTTTTCATCAAGTCTTCAAACGCCGATTAAACACAATGGCAACTAAACCGATGATCGACGGGCGCTATCATTTGCTAGCAAATTTCTGTAAAAATCAGAAAAAAGAAGAAGAGCAGCGATACCGCTATGAAAATAGAAATAGACCAATCGCTAGCCATGGTTTCGCTGGGCGATAAGTGATAATTACTTTACCCTACACTCGAAAGGGAGTTTGTCTCCTTCTTCCGTTTGTAACGCAGAGAAGGAGGCAAGATAGATATAGAAAAGTATATAAATTCTAGCTCAGCGTCACCTCCTGAATCCATTTAGACCTGTCCGTCTGTCTGTTGAAATCACGATTACGGGAGAACGAAATGAGATATCGCAATGAAATTTGGCACAAATATTCTTTGTTATGTAGGGCAGTTTTGGGATTGACACGCCTACTTTACATAGAGAATGTGAACGCTCCTCGTTTTAAAAAATGTTATAAGATGCATATCTAATAAACCGTGCGAGATATTGAGGAATAATTGTATAACGGAACACAACGCTATTATAAAAACTTTTGCAAAAAATGGGCGTGGTCCGCCCACTCATACAAAAGTTAGCAATATCTCATGAACGGTATAAGATATAACGACGAAGTTTATGAGGAACTCACCGAAAGTAGGGTCCCACAAAAAGATAACAACAACAACAACAACAATAGCGGCAAGCAACAAAAGTCCCGCAAGCAACAATGCTCCAAATGGACTGTGAGAGGATCACAAGTGGCATGACGTGCCGTCACATCAACCCAACAACTATAGCATGAAAGCGCGAGAATAGCGGGATCCCACGAGAGGAAGACAGCCGGGCGCCGTGTGGCGTAGCCACTCACACCGCCGCCGCTGAAAGTCCAGCGGGTGACTATTTAAGGGTCCTACGTGCAGAAGTCCGTCACTGTTTTCCAGCCCTCGCGCTGCCAAGCAGTGAAAACCGTGTACTAGAAGTGAATAAAAGTTAATAGAGTGAATAAAAATTAATAGAGTGAAGACGCAGCGACAACAGTGTTTGATACCCTCCGAAGGACACCTGGCGATCAGCAACAAACGGCAGAGTGAGCCATCATTGTTATCTATGTACCCATATCATCAAAGAAAGGGCTCCCATCCTTGATTCCCCCTAATCTGGCGTAGTTGGCTAGCTGACGAGACTCCCGACTTACGACGGAGCCCGTGTAGTTGGCAAACTGACGGAGTCAAAGGTATAAGGCAGCATAAGCCCAAATTATAAGCACGATTACAGTTCACTGATTACTGTAACTGTGCCTGAAAAACAAGTGTTTAGATTAAGTAATCGCTAGATTAATTCAACTTATTATATGTGAATAAAGTACAAATCGAAAAGAGAACTACATATTACATAATCTGAGGGGGCTGCGAGGGCTTACGAATAGGTACCATCGACAACACTATTGACGTCGTATATTATTGTGACCCGAACCTCTGAACACGCGACGGCTAATCCACGCTGCCAAAAATGGTACGTCACAATTGGCGCCCGAACAGGGACCCTTGGGGTTAAAAATTAAGCGACGACAATAGCAGCAGAAATCCCACGCGTTAAGGAACAGAAGTTCGAGAAAGCAAGCAGAATCGGCACCGGATAAAGCTATCGATACGAAAAGCCAAGCAGCGCACCCACTGAACAAGCAACAGAGATATACACCGCACAGAGGTTAGTGAAGAAACAGACCAAGCAAATAAACATCGGAGAAACACACCGGAAAGATCGATAGCAAAGAACTCCCAGCGGAGAACCTCAACGAAAGCCAAGACACACAACGCACGCAAGCCAAGACACGCACCGCAAGTAAACTCACCAAGACGAATTCAACAGAGCCGCAGCCCAGAAAAAGCTACGAGGCAATGAGGCTGCCCGTAAAATCCCGCAAGAAATAAATAATAACTAAACAAATAACCAATAAAATAATTAATAAATAAAAATTAACTGAAATATCAATAAATCAAATAAAATAATTAATACACAAAACAAACACTAAAATACAAGAAGTAATATATAAAATCACTAACTAAGTAAATAATAATTATAATAATTAATAAGTAACATATAACAACTTGAAAAAACCTCATTATCAGAATAATTAATGTCAGCACGCTAAACCCATAAAAACTGGATGCCAGGAGGAGTTCCAGAAAATTATGGAGGAACTTGGGCTCGAGGCAAAAGGGACGATAGAGGAGTTACGACGACGATTTTACAGTTACGCCACCATAACAGAGTTAAGCGACGTAGAGGAGTCACGCCTGAGAGAACTCGAACAGAAATACAAGCGCTCTCCCTCACCGGGTCCCAGTGGGCAGCAACGTGTCAGCCTTACGACAAGCAGCGCGACGACAACGACAAGCAGCGCGACGCCACTACCAACGCTATATATCGGTACACCCCTGGAAACCTAAACGGACGCTCACACCTCGCATGGGTCTGTTATTGACACAGTCCGCAGGTGGGCGACGCGGTACGATGGCGGCCAAGAACCACTCGCATTTTTGGAACGGTTCGAAGAATTGGCAAAGGCGTATGGCATTAATCTCGACACTCTGCCCCACACCATGCCGGAGTTGCTGAAAGACCGAGCGTTGGCATGGTATCGCAACAACAATCGCAACTGGGACAACTGGCAGGCTTTTTAACGCGACTTTCGGAAGTTTTTCCTGCCCGCTCGGTACTTCGAGGACCTCGACGACAGCACACACCTTCGAGTCCAATGCCACCGGGAGACTTTCAAAGACTACGTGCTGGGGATACAGACCCTTATGAGGCAAGCCGACCTACAAAGCGAACAGCAGTTGCAACGAATTTATCGGAATTGTCGCAGCGAATACCAGCTCTATATCCGACGCAAGGACTTCGTGAATTTGGAAGAATTAACCGCTCTCGCTGAAGATTTCGAGGACATCGGGAGAGAAAAGACCAAACCACCACGACCTCGTCCATAGCAATACCGACAAATGATGCAGGCCTCAACAAGAGAATCGCCGCCTCGACGACTTTCAGAGCACTGGAGGAGTTACGCAGGCGTCAACAGAAGAAAACTTCAGGAATCCACGCTCTGCTTGCAAACGCTGCGGAGGGCAGGGGCACTTACAGTATGCGTGTCAGCGTCCCAGTAAAATATTTTGCTGGGAGTGCGGAAAAGTCGGCATGCGCACCATCGAGTGCTGCAGAAGACGAGCGGGAAACGCCGAGGAGGACCAACAGACAGGAGGGGTGTTGGAACCTCAAGACCAGTAAATACCCCCCAGCACAAGCCCAGGCATCCCCCAACCAAATTAAACACGAGCAATACAAGGAACTAAAAAGGTAGCGGAATTGGGACTACTCGAGACGTCTGACAGCAGAGGAGTAAAGGTCCAGCTGGCAGAGGGTGGCGTACGGGTGGTATACCAGTCGCTTCGAGCAAAAGTTCAACTGGGCCATAGCAGTGGCGTGATAGACCTACTAGTCATGCCGGAAGTGATCGATCCCCTGGTGTTAGGAATGGACTTCCTGTCAAAAATTGGAACCACTCTACAGTGCGGAGACCAACAGCTCAAACTCAGGGAACGAGCAGCTTGACAAACAGAGCGATGCACCCTAGCACAGGCACCGGATATATCGGCCGGACAAGAGCAAAACCCCAGTAGCAACCAAACAAGACAGCAGGCTATCGTCACCAAAGACATCCCCGTCGAGGAACAGGTCGAGAAATTCCTAGATGAAGAACTACGTGGCTTCGATGAATTGGAGGGCACGTCAAACATAGCTACACACCGTATTGTAATGAAAGACGAACGACCCCTCAAGCAGCGCTATTACCCGACAAATCCCGCTATGCAGAAAGTAATTAAATGAACGACGAAGTGGATGAGCTATTAGAGAAGAGATGCATCGAACCATCACAGTCCATTTAGCGCTCCTCTGGTGCTGGTCAAACAGAAGACCGGACACTCCGCGCCCGGCCAGGTCATGTGAACTGTAACCCTACGCCTTCGCATATTTGGACGATATCATCGTCAGCGGAAAATCGTGGCAAGATCACATGAAAAATCTGAGGGAAGTATTACGCCGGTTGAAAGCTGCAAAATTAAAAATCAACAGAGAAAATGCAAGTTCTTCCAAGAGGAAATCAAGTACCTCGGTCATGTAGTGAGTGCCGACGGTATCCGCAGCGACCCGGACAAAGTCACGGCAATACGAGATTTGCCATCCCCTACCGACAGAACAGGCGTTCGACGTTTTCTATGCACCGCGTCATGGTATCGCAGATTCATAGCTGGTTTCTCTGACATCACAACACCACTGACGGCACTTGAAATTATTATGTTTACTCTTTTCTTCGCGTTGATTTATGGATATAAACATACTGAAACAAATTGAGTTCCTATGAGTTCCTTTTTCTTCGTATTAATTTGTGTATACCAACTCTACTGGCAATAGCTACCAGGTGTGAAGTATTTTATGTATTTATTTAAGTAATTGTTAAACACGTAAAGATTTCTCAGTAAATATTCGATGTGATGAAAGCTCGCAACTATGCTGCTATCATAATGAAAATATCATTTGTTGTTATTATCAACATCTTGAAAATACATTTGAATTTGAGTACAATTCATATTTTGTGAAAAATTAATGAAAAGAAAATACTTTCTATTATATTTATAATTAAATTAAATTATTATTAAATATTTAAATTATTATTAAAATTTATATGTAAGTTATTATTAAATTTGAATTATTAATAAAATTATCTAAGCAATTTTAATTGTATTGAAAAAGTTTGTTCACTATAAATTCACGAATTTGTAGTGTTATCTGCTTGTTGTATGCAGACGACTGGTTTTAGCATTTGTTCTCTATAATAGGTCGGATGCCAAGCATTGTGTTGGTTTGTGTATGCAGAATACCAAGTCTGCAACGTAAGACCCGAAAAGCATGTAAAAAAAGCAACAACATACGTCGCCTGTTGCATAGTTCATACCTTGTTTTTATGGATTAGCGAGACTTCAAAACATGAAGAAGCAGAATGAGCGATGATTGTGTTGCTTTGTATTTACAGAATAAGGCCCTAAAACTTCTCGACTTCAGAAGCTTGTTGATATAATTTTACGAAAAGAAAGATTGACTTTGTGCGCTTATAGAAGGGCTTTGCGAGAAAAAAGGGAGAAGCGATGTAAAAGTTTTAATATGGAAGCGTAAATAAAGCCCTTAAATATTCGTGTTGGCTATTTTAAGTACTTATCCTGAACATAATGACATAGCGGCGAGCGATAGCGGCGAGCGATAGCGACGAGCGAGTAGAGCTGTCAAACGCCGTCTTTTCATCAAGTCTTCAAACGCCGATTAAACACAATGGCAACTAAACCGATGATCGACGGGCGCTATCATTTGCTAGCAAATTTCTGTAAAAATCAGAAAAAAGAAGAAGAGCAGCGATACCGCTATGAAAATAGAAATAGACCAATCGCTAGCCATGGTTTCGCTGGGCGATAAGTGATAATTACTATAACCTACACTCGAAAGGGAGTTTGTCTCCTTCTTCCGTTTGTAACGCAGAGAAGGAGACAAGATCGCCTGACCCCTTCGGTTCAGGTATTCAACAGATCTACTCGGCTTTCCAGAGCGGTGCACCCCTTTTACGTCTCGATCCCGTTCCAACGCACTACCCACTACCGCGAGAATTCGTTTTTCGGTCGCGCAGTTAAGTTGTGGAATAGTCTCCCTGCGCGTGTTTTCCCATCCACTCATAACGTCGAAGCTTTTAAAAGAGGTGTAAATCGACACTACTCCCACTTTTCCCCTTCCCACTAACCTTTTCCCTTCTAAACCAACGAATGCTTTGCATGGATAGGGGGCATCCCCTGAGTTTGGTTCTATCTGCCATAAAAAAAAAGATAGATATAGAAAAGTATATAAATTCTAGCTCAGCGTCACCTCCTTAATTGATTTAGACCTGTCCGCCTGTCTGTTGAAATCACGATTACGGGAGAACGAAATGAGATATCGCAATGAAATTTGGCACAAATATTCTTTGTTATGTAGGGCAGTTTTGGGATTGACACGCCTACTTTACATAGAGAATGTGAACGCGTCTCGTTTTAAAAAGTGTTATAAGATGCATATCTAATAAACCGTGCGAGAATAATTGTATAACGGAACACAACGCTATTATAAAAACTTTTGCAAAAAAATGGGCGTGGTCCGCCCACTCATACAAAAGTTAACAATATTTCCTGAACGGTATAAGATATAAAGACGAAGTTTATGAGGAACTCACCGAAAGTAGGGTCCCACAAAAAGATAACAACAACAACAACAACAACAACAACAATAGCGGAAAGCAACAAAAGTCCCGCAAGCAACAATGCTCCAAATGGACTGTGAGAGCATCACAAGTGGCATGACGTGCTGTCACATTAACCCAACAACTATAGCATGAAAGCGCGAGGATAGCGGTATCCCACGAGAGGAAGACAGCCGGGCGCCGTGTGGCGAAGCCACTCACACCGCCGCCGCTGAAAGTCCAGCGGGTGACTATTTAAGGCACCGACGTGCAGAAGTCGGTCTCTGTTTTCCAGCCCTCGCGCCGCCAAGCAGTGAAAACCGTGTACTAGAAGTGAATAAAAGTTAATAGAGTGAATAAAAATTAATAGAGTGAAGACGCAGCGACGACAGTGTTTGAGACCCTCCGAAGGACACCTGGCGATCAGCAACAAACGGCAGAGTGAGCCATCACTGTTATCTATGTACTCTTATAATCAAAGTTTATATCGACCACCCTGTATCCCGTGTGGTTTCTAAACCGACGGGCTCCCATCCTTGATTCCCTATAATCTGGCGTAGTTGGCTAGCTGACGAGACTCCCGACTTACGACAGAACCCGTGTAGTTGGCTAACTGACGGTACGTCTTCTCCCCGTGAGGAACGCGGGTGGAATTGGAGTCAAAGGTATAAGGCGGCATAAGCCCAAATTATAAGCACGATTACAGTTCATTGATTACTGTAAACCAACTGTGCCTGAAAAACAAGTGTTTAGATTAAGTAATCGCTAGATTAATGCAACTTATTGTATGCGAATAAAGTACAAATCGAAAAGAGGCTTACAAATAGGTACCATCGGCTACACTATTGACGTCGTATATTATTGTGACCCGAACCTCTGAACACGCGACGGCTAATCCACGCTGCCAAAATTGGTACGTCACAATTGGCGCCCGAACAGGGACCCTTGGGGTTAAAAATTAAGCGACGACAATAGCAGCAGAAATCCCACGCGTCGGCACCGGATAAAGCTATCGATACGAAAAGCCAAGCAGCGCACCCACTGAACAAGCAACAGAGATATACACCGCACAGAGGTTAGTGAAGAAACAGACCAAGCAAATAAACATCGGAGAAACATACCGGAAAGATCGTTAGCAAAGAACTCCCAGCGGAGAACCTCAACGAAAGCAAAGACACACAACGCACGCAAGCCAAGACACGCACCGCAAGTAAACTCACCAAGACGAATTCAACAGACCCGCAAACCAGAAAAAATTACGAGGCAGTGAGGCTGCCCGTTAAATCCCGCAAGAAATAAATAATAACTAAGCAAATAACCAATAAAATAATTAATAAATAAAAATTAACTGAAATATCAATAAATCAAATAAAATAATTAATACACAAAACAAACGCTAAAATACAAGAAGTAATATATAAAATCACTAACTAAGTAAATAATAATTATAATAATTAATAAGTAACATATAACAACTTGAAAAAACCTCATTATCAGAATAATGAATGTCAGCACCGCTAAACCCATAAAAACTGGATGGGTGTACAACGTACACAAGGAGGAGTTCCAGAAAATTATGGAGGAACTTGGGCTCGAGGCAACAGGGACGATAGAGAGGTTATGACGACGATTTTACAGTTACGCCACCATAACAACGATAACGACAACCAGCACGACGCCACTACCAACGCTATATATCGGTACACCCCTGGAAACCTAAACGGACCCTCACACCTCGCATGGATCTGTTATTGACACAGTCCGCAGGTGGGCAACGCGGTATGATGGCGGCCAAGAACCACTCGCATTTTTGGAACGGCTCGAAGAATTGGCAAAGGTGTATGGCATTAATCTCGACACTCTGCCCCACACCATGCCGGAGTTGCTGAAAGACCGAGCGTTTGCATGGTATCGCAACAACAAACGCAACTGGGACAACCGGCAGGCTTTTTAACGCGACATTCGGAAGTTTTTCCTGCCCGCTCGGTACTTTGAGGACCTCGACGACAGCACACACCTTCGAGTCCAATGCCACCAGGAGACTTTCAAATACTGATGTGACCGCGGACGGAGGCGGATGGTGTGCCCGCCAGTACTTGTTGTTAATCAGTGTTCGCGCAAATAAAACCGAAAACAATAGTGCAAACAATTACCCACGCCGCGAAACACTTTTAACACAATAATAAACTTCACCAAACAACAGTTTTTCATAAAGAAACAATAGTGCACTTATTAGCAACTCAACTTAACAACAAAATAAATAAAAATTCAATCAATTACAACAAATAATACACAATCAAACGGAACGCAGAGAACCATGCGAGGGGCTTTTTTATGCTCTCCGTAGTAAAGCTCAGCATTTCGTTTGCTTTCACTCCTCCTCCTTCTTCCTGGTCCCGTTAGGTGTGCATGCGGCTGTGAGTGCACCGTGGGCTGAAGCGTGGCAAGATAACACTTGTCTTGTCGCGTTTTGCTTTGCCTGCGGTGTAGGCTTGACCGCTTATGCAGCTGTCTTTATACCTCTTTACAGTGGGTGGCGATGACAAAATTTCGTATAGACTCCACAAATGCGCGTGGCTTGAAGGCGAATTTCTTCGCGGTCTATGCATATGTCTCTTCTAACCAACCTTATATAATGGCACTAGGTGAGACCCAGGTGTCTGAGGGTGCATATCCACTGGATTTTCACTTGCCTGGGTACCACTTACTGCCATTATTTTCATCACACAGAGGCCTCGCCTTATATATTCGCAGTGATGTTGCGTACCAGTGTCAGCAACACCTTTGCACGACGGATGCCGAATTTAGCTCCATGTGGGTTAAGTTCAAAATCCAGTCGCACATCCTGCACTTCTGCTTCATTTATAGAAGCCCGGGTCTAGAGAGGCTGCCAACTTTTGATAAACTGGACAGTCTATCTGATTCAATCTCTAAAATTCTGGAATCGTATCCGAACAGTGAAATTGTTGTTGCTGGTGATTTCAATGTTCATAATTCCAATTGGCTACGTCATACGAGTCACACGACACCCGAGGGTTTGTATGTTGAGTTATAAAATAAACATCGGAGAAACATACCGGAAAGATCGTTAGCAAAGAACTCCCAGCGGAGAACCTCAACGAAAGCAAAGACACACAACGCACGCAAGTCAAGACACGCACCGCAAGTAAACTCACCAAGACGAATTCAACAGACCCGCAAACCAGAAAAAATTACGAGGCAGTGAGGCTGCCCGTTAAATCCCGCAAGAAATAAATAATAACTAAGCAAATAACCAATAAAATAATTAATAAATAAAAATTAACTGAAATATCAATAAATCAAATAAAATAATTAATACACAAAACAAACGCTAAAATACAAGAAGTAATATATAAAATCACTAACTAAGTAAATAATAATTATAATAATTAATAAGTAACATATAACAACTTGAAAAAACCTCATTATCAGAATAATGAATGTCAGCACCGCTAAACCCATAAAAACTGGATGGGTGTACAACGTACACAAGGAGGAGTTCCAGAAAATTATGGAGGAACTTGGGCTCGAGGCAACAGGGACGATAGAGAGGTTATGACGACGATTTTACAGTTACGCCACCATAACAACGATAACGACAACCAGCACGACGCCACTACCAACGCTATATATCGGTACACCCCTGGAAACCTAAACGGACGCTCACACCTCGCATGGATCTGTTATTGACACAGTCCGCAGGTGGGCAACGCGGTATGATGGCGGCCAAGAACCACTCGCATTTTTGGAACGGCTCGAAGAATTGGCAAAGGTGTATGGCATTAATCTCGACACTCTGCCCCACACCATGCCGGAGTTGCTGAAAGACCGAGCGTTTGCATGGTATCGCAACAACAAACGCAACTGGGACAACCGGCAGGCTTTTTAACGCGACATTCGGAAGTTTTTCCTGCCCGCTCGGTACTTTGAGGACCTCGACGACAGCACACACCTTCGAGTCCAATGCCACCAGGAGACTTTCAAATACTGATGTGACCGCGGACGGAGGCGGATGGTGTGCCCGCCAGTACTTGTTGTTAATCAGTGTTCGCGCAAATAAAACCGAAAACAATAGTGCAAACAATTACCCACGCCGCGAAACACTTTTAACACAATAATAAACTTCACCAAACAACAGTTTTTCATAAAGAAACAATAGTGCACTTATTAGCAACTCAACTTAACAACAAAATAAATAAAAATTCAATCAATTACAACAAATAATACACAATCAAACGGAACGCAGAGAACCATGCGAGGGGCTTTTTTATGCTCTCCGTAGTAAAGCTCAGCATTTCGTTTGCTTTCACTCCTCCTCCTTCTTCCTGGTCCCGTTAGGTGTGCATGCGGCTGTGAGTGCACCGTGGGCTGAAGCGTGGCAAGATAACACTTGTCTTGTCGCGTTTTGCTTTGCCTGCGGTGTAGGCTTGACCGCTTATGCAGCTGTCTTTATACCTCTTTACAGTGGGTGGCGATGACAAAATTTCGTATAGACTCCACAAATGCGCGTGGCTTGAAGGCGAATTTCTTCGCGGTCTATGCATATGTCTCTTCTAACCAACCTTATATAATGGCACTAGGTGAGACCCAGGTGTCTGAGGGTGCATATCCACTGGATTTTCACTTGCCTGGGTACCACTTACTGCCATTATTTTCATCACACAGAGGCCTCGCCTTATATATTCGCAGTGATGTTGCGTACCAGTGTCAGCAACACCTTTGCACGACGGATGCCGAATTTAGCTCCATGTGGGTTAAGTTCAAAATCCAGTCGCACATCCTGCACTTCTGCTTCATTTATAGAAGCCCGGGTCTAGAGAGGCTGCCAACTTTTGATAAACTTGACAGTCTATCTGATTCAATCTCTAAAATTCTGGAATCGTATCCGAACAGTGAAATTGTTGTTGCTGGTGATTTCAATGTTCATAATTCCAATTGGCTACGTCATACGAGTCACACGACACCCGAGGGTTTGTATGTTGAGTTATTTGCTGAGTCTAATAATTAGTCTCAATTAGTGAAGGAACCAACGCACTTTCCCTGCGTTGATGGGCAAAACCAAAATATTCTGGACCTTTTTCTAACATCACATCACAGCAAGTATGATGTGAATGTTCTTGCACCTCTTGGTAACTCGGACTACGCTACAATTTCTGCTACCTTCCCATATTATAGTCTTCAATCCGCTCACCAGACAGCTCCGAAGCGGAAAGTGTGGCTTTATGAGAAGGCTAATTGGGATGCGCTGAACTGCTTTTTCAGCCGTTTCAGTTGGCAATTGTGTTTCAGAGATAGAAACATAAATGCTGCAGCAAAATTGGTAGAAAATATAATTTTATTTGGTATGAGGTCTTTCATACCCTATAAAAGAATTTCCATTAAACCAAAAGACCATTCCTGGTTTAATGCGACTTGCAGACAAGCAGTCAGGTCTAAATTTAGGAATTGGCGTTTAAATAAAACTGCTGATACTAAACTGCTGCGCAATCAGGCCAGAAATAGGTGCAATGCCACTCTAAGGCGCGAAAAAGTTCTTTACGAGCAGCGCCTTAGACGCAGAGTTCTTCAATACCATAAGGGTAGCAAGAACTTTTGGTCGTTTGTGGGGAGGGTGAAAAATCAGACGAAATCGTCTATTCCAACTCTTCATAAGGACGATCAGATCTTCACTCACTCGGTTGATAAGGCAAACTTATTAGCCAAAATGTTTGCTGAAAACTGCTCTCTTCCTGAGAGTAGTCAACCACTGCCCGCGGTCGATGATGTATCTCATGCTATGCCTCAGATGCATTTTCGAACGCGAGCTGTTAAAAGAGTGCTTGCAGACCTCAATGTCAATAAGTCCTCGGGACCGGATGGCATTTCAGCCCATGTGTTGAGAAAGTGCGCCTCAACACTGGCTCGCCCATTGCGCAATCTCTTTAATTTATCTTTTACTTCAGGAGTTTTTCCCGCTTCCTGGAAGATTGCCAATGTGCAGCCAGTTCCCAAAAAAGGTGAGGCTACGAATCCTGCAAATTACCGGCCCATAGCAATCTGCTCAGTGCTCTCTAAAGTCATGGAGAGCATTGTAAATTTTAAATTGATGAGGTATCTAGAGAGCAACGAGTTGATCAGCGATCGCCAGTACGGCTTCCGTGCTCACCGCTCCACAGGCGATTTGATGGCGTTCCTCACTGAACGGTGGAGCAGTTGTATTCACCGGTTCGGTGAGAGCAAGGTTGTTGCTCTGGATATCTCCAAGGCATTTGACCGGGTGTGGCATAAAGCACTCGTGTCTAAACTGGCTGCTTATGGTGTCGGTAATACTTTCACTCGATGGATATCGAGTTTCCTCAGCGGCCGTTCTATTCGGGTTGTGATAGACGGCTTTGCTTCCGAAGAGCACTCCATTAATGCTGGAGTTCCGCAGGGTTCGGTCCTGTCTCCGACACTTTTTCTTATTTTCATCAATGACCTTCTGTCATTGACATCAAACCCCGTCTACTCGTTTGCTGATGACAGCAGCATTTGTCATTCATATTCATTTTCCAGGCGTCCTTCCATTCTGAAGATCACTGGAAGACGCAGAATTATGAATGACACACTCCAATCCGACCTCAATAAAATCCAGGAGTGGGGTCGTGCGAATCGGGTCGATTTTAATGCGCGGAAGACCCAATGCTGTTTGTTAACCCACAAGCGTTTGGCGGTTGACAATTTTCCACCTCTAAATATGGGTGGTGTGGACATTAATGAGTCGGAGGCTCTTGATGTTCTGGGCATGTCAATCCAATGCGATCTTCGCTGGAACGATCACATCTTTGACGTGTCGAAAGAAGCAGCCAAGTGCTTAGGCTTTCTTAAGCGGTGTAAGAAGTACTTCACTCCAACCGATCTTCGTTGTATCTACACCACTTATATCCGTCCGAAAATGGAGTACAATTCGCATATATGGTCGGGAGCTTCGCGGGCATATCTTCAGCTTCTCGACCGTGTCCAATGTCGTGCGTTAAAACTTATAGGGGACAGTAGGGTATCCAGCTCTATTGAAACCTTGGAGCGTCGTCGTGATGTAGGGTGTGTAGCACTATTTTACCGCTACTTTCACGGCAAATGTTCCTCTGAAGTAGCCAGCCTGATTCCTCCAGTTCAGGTATTTAGCAGAACTACTCGGCTTTCCAGAGCGGTGCACCCCTTTTATGTCGCGATTCCGTTCCAACGAACCACGCATTACTGTGAGAATTCGTTTTTCGGTCGCGTCGTTAGATTGTGGAATAATCTCCCTGCGAATGTCTTCCCACCCACTTACAGCGTCGAAACATTTAAGCGAAGTGTAAACCGTCACTACTCCCTCTTTCCCCCTCCCCACTAACCTGTCTTCCCTTCGGAACCAACAAATGCTGTGCATGGATAGGGGGCATCCCCTGAGCTTGGTTTCATCTGTCATAAAAAAAAAAAAAAAATACTACGTGCTTGGATACAGACCCTTATGAGGCAAGCCGACCTACAAAGCGAACAGCAGTTGCAACGAATTTATCGCAATTGTCGCAGCGAATACCAGCTCTATATCCGACGCAAGGACTTCGTGAATTTGGAAGAATTAACCGCTCTCGCTGAAGATTTCGAGGACATCGGGAGAGAAAAGGCAAAACCACCACGACCTCGTCCAGAGCAATACCGACAACTGATGCAGGCGTCAACAAGAGAATCGGAGGGTGCTGCAGCGGAGGGTGCTGCAGCGGAGGGTGCTGCAGCGGAGGGTGCTGCAGCGAAGGGAGGGCAGCGGAGGGTGCTGCAGAAGACGAGCGGGAAACGCCGAGGAGGATCAACAGACAGGAGGGGTGTTGGAACCTCAAGACCAGTAAATACCCCCCAGCACAAGCCCAGGCATCCCCCAACCAAATTAAACACGAGCAATACAAGGAACTAAAAAATAACAGCAGGTGCGACAAGCTCATCCTATTAGCCACACCAGTTGGCAGCCACGATGGCTGCATCGGCGCCTTTGCTTAGCGATGGCAGGAAGATCCTGGCAAAGGTGAGAATAGGAGAAGTGAATCTGGAGGCGACGTTGGACACTGGAGCCACGCGAAGTTTCGTCAACGTCAGTCGGGTAGCGAAATTGGGACTACTCGAGACGTCTGACAGCAGAGGAGTAAAGGTCCAGCTGGCAGAGGGTGGCGTACGGGTGGTATACCGGTCGCTTCGAGCAAAAGTTCAACTGGGCCATAGCAGTGGCGTGATAGACCTACTAGTCATGCCGGAAGTGATCGATCCCCTGGTGTTAGGAATGGACTTCCTGTCAAAAATTGGAACCACTCTACAGTGCGGAGACCAACAGCTCAAACTCAGGGAACGAGCAGCTTGGCCAACAGAGCGATGCACCCTAGCACAGGCACCGGATATTTCGGCCGGACAAGAGCAAAACCCCAGTAGCAACCAAACAAGACAGAAGGCTATAGTCACCAAAGACATCCCCGTCGAGGAACAGGTCGAGAAATTCCTAGATGAAGAACTACGTGGCTTCGATGAATTGGAGGGCACGTCAAACATAGCTACACACCGTATTGTAATG
The DNA here is from genome assembly GCA_922984085.1 of Sicus ferrugineus. Taxonomy (NCBI): domain Eukaryota; kingdom Metazoa; phylum Arthropoda; class Insecta; order Diptera; family Conopidae; genus Sicus; species Sicus ferrugineus. Next base: position 26,484,694 of record OV277348.1, on the reverse strand, counting down.
AAAGACGAACGACCCCTCAAGCAGCGCTATTACCCGACAAATCCCGCTATGCAGAAAGTAATTAAACAAACGACGAAGTGGATGAGCTATTAGAGAAGAGATGCATCGAACCATCAAAGTCCATTTAGCGCTCCTCTGGTGCTGGTCAAACAGAAGACCGGACACTCCGCGCCCGGCCAGGTCATGTGAACTGTAACCCTACGCCTTCGCATATTTGGACGATATCATCGTCAGCGGAAAATCGTGGCAAGATCACATGAAAAATCTGAGGGATCTTACGTCGGTTGAAAACTGCAAAATTAAAAAGCAACAGAGAAAAATGCAAGTTCTTCCAAGAGGAAATCAAGTACCTCAGTCACGTAGTGAGTGCCGACGGTATCCACGGCGACCCGGACAAAGTCACGGCAATACGGGATTTGCCATCCCTTACCGACCAAAGAGGCGTTCGACGTTTTTTATGCGCCGCGTCATGGTATCGCAGATTCATACCTGGTTTCTCTGACATCACAACACCACTGACGGCACTTGAAATTATTATGTTTACTCTTTTCTTCGCATTGATTTATGGATATAAACATACTGAAACAAATTTAGTTCCTATGAGTTCCTTTTTCTTCGTATTAATTTTTGTATACCAACTCGGCTGGCAATAGCTACCAGAGGTGAAGTATTTTATGTATTTATTTAAGTAATTGTTAAACACGTAAAGATTTCTCAGTGAATATTCGATGTGATGAAAGCTCGCAACTATGCTGCTATCATAATGAAAATATCATTTGTTGTTATTATCAACATCTTGAAAATACATTTGAATTTGAGTACAATTCATATTTTGTGAAAAATTAATGAAAAGAAAATACTTTCTATTATATCTATAATTAAATTAAATTATTATTAAATATTTAAATTATTATTAAAATTTATATGTAAGTTATTATTAAATTTGAATTATTAATAAAATTATCTAAGCAATTTTAATTGTATTGAAAAAGTTTGTTCACTATAAATTCACGAATTTGTAGTGTTATCTGCTTGTTGTATGCAGACGACTGGTTTTAGCATTTGTTCTCTATAATAGGTCGGATGCCAAGCATTGTGTTGGTTTGTGTATGCAGAATACCAAGTCTGCAACGTAAGACCCGAAAAGCATGTAAAAAAAGCAACAACATACGTCGCCTGTTGTATAGTTCATACCTTGTTTTTATGGATTAGCGAGACTTCAAAACATGAAGAAGCAGAATGAGCGATGATTGTGTTGCTTTGTATTTACAGAATAAGGCCCTAAAACTTCTTGACTTCAGAAGCTTGTTGATATAATTTTACGAAAAGAAAGATTGACTTTGTGCGCTTATAGAAGGGCTTTGCGAGAAAAAAGGGAGAAGCGATGTAAAAGTTTTAATATGGTAGCGTAAATAAAGCCCTTAAATATTCGTGTTGGCTATTTTAAGTACTTATCCTGAACATAATGACATAGCGGCGAGCGATAGCGACGAGCGAGTAGAGCTGTCAAACGCCGTCTTTTCATCAAGTCTTCAAACGCCGATTAAACACAATGGCAACTGAACCGATGATCGACGGGCGCTATCATTTGCTAGCAAATTTCTGTAAAAATCAGAAAAAAGAAGAAGAGCAGCGATACCGCTATGAAAATAGAAATAGACCAATCGCTAGCCATGGTTTCGCTGGGCGATAAGTGATAATTACTTTACCCTACACTCGAAAGGGAGTTTGTCTCCTTCTTCCGTTTGTAACGCAGAGAAGGAGGCAAGATAGATATAGAAAAGTATATAAATTCTAGCTCAGCGTCACCTCCTGAATCCATTTAGACCTGTCCGTCTGTCTGTTGAAATCACGATTACGGGAGAACGAAATGAGATATCGCAATGAAATTTGGCACAAATATTCTTTGTTATGTAGGGCAGTTTTGGGATTGACACGCCTACTTTACATAGAGAATGTGAACGCGTCTCGTTTTAAAAAGTGTTATAAGATGCATATCTAATAAACCGTGCGAGAATAATTGTATAACGGAACACAACGCTATTATAAAAACTTTTGCAAAAAATGGGCGTGGTCCGCCCACTCATACAAAAGTTAACAATATTTCCTGAACGGTATAAGATATAAAGACGAAGTTTATGAGGAACTCACCGAAAGTAGGGTCCCACAAAAAGATAACAACAACAACAACAACAACAATAGCGGAAAGCAACAAAAGTCCCGCAAGCAACAATGCTCCAAATGGACTGTGAGAGCATCACAAGTGGCATGACGTGCTGTCACATTAACCCAACAACTATAGCATGAAAGCGCGAGGATAGCGGTATCCCACGAGAGGAAGACAGCCGGGCGCCGTGTGGCGAAGCCACTCACACCGCCGCCGCTGAAAGTCCAGCGGGTGACTATTTAAGGCACCGACGTGCAGAAGTCGGTCTCTGTTTTCCAGCCCTCGCGCCGCCAAGCAGTGAAAACCGTGTACTAGAAGTGAATAAAAGTTAATAGAGTGAATAAAAATTAATAGAGTGAAGACGCAGCGACGACAGTGTTTGAGACCCTCCGAAGGACACCTGGCGATCAGCAACAAACGGCAGAGTGAGCCATCACTGTTATCTATGTACTCTTATAATCAAAGTTTATATCGACCACCCTGTATCCCGTGTGGTTTCTAAACCGACGGGCTCCCATCCTTGATTCCCTATAATCTGGCGTAGTTGGCTAGCTGACGAGGCTCCCGACTTACGACGGAACCCGTGTAGTTGGCTAACTGACGGTACGTCTTCTCCCCGTGAGGAACGCGGGTGGAATTGGAGTCAAAGGTATAAGGCGGCATAAGCCCAAATTATAAGCACGATTACAGTTGATTGATTACTGTAAACCAACTGTGCCTGAAAAACAAGTGTTTAGATTAAGTAATCGCTAGATTAATGCAACTTATTGTATGCGAATAAAGTACAAATCGAAAAGAGGCTTACAAATAGGTACCATCGGCTACACTATTGACGTCGTATATTATTGTGACCCGAACCTCTGAACACGCGACGGCTAATCCACGCTGCCAAAATTGGTACGTCACAATTGGCGCCCGAACAGGGACCCTTGGGGTTAAAAATTAAGCGACGACAATAGCAGCAGAAATCCCACGCGTCGGCACCGGATAAAGCTATCGATACGAAAAGCCAAGCAGCGCACCCACTGAACAAGCAACAGAGATATACACCGCACAGAGGTTAGTGAAGAAACAGACCAAGCAAATAAACATCGGAGAAACATACCGGAAAGATCGTTAGCAAAGAACTCCCAGCGGAGAACCTCAACGAAAGCAAAGACACACAACGCACGCAAGCCAAGACACGCACCGCAAGTAAACTCACCAAGACGAATTCAACAGACCCGCAAACCAGAAAAAATTACGAGGCAGTGAGGCTGCCCGTTAAATCCCGCAAGAAATAAATAATAACTAAGCAAATAACCAATAAAATAATTAATAAATAAAAATTAACTGAAATATCAATAAATCAAATAAAATAATTAATACACAAAACAAACGCTAAAATACAAGAAGTAATATATAAAATCACTAACTAAGTAAATAATAATTATAATAATTAATAAGTAACATATAACAACTTGAAAAAACCTCATTATCAGAATAATGAATGTCAGCACCGCTAAACCCATAAAAACTGGATGGGTGTACAACGTACACAAGGAGGAGTTCCAGAAAATTATGGAGGAACTTGGGCTCGAGGCAACAGGGACGATAGAGAGGTTATGACGACGATTTTACAGTTACGCCACCATAACAACGATAACGACAACCAGCACGACGCCACTACCAACGCTATATATCGGTACACCCCTGGAAACCTAAACGGACGCTCACACCTCGCATGGATCTGTTATTGACACAGTCCGCAGGTGGGCAACGCGGTATGATGGCGGCCAAGAACCACTCGCATTTTTGGAACGGCTCGAAGAATTGGCAAAGGTGTATGGCATTAATCTCGACACTCTGCCCCACACCATGCCGGAGTTGCTGAAAGACCGAGCGTTTGCATGGTATCGCAACAACAAACGCAACTGGGACAACCGGCAGGCTTTTTAACGCGACATTCGGAAGTTTTTCCTGCCCGCTCGGTACTTTGAGGACCTCGACGACAGCACACACCTTCGAGTCCAATGCCACCAGGAGACTTTCAAATACTGATGTGACCGCGGACGGAGGCGGATGGTGTGCCCGCCAGTACTTGTTGTTAATCAGTGTTCGCGCAAATAAAACCGAAAACAATAGTGCAAACAATTACCCACGCCGCGAAACACTTTTAACACAATAATAAACTTCACCAAACAACAGTTTTTCATAAAGAAACAATAGTGCACTTATTAGCAACTCAACTTAACAACAAAATAAATAAAAATTCAATCAATTACAACAAATAATACACAATCAAACGGAACGCAGAGAACCATGCGAGGGGCTTTTTTATGGTCTCCGTAGTAAAGCTCAGCATTTCGTTTGCTTTCACTCCCCCTCCTTCTTCCTGGTCCCGTTAGGTGTGCATGCGGCTGTGAGTGCACCGTGGGCTGAAGCGTGGCAAGATAACACTTGTCTTGTCGCGTTTTGCTTTGCCTGCGGTGTAGGCTTGACCGCTTATGCAGCTGTCTTTATACCTCTTTACAGTGGGTGGCGATGACAAAATTTCGTATAGACTCCACAAATGCGCGTGGCTTGAAGGCGAATTTCTTCGCGGTCTATGCATATGTCTCTTCTAACCAACCTTATATAATGGCACTAGGTGAGACCCAGGTGTCTGAGGGTGCATATCCACTGGATTTTCACTTGCCTGGGTACCACTTACTGCCATTATTTTCATCACACAGAGGCCTCGCCTTATATATTCGCAGTGATGTTGCGTACCAGTGTCAGCAACACCTTTGCACGACGGATGCCGAATTTAGCTCCATGTGGGTTAAGTTCAAAATCCAGTCGCACATCCTGCACTTCTGCTTCATTTATAGAAGCCCGGGTCTAGAGAGGCTGCCAACTTTTGATAAACTGGACAGTCTATCTGATTCAATCTCTAAAATTCTGGAATCGTATCCGAACAGTGAAATTGTTGTTGCTGGTGATTTCAATGTTCATAATTCCAATTGACTACGTCATACGAGTCACACGACACCCGAGGGTTTGTATGTTGAGTTATTTGCTGAGTCTAATAATTAGTCTCAATTAGTGAAGGAACCAACGCACTTTCCCTGCGTTGATGGGCAAAACCAAAATATTCTGGACCTTTTTCTAACATCACATCACAGCAAGTATGATGTGAATGTTCTTGCACCTCTTGGTAACTCGGACTACGCTACAATTTCTGCTACCTTCCCATATTATAGTCTTCAATCCGCTCACCAGACAGCTCCGAAGCGGAAAGTGTGGCTTTATGAGAAGGCTAATTGGGATGCGCTGAACTGCTTTTTCAGCCGTTTCAGTTGGCAATTGTGTTTCAGAGATAGAAACATAAATGCTGCAGCAAAATTGGTAGAAAATATAATTTTATTTGGTATGAGGTCTTTCATACCCTATAAAAGAATTTCCATTAAACCAAAAGACCATTCCTGGTTTAATGCGACTTGCAGACAAGCAGTCAGGTCTAAATTTAGGAATTGGCGTTTAAATAAAACTGCTGATACTAAACTGCTGCGCAATCAGGCCAGAAATAGGTGCAATGCCACTCTAAGGCGCGAAAAAGTTCTTTACGAGCAGCGCCTTAGACGCAGAGTTCTTCAATACCATAAGGGTAGCAAGAACTTTTGGTCGTTTGTGGGGAGGGTGAAAAATCAGACGAAATCGTCTATTCCAACTCTTCATAAGGACGATCAGATCTTCACTCACTCGGTTGATAAGGCAAACTTATTAGCCAAAATGTTTGCTGAAAACTGCTCTCTTCCTGAGAGTAGTCAACCACTGCCCGCGGTCGATGATGTATCTCATGCTATGCCTCAGATGCATTTTCGAACGCGAGCTGTTAAAAGAGTGCTTGCAGACCTCAATGTCAATAAGTCCTCGGGACCGGATGGCATTTCAGCCCATGTGTTGAGAAAGTGCGCCTCAACACTGGCTCGCCCATTGCGCAATCTCTTTAATTTATCTTTTACTTCAGGAGTTTTTCCCGCTTCCTGGAAGATTGCCAATGTGCAGCCAGTTCCCAAAAAAGGTGAGGCTACGAATCCTGCAAATTACCGGCCCATAGCAATCTGCTCAGTGCTCTCTAAAGTCATGGAGAGCATTGTAAATTTTAAATTGATGAGGTATCTAGAGAGCAACGAGTTGATCAGCGATCGCCAGTACGGCTTCCGTGCTCACCGCTCCACAGGCGATTTGATGGCGTTCCTCACTGAACGGTGGAGCAGTTGTATTCACCGGTTCGGTGAGAGCAAGGTTGTTGCTCTGGATATCTCCAAGGCATTTGACCGGGTGTGGCATAAAGCACTCGTGTCTAAACTGGCTGCTTATGGTGTCGGTAATACTTTCACTCGATGGATATCGAGTTTCCTCAGCGGCCGTTCTATTCGGGTTGTGATAGACGGCTTTGCTTCCGAAGAGCACTCCATTAATGCTGGAGTTCCGCAGGGTTCGGTCCTGTCTCCGACACTTTTTCTTATTTTCATCAATGACCTTCTGTCATTGACATCAAACCCCGTCTACTCGTTTGCTGATGACAGCAGCATTTGTCATTCATATTCATTTTCCAGGCGTCCTTCCATTCTGAAGATCACTGGAAGACGCAGAATTATGAATGACACACTCCAATCCGACCTCAATAAAATCCAGGAGTGGGGTCGTGCGAATCGGGTCGATTTTAATGCGCGGAAGACCCAATGCTGTTTGTTAACCCACAAGCGTTTGGCGGTTGACAATTTTCCACCTCTAAATATGGGTGGTGTGGACATTAATGAGTCGGAGGCTCTTGATGTTCTGGGCATGTCAATCCAATGCGATCTTCGCTGGAACGATCACATCTTTGACGTGTCGAAAGAAGCAGCCAAGTGCTTAGGCTTTCTTAAGCGGTGTAAGAAGTACTTCACTCCAACCGATCTTCGTTGTATCTACACCACTTATATCCGTCCGAAAATGGAGTACAATTCGCATATATGGTCGGGAGCTTCGCGGGCATATCTTCAGCTTCTCGACCGTGTCCAATGTCGTGCGTTAAAACTTATAGGGGACAGTAGGGTATCCAGCTCTATTGAAACCTTGGAGCGTCGTCGTGATGTAGGGTGTGTAGCACTATTTTACCGCTACTTTCACGGCAAATGTTCCTCTGAAGTAGCCAGCCTGATTCCTCCAGTTCAGGTATTTAGCAGAACTACTCGGCTTTCCAGAGCGGTGCACCCCTTTTATGTCGCGATTCCGTTCCAACGAACCACGCATTACCGTGAGAGTTCGTTTTTCGGTCGCGTCGTTAGATTGTGGAATAATCTCCCTGCGAATGTCTTCCCACCCACTTACAGCGTCGAAACATTTAAGCGAAGTGTAAACCGTCACTACTCCCTCTTTCCCCCTCCCCACTAACCTGTCTTCCCTTCGGAACCAACAAATGCTGTGCATGGATAGGGGGCATCCCCTGAGCTTGGTTTCATCTGTCATAAAAAAAAAAAAAAAATACTACGTGCTTGGATACAGACCCTTATGAGGCAAGCCGACCTACAAAGCGAACAGCAGTTGCAACGAATTTATCGCAATTGTCGCAGCGAATACCAGCTCTATATCCGACGCAAGGACTTCGTGAATTTGGAAGAATTAACCGCTCTCGCTGAAGATTTCGAGGACATCGGGAGAGAAAAGGCAAAACCACCACGACCTCGTCCAGAGCAATACCGACAACTGATGCAGGCCTCAACAAGAGAATCGGAGGGTGCTGCAGCGGAGGGTGCTGCAGCGGAGGGTGCTGCAGCGGAGGGTGCTGCAGCGAAGGGAGGGCAGCGGAGGGTGCTGCAGAAGACGAGCGGGAAACGCCGAGGAGGATCAACAGACAGGAGGGGTGTTGGAACCTCAAGACCAGTAAATACCCCCCAGCACAAGCCCAGGCATCCCCCAACCAAATTAAACACGAGCAATACAAGGAACTAAAAAATAACAGCAGGTGCGACAAGCTCCTCCTATTAGCCACACCAGTTGGCAGCCACGATGGCTGCATCGGCGCCTTTGCTTAGCGATGGCAGGAAGATCCTGGCAAAGGTGAGAATAGGAGAAGTGAATCTGGAGGCGACGTTGGACACTGGAGCCACGCGAAGTTTCGTCAACGTCAGTCGGGTAGCGGAATTGGGACTACTCGAGACGTCTGACAGCAGAGGAGTAAAGGTCCAGCTGGCAGAGGGTGGCGTACGGGTGGTATACCGGTCGCTTCGAGCAAAAGTTCAACTGGGCCATAGCAGTGGCGTGATAGACCTACTAGTCATGCCGGAAGTGATCGATCCCCTGGTGTTAGGAATGGACTTCCTGTCAAAAATTGGAACCACTCTACAGTGCGGAGACCAACAGCTCAAACTCAGGGAACGAGCAGCTTGACCAACAGAGCGATGCACCCTAGCACAGGCACCGGATATATCGGCCGGACAAGAGCAAAACCCCAGTAGCAACCAAACAAGACAGCAGGCTATCGTCACCAAAGACATCCCCGTCGAGGAACAGGTCGAGAAATTCCTAGATGAAGAACTACGTGGCTTCGATGAATTGGAGGGCACGTCAAACATAGCTACACACCGTATTGTAATGAAAGACGAACGACCCCTCAAGCAGCGCTATTACCCGACAAATCCCGCTATGCAGAAAGTAATTAAATAAACGACGAAGTGGATGAGCTATTAGAGAAGAGATGCATCGAACCATCAAAGTCCATTTAGCGCTCCTCTGGTGCTGGTCAAACAGAAGACCGGACACTCCGCGCCCGGCCAGGTCATGTGAACTGTAACCCTACGCCTTCGCATATTTGGACGATATCATCGTCAGCGGAAAATCGTGGCAAGATCACATGAAAAATCTGAGGGATCTTACGTCGGTTGAAAACTGCAAAATTAAAAAGCAACAGAGAAAAATGCAAGTTCTTCCAAGAGGAAATCAAGTACCTCAGTCACGTAGTGAGTGCCGACGGTATCCACGGCGACCCGGACAAAGTCACGGCAATACGGGATTTGCCATCCCTTACCGACAAAAGAGGCGTTCGACGTTTTTTATGCGCCGCGTCATGGTATCGCAGATTCATACCTGGTTTCTCTGACATCACAACACCACTGACGGCACTTGAAATTATTATGTTTACTCTTTTCTTCGCATTGATTTATGGATATAAACATACTGAAACAAATTTAGTTCCTATGAGTCCCTTTTTCTTCGTATTAATTTTTGTATACCAACTCGGCTGGCAATAGCTACCAGAGGTGAAGTATTTTATGTATTTATTTAAGTAATTGTTAAACACGTAAAGATTTCTCAGTGAATATTCGATGTGATGAAAGCTCGCAACTATGCTGCTATCATAATGAAAATATCATTTGTTGTTATTATCAACATCTTGAAAATACATTTGAATTTGAGTACAATTCATATTTTGTGAAAAATTAATGAAAAGAAAATACTTTCTATTATATCTAATCTAATATATATCTATAATTAAATTAAATTATTATTAAATATTTAAATTATTATTAAAATTTATATGTAAGTTATTATTAAATTTGAATTATTAATAAAATTATCTAAGCAATTTTAATTGTATTGAAAAAGTTTGTTCACTATAAATTCACGAATTTGTAGTGTTATCTGCTTGTTGTATGCAGACGACTGGTTTTAGCATTTGTTCTCTATAATAGGTCGGATGCCAAGCATTGTGTTGGTTTGTGTATGCAGAATACCAAGTCTGCAACGTAAGACCCGAAAAGCATGTAAAAAAAGCAACAACATACGTCGCCTGTTGTATAGTTCATACCTTGTTTTTATGGATTAGCGAGACTTCAAAACATGAAGAAGCAGAATGAGCGATGATTGTGTTGCTTTGTATTTACAGAATAAGGCCCTAAAACTTCTTGACTTCAGAAGCTTGTTGATATAATTTTACGAAAAGAAAGATTGACTTTGTGCGCTTATAGAAGGGCTTTGCGAGAAAAAAGGGAGAAGCGATGTAAAAGTTTTAATATGGTAGCGTAAATAAAGCCCTTAAATATTCGTGTTGGCTATTTTAAGTACTTATCCTGAACATAATGACATAGCGGCGAGCGATAGCGACGAGCGAGTAGAGCTGTCAAACGCCGTCTTTTCATCAAGTCTTCAAACGCCGATTAAACACAATGGCAACTAAACCGATGATCGACGGGCGCTATCATTTGCTAGCAAATTTCTGTAAAAATCAGAAAAAAGAAGAAGAGCAGCGATACCGCTATGAAAATAGAAATAGACCAATCGCTAGCCATGGTTTCGCTGGGCGATAAGTGATAATTACTTTACCCTACACTCGAAAGGGAGTTTGTCTCCTTCTTCCGTTTGTAACGCAGAGAAGGAGGCAAGATAGATATAGAAAAGTATATAAATTCTAGCTCAGCGTCACCTCCTGAATCCATTTAGACCTGTCCGTCTGTCTGTTGAAATCACGATTACGGGAGAACGAAATGAGATATCGCAATGAAATTTGGCACAAATATTCTTTGTTATGTAGGGCAGTTTTGGGATTGACACGCCTACTTTACATAGAGAATGTGAACGCTCCTCGTTTTAAAAAATGTTATAAGATGCATATCTAATAAACCGTGCGAGATATTGAGGAATAATTGTATAACGGAACACAACGCTATTATAAAAACTTTTGCAAAAAATGGGCGTGGTCCGCCCACTCATACAAAAGTTAGCAATATCTCATGAACGGTATAAGATATAACGACGAAGTTTATGAGGAACTCACCGAAAGTAGGGTCCCACAAAAAGATAACAACAACAACAATAGCGGCAAGCAACAAAAGTCCCGCAAGCAACAATGCTCCAAATGGACTGTGAGAGGATCACAAGTGGCATGACGTGCCGTCACATCAACCCAACAACTATAGCATGAAAGCGCGAGAATAGCGGGATCCCACGAGAGGAAGACAGCCGGGCGCCGTGTGGCGTAGCCACTCACACCGCCGCCGCTGAAAGTCCAGCGGGTGACTATTTAAGGGTCCTACGTGCAGAAGTCCGTCACTGTTTTCCAGCCCTCGCGCTGCCAAGCAGTGAAAACCGTGTACTAGAAGTGAATAAAAGTTAATAGAGTGAATAAAAATTAATAGAGTGAAGACGCAGCGACAACAGTGTTTGATACCCTCCGAAGGACACCTGGCGATCAGCAACAAACGGCAGAGTGAGCCATCATTGTTATCTATGTACCCATATCATCAAAGAAAGGGCTCCCATCCTTGATTCCCCCTAATCTGGCGTAGTTGGCTAGCTGACGAGACTCCCGACTTACGACGGAGCCCGTGTAGTTGGCAAACTGACGGAGTCAAAGGTATAAGGCAGCATAAGCCCAAATTATAAGCACGATTACAGTTCACTGATTACTGTAACTGTGCCTGAAAAACAAGTGTTTAGATTAAGTAATCGCTAGATTAATTCAACTTATTATATGTGAATAAAGTACAAATCGAAAAGAGAACTACATATTACATAATCTGAGGGGGCTGCGAGGGCTTACGAATAGGTACCATCGACAACACTATTGACGTCGTATATTATTGTGACCCGAACCTCTGAACACGCGACGGCTAATCCACGCTGCCAAAAATGGTACGTCACAATTGGCGCCCGAACAGGGACCCTTGGGGTTAAAAATTAAGCGACGACAATAGCAGCAGAAATCCCACGCGTTAAGGAACAGAAGTTCGAGAAAGCAAGCAGAATCGGCACCGGATAAAGCTATCGATACGAAAAGCCAAGCAGCGCACCCACTGAACAAGCAACAGAGATATACACCGCACAGAGGTTAGTGAAGAAACAGACCAAGCAAATAAACATCGGAGAAACACACCGGAAAGATCGATAGCAAAGAACTCCCAGCGGAGAACCTCAACGAAAGCCAAGACACACAACGCACGCAAGCCAAGACACGCACCGCAAGTAAACTCACCAAGACGAATTCAACAGAGCCGCAGCCCAGAAAAAGCTACGAGGCAATGAGGCTGCCCGTAAAATCCCGCAAGAAATAAATAATAACTAAACAAATAACCAATAAAATAATTAATAAATAAAAATTAACTGAAATATCAATAAATCAAATAAAATAATTAATACACAAAACAAACACTAAAATACAAGAAGTAATATATAAAATCACTAACTAAGTAAATAATAATTATAATAATTAATAAGTAACATATAACAACTTGAAAAAACCTCATTATCAGAATAATTAATGTCAGCACGCTAAACCCATAAAAACTGGATGCCAGGAGGAGTTCCAGAAAATTATGGAGGAACTTGGGCTCGAGGCAAAAGGGACGATAGAGGAGTTACGACGACGATTTTACAGTTACGCCACCATAACAGAGTTAAGCGACGTAGAGGAGTCACGCCTGAGAGAACTCGAACAGAAATACAAGCGCTCTCCCTCACCGGGGCCCAGTGGGCAGCAACGTGTCAGCCTTACGACGACGACAACGACAAGCAGCGCGACGCCACTACCAACGCTATATATCGGTACACCCCTGGAAACCTAAACGGACGCTCACACCTCGCATGGGTCTGTTATTGACACAGTCCGCAGGTGGGCGACGCGGTACGATGGCGGCCAAGAACCACTCGCATTTTTGGAACGGTTCGAAAAATTGGCAAAGGCGTATGGCATTAATCTCGACACTCTGCCCCACACCATGCCGGAGTTGCTGAAAGACCGAGCATTGGCATGGTATCGCAACAACAATCGCAACTGGGACAACTGGCAGCTTTTTAACGCGACTTTCGGAAGTTTTTCCTGCCCGCTCGGTACTTCGAGGTCCTCGACGACAGCACACACCTTCGAGTCCAATGCCACCGGGAGACTTTCAAAGACTACGTGCTGGGGATACAGACCCTTATGAGGCAAGCCGACCTAAAAAGCGAACAGCAGTTGCAACGAATTTATCGGAATTGTCGCAGCGAATACCAGCTCTATATCGGACGCAAGGACTTCGTGAATTTGGAAGAATTAACCGCTCTCGCTGAAGATTTCGAGGACATCGGGAGAGAAAAGACCAAACCACCACGACCTCGGCCATAGCAATACCGACAACTGATGCAGGCCTCAAGAAGAGAATCGCCGCCTCGACGACTTTCAGAGCAGCCTGGACGAGTTACGCAGGCGTCAACAGAAGAAATCTTCAGGAATCCACGCTCTGCTTGCAAACGCTGCGGAGGGCAGGGGCACTTACAGTATGCGTGTCAGCGTCCCAGTAAAATATTTTGCTGGGAGTGCGGAAAAGTCGGCATGCGCACCATCGAGTGCTGCAGAAGACGAGCGGGAAACGCCGAGGAGGACCAACAGACAGGAGGGGTGTTGGAACCTCAAGACCAGTAAATACCCCCCAGCACAAGCCCAGGCATCCCCCAACCAAATTAAACACGAGCAATACAAGGAACTAAAAAATAACAGCAGGTGCGACAAGCTCCTCCTATTAGCCATACCAGTTGGCAGCCACGATGGCTGCATCGGCGCCTTTGTTTAGCGATGGCAGGAAAATCCTGGCAAAGGTGAGAATAGGAGAAGTGAGTCTGGAGGCGACGTTGGACACTGGAGCCACGCGAAGTTTCGTCAGCGTCAGTCGGGTAGCGGAATTGGGACTACTCGAGACGTCTGACAGCAGAGGAGTAAAGGTCCAGCTGGCAGAGGGTGGCGTACGGGTGGTATACCAGTCGCTTCGAGCAAAAGTTCAACTGGGCCATAGCAGTGGCGTGATAGACCTACTAGTCATGCCGGAAGTGATCGATCCCCTGGTGTTAGGAATGGACTTCCTGTCAAAAATTGGAACCACTCTACAGTGCGGAGACCAACAGCTCAAACTCAGGGAACGAGCAGCTTGACCAACAGAGCGATGCACCCTAGCACAGGCACCGGATATATCGGCCGGACAAGAGCAAAACCCCAGTAACAACCAAACAAGACAGCAGGCTATCGTCACCAAAGACATCCCCGTCGAGGAACAGGTCGAGAAATTCCTAGATGAAGAACTACGTGGCTTCGATGAATTGGAGGGCACGTCAAACATAGCTACACACCGTATTGTAATGAAAGACGAACGACCCCTCAAGCAGCGCTATTACCCGACAAATCCCGCTATGCAGAAAGTAATTAAATAAACGACGAAGTGGATGAGCTATTAGAGAAGAGATGCATCGAACCATCAAAGTCCATTTAGCGCTCCTCTGGTGCTGGTCAAACAGAAGACCGGACACTCCGCGCCCGGCCAGGTCATGTGAACTGTAACCCTACGCCTTCGCATATTTGGACGGAAAATCGCATATTTGGAGCGGAAAATCGTGGCAAGATCACATGAAAAATCTGAGGGAAGTATTACGCCGATTGAAAGCTGCAAAATTAAAAATCAACAGAGAAAATGCAAGTTCTTCCAAGAGGAAATCAAGTACCTCGGTCATGTAGTGAGTGCCGACGGTATCCGCAGCGACCCGGACAAAGTCACGGCAATACGAGATTTGCCATCCCCTACCGACAGAACAGGCGTTCGACGTTTTCTATGCACCGCGTCATGGTATCGCAGATTCATAGCTGGTTTCTCTGACATCACAACACCACTGACGGCACTTGAAATTATTATGTTTACTCTTTTCTTCGCGTTGATTTATGGATATAAACATACTGAAACAAATTGAGTTCCTATGAGTTCCTTTTTCTTCGTATTAATTTGTGTATACCAACTCTACTGGCAATAGCTACCAGGTGTGAAGTATTTTATGTATTTATTTAAGTAATTGTTAAACACGTAAAGATTTCTCAGTAAATATTCGATGTGATGAAAGCTCGCAACTATGCTGCTATCATAATGAAAATATCATTGGTTGTTATTATCAACATCTTGAAAATTCATTTGAATTTGAGTACAATTCATATTTTGTGAAAAATTAATGAAAAGAAAATACTTTCTATTATATCTATAATTAAATTAAATTATTATTAAATATTTAAATTATTATTAAAATTTATATGTAAGTTATTATTAAATTTGAATTATTAATAAAATTATCTAAGCAATTTTAATTGTATTGAAAAAGTTTGTTCACTATAAATTCACGAATTTGTAGTGTTATCTGCTTGTTGTATGCAGACGACTGGTTTTAGCATTTGTTCTCTATAATAGGTCGGATGCCAAGCATTGTGTTGGTTTGTGTATACAGAATACCAAGTCTGCAACGTAAGACCCGAAAAGCATGTAAAAAAAGCAACAACATACGTCGCCTGTTGTATAGTTCATACCTTGTTTTTATGGAATAGCGAGACTTCAAAACATGAAGAAGCAGAATGAGCGATGATTGTGTTGCTTTGTATTTACAGAATAAGGCCCTAAAACTTCTTGACTTCAGAAGCTTGTTGATATAATTTTACGAAAAGAAAGATTGACTTTGTGCGCTTATAGAAGGGCTTTGCGAGAAAAAAGGGAGAAGCGATGTAAAAGTTTTAATATGGTAGCGTAAATAAAGCCCTTAAATATTCGTGTTGGCTATTTTAAGTACTTATCCTGAACATAATGACATAGCGGCGAGCGATAGCGACGAGCGAGTAGAGCTGTCAAACGCCGTCTTTTCATCAAGTCTTCAAACGCCGATTAAACACAATGGCAACTAAACCGATGATCGACGGGCGCTATCATTTGCTAGCAAATTTCTGTAAAAATCAGAAAAAAGAAGAAGAACAGCGATACCGCTATGAAAATAGAAATAGACCAATCGCTAGCCATGGTTTCGCTGGGCGATAAGTGATAATTACTATAACCTACACTCGAAAGGGAGTTTGTCTCCTTCTTCCGTTTGTAACGCAGAGAAGGAGACAAGATCGCCTGATCCCTTCGGTTCAGGTATTCAACAGATCTACTCGGCTTTCCAGAGCGGTGCACCCCTTTTACGTCTCGATCCCGTTCCAACGCACTACCCACTACCGCGAGAATTCGTTTTTCGGTCGCGCAGTTAAGTTGTGGAATAGTCTCCCTGCGCGTGTTTTCCCATCCACTCATCGTCGAAGCTTTTAAAAGAGGTGTAAATCGACACTACTCCCACTTTTCCCCTTCCCACTAACCTTTTCCCTTCTAAACCAACGAATGCTTTGCATGGATAGGGGGCATCCCCTGAGTTTGGTTCTATCTGCCATAAAAAAAAAGATAGATATAGTATATAAAGTATATAAATTCTAGCTCAGCGTCACCTCCTTAATTGATTTAGACCTGTCCGTCTGTCTGTTGAAATCACGATTACGGGAGAACGAAATGAGATATCGCAATGAAATTTGGCACAAATATTCTTTGTTAAGTAGGGCAGTTTTGGGATTGACACGCCTACTTTACATAGAGAATGTGAACGCGTCTCGTTTTAAAAAGTGTTATAAGATGCATATCTAATAAACCGTGCGAGATATTGAGGAATAATTGTATAACGGAACACAACGCTATTATAAAAACTTTT
Organism: Sicus ferrugineus; assembly: GCA_922984085.1. Lineage (NCBI taxonomy): Eukaryota > Metazoa > Arthropoda > Insecta > Diptera > Conopidae > Sicus > Sicus ferrugineus. The sequence continues at coordinate 26,468,013 of OV277348.1, read as the reverse complement.
GCAGAAAATGGGCGTGGTCCGCCCACTCATACAAAAGTTAACAATATTTCCTGAACGGTATAAGATATAAAGACGAAGTTTATGAGGAACTCACCGAAAGTAGGGTCCCACAAAAAGATAACAACAACAACAACAACAACAATAGCGGAAAGCAACAAAAGTCCCGCAAGCAACAATGCTCCAAATGGACTGTGAGAGCATCACAAGTGGCATGACGTGCTGTCACATTAACCCAACAACTATAGCATGAAAGCGCGAGGATAGCGGTATCCCACGAGAGGAAGACAGCCGGGCGCCGTGTGGCGAAGCCACTCACACCGCCGCCGCTGAAAGTCCAGCGGGTGACTATTTAAGGCACCGACGTGCAGAAGTCGGTCTCTGTTTTCCAGCCCTCGCGCCGCCAAGCAGTGAAAACCGTGTACTAGAAGTGAATAAAAGTTAATAGAGTGAATAAAAATTAATAGAGTGAAGACGCAGCGACGACAGTGTTAGAGACTCTCCGAAGGACACCTGGCGATCAGCAACAAACGGCAGAGTGAGCCATCACTGTTATCTATGTACTCTTATAATCAAAGTTTATATCGACCACCCTGTATCCCGTGTGGTTTCTAAACCGACGGGCTCCCATCCTTGATTCCCTATAATCTGGCGTAGTTGGCTAGCTGACGAGACTCCCGACTTACGACGGAACCCGTGTAGTTGGCTAACTGACGGTACGTCTTCTCCCCGTGAGGAACGCGGGTGGAATTGGAGTCAAAGGTATAAGGCGGCATAAGCCCAAATTATAAGCACGATTACAGTTCATTGATTACTGTAAACAAACTGCGCCTGAAAAGCAAGTGTTTAGATTAAGTAATCGCTAGATTAATGCAACTTATTGTATGTGAATAAAGTACAAATCGAAAAGAGAACTACTTATTACATAATCTGAGGGGGCTGCGAGGGCTTACGAATAGGTACCATCGGCTACACTATTGACGTCGTATATTATTGTGACCCGAACCTCTGAACACGCGACGGCTAATCCACGCTGCCAAAAATGGTACGTCACAATTGGCGCCCGAACAGGGACCCTTGGGATTAAAAATTAAGCGACGACAATAGCAGCAGAAATCCCACGCGTCGGCACCGGATAAAGCTATCGATACGAAAAGCCAAGCAGCGCACCCACTGAACAAGCAACAGAGATATACACCGCACAGAGGTTAGTGAAGAAACGACCAAGCAAATAAACATCGGAGAAACATACCGGAAAGATCGTTAGCAAAGAACTCCCAGCGGAGAACCTCAACGAAAGCCAAGACACACAACGCACGCAAGCCAAGACACGCACCGCAAGTAAACTCACCAAGACGAATTCAACAGACCCGCAAACCAGAAAAAATTACGAGGCAGTGAGGCTGCCCGTTAAATCCCGCAAGAAATAAATAATAACTAAGCAAATAACCAATAAAATAATTAATAAATAAAAATTAACTGAAATATCAATAAATCAAATAAAATAATTAATACACAAAACAAACGCTAAAATACAAGAAGTAATATATAAAATCACTAACTAAGAAAATAATATTTATAATAATTAATAAGTAACATATAACAACTTGAAAAAACCTCATTATCAGAATAATGAATGTCAGCACCGCTAAACCCATAAAAACTGGATGCCAGGAGGAGTTCCAGAAAATTATGGAGGAACTTGGGCTCGAGGCAACAGGGACGATAGAGAGGTTATGACGACGATTTTACAGTTACGCCACCATAACAGAGTTAAGCGACGTAGAGGAGTCACGCCTGAGAGAACTCGAACAGAAATACACGCGCTCTCCCTCACCGGGGCCCAGTGGCCAGCAACGTGTCAGCCTTACGACGACGACAACGATAACGACAACCAGCGCGACGCCACTACCAACGCTATATATCGGTACACCCCTGGAAACCTAAACGGACGCTCACACCTCGCATGGATCTGTTATTGACACAGTCCGCAGGTGGGCGACGCGGTATGATGGCGGCCAAGAACCACTCGCATTTTTGGAACGGCTCGAAGAATTGGCAAAGGTGTATGGCATTAATCTCGACACTCTGCCCCACACCATGCCGGAGTTGCTGAAAGACCGAGCGTTGGCATGGTATCGCAACAACAATCGCAACTGGGACAACCGGAAGGCTTTTTAACGCGACATTCGGAAGTTTTTCCTGCCCGCTCGGTACTTCGAGGACCTTGACGACAGCACACACCTTCGAGTCCAATGCCACCAGGAGACTTTCAAATACTGATGTGACCGCGGACGGAGGCGGATGGTGTGCCCGCCAGTACTTGTTGTTAATCAGTGTTCGCGCAAATAAAACCGAAAACAATAGTGCAAACAATTACCCACGCCGCGAAACACTTTTAACACAATAATAAACTTCACCAAACAACAGTTTTTCATAAAGAAACAATAGTGCACTTATTAGCAACTCAACTTAACAACAAAATAAATAAAAATTCAATCAATTACAACAAATAATACACAATCAAACGGAACGCAGAGAACCATGCGAGGGGCTTTTTTATGCTCTCCGTAGTAAAGCTCAGCATTTCGTTTGCTTTCACTCCTCCTCCTTCTTCCTGGTCCCGTTAGGTGTGTATGCGACTGTGAGTGCACCGTGGGCTGAAGCGTGGCAAGATAACACTTGTCTTGTCGCGTTTTGCTTTGCCTGCGGTGTAGGCTTCACCGCTTATGCAGCTGTCTTTATACCTCTTTACAGTGGGTGGCGATGACAAAATTTCGTATAGACTCCACAAATGCGCGTGGCTTGAAGGCGAATTTCTTCGCGGTCTATGCATATGTCTCTTCTAACCAACCTTATATAATGGCACTAGGTGAGACCCAGGTGTCTGAGGGTGCATATCCACTGGATTTTCACTTGCCTGGGTACCACTTACTGCCATTATTTTCATCACACAGAGGCCTCGCCTTATATATTCGCAGTGATGTTGCGTACCAGTGTCAGCAACACCTTTGCACGACGGATGCCGAATTTAGCTCCATGTGGGTTAAGTTCAAAATCCAGTCGCACATCCTGCACTTCTGCTTCATTTATAGAAGCCCGGGTCTACAGAGGCTGCCAACTTTTGATAAACTGGACAGTCTATCTGATTCAATCTCTAAAATTCTGGAATCGTATCCGAACAGTGAAATTGTTGTTGCTGGTGATTTCAATGTTCATAATTCCAATTGGCTACGTCATACGAGTCACACGACACCCGAGGGTTTGTATGTTGAGTTATTTGCTGAGTCTAATAATTAGACTCAATTAGTGAAGGAACCAACGCACTTTCCCTGCGTTGATGGGCAAAACCAAAATATTCTGAACCTTTTTCTAACTTCACATCACAGCAAGTATGATGTGAATGTTCTTGAACCTCTTGGTAATTCGGACCACGCTACAATTTCTGCTACCTTCCCATATTCTAGTCTTCAATCCGCTCATCCGCCAGCTCCGAAGCGGACAGTGTGGCTTTATGAGAAGGCTAATTGGGATGCGCTGAACTCCTTTTTCAGCCGTTTCAATTGGCAATTGTGTTTCAGGGATAGAAACATAAATGCTGCAGCAAAATTGGTAGAAAATATAATTTTATTTGGTATGAGGTCTTTCATACCCAATAAAAGAATTTCCATTAAACCAAAAGACCATTCCTGGTTTAATGCGACTTGCAGACAAGCAGTCAGGTCCAAAGAGGAAGCATTTAGGAATTGGCGTTTAAACAAAACTGCTGATACTAAACTGCTGCGCAATCAGGCCAGAAATAGGTGTAATGCCACTCTAAAGCGCGAAAAAGCTCTCCACGAGCAGCGCCTTAGACGTAGAGTTCTTCAATACCATAAGGGTAGTAAGAACTTTTGGTCGTTCGTGGGGAGTGTGAAGAATCAGACGCGGTCTATTCCAACTCTCCTCAAGGATGATCAGATCTTCACTCACTCGGTTGATAAGGCAAACTTATTACCCAAAATGTTTGCTGAAAACTGCTCTCTTCCTGAGAGTAGCCAACCACTACCCGTCATCGATGGTGTGTCTCATATTATGCCTGAGATGCACTTTCGAACGCGGGCTGTTAAAAGAGTGCTTGTAAACCTCAATATCAATAAATCCTCGGGACCGGATGGCATTTCAGCCCCCGTGTTGAGAAAGTGCGCCTCAACACTGGCTCGCCCATTGCGCAATCTCTTTAATTTATATTTTACTTCAGGAGTTTTTCCCGCTTCCTGGAAGATTGCCAATGTGCAGCCAGTTCCCAAAAAAGGTGAGGCTACGAATCCTGCTAATTACCGGCCCATAGCAATCTGTTCAATGCTCTCCAAAGTTATGGAGAGCGTTGTAAATTTTAACTTGATGAGGTATCTAGAGGGCAACCAATTGGTCAGCGATCGCCAGTACGGTTTCCGTGCTCACCGCTCCACAGGCGATTTGATGGCGTTCCTCACCGAGCGGTGGAACAGTTGTGTTCACCAATTCGGTGAGAGCAAGGTTGTTGCTTTGGATATCTCCAAGGCATTTGACCGAGTGTGGCACAAAGCACTTGTGTCTAAACTGGCTGCTTATGGTGTCGGTAATACATTCACTCGATGGATATCGAGTTTCCTCAACGGCCGTTCTATTCGTGTTGTGATAGACGGCTTTGCTTCCGAAGAGCACTCCATTAATGCTGGAGTTCCGCAGGGTTCGGTCCTGTCTCCTACACTTTTTCTCATTTTTATCAATGACCTTCTGTCATTGACATCAAACCCCGTCTACTCGTTTGCTGATGACAGCAGCATTTGTCATTCATATTCATTCTTCAGGCGTCCCTCTATTGGGTTGATCGGGTTGATTTTAATGCGCAGAAGACCCAATGCTGTTTGTTGACCCACAAGCATCTGGCGGGCGACAACTTCCCACCGTTAAATATGGGTGGTGTGGATATTAATGAGTCGGAGGCTCTTGATGTTCTGGGCATGTCAATACAATGCGATCTTCGTTGGAACGATCACATTTTTGATGTGTCGAAAGAAGCAGCCAAGTGCTTAGGCTTTTTAAAGCGGTGTAAGAAATACTTCACTCCAACCGACCTTCGTTGTATCTACACCACTTATATCCGTCCGAAAATGGAGTAAAACTCGCATATTTGGTCTGGAGCTTCGAAAACATATCTTCAGCTTCTGGACAGTATACAAGGTCGTGCGATAAAACTTATAGGGGACAGTAGGGTATCCAGCTCTATTGAAACCTTGGGATGTCGCCGGGATGTGGAGTGTGTAACCTTATTCTACCGATACTTTAATGGTAATTGTTCCTCTGAAATAGCCAGCCTGATCCCTTCGGTTCAGGTATTCTACAGATATACTCGGCTTTCCAGAGCGGTGCACCCCTTTTACGTCTCGATCCCGTTCCAACGCACTACCCACTACCGCGAGAATTCGTTTTTCGGTCGCGCAGTTAAATTGTGGAATAGTCTCCCTGCGCATGTCTTCCCATGCACTTATAACGCCGAAGCTTTCAAAAGAGGTGTAAATCGACACTACTCCCACCTTTCCCCTTCCCACTAACCTTTTCCCTTCTAAACCAACGAATGCTTTGCATGGATAGGGGGCATCCCCTGAGTTTGGTTCTATCTGCCATACAAAATAAAAAAAAAAAAAGGGGTCAACACCACCATCATACCTCACGGACCATTTCCTCACCTTGTGGATAATATGAGGGTACGAATGACGCTCAATTATTTCCGCAGGTTGCTGTCCATCACCCGTGGGTTGTTTACGCTCCCTAGGCCAATCGGGCTGCGTTCCCTCTTTGGAACATCCATCATCAGTGCCTTCGGCAGGTCACTGGGATCCGGTGTTGCGCGGCCGTCTTCCTCTTCATATGCCCTCCACCCTCGTTCCACACTCTCCGCGTGGTTTTCTTCGTTGATGAACTCCATGAGTTTTTTCCTCATGTCATTTAAGGTGCCTTCGGCGACAAGTCCAAACTCACTCAAGCACTGAGCAAGCGCTTCTTTATTTAGCCGGTATAACCATCCTGTTCGGTACGCTTTGGTCCCAGTTGGATCCATTATAAATTTTTACTTATATTTCTAGTTGTGTTTTAGCTATCGGTGAATATGATCTAATAATTAATAAGATCTAATCTAGGTTAAGTGATCTATATATCTCAATCCATGTCAGCTCCGGGAGCAAGAGCGTTTAATGTTCATGTTATTGTTTTCTTCAATGTTCTCTTCTTATTAATAAGTTTGATACTGCTGTACATATATGTTTTTTAGATAATACATTATAGTCTTTAATTTTTATCCACAATTGTAATTTGAATTTTTGTAAACTTATAATGTTGTTGAAAAAAGGCTCAATAAAATTTCAATTCAAATTCAATATGATAATGTCCCTACAAGGGCACTATTTGTAACGAACCTTCTTGCCTCTTTCTATGGCTTGGATTGGCTCCCTGGGATTCCAGGGTTCGTTAACAAGACACGAGTATATAGGTTCAATATCTTTATTCACTCAATATCAATACAAATAGCTTATTCAATATCTTACAAATAGCTTATTCTAAGATTTGTATTTAGTTTGCTTACAAAAGGTAGTTTTACTAAAAATAATTTATTGACGTTGGTACCTCTATGCGTCTTAAGTTTACATATGATTGACTGAATGGGTATCTTGCTGAGTCTTGCGTTGTCGATGTCTCACTGTGTTTACTGCGTTGCTCGAATCTTACTGCGTTTTGAGATCACTGTTGGTCTACTGAACTAATATCTCGCAGGGTTGTCGAGATCGCTGATAATTCACTGAATCGTTAATATGGCGTGTCGAGATCTCTGATGATTTATTGAACTGAGGATGTTTTCACTGGGCTTTCTGGATCGCTGGTAATTCACTGGGTCGTTGATATCTCACTGCGTTTTGGAGTTCACTGGTATTCTGTTGCTCGTTCTGATGTCTGCACTGACGGAAAGGTCTACAAGCCGCCGCGACCGTTCTCAGGTCTATCGGGCAAGTTTGCTTGCTGTAGCTTTCTATAGGGGAACACACCAGCCACTGTGTCTAAAACTTCTTTTTCTAGTTTTACCCACGTTTGCCAGGGAACAGGAGAGCGTACAAGCCACTACAACTGTATATTTCTGGCACTATAGTTTTTACGTCACGAGGACATACAAGCCACTACAACTGCGTATTTCTGGCGCTTCGACTTTTGCAACAGGAGGGCGTACAAGCCACTGCGACTGTGTGCTTCTGGTGCTTTTAGTTTTTACGACAGGAGGGCGTACAAGTCACTGCAACTGCGTATTTCTGGCGCTTCAACTTGTGCAGCAGGAGTGCGTACAAGCCATTACGACTGTGTGCTTCTGGCGATTTTAGTTTTTACGACAGGAGGATATACAAGCCATTACGACTGTGTATTTCTGTTGTTCAACTTTTGAATTTTTATAACTTAAATAAAGTACAGTACCTTGGCTTCTGGCTGGGTGTTGTTTAACTGATTTCTTTGCCTTTTCCGCGCTCGTCGTACTTCACCGAAATAGCTGGGATTCTGATGGATGAATATACTGACATGACTCGGTTCACTTGACTGACTTAATTCACTTGGCTGAACTTGACTGACTTGCACTGACTCGAACGACTGAACCGTCTGAACTGAAATGATTTGCAGTTGTTTATATACTCGCTTGAGTCTCCTTCTAGAATGTTCTATTTTAACGGAGTACGGTAGTTCGTACTCCGTTAAGCCGTTTTTCGTGCAAAAAAATATTTGTTTAAAATAAACCTCTTTCCCAAAGTTAAGAAGTTATACGGTCAGTTAAATTCACTGCCGTCTCCTTACATGTATTGCTTTTGCAGTACATAAGCTGCAAAAGTGGGTCATAGCTTAGATCAGCTGAGCGCTACACATATATCTATGTGTTCACTGCACTCTCTGACTCTGGTTGTGTAATGTACAAATCAAGTTATTGATACGCAGCGCGTTTTGGTTTCTCGCCCTGGCTGCTCTGCTCGCTGGTATAATTTGTACATACGTGTTGTCAGCTGCCATCCCGCTCTGCCGCTCTGTTGAGTTTACTCAACTCAACTCAATTCCACTTTTCTCTGCATGCTTTCTCCTGCCCGTCAGTGTGTGGGCGTTTCTAACGATCCTCTTTAGGTGTCGCAAACGTGTGTGTGTGTGCTTTAGGTGTGTTCGACTGCTTAGTTTTGTGGGTCGTCACACTCTCCGCTCTTCTTCGGCGTGGGGAAGAAGGTGGAACGCCATCGGAAGGTGCGTTTGTTCGTTTTTTCTCTCCTTTTTTTTTTGTTTTAATTAATTCTTTCTTCATCCTTTTTTCCCCCCGCAGTGTATGAAAAAAGCGCCTTGTTAAACTCTATTTTGTCCTTTTATTTCATTTATCTTTTTTCTTTTCAATATAGAAATTTTTCAGCACGAATTATTTACGTAGGGCTCCATTCTAAAACCGGCGCACTATCGTTTGCCCCGCGTGGCCGATCTTTATTTGATATCGCACCGCACCCCTTCCACGATCCTCATCGTGTTGGAGGCGCGGCCGTTGCTGTGGGTGCGCAGCAGCGTCTGGCACGCTTTCTCCTCCTGGCGTCGCTCCTCCTTCTGCACACCGTGCTCCACACCAGGAGGAACCTCAGTATGTACGGCGGCGTCGCGCTGGTCAAGCTCCCGGTTGGCGAAGTTAACGCCGGCCGGCCGACGATATCCAGCTGCTCACCTAAGATTTCTTCTACTAGTTGGCCGCCTCGGGTGATCATTGTTTCCACCCGGACGACTTGCCACAACCTGTAAATCCGTCCGAGGCGACGAATCTCCTCCTCCGTTGTATAAAAATCCACCGGCTCCTGTGGGTCCAACACTAACTCCTCGTCTTCCACCCACCTTGGTGGCTCAGGAATTGCTTCGTCCTCGAAGTCCGAAATTTCAATTATTGGTTCTTGATGTATTTTCCGAAGGTCTATAACTTTACTATATATTTGGTTATATACTTTCCCTCTTTTTAGTTCCTTTGTAGTATTTGTTTTTATAAAAAAAGACCTTCTAAATGGGGCTATACGCACTGCCTAATATGCGTGATTTCTCCGTGATTTTATTCGCGTGTGTAAACCCTTTCAGAAGCTCACACATTGGCGCTTCGCTGGGTGTACACGGTCTGCTCTAGGCCGAACTGTTGCCACTTCAGCTGACTTGAAGCAGCTGTTTATTATAAATTTTCACAACTCAACCCGCCTGGCGAGATTTAGGCTTCTTTCTTCTTTCTTCTTTCTTCAAAAGTTTGTTGGAAAGTGAGGGGATGTGAGGAGAGAAAAGTCTCCACATATTCTTCAAGTGGAAAGTTTTTTTGAAGCCCAAATTCTGTTGGATTCTCGGTTCTTCTTACGCACACAATTAAACAGTTGTCGCCCGAAAGAGTTCCGAAGAGGTTTCCCAAAGATTTGTTTACATTTTTATACTGCGCTTTGGAAGTGAAAATAAAGTGTTAAATAAAGTGAAAATTGAAAAATATGATTAAAAAACAATAAATAAAATAAAATAGATATATTTAAAATCATAAAGTGTTTATATAAAATAAAAACAAGTCTGTATAAAACTGAAGAACAAAAGAAGAACAGACGAGTTGTCCGCCATCATGAAACTGTGTGATTGCCATACCGAAGTTTTTTGTAAAAATTGTTTTTTTTAGAAATTTAGTTTACTTATCATATTTTAGCCACGAATACGGTCGTAGCCAGCTTCAAGAAGCCGCTTCAAGAAGACAGATCTCGCCACCGCCAACCAGTCGTCAAATCGTTTGTTGGTAAGGTTAATTTTCTACAAATCCTTTATTTATCCTTAGTAACGCTTTCAGTTCAACGTTTACACCGTGGTTGATGAATCTGGATAACTTGACGAGTTGGGACTAACTCCACCATGAGTGACACGGATTTGTTGGCTTACCTCAGCCTTATATACAAAAATACTTTCTCCGCAGCTAATGCAAGGAAACGGGTTGTCACCAGTATGTGCCCCACCAAGCAATTAAAATGCCCACTCCGTTTGTGTCGGAGGTTGCCGAAACCGCCTATGGGGTGCTCGTCGCAAGAGTTTCGTCTCCGGAGACGACTCACTCTAGTGCTATGTGCCCCACCAAGCAATTAAAATGCCCAGTCCGTTTGTGTCGGAGGTTGCCGAAACCGCCTATGGGGTGCTCGTCGCAAGAGTTTCGCCTCCGGAGACGACTTACTCCTGCGACCAGGTGATTGTTGACAAGTCATGGCGTTCAAATATCTTTGATAGGATTTCCTTAGGATGCAAGGAGGAAAAGCGTCGTAATGATAAGGTAAGAAAGCGTTGCCGTTAGTGGCGTTGCGCTGGAAGAAATATTGAGGCTTTACCTAAATGCTTTGCTGGGTAATTACATGAAAGAAATTGTAGTAAGTTTCTCGAAGACACTCATCTCCGTGTTGACGCTGCGTTGCCAAACCGTCAGCTTTCCATCGCCGATATCTGGCGCAGCTGCTCGACGTTAAACTCAGATCCATCTCCACCCAATTGTCGTGCATACCAGGCACAGCGTACGATGTACCGCTGTATAAGTCTTCTTCTGTACAGATAGTGCGATTTCCACATACTAGAGAACACTGCTAGCATGCTGGCAGCCAACGCTGCAAATGTGATCGCTTGCGAGCTCGAAGCGAATAGCAAGATATGCCATAGGCTAGCCATTGCGGGATTAGTTAACTAGCCTCGTGTACTTCTCTAAGGCCATCTAAACGTGGTTTCACCACATTTTTAACACTCGAAAGGCCGCTCTCCAGCATGGAATTTTCTGTGTGTCACTAAAAGTCTCTTTAGTAGAACCACCCGACCGCATCCTGGTTGAAGCCTGCCGACAGTCGCATTGTCCCCAGTAAAGTATCGAATTTGGCACCGTGCCCGTTTATGGCCAAGTTGTAGACAGCGTCGTGCAAACCTCTGTCCAACAGAAGAAATGCCCTGCTCCAAATTGTGAGCTTCTGTTGTGACGCACCTGTACGCTGCTTTTTTTTTTAAAGTGCTGTATCATTATCACTGAAGTTTGTTTAATCTTGAAATTCGGCTTTCGGCGATAATTCCAATGAGCCAGGTTCTATATTCTGGTTTTGTGTGTTGCTTAGATTCATTTAGGTTTGCTTAAAGAACAATTTAATAGAAGTTTGGTTGTCCAAGTTTACGTGCGGTGGACCTTCTCGGCCTTCGAGAATTTTCCCCCCTTTAGTTCGGCTTTTGATTCGTGAAGATGATAGCCGGGAGAACAATTCATTGTAAAATAATGCCTTCCTTTTTTCCGGTGTGAATTCGCCAAATATCAAGTACTCGCGGACGTGTGAACATTCTCGAGACGTTTGTTTCTCGCCCAACGGATGTGTGGCCTTCTGCTTCTTTTTATGTCTACGCCACGGGTGTCCACCTGTGGCCTGTGTTTTGCTTTTCGGGTGTCGCTGAATTATTCGCTGGCTGTGGCTATCTTTGGTGAAGCCGGTTTCCACTTCCTATAGTTAGGTTCTAGCTGACAGTTTCCTTCTGCCCCCGTGTTTGCTTGTTTTCGCTTGCGGTTTGGTTTGACCGTCAACATCTGTGGTTGGCGGGCTTCCTGTACCCTGAACCAGACTTTCGCTGCCAGAAACTCCCTCGGAAGTATGGTCGCTTTGCGCTGCCGCCTATTCATACGCCTTTAGCTCGCTCACATGAGCCTTTCTTGGTCGAGTCTCACCTTCCTTCTGTAAACGGACGATCACTGGTGACACGAATCCGATTACCTGGTATGGGCCGTCGAACTTCGGAGACAATTTTTCCGCGAAGATGTCGATTGCTTTTGACAGCGCGTGCTGTCGAACAATTACTGACTTCCCAATTTCTGGTTTCCATTGTCGGCGTCGCAAGTCATAGTCGTTCGCCTGATCCTGCGTTGCCTTTTCAAAGTTTCTCACCACCAATTTGAAAAGTTCTTTTAGATTTTTCCCCTTCTCCGAGGGTTGTATGGGTTCCTGACCGTTACCCGGTGTTTTCTCGTCGTAGTAGGTTCCCGGAAGTGTTGGTTCTCGTCCTTGCGTGAGATATGGTGGGCTATATCCTGTGGTCTCGGATATGCTGCTATTGATGGCCAGTGCTCGTCCCAGTTCCGGTGCTTGTTGTCCGAAAGTTGTGCTATTACCGTCTTTATCGTCCTGTTGATTCTCTCCGTGGGATTCAGTCCACTTTGAAAATTTATCCAAGAATACTAGGAGAGTTGTGTTTCCGTGTGTAGAACGCGGTAGCGGACCCACAAAATCCGCACAGAGTATCGCACAAGGTTCTTCTGCCAATTGGGTGAGCATTTTTCCTGCTGCCTTTTGCTGGTTCAGCTTGTAACGTTGGCACGATTCACATTGCCGCACATATCTTCTAGCACCGTGAAACATTCATGGCTAGTAATATTTATTCGTTAGCCGGCATATAGTCTTCCGAACTCCTCCGTGGCCAGCGCACGGATGGTCGTAATTTTCTTTAAGCACTCTGCCTCTCACTGTCTTAGGTACGCATAGTTTCCACCGAGTCCTCGTCTCCAAGTCGATTTGGAATATGACGGTATAGATTCCCATTCTCCAAGGTGTAGTCTGGAACTTCTCCGGATTTTGTTCCACTTCTCTGACCTTTGTTTGTAACCACTTGCAGTGCTGTCCGCGTGTCTCCTCTGTTGGTATTCTGGCGACGGTTTCTTGCGGCTGTCGTGATAGTGCATCCGCGATTACATTCAGCTTCCTCTTCCGGTACTGGATGTCAAAAGAAAACTGTTGGAGCTCCAAGGCCTATCTCGCTATTCTTCTGGAGGGACTCTCAATAGAATTTAGCCACTTAAGCGCCAGATGATCTGTGATTACGGTGAACTGGTATCCCTCAAGGTAAGCGCGCATCTTGCGAATACCCCACACTATGGCCAGGCATTCTTTCTCTGTTGCCGAATAATTCTTTTCGGTCTTGTTGAGGTGACGGTTGGCGTACGCGAGAACACGCTCCTGGCCTTCCAGTTGTTGTGTGAGCACGGCTCCAAGTCCAAAGTCGCTCGCATCCGTTTGCAGTTGGAATCTGTCGTTAAAATCTGGGCACGCCAGTATTGGTGCCTTCGTGAGTTTCTGCTTGAGGGTTTTGAACGCTTCCTGTTGTGCTTCGCCCTATTTCCAATGTTTTCCCTTTCGTAGTAGTGTGGTCATTGGCTGGACGATCTTCGCGAAATCCGGAACGAACCTGTGATACCAGGAGGCAATGCCCAAGCATCTTCGCAGTTCTTTGGTGGTGGTTGGCGGTTTTAAATTTTGTATCGCCGAAATTTTATCTAGGTCTGTCAGGATGCCTTCTTCGCTTACCACATGCCCCAGGTATTTCAATTCTTTCTTAAAGAACTCACACTTGTTGACGTTGAGTTTGAGATTTGCCTGTCTCAAACGCCGGAAAACCTCTTGAAGATTTGCAATGTGCTCTTCCGCGGACGAACCTGTGACTATTATGTCGTCCAGCGAAAGCTTTTGGTTCCAAATCGGGACCGATAACCTGATCCAGAGCTCGCTGAAAAGTGGCTGGAGCCGAGTGTAGCCCGAAGGGCATCACCCGCCACTGGAAAAGAACTCTTCCAGGTACAGAAGACGCCGTGTATTGCTTACTGTCCTCCGCTATTGGAATATGCCAGTATCCGCTCAAGGTCTAGGCTACTGATATACGTTGTATCTCGCAGCCGCTCCAAAATGCTTTGAATTCTTGGAATAGGGTATGCATCTGGAATCGATCGGGCGTTAAGATGGCGGTAATCCACGCATAATCGCCATTCACTAGACTTCTTTCTCACCAACACAATTTCTTCATTTCTTCCTGAAGAATATTCTGGAAGTCTTCCGGTTTTTTAGGACCTGATTCTTGTGCTGATGTGCAAATGACTGCGTCATTCGGCTTCTCCTGTTTCACCCTCGGGCCCAAAGTCACTGTATCGCCCCCGAAGGAGAGTGTCGCTCCTACCTCGCACAGAAAATTCATCCCAAGGAGCAAGTCGTCGAGGACTTCTGTGAAAATAAGGAAGCACACTCCCAGCAGAAAATCATGACGGGGTTCTGGCAATCTCGGCGCATATGTCCTTCTAGCCCGCAGCGTCTGCATGCCGTTTTCGGGTTGAAGGGCCTTGGAACAGCCTGCCTCACCGCATGGTTGCGTTCGGATGGCCATCGTCTTGAGGCTACTGGCCGCGTCTGGTATTCCTCTGATGACTCGTCCGTCTTGGCAAATCGCAGGCACTCGAAATCCTCGGCCAACGAGATCGACTCTTTTAGTTCCCGGAAATCCTGTCTTATTATGTAAAACTGGTACTCAAACGCCGAGTTTTTGTAAACATATTATGTCGAGGCCATACGTTTCGGCAAGCTCCTCCATCAGCTCCACGAAGGCTAAAGGGTCAACACCACCATCATACCTCACGGACCGTTTCCTCACCTTGTGGATAATATCAGGGTACGAATGACGCTCAATTATTTCCGCAGGTTGCTGTCCATCACCCGTAGGGTGTTTACGCTCCCTAGGCCAATCGGGCTGCGTTCCCTCTTTGGAACATCCACCATCAGTGCCTTCGGCAGGTCACTGGGATCCGGAGTTGCGCGGCCGTCTTCCTCTTCATATGCCCTCCACCTTCGTTCCACACTCTCCGCGTGGTTTTCTTCGTTGATGAACTCCATGAGTTTTTTCCTCATATCATTTAAGGTGCCTTCGGCGACAAGTCCAAACTCAATCAAGCACTGAGCAAGCACTTCTTTATTTAGCCGGTATAACCATCCTGTTCGGTACGCTTTGGTCCCAGTTGGATCCATTATAAATTTTTACTTATATTTCTAGTTGTGTTTTAGCTATCGGTGAATATGATAATGTCCCTACAAGGGCGCCATTTGTAACGAACCTTCTTGCCTCTTTCTATGGCTTGGATTAGCTCGCTGGGATTCCAGGGTTCGTTTACAAGACACGAGTATATAGGTTCAATATCTTTATTCACTCAATATCAATACAAATAGCTTATTCAATATCTTACAATTAGCTTATTCTAAGATTTGTATTTAGTTTGCTTACAAAAGGTAGTTTTACTAAAAATTATTTATTGACGTGGGTACCTCTATGCGTCTTAAGTTCACATATGATTGACTGAATGGGTACCTTGCTGAGTCTTGCGTTGTCGATGTCTCACTACGTCTTTTAAGGTCGCTAGTGTTTACTGCGTTGCTCGAATCTTACTGCGTTTTGAGATCACTGTTGGTCTACTGAACTAATATCTCGCCGGGTTGTCGAGATCGCTGATAATTCACTGAATCGTTAATATCCCTGGAGTGTCGAGATCTCTGAAGATTTATTGAACTGAGGATGTTTTCACTGGGCTTTCTGGATCGCTGGTAATTCACTGGGTCGTTGATATCCCACTGCGTTTTGGAGTTCACTGGTATTCTGTTGCTCGTTCTGATGTCTGCACTGACGGAAAGGTCTACAAGCCGCCGCGGCCGTTCTCAGGTCTATCGGGTAAGTTTGCTTGCTGTAGCTTTCTATAGGGGAACACACCAGCCACTGTGTCTAAAACTTCTTTTTCTAGTTTTACAAACGTTGCCAGGGAACAGGAGAGCGTATAAGCCACTACAACTGTATATTTCTGGCACTATAGTTTTTACGTCACGAGGGCATACAAGCCACTACAACTGCGTATTTCTGGCGCTTCGACTTTTGCAACAGGAGGGCGTACAAGCCACTGCGACTGTGTGCTTCTGGTGCTTTTAGTTTTTACGACAGGAGGGCGTACAAGTCACTGCAATTGCGTATTTCTGGCGCTTCAACTTGTGCAGCAGGAGTGCGTACAAGCCATTACGACTGTGTGCTTCTGGCGATTTTAGTTTTTACGACAGGAGGACGTACAAGCCATTACGACTGTGTATTTCTGTTGTTCAACTTTTGAATTTTTATAACTTAAATAAAGTACAGTACCTTGGCTTCCGGCTGGGTGTTGTTTAACTGATTTCTTTGCCTTTTCCGCGCTCGTCGTACTTCACCGAAATAGCTGGGATTCTGATGGATGAATTTACTGACTTGACTCGGTTCACTTGACTGACTTAATTCACTTGGCTGAACTTGACTGACTTGCACTGACTCGAACGACTGAACCGTCTGAACTGAAATGATTTGCAGTTGTTTATATACTCGCTTGAGTCTCCTTCTAGAATGTTCTATTTTAACGGAGTACGGTAGTTCGTACTCCGTTAAGCCGTTTTTCGTGCAAAAAAATATTTGTTTAAAATAAACCTCTTTCCCAAAGTTAAGAAGTTATACGGTCAGTTAAATTCACTGCCGTCTCCTTACATGCATTGCTTTTGCAGTACATAAGCTGCAAAAGTGGGTCATAGCTTAGATCAGCTGAGCGCTACACATATATCTATGTGTTCACTGCACTCTCTGACTCTGGTTGTGTAATGTACAAATCAAGTTATTGATACGCAGCGCGTTTTGGTTTCTCGCCCTGGCTGCTCTGCTCGCTGGTATAATTTGTACATACGTGTTGTCAGCTGCCATCCCGCTCTGCCGCTCTGTTGAGTTTACTCAACTCAACTCAATTCCACTTTTCTCTGCATGCTTTCTCCTGCCCGTCAGTGTGTGGGCGTTTCTAACGATCCTCTTTAGGTGTCGCAAACGTGTGTGTGTGCTTTAGGTGTGTTCGACTGCTTAGTTTTGTGGGTCGTCACACTCTCCGCTCTTCTTCGGCGTGGGGAAGAAGGTGGAACGCCATCGGAAGGTGCGTTTGTTCGTTTTACTCTCCTTTTTTTTGTTTTAATTAATTCTTTCTTCATCCTTTTTTCCCCCCGCAGTGTATGAAAAAAGCGCCTTGTTAAACTCTATTTTGTCCTTTTATTTCATTTATATTTTTTCTTTTCAATATAGAAATTTTTCAGCACGAATTATTTACGTAGGGCTCCATTCTAAAACCGGCGCACTATCGTTTGCCCCGCGCGGCCGATCTTTATTTGATATCGCACCGCACCCCTTCCACGATCCTCATCGTGTTGGAGGCGCGGCCGTTGCTGTGGGTGCGCAGCAGCGTCTGGCACGCTTTCTCCTCCTGGCGTCGCTCCTCCGTCTGCACACCGTGCTCCACACCAGGAGGAACCTCAGTATGTACGGCGGCGTCGCGCTGATCAAGCTCCCGGTTGGCGAAGTTAACGCCGGCCGGCCGACGATATCCAGCTGCTCACCTAAGATTTCTTCTACTAGTTGGCCGCCTCGGGTGATCATTGTTTCCACCCGGACGACTTGCCACAACCTGTAGATCCGTCCGGGGCGACGAATTTCCTCCTCCGTTGTATAAAAATCCACCGGCTCCTGTGGGTCCAACACTAACTCCTCGTCTTCCACCCACCTTGGTGGCTCAGGAATTGCTTCGTCCTCGAAGTCCGAAATTTCAATTATTGGTTCTTGATTAATTTTCCGAAGGTCTATAACTTTACTATATATTTGGTTATATACTTTCCCTCTTTTTAGTTCCTTTGTAGTATTTGTTTTTATAAAAAAAGACCTTCTAAATGGGGCTATACGCACTGCCTAATATGCGTGATTTCTCCGTGATTTTATTCGCGTGTGTGAACCCTTTCAGAAGCTCACACATTGGCGCTTCGCTGGGTGTACACGGTCTGCTCTAGGCCGAACTGTTGCCACTTCAGCTGACTTGAAGCAGCTGTTTACTATAAATTTTCACAACTCAACCCGCCTGGCGAGATTTAGGCTTCTTTCGTCTTTCTTCAAAAGTTTGTTGGAAAGTGAGGGGATGTGAGGAGAGAAAAGTCTCCACACATTCTTCAAGTGGAAAGTTTTTTTGAAGCCCAAATTCTGTTGGATTCTCGGTTCTTCTTACGCACACAATTAAACCCGAAAGAGTTCCGAAGGGGTTTCCCAAAGATTTGTTTACATTTTTATACTGCGCTTTGGAAGTGAAAATAAAGTGTTAAATAAAGTGAAAATTGAAAAATATGATTAAAAAACAATAAATAAAATAAAATAGATATATTTAAAATCATAAAGTGTTTATATAAAATAAAAACAAGTATGTATAAAACTGAAGAACAAAAGAAGAACAGACGAAGTGTCCGCCATCATGAAATTGTGTGATTGCCATACCGAAGTTTTTTGTAAAAATTGTTTTTTTTAGAAATTTAGTTTACTTATCATATTTTAGCCACGAATACGGTCGTAGCCAGCTTCAAGAAGACAGATCTCGCCACCGCCAACCAGTCGTCAAATCATTTGTTGGTAAGGTTAATTTTCTACAAATCCTTTATTTATCCTTAGTAACGCTTTCAGTTCAACGTTTACACCGTGGTTGATGAATCTGGATAACTTGACGAGTTGGGACTAACTCCACCATGAGTGACACAGATTTGTTGGCTTACCTCAGCCTTATATACAAAAATACTTTCTCCGCAGCTAATGCAAGGAAACGGGTTGTCACCAGTATGTGCCCCACCAAGCAATTAAAATGCCCACTCCGTTTGTGTCGGAGGTTGCCGAAACCGCCTATGGGGTGCTCGTCGCAAGAGTTTCGTCTCCGGAGACGACTCACTCTAGTGCTATGTGCCCCACCAAGCAATTAAAATGCCCAGTCCGTTTGTGTCGGAGGTTGCCGAAACCGCCTATGGGGTGCTCGTCGCAAGAGTTTCGCCTCCGGAGACGACTTACTCCTGCGACCAGGTGATTGTTGACAAGTCATGGCGTTCAAATATCTTTGATAGGATTTCCTTAGGATGCAAGGAGGAAAAGCGTCGTAATGATAAGGTAAGAAAGCGTTGCCGTTAGTGGCGTTGCGCTGGAAGAAATATTGAGGCTTTACCTAAATGCTTTGCTGGGTAATTACATGAAAGAAATTGTAGTAAGTTTCTCGAAGACACTCATCTCCGTGTTGACGCTGCGTTGCCAAACCGTCAGCTTTCCATCGCCGATATCTGGCGCAGCTGCTCGACGTTAAACTCAGGTCCATCTCCACCCAATTGTCGTGCATACCAGGCACAGCGTACGATGTACCGCTGTATAAGTCTTCTTCTGTACAGATAGTGCGATTTCCACATACTAGAGAACACTGCTAGCATGCTGGCAGCCAACGCTGCAAATGTGATCGCTTGCAAGCTCGAAGCGAATAGCAAGATATGCCATAGGCTAGCCATTGCGGGATTAGTTAACTAGCCTCGTGTACTTCTCTAAGGCCATCTAAACGTGGTTTCACCACATTTTTAACACTCGAAAGGCCGCTCTCCAGCATGGAATTTTCTGTGTGTCACTAAAAGTCTCTTTAGTGGAACCGCCCGACCGCATCCTGGTTGAAGCCTGCCGACAGTCGCATTGTCCCCAGTAAAGTATCGAATTTGGCACCGTGCCCGTTTATGGCCAAGTTGTAGACAGCGTCGTGCAAACCTCTGTCCAACAGAAGAAATGCCCTGCTCCAAATTGTGAGCTTCTGTTGTGACGCACCTGTACGCTGCTTTTTTTTTAAAGTGCTGTATCATTATCACTGAAGTTTGTTTAATCTTGAAATTCGGCTTTCGGCGATAATTCCAATGAGCCAGGTTCTATATTCTGGTTTTGTGTGTTGCTTAGATTCATTTAGGTTTGCTTAAAGAACAATTTAATAGAAGTTTGGTCGTCCAAGTTTACGTGCGGTGGACCTTCTCGATTGTAAATTCTCGGCCTTCGAGAATTTTTCCCCCTTTAGTTCGGCTTTTGATTCGTGAAGATGATAGCCGGGAGAACAATTCATTGTAAAATAATGCCTTCCTTCTTTCCGGTGTGAATTCGCCGAATATCAAGTACTCGCGGACGTGTGAACATTCTCGATGGACGTGTGAACATTCTCTTGGTTTCTCGCCCAACGGATGTGTGGCCTTCTGCTTCTTTTTATGTCTACGCCACGGGTGTCCACCTGTGGCCTGTGTTTTGCTTTTCGGGTGTCGCTGAATTCTTCGCTGGCTGTGGCTATCTTTGGTGAAGCCGGTTTCCACTTCCTATAGTTAGGTTCTAGCTGACAGTTTCCTTCTGCCCCCGTGTTTGCTTGTTTTCGCTTGCGGTTTGGTTTGACCGTCAACATCTGTAATAAAAAAGTTTAAATTTGAACACTGAATTTAACTTTACTTTTTTCACTTGCCAAATCGATGAACTGTCCAGCCACATAAGAATAGTACCATTAAAGACGATTACTTTTCGGCTATCCTTCGTTATTTATTTTTAGTTAGATGAAAGCTGCATCTGTATTTATGCACTCTACAATATTTATTTTATGAAGTTAATCGATTTGTGCAGTAAACTGCTCAATTGTGCATTACCAAAAGATGTTCTTGCTGTGTTGCCATCGTTAGAGGTACATTTTCCTTGCTTTACAATGCCTGTTAATAGAACCATTTGTGTTTTAAAAGCAAATTGTATATTTTTCTGTATTTGTTTATTTAAGATTAACTTTGTCTATTCCCAATAGAGGAATGTAGAGTATATAATTTTTTTTAGATAAAGGCATGTAGACAATATTTCTGACCAACAGACGTCAACGAAAAGACAATCAAAGACATTTAGTCAAAATTACCTCGAGTGACCTGCGAAAACCGTAAGGTGCTATGTGGTCTAGTTTTTGAGCAAATTTAAAATTATGCCGCATAATCGTGTACATTTTAGTGCAATCAACTCTGTTTATACTTACCTGTCAACCTTTCTGAACTAACAAATACTTTGCATGGATAGCGGGCATCCCGAGTTTGGTTTTATCTGCCAAAAAAAAATGTCCAAAAGCAATCTGTTAGGACGAAAATAAGTTTCATGATTTCTAATTTTCTTGAAGACCGTCCCGTGTAGGACCTTACGAATTTCAGCGTTTTATCAAGAATTGGTAGGGACATTTTCTTTTAAGGAAAAAATTCTACTTATCAGAAAAAAAAATTCGTTTAACAGCTTTCTTACATTTTTTTTCGAAACTTTTTGTTTAGCATTCATTTTCTCAAAAACTGTTCAACGTAACGGCTCAAAAAGGCTGTGATGGAACGGAGTTTCAGCTTTCCAAAAAGGTATTATACCATATTGTGGGCGTGACAGTTGTTTTTTATTCCTTCCTTCCCATATGAAGTAATATTTTTTGGAGAAAATATATATATATATATATATATATATATATATATATATATATTTATTATATATATATTTATAGAAAATATATATATATATATATTTATATATATATATATATATATATATATATATATATATATATATATATATATATATATATATATATATATATATATATATATATATATATATATATATATATATATATATATATATATATATATATATATATATATATATATATATATATATATATATATATATATATATATATATATATATATATAAATTAAACACTCTCCACAATCGGTTAATATATTGTACTTGTATTGTATTGGACAGTATAATTGTATTGGACAGTTTTGGACCGTAAAACTTTATGTACTTTTCAAAAAATTTCATTATATTCGAGACGATTAAAAAACTCCTTATATATACATGAAATTAAATGAAAGACTAGGAAACTTTTAACTAACAAATATTATCACTAAGGTCTGCTAAATAATTACTAGAATGCTTTGTATATAAATTTGTTTTTATATCATAATTCACAATTGTTTTAATCAGTAATTAAATTATCTATATTTTTCCATTTATTTAATATTTTTTTTTTTATGGCAGATGAAACCAAGCTCAGGGGATGCCCCCTATCCATGCACAGCATTTGTTGGTTCCAAAAGGGAAAGAGGGAGGAAATGCGTGGAACGGAATCGCGACATAAAAGTTGTGCACCGCTCTGGAAAGCCGAGTAGTTCTGCTAAAAACCTGAACCGGAGGAATCAGGCCGTCTACTTCAGAGGAACATTTACCATGAAAGTAACGGTAAAATAGTGATACACACCCTACATCACGACGACGCTCCAAGGTTTCAATAGAGCTGGATACCCTACTACCTCGCTACCTCGCTACTACGAGCTACCCCGGAGTGAAGTATTTCTTACACCGCTTAAGAAAGCCTAAGCACTTGGCTGCTCCTTTCGACGCATCAAAAATGTGATCGTTCCAACGAAGATCGCATTGGATTGACATGCCCCAAACATAAAGAGCCTCCGACACATTAATATCCACACCACTCACATTTAGAGGTGGAAAATTGTCACCCGCTAAACGCTTGTGTGTCAACAGACAGCATTGGGTTTCACGCGCATTAAAATCGACCCGATTCGCTCGAACCCACTTTTGGATTTTATTGAGGTCAGATTGGAGTGTGTCATTCATAATTCTGCGTTTTTCAATGATCTCCAGAATAGAGGGACGTCTGGAGAATGAATATGAATGACAAATGCTGCTGTCATCAGCAACCGAGTAGACGGGGTTTGATGTCAATGACAGAAGGTCATTGGAAGGGAACTGGCTGCACATTGGCAATCTTCCAGGAAGTAGTAAAAACTCCTGAAGTGAACGATAAGTTAAACAGATTTCGCAATGGGCGAGCCAATGTTGAGGCGCACTTTCTCAACACGTGGGCTGAAATGCCATCCGGTCCCGAGGATTTATTGACGTTGAGGTTTACAAGCACTCTTTTAACATCCAGCGTTCGAAAGTGCATTTCAGGCATAATATGAGACACACATCGATCACGGGTAGTGGTTGGCTACTCTCAGAAAGAGAGCAGTTTTCAGCAAACATTTTGGCTAATAAGTTTGCCTTATCAACCGAGTGAGTGAAGATCTGATCATCCTTGAGGAGAGTTGGAATAGACGATCGCGTCTGATTTTTCACTCTCCCCACGAACGACCAAAAGATCTTACTACCTTTATGGTATTCAAGAACTCTGCGTCTAAGGCGCTGTTCGTAGAGAACTTTTTCGCGCTTTAGAGTGGCATTGCACCTATTTCTGGCCTGATTGCTCAGAAATTTAGTATCAGCAGTTTTGTTTAAACGCCAATTCCTAAATGCATCCTCTTTAGACCTGACTGCTTGTCTGCAAGTCGCATTAAACCAGGAATGGTCTTTTGGTTTAATGGAAATTCTTTTATTGGGTATGAAAGACATCATACCAAATAAAATTATATTTTCTACCAATTTTGTTGCAGCATTTATGTTTCTATCCCTGAAACACAATTGCCAATTGAAACGGCTGAAAAAGGAGTTCAGCGCATACCAATTAGCACTCTCATAAAGCCACACTGTCCGCTTCGGAGCTGGCTGGTGAGCGGACTGAAGACTAGAATATGGGAAAGTAGCAGAAATTGTAGCGTGGTCCGAATTACCAAGAGGTGCAAGAACATACACATCATACTTTCTGTGATGTGAAGTTAGAAAAAGGTCCAGAATATTTTGTTTTTGCCCATCAACGCAGGGAAAGTGCGTTGGTTCCTTCACTAATTGGGTGAAATTATTAGACTCAGCAAATAACTCAACTTATAAACCCTCAGGTGTCGTGTGACTCGAATGACGTAGCCAGTTGGAATTATGAACATTGAAATCACCAGCAACAACAATTTCACTGTTCGGATACGATTCCAGAATTTTAGAAATCGAATCAGAGAGACTGTCCAGTTTATCAAAAGTTGGCAGCCTCCCTAGACCCGGGCTTCTATAAATGAAGCAGAAGTGCAAGATGTGCGACTGGATTTTGAACTTAACCCACATGGAGTTAAATTCGGCATCCGTCGTGCAAAGGCGTTGCTGACACTGGTACGCAACATCACTGCGAATATATAAGACGAGGCCTCTGTGTGATGAAAACAATGGCAGTAAGTGGTACCCAGGCATGTGAAAGTCCAGTGGATCTGCACCCTCAGACACCTGGGTCTCACGTACATTAGCGGAATCCGTGCGGAATTTTGTCATCGCCACCCACTGTAAGGAAGTGTAACGTCAGCTGCACAAGCGGCTACGCGTACGTCGCAAGCAAAGCAAAACACGACAAGATAAGTGTTATGCCTTTATCTTGCCGCGCTTCAGCCCACGGTGCACTCACAACCGCCAGCACACCAGGAAGAAGGAGGAGGAGTAAAAACAAACGAAATGCTGAGATTTACTGCGGAGAGCATAAATAAGCCCCTCGCTTATTTCTCCGCTTTCCGTTAGACTGAATTTCTTTAATTTTATTATTGTTGCATGTTTATAAGTTATATTATTGGTTTGGTTAATGTGCACTGTGTTTCTATTTTATTATGGTGTAAATGTGTTTATATTGCTTGTGGCTGGTCGGTTTTGATGTTAATTATTTTTTCGCGAGCACTCGACGCGAAAAATTAATTGTGGTGGGAAGTAACATCCACTTTCGGCCGCGGTCACATCACAACTGAACTGAATATCGAATTTCATCACGTTTTCTGTAACAATAAGTAAAAGAAATATCTTAAATATCTTAATATTTTTTTAATACGTTTATTATTTATTGTATCTTCATAAAATTTTATGAAATAACAATAATTATTCAAATCTTACATTTAACTTATTAATTATTTAAGCCCATCCAATGATAGGCAAAAAACATAGCTCCTGCAATTGATTCTGTGGTTATCTTTCACGTCACTCGCGTCCGGCTGAGAGCAAGAGTGTGGCCACTGTAATTGAGGATTTTGCGGGCTAGTGAATTTGGATGGGACTCAAACAACTTTGAGTAAGTTGTCACATGTTTCGAAAACACCGCTTTTACATGCGGAGGATTTTATTTATCGTGTTTGAATTTTTTCTGTATTTGATGCTGAGGCAGAACCCCATAACTGAACTCCATAGCACCATATTAGTTTTAAGATCGAGTTGTATAGTACAATGAAAGTTTGCAATCCAGGTTTAGTGTAGAGTTCCTCCCAATTAGCCAGTTTATTTGAACTGCTTTCAATTTCATTTGGCATAGTTTTGCATCTATGTGAGACTGCCATGTTAAATGCTGGTCAAGGTGAATACCGAGGTATTTGACCTCGCAGTGTTGCGGTATATTTTGTCCATTGATTTTAATAGGTGGGCATTTTTCCCTGCGCAATGTAAATATAACGTGTGCACATTTTTGTTCGTTAACCTTTACTTTCCACTGCTTTAGCCATTTTTCCAGCTGGGATATATATTCCTGTAGTTTTCGGGATGCCCTGAATGTTTTCGTGGACGCTTAGAAATGCTATATTATCAGCAAATGTTGATGTATGAATATTATTCATTATTGGCATGTCCGAAGCGTATATTAAATATCAGATAGCACCCAAGATGCTGCCTTGTGGAACAGAATACTTTCTCACTTAGTATGGGGGTCAACTTGCTCATAAGTATTTTCTCAAATAGTTTTGACATGTTAGACAGCAAGCTTATATGCCTATAGGATTCCACTTTCGTATGGTCTTTTCCGGGCTTTGGAATCATGGTAATCAATGAAACCTTCCAATCTGTAGGACAGTGTTCAAGTCGTAAAAAAGCATTAAATATGAGAAGAATAATTTCTTTCGCTATACGGGGTAGCTCTAGAAGCATCTTGTTAGTGACTTTATCGGCGCCTGGGTATAAAGGGTATATCTTTTGATTAAAAAAGCTTCTAGTCGTCAAATGCGTTTCAGAGATCAACATCAATTTCATTGCCCATGAGGAAATATTCAAGCTCATTTTTATGTTGGCGGATACCGTTTGTATTGCAGAAACAGATTTTTAAATTCATGGTTTGTAAAAAACAGCTTGTAGCAAGGCAGACTGCATTTTCAACATTTCCTGCATCATGCTAATCATATTGGTCGTGAAGCTATTTACTGATTGTACTAGTGTCTATTGTGGCTTCGAGGCGACTAAGGTTAAATCCAGTAGTTTCGTTTGCTGGTGGCATTTTTTGCCTATAGCCTTTAGGCTATATATATATAGCCTTTAGGCTATAGGCAAAAAATGCAAAAAATTAGTCTTTAGAACATTTGCATACGAGAACTGGTTGGTATCTGGCTGGACCATCTGAGGAAAGTTGATGTTAGGCGGATTCATAGGCTGAGCGGAGTCAGTATTTTTCGTTTTTGGTCAAGGAACGCTTAACTGTCGCATAAATAAGGCAGCCCCTGTAGTTGGCAGTGTGGTTTCCACCGCAGTTGCTTCATTTCTTAGCTTTTGCGTCATCTTTTGGTTTATCGCATTTAGCGGTACCATGTAGGTTGCCATACACAACGCAAATTGCCTAAATGCTCTATTTTATAACGCGATTTAATATCGCTGTAATGGTGCGGAAATTCAGAGGAATTTTATTCTAAACAGTTTCAGTTTCCTTCTTAGTGATTCGTCGCCAGATATAGAACTAATTTTGCTTTTGAGTGCCGGAATGACATATTTTAACTAAACCGAATTTGAAATAAGATTTACTTTTTATGCTAATTTATGAACAAAACGAAGACGACTATGTCAATAGATGATTGACAGCAACATCCAGTTATTATTAACCCCTTACACCCGAAGGGAGTAGGTCATATCCACTTTGTTCTTCCGTTTGTAACGCAGAGGAGACGAGATAGATATAAAAAAGTGTATTCTTGCTCAGCGTCACCTCCTGAATCGATTTATGCCTATTCGTCCGTCTGTCTGTCTACCTGTAACGACGCTATCTCTCACAACGTCAGTCCACAATAAGAATTCGCAGACGCTTGTCAAAATATGTTTACATTTTTTATTTCTGTATACTTTGCAATCTGTTTAGGCCGAAAAATATTTCTGAAACATTTGATTACTATTTGCATTTCTCACACGAATTTGAACACTTCAGAGCTGAGCTGCTTTTTCTTTGAAAAGTAGGCAATACTTTTTGAGAACCAAAGAGCGTAAACCTGAAGTCAGAGAGAAACTCAAAATATATTTATCGCAACGTCAGAACGTCCGGACGTCAGAACTTCAAATGCTCTCATGTTTTTTCCCACGAGCACGAAACATGCCCAAACTCATTTCTTCTTTAAACGCCTGCATAATCATTTCAATCCTCCTACAATAACTCTTTTCCTTTCTCCTTTTCTTTAACACTTTTTGAATAAAGTTTGAACATATATTACCTTAAAGTTAACAATACTTATCTTTAAATTAATAAAACACTCCTAAAATAAAAATCAAAACTAATTGTATTATTCAATAGTTGATTTATCTTTATTTATAAGATGTTTTCGCATTTCTAAAGTTTGATAGAAAATTATTTTTGAGAAAATGAATGTATACAATTTCTGGAATTAACTAACTTGAACGCACTTCTACTGCCAACAATGCCGTTCATTTGAAATATATCGTATTTAGTGTATAAAACGGTTATGCTCATATGATTTTCTAAATTTTCGAGGTGATATCGGTTATATTTTTGCATTATATTTATTATTTCAGCATACAGATTTGGCCATGATGGCGGTTGATACATAATCAAATGACGAATACCTTTAATGCAAGGCCGTCGAAAAAAATGAAACCGTTCAGAATAGAGTAAAAAGGGTGATTCACCATGGTAAAATACATTCCGTGCTCGTGCAACTCTTTCTTGTGTTGAATATTCACATATTTGAACAAAATTAATTCCTTCTAATCTGAAATAATTACGAAGTCGTACGAAATCGAAATAGTTAGGAACATAAACCATGCAGTTAGTAAACGAAGGTCTTCTAAATTTTGGTAATATTTCGTTGACAAAGAAATTAAATCGATCATCAAATGAATTTTGGAAATTATTGACCCTGATTCTATAAAATATTTGTGGTGTTTTTATAAATACTTTCTGAATTGATCCGCCCACATTTCCATCTGATACGTGAACCTTACCTCTGTAATTGAAACATTTGTTTTCAAAAAATGCACAAAACTCTGGCAGTTGATGTGAAGAAAAAAAAAGTGTCTGTCGATAAAACTGAGATAAACCTTTTAAACACCAAGATCGCACCCGTGAATAGTCCCCTCTATAATTCCTAGGTCTCAAATGCATATGATTCGCTATGTGTAATATGTGATCCCAGTTCTGTGCCAAAAGTATTTCGGCTTGGTCGATTATCAAAAGTTCGATGGAATTAAGAAAGTCGAAATCTCTTTTGGGATCACCAGGAGCTCCAACTAACATGCGCAAACCCAAAGGTGATGCTATTATGATGTCTGAAGAATAAAATTCCGTGTATAAACTCATTTTTCTATTTTTTAAAGAAATTCCGATCCTGAAGTTATCATTCGTATTTCCAGAAAATATTTTGGAGTAATCATCGGGTTTAGAACTTTTATTTTTTAAGCAATCCGTATTAAGTGCGAACTCATCAAGAAAACGTTTTAGATTTGTTACAATTCGGTGTGCATGAGTAGAATCTGAAAATATTAAATTTGCGCTGAAGTAATGAAACAATTCAAGTAAGCTACGAATAAAGCGAAATTTAAAAATGTGTTTTTCAATGTTACTCAATTATTCTGATAAAAAAATCACACACATTTTTGAACTCCACACAGTAAATCGAAATTTTGTTGCGGCCTACAGATAAAAATCTTACATACACAATAAGTATGAAATACAAAATAACACAGAACACAAAATAGGAGCAAATTCATTAAAGAGTGCAAATATATTAAAATCAGATACATTCAAATTTAATTAAGGTGCAAAACTATTCCATAAAGGAATGCATCTGGCTCGTGCATGGTATTGTGAATACTTTGGCCCTATATACTTTCATCAAATAGACCGTTATATTTTAAATATGGAGGAGCGTTATACATCTGGGAAAAATTCAATAGCTCGTAGCCCTGAACTTTCCCAGAGAGAGCGATAAAAATATAATCTCCTATCTTTTAACAATTGTATGTAACTCAAGAAGATTTCATCTAGTATTGCAATAGGGCATATCATTGGGGCAGTTCAGTTTATTAATGTCAAATTTAGGGAAATTTTTCTGAATCCTTTCTAATTTATTCGAATGAATAGTATAAGGCTAACGTTTTGGTTTTGTAAATTAGATCTGCTTCGGTATAATTTGTTGGTGTCTTGTGAAGCAATAATTGACAGAGACCGGGTTGAAAGAGGTCGGGGTGAGGCGTCAAACGGTTTGTCTGATATTAATTATTCACCGTTTTGTATTTTGAAAGAGCTATTTCCGAAACTCCATTCACCATCTGATCCTCTGTGCGGTCCATATGATCCTCTGTGCAGTCCAGAGAAAAAGGTATCATCATCATCATCATTATAATCATCATCATTACTCTTGGTAAGAGTCTCGTCTGTAAAATCGATCTCTCTTTTTACTTTAACTGGAGCACAGGTTTTAAGTTTGATATCTCATTGTGCATAGATTCTGGGTCAGTTGTATACTTTATTTTATAAATCTCCACTAATTCATTTAAATGTACTGTAATCGGTTTAAAGCCTCATTGAATTCATTCTCTTAATCTGCTCTTCTTAACTTTAAAGCAGTGATGTCCAAGAGCAGCCATTTGGGCACTCAATTTTTGAGTGGCATAATATGTATACATTGAGTGTATTTGCCGAAATACGTCCGTACCCATCAAACCATCAATGAAGTAGGACTGTATGCTGCGCTCATTTGATTATGCTACACCCAAAAAATTATATTATTTAATAAAAAATAAAATGATTGATATAATGTTTGGACAACACTGCTTTAAAGCAGCGTTGGCCACGCATACGCACGCGTGCGAATTCCTTCTCTCGGCTATCCAGGTGTACACGACAAAAGTCGTCGGGTTTTAACACCGGCACTAGCAATCGTTCGTATAAAGTGCGGTCAGTCGACGTGCAGACCTCAAGCAAGCTAGATCGCACCACGCTATTTAATGATTGCACTGAGCAAAATGTTTAATAAAGAATGGAAAAGTCACTATTTTTTCTTTGAAAATTTTTCAGGCGAACCGCAATGCATGATTTGCAATAGAAAGGCAGGACGCGCAGCTCCATTTTTTGTAGGGAGACACTATAGGACGTGTCATTCAGATTATGATAAGATTATTAATGAAGAAAGGAAACAATAAATCCTTAAGTTAAAGTCTGCTATTAGAACAGAATCATTTGCATTAAAGTTTATTGATTGTGGCTTGTTTTTTTACTTCATTTCCGCACCCGCCAAACAACAATATTTTCAGTGTACCACGTAGAGAAAATTTTTCCGCGAAACAACCTCTCTCAAAGCTTCACACATGCACAAAATATGATTGTATAAGTTTTGGCCAACGCTGCTTTAAAGCCCTAAATTTTTCTTTCAGTTCTCGTCTAGTTGTTTCTTTAATAGTTTAATATTTATCTTTCAGCGCTAAGGTTGTCTTCAATCAGCTATAACAATCAGTTATCAAGATCAGGTGTATCAGCTATCAGATCAGTTCAAGGGCAGTTTGCATACTAATATGAAAATATCGGAAATATCTTTTATTTATAGTTGGATGGCCACCAAGGACCACGTCTCAACTGGTTTCACAGCGGGGAGCGCAGGAGGCAGGGCAGGAAAGGTCGAGGGCGCTGCCACAACGGTGCTACCACCAGCACCGGCAGGAACCCCCGAAGGACCCACCATACCCCCCGCTACCGGCCGATTCACCGTTCTCCCCAGCAAGCTCGATGAGCAAACGCTCACACCCCCCGGCTACATCTAAAATGCGACGGGTCAGCGCCCAGCTGACACCGTCACCCTCAAAGAGGACTCCGATGAGGGCACCCGTGACTGCCTTGAGCCGTTCACCGAAGGAAAGCAACTGAGTCGACATTCCGACATAAGTGTCTCCGGGTGTTTAACGTGAGCGCCTGCCAAGACTGGCTTAAGCTCACGGTGTGCCATCACACATGGGGTTGAAGTCTATGCGTCAACCAACGCCCCCTTGAATAGGTACCTGGTACCAGTCCGCGGGAACCAATTCGAGTACTTGCGTAAAGGACAAGCACTCCCTCTTGGTGAGGGGTCGAGGCCTTTCTAACACCTCTGCCGTTCTATGGGTCACGGCACCCGGTTGCAATGCAACTCCACACCGAGCTATAAAAGAATAGCTCTGCCCGCGTACGTTTGGGCGTCAACCACAGCCCCCACGATGCTCCCACTAGGGGTCCTTCCAACAATGACCAGGCTGAGCGTGAGCGAACACGCTACAGGGGCTCCTGATCCCCGTGGTACCAGACAAAGCCTCTGGTCAGACTTCGTAGTCAAGACTACTACCAGTTGGGCTCCTTACAGCCCGGGACCGGTCGCCCAAAGTTTTTAAGTCCAGCTGTGGATAGAACTTAGTGCGGACAGAAACTGCCCACACCAAACGTGAAAGCAGTCTAAAGACATGTGTATGGACATATCTTCCTCACTGCGGGAGCGAGGCCTATCCGTACCTCTTCCACTCAGACAGGGAGCGGCACCTAAGACGGGGTTTAACCCCAATTTAGCTGGACCCCCAACAAGATGTAAAAATCTTTGATTCCGGGGTGAGGCGTTGAGACCAACCTCAGCACCCCCCGAAACCCGTGGTACCAGATAACCTCTGGTCAGGCTTCGTAACGGTGTTACTACCGATGAGCTCCATACCGCTCGGGGACCGGTGGCCCCAGGAGAGACGGACACCAGGAACGCAACACCAGTGCAGCACAACAGCTCTGTCCTCCCGAAGGACGACAGTTAGGCTGGCACACACATATCATGCACACTTCATTCAGCACAACCAACACATACATCGCCATCCAACCCCACCCAACACACACACAATATCCTACAACTTACCTATTCATACAACCCATACGCCACATACACAAGACCACCCACGCACAAAATTGGGCAGCTAACCTACCCTCGCACGACGCTCCACGAACACTCTACCGGCGAACCGGTCCAGACATTCCAGTTGCTCTGATGTGGAGAGAGCCTCACTCACACAGAACCCCTGGTCAGTCCAATACCCATAGCCCCCAAATCCCTAAAGTCGGAGTACAACGGGCAGACACACAAGACATGCAGCCAATCCTCAATCTCAGCTCCACAGTCACAAGCTTCTGAAGCCGTGAGGCATCTCTTAAACAAAAATGCATTAAGAGAGCCATGGCCAGTTAGCAAAAAGCCCAAGCTCAGACTGACGCCAAACCAAGGATGACTTGCAGCAAATGTGACGTCCCGTATGTACTCATACGTCGTCCTACCCTTTTCACTATTGTTCCATCTAGTTTGCCAGCTAGATGAAACACATTCATTCAAGAACGCTTTGCGCTCTATCACACTAAGCCTCTCCACATCACTCTCAAACCATTCATGCTGCGGCAATGGTAATCCCCTCCTGCATCTGAAGATGGCCGCACGACGGACCACCTCCAAGTCAAGAGGGGCAACCCCCATTAATACCTGTAGGGCCTCCGTGGAGACCGTACGGCATACTGGCAGGCATGCAGCAAGAATAACCCTCTGGCATGCCAGAATCTTGCGATACCCAGCAGCAGACGTTACCACATCGCACCAGACCGACGCACCAAAGGTTGCACACGCAAGAAAGAGACCCCCCTAGAGGACACGGACAGCACGTCTACTCAGACCCCAGTCACACCTAAGCAGCCGACGCACCTGACCCACCACACACACAAGACGCTCTCGCATATGTGTCAGATGGGGAAGGAAGTTCATTCTTTCACCGATAGTTACCCCCAAGTACTTGACCTCAGTCTCATACTTGAGGGAGACACCAGATGCACGGACAATTGAATGTCGATTACGTGATAATCTGCCCTTGAGCAGCATTATCACGGTCTTGTCCATTGCCACGTCCACACCCACCTGAGCACCCCACTCACACACAACACTCATGGCACTTTCACCCAAGGATTCAATCGCGGCATGCGACCGACCCTCAACGAGGACAAGCAGATCGTCGGCGTAAGCACAGCACTTCCAGGACAGACCAAGACGCCGCAACAGAGGATCCATCATGAGGTTCCAAATAAATGGACCACAGACGGAACCCTGCGGACAGCCCCTGACCACATCAGCCCAGACGCACTGATTACTTCCAGCCACGCAGGCCTTTCTGTCAGAGAAGTAACTCTCCCACAGTCCAACCTCTTGGCAGCCCAACTCACGTAGCCTACTGGTGATACTAGACCAGCTCAAGTAGTCAAACGCACCCTTGAAGTCCACAAATACTAGGATTAGACCTGACCCTATCAGGCGACTTCAAGAGCACAATGACTCTGGCGGTCTTCCATTCAGAAGGAAAGTATCCGTCACGCACACACTTCCCGAGCAGGGCAACCAGGTATTCAGGAATTACCTTCCAGATGGCTTTCACCATCTCTCCATCTCTCTTTCACCATCTCCCATCCAACCCGGGAGACCTCCTGCACCTTATCAGCGAGACCGCACACCCAACTTCCGCGGTCACCAGGCACCGCACCAGGAAAAAACTCAGAAAGAAGTGCACTCACAGAAGCATTCCATGTTGGCAACGCGGAATCGCCAACACGGATGCCACTAATTTCAACAATCCTTCTGTTGCCACGACACACCTTATACAGCTGAACCCAGGGGTCATCGCTGTGGCGCACAGCAAACTGTCTCCATTCATTCTCCTTAGTCGCCATAAGCATGCGCTTATATTCTTTCAATTCGCGCCTAAACGACAACCTGAACTGATCAATATTCGCATCACCAGCAATTCGCGCTCTCTGGAAACGTTTTCTGAGGCGGCGAACCTCCCTACGTTTCTCCGTCAAGCCGCGTGTCCACCACTTCACCCCTCTACGATTTGCCAACCGTCATCTCTCGAAGAGCTCGTCGTTGACACGCCAAACGGCCTCAGTTAAACTGGCTACCTGCTCATCCACACCAAGGTTGTCAAAGTCAGCAAGTGGTACCGAAGTAACCGCCTCCCCGACCCTAACCGCATACGTATCCCAATTGACCCCCAGAGTACGCCAACGCTTAGTGATACTGCCCGTATTTTCTACGTGGCCATAAGTGACCTCAATCTCAATGAGATTGTGATCACTTACACTTAAGCCCCCCGGATGGACCAACGAAATCCATACAGATTCATTGCCGCCTCATTCGCAAACGTCACGTCAATGTCACTCACACCTCTAGGCCCCTCAAAGGTATACCACTCACTCGGCTCATTGAGCACGTGCACGCCACTACTCGTGACCCAATCACTCAGCATCTCACCCCGCTGTTGACTCAGCCGCCCAGCCAATCTGGACGTTTTGCTGAACCAAAGCGCGGACGATGCATTCGCGTCAGAACCGAGGATAACGGGATTGCTACTCGCAAGTAGTAGCACCCTATCCATATACCTTATATAGGGCTCTAGATCACCGCTATAACGGCAGTACACACTTGCCAACAAGAGCTTGCCGTACACACCCTCCACACTCACACAAACCCCATTCGCTTGAATCAACGAGCATACACTGGGTATGCACATCATTCACTACCACAGCAGCATTGCCCCCCACATCGGAGAAGACACGCATACCAGCTG
Organism: Sicus ferrugineus; assembly: GCA_922984085.1. Taxonomy (NCBI): domain Eukaryota; kingdom Metazoa; phylum Arthropoda; class Insecta; order Diptera; family Conopidae; genus Sicus; species Sicus ferrugineus. Next base: position 26,433,477 of record OV277348.1, on the reverse strand, counting down.
GCAAACCCCTTACCCCACCCTGCTGGTAGTACGGCTCCTGCAGCAGAGCAAAGCTGCTGCCAGACTCGCACAGAAACTGCCCCAAGTTACCCATCGTAGCGTAAGCGCGCTGACAGTTCAACTGCACAATCTTACAAGACATTCTAATGTCTTGCATTCGCGCGGGCAACATATGCAGCGTGAATGGGGCAGTCAGCCGACATCATACGATGTGCAGCTGGCTTCCCATTGAACGCGCAGTTCCGGCAGTGCAGAGCATTCTCGCACTTCCGACCATGATGGCCAGACTGCCCACAACGACGGCAGACATCCTCTTTCAGCCTACACTCGCTCACCCTGTGGTCCAAGCTGAGAGAGCGGAAGCAGCCAGGAGTCATCTCGTGTTCCCGCACACGGAAGCAGAACCACTTAATGTAGCAACTACCTACCTCCAGGAGAGCTTCCATGGCACGGCCACTACCCTCCAGGATGACGTTAGTCGCATCATCTCCGCCCTCCTTCCAAGGGCGGCTCACGAGTTTGACCTCCTTCTTGAAGGTCTCCAAGGTCATCCGCTCCTTGAGGTTCATCTCATAGAGATCACCCATGAACTCGTCAAGAGTGATCCTACAGTGGACCCCACGAACGACGACCGTGGGACCAATCTTCTTGTTCACACTCACGTCCAACGCAACCTCGTTAAACTTCGGATTTAGCACGATTTTTTCGCGCTCGGACACGGAAGGGGTGCGAATAATCGCACCACCACCACGAAGAGCCTTAACCTCGTGTACGCGCACACCCAGGGTCGGGCCCACCTGCTTCACCACCTTATCAACCACTTCCTTGGGTGTCTCACCGGCCTTCCGGCTCTTGACCACCAAGGACCACGTCTCAACAGGTTTGACAACGGGGCGCGCAGGAGGCAGGGCTGGAAAGGCCGAGGGCGCTGCCACAACGGTGCTACCACCAGCACCAGCAGGGACCCCCGAAGGACCCACCATACCCCCCACTACCGGCCGATTCACCGGCACTGGCCGACCCACCGGCGCCACGAAGCCGCCACTGGCGGTTCCTCGCTCCTCCAAGCGTCCCTTCAGACGCTCGTTCTCTCCAGAAAGCTCGATGAGCAAACGCTCATACCCCCCGGCTACATCTAAGATTCGACGGGTCAGCGGCCGGCCGACACCGTCACCCTCAAAAAGGACTCCAATGAGGGCACCCGTGACTGCCTTGAGCCGTCCACCGAACGACCCAGAGGCAGCGGTGGCAACCACCGGAGCACTCACATGAGTACCCTCACGGGCACTCCCACCGGAACCCTTACCTGCCTTAACTTTATTACTTACCTTGGTGACAAACTTGGGGCTTACCACCTTCATTTCACAGTCTGACGACGATGACGAGGACTCGCAATCGCTCGTCAGACCCACCATCTTCAGCGCGTCCACCGAAATCGCCTTCTTTATGGCCTTCCCGGTTCCATTCGCCTTCCTGGCGTGTTTAGAGGCCGCAGGGAGCTCCGACTTAGAGACCGCCGACGAGTCTTCCCTTGCGGACTTCACCACAACGACGCCCACCTCAGTTGCACCGTTCACGTCAACCGCGACGGCCTTCTTTCGCGACTTCAAGCGCGTCGTCTTTGTGGACATTTCCACCGCACTCGACACTTTTACAAGTGTACAACACGAACCACGGGACCGTCAAAATCGGCACAACAGTATGATATATAATATATTATATAATAATATTATATACTCGCGTAAATAACCGCACTCGCACGATTTACAACGCAAAAATCGCAAATATCCAAAAAAAGTCACCCCTAGGTAGGACTTCAAAAAACTAAATAATTTGTTGTTAACAAATTATTAACAATTTAAGTGCTAAAATGCACTAGCACTGTCTGCCGACACCGACCGACGGTATCGCAGCACAAAACCACGAAAATTCCGCACAAACCGAAAAAATGCCTACCTAGGTAGGACACCAAAAAACACCGGGAGCACTCAAAAACGCACGTCCAGTCGCGATCACACCTGGAAAGCAACTGGCAAGGTGTACGACAGAGAACTTCTTGCAATTCACCGCGCAATTCGACATTTCAAATACCTTGTCGATGGCTGTCAACTAATAATCATCACCGATCATAAGCCATTGATCTACGCCTTTGCAAACAAAGTCAATCACAAAAGTGACCGTGTTACACGTCAACTAGGAGAAATCGGCCAATATACTTCGAAAATCGTCCACATCGCGGGCGGTGAAAATACAGTAGCCGACGCGTTTTTCCGGATTGAGACTACCAATCTCCCTGTCATGTTCAACAGTAACGAACTGGCAGAATCTCAACGAGATGATAAGGAGTTACAACAATTATTGGCCAATCCAAATAATTCTTCGCTGCGCTTGCGCAGCTGGCAAGAGCATGAAGCAGAAGCATCAATTTATTGCAATACCTCAGGCATCAATATTCGATCATATATCCCAAAGTTGTTACGAAGGTGGGTGTTCGATAATGTACACGATTTATCACATCCAAGTAGCCGCTCGACACGACAATCCATCTGTAAAAACTACGTCTGGCCACTCATGAATAGAGACATCACGAGCTGGACTAGCACTTGCCTCGCCTGCCAGAAAAGCAAAGTAGGCCGGCATGTCAAAAACGTACCTAAGCACATCGAAATTCCTAGCGAACGTTTCCAACATATCCACATCGTTATAATGAAGCCTTGTAAAGGTTACAGATATGTACTAACGATGATCGACCGATTCTCTCGCTGGCCAGAAGCTGTCCCGATGCAATATATATCAGCCGACACCATAGTAAATACATTTTACTATAGCTGGATAGCACGTTTCGGAACCCCAGTGACCATAACGTCAGATAGAGGTTCACAATTCGAGTCACAAGTATTCGATGCACTCGTTAAGCTCATCGGCAGTGAACGAATAAGAACCACTGCGAATCATCCAGCTGCGAACGGTATGGTGGAGCGATAGCATCGCTCGCTAAAAGCAGCTTTTTGTCTTTTCCAAAGTCTTTTGTCTTATTTCCACTCAATGATACAACCAAACCGGTTTTCTGTTATTCATGTAAGAATTTAGTGTGCAAGAAGTTATGTGCTAAGAAACTTTTCAGTGAATAAACTACAGTCCTATCGTTAACAGTCTCATTTTTGTGATCGGAGTACGTGACTAAATTGTGGTTACGCTTGTGCTCGACCCACGCTTACATTTTTCAAAAAGAGGTATTTTTTTACTTTCAACAGCAACCCGCCTACTACACAAATGAGAAAACATATTATTTCAGCTGTAATTTTCGACGCTTTCAACTGCATTGTGATATGCTCCTAAGATTTACCGAGTGTTGAGGTTCATATATTGCGGACATTTAATGTCCCAAAACTTATCCACTCCGAGTATAAACCGCAGCAAGTTGTTTCATTCTCTTCAGATTAGTGGCCCGTATGAGAAGTTCCCGGTTTCACTTGGTTTCATTTATATAGAAGCTAATATTTGAAAAGAGACCAGTGTCAATAAGCTGAAGAGAATGTTTGCGAGCTTTCCGGTAAACTGAAGCAGACTTTAAAAATAGGTTCCCCTCATGCGAGTGCAGGAATTTTATGATGATAGGAGGAGAGTAAGAATTAGATAAACCGGTACTTCGATTAGACTGCACACTACCGCTGGCACGAAAAATGCGACTAAGTTGAAATTTAATACACCCATTTGTTGAACATAGTGTAGAATAGATGTTGTTTAGATCTTCATGGATGTTTGCTACGTAATTCAATACCATTATTTGGAACATACGCTGGGAACTTCTGCCGGAAGATTCGTGAATGCGAGTGAATTTCTATTACTCTTGGTGTTTAGTGAAGTATTGTGATTATAAAACACTGTTATAAAACACTACCGGTGACCGTATACATAAAAATTTAGAAAATGTTTACACTTTAGTACAAACATTTATGAAAATTTTTTAACAAATTTAAAAAAATATTAGTAAATTTGAACTTTTTACGTATGTTGACAGTCTTTTCAATTACCTGCTTTTAAATATTTTTAATTACCTGAATTAAGACCGTATAATAAAGCCACCATATATTTAATTACTTTAAGAGCTGAACTACGGAAAGGTAACAGAACCAGAGCCTTTGGTCGAAAAAATCCTTGATCACGGTAGCAGCCGTCTTCCTGAGAGAGCAAATCAGCCGGATTCGTACAGGACACTTGTTTGTTGTTAGACGTAATTTCAGAATGGCTTTTTATTATATGGTTAAGAGCATGTAGAGAGTAAGTAAAGCAAATGTCTTCGGCATTTTCAAAGGTTTCTTGAGGATAATACAGATCCTGATAGTTATTAAAGATACTGAAGAGTTCTGTCTGCAAACTAGTGAGAATATTTCTTTTTCTACAACTAGCATACAGGGCCGTTACGTTTTGTAAGAGTTTCGAATCTACTGATTTATCAATACTTATTAAAACGGGCTCAAATCCTTCTAAGGTGCATTTTTGTGAATCTTCATATAATATTTTTTGTTCGACGTCTTCAAATTTTTCCTTATTTGTTTGGTATGACTTCGGAATATTCACTTGTAGTCTTCCAAGTACTGGCCATACAAGAACCAATGTTTTTGTGTCTATTGATTTAGCTAGCAAATTTTCTATATGTGCCGGTGTCAATTCATGTCTGAAGTGCAGAAGAAAGGTATCTTTCCTAGAACCTAAAAAAAGAACAACAATAATATCTGCTCGTTTAATTTTACCGGATTACTACTTAAAAAGCAAAGCTCTTCCTTTTCTTCTTTCTCAACCAATTTGCTACGCTGGTTGTCACCATTCATGCAGTAACCACTCGATAATTGAGGAACATCTAATACACGCCCACCTAAAAAATAATTGCAAATAATCATATGTAATGTTCTGAAAAACGCTCTAAATATATGTGATGTACATAATAACATAACCATATTAGTACAATATATATTACATAGTACAACACTACATGTCGCTTAGCCCGGGGTCTCGCTAACTCCATGTATCAAAAAGCCATAATGAGACTCAAAATTTTCATTGTATATCGTAATGAGTAATTTTATTATTCATAATTTTTATTTTTGGTACGTGAATAAGAATAGAAAAAACTTAAAAAATCATTTCATTTTTGTTTATACAAAAAAAAATTAAAACCAATGGAATTTCATTAATTCTTAATAATTTAATTGATATCTCCTTAATTTAAAATTAAGAAAAGGAAAAAAAAAATTTGATAGATTTCAGTGAACACAATTTTCAAGCAATTTTGGTTATACAGTGAAGTCTCCCTAATGTGAACACCCTTTAACTTGAACTATCCAATAACTTGAACACCAGTTTTAGTCCATTGCGTATTCTGTAACGTGAACAAAAATATTTTCATGACTCTTCTTTATAATAGATCGGTTGAACACTTCTTTATAATAGATCGGTTTATAAATTTAGAGACTTGTCCATACAGGCTACAGTAATAAAAATTAAATAAGAATAATTTGAACCGTTATTTCTGTTGCCTATGCTGTCGCAAAAATGATGTTGTATGTTGTTTTTATTCTGTGTCAGTAGTCAATCAGTTTCACAAGTACTATAAGTGCGTTCATAGATCCGTTAATTTAAATTTTTACAAGTGAAAGGGGTCTCACCAAAGGGCAGAAACTAACATTGTTTGAATTTTCGAAAATAAACAACGGCGTGAGTGTGATATCTTGTGTAAAAGAATATGAGGTTGATCCACTATATGCAACATAATGCGCAATAAAGAGTAGATCATTGGAAGAGCCTCACAAACATTTTCTGGGCCTAGAAAAATTTACAAAATAAGACGTGCTGAAAACTCAAAAACAGACGTTATTGTACCGCTGGTTTCTACAACAACGTAAACGAAATTTACCCATCAATGGAATTGAAATAAATCTTGTTTATTTTGCTAAGTAGTGTTCTTCTGACTTTATTTCAGTATATATCTTAACTTTTAATATATACCCTATAACTTGAATAAATCGATAACTTGAACAGCCTTGGCAATTTTGTGTTCAAGTTAAGGCGAGTTCACTGTAATACATAATCAACAATGTTTCTGACATGTATTCAATGACAGCGTTTAAACACTTTAAGGAATTTCTTACTCGTGGAAATCTATATAAATTATCACCCAGTCCAACTTATACACGGCAAAAAAAAAAATAAGTTTTGGGTGCGTTTTCTTTTGGTTTTGTGACTTCGCCGCTCCTAAGCGAAACCGAGAAATACAATGGCTGCGCTCGCATCGTTCATTAGGATAGCCGATGCTCTGATCGAGTTCTAAGTGGACTTCGACCAGACACCCACCAAGGACCACACCGTATACACCCTTGTAATTCAGCGGGAAGAAATCCGATCGCAGTGGCTGTAGATTAAAAGCGCCTATGAAAGGGTACTTGGGGAGTTGTACTCGATGAAGGATTAAGACAAAGAATTAGAAGGCGTAAAGGAGAAGCGGTGCCAATGCTATGCGGTATATCTGCGCTGCGCGGGAAAAATTGATCAACTGACCGAATCAGCTGCTGCCCTTTTGCCGGTGCAAGCTGAGATGCCCCAATCTGGCTATAATATTAGCCTACCCCCTTGCAACACCCAAGCCTTCCACGGCGATTATCTCTCGTGGCCCTATTTTCGGGATATGTTCTCGGCCCTTTATATACAGAATACCCGAATTGCGCCGGTTGAGAAGCTTTTCCACCTGAACCAAAAACTATGGGCGAAGTGAAAGAAATCGTGCAGAAAACCCCTCTCACGAATGAAGGTTTTGCCTAAGCGTGGAAAAATCTGTCCGACCGTTACCAGAACAGGCGCGTTCTCACCAACCCCATTTAAAGAAGCTCTTCGCCCTGTCCCCCATCACAAAAGAAACCGGTAGCGCTATTAAAGACCTGCACCGCGAAATAAATAATATTCTCGCCGCACTCGCGTTACAAGGGGTTGATACCTCCCATTTGGACGCGATAATCGTATTTTTGTGTTCCAGCAAGCTTCCGGAAGCAACGTTTTCCCTCTGGGAGCAATCTCTCACGAATAAAACGGAGATCCCAAAATGGACAGATCTGGATGCGTTTCTCACTCATCGCTTCCAGACCCTTGAAACTGTGCAAGATATTAAATGCAATGCACACCCGCCTCGAAGTCTACGCAGCCGCCAACTCCGATTCACTCGACTACAACCTCTAAACGCGTCAACACCTTTCAATTGAAAGTGTCCCAAGATAGCTGCCCTCTTTGTCAGAAGCAGCACAAGTTGAGATCCTGCTCTCAGTTTCTGAGCTTGAAAAACCGCTTGTGCAGCAACTGCTTGGCCAGATATCATTCCGTAAACAACTGTCCGAGCAGATTCAATTGCCTCAAATGCAACGGCAGGCATCATACCCTTTGGCATCGTGAGCATGCTGTACCCTCATCGAATGCTGCACCAGATTCGACCCCACGTGCCTCACATCAAGAGCGGCGGTTTGAAAACGCTCCGCGTACTCGTGCTCCTGCCTATTCGAACTTTATACCAGGTTCGACCCATCCTGCTTCAAAGCAAGAGAGACCACAGTCTTCGATGCGACCTCCCTCGAATATACAGTCCACTCCTCTCCCCACTCAACAGCGAGATAAACAGGATACTCATCAAGTGTGCTTCGCGAAATCACCCAAACAGGTATTGTTAGGGACTGCTATGGTAACAATACGCCACCGCGGTACATGTTACAACGCTCGCGCCTTAATTGATCCTAGATCTGAAGTGTCGTTCATCTTTGAACGCATACAAAAGCTCTTAAAGCTCCCAGTGCGGCCAACTACAGCGGTAGTTTCAGGTCTCAACGAGACTGTGTCCGCAAAAATATCAAGAACGAGCGATTTTCTCCTGAATTCGACGCTTGATCCCAACTTTCAAATTAACTTGATGGCGCTCGTGTTTGCACAAATTACAGGGCGTTGGCCCTCCCACTCGTTAGATCGGGCACTTCTCAGTGGCCTCCCTGAAGACATCGAGCTCGCAGATGTCAACTTTTATAAAAGCGAGCAGGTCGACGTCCTTATTGGCGCCGATCTGTACCCAGCAATCCTGCTAGACGGCATTCGCCGACAAGTGCTGGGTTTACTTATGGCTCAGCAAACAGTGTACGGTTGGATCCTAACCGGACTGGTTCCCATCACGAAATCTGCCACAGCACCCATAGAAGTGTCTTACTTCAACGAAGTCTCCTTCGTAAAAACAACGCGAAGACACGATGACGGCCGCTACATCGTGTCATTGCCCTTTAAAGTCGGCTTTCCAGACACGCTCAGCTTAGGGGCTTCGAGACAAATTGCGCTCAAACAATATACGCGTCTGGAGGCACGATTAGGTAAGGACGAAGACCTCAAACGTAAGTACGACACGGTGTTAAATGAGTATGTCGACTTAGGCCACATGAGAGTAGTCAGGCCACCAGAGCCTCAAGCGCCTAGAAATCACTACTATTTACCCCAACATGCCGTCATCAAACCCGAAAGCACCTCAACCAAGGTCAGAGTCATCTTCAATGCGTCCAGTCCAAGCACAAGCGGACTAAGCCTCAATGATGTCATTCACACAGCGCCGAGATTTCCAGAACCCCGTCGTGATTGTTGCTGGGAGTGTGGCCGAGAGGGAAGAAGAATCGGTGATTGTTGCAGACAGACACAGGGAAACGACCTGGGACACCGCCGGAAGCGAGAGGAGGCGGCTCCCAGCCAGCGAACCTCTCGCAGAAACTAAAGCCCATCCGAATTAACAAACGACTCATCGTGGCCATGGCATCCATCCAAGGCAAACGAATACAGGCGACAGTGGACGCAGGAGCGACGCGAAGTTTCGTGAGTAGAACGTTCGCGGAAAAACTAGTGGGGAAGAGGTCGTTTGAGAAAGCAGAGATTGATATTCGCATGGCGGACGGGACAGCCAGGAAAGTGGCCGAATGTACCACACTAGAAGCTTCTTTGGGAACTGGTACATGCGAGTTGTCCTTCCTTATTTTGACAGAAGTCCTCGACGACTTGCTCCTTGAGATGTATTTTCTGTGCTAAATAGGAGCGACACTCTCCTTCGGAGGCGAGACCGTGACTTTGGGGCCGACGGACAAGCATGAGGTGCTGAATGAGGCAGACATTTGTACATCAGCACAAGAATGAGGTCCTAAACAACCGGAGGACATCGAGAGTTTTCTTCAGGAGGAAATGAAGAAATTTGAAACCCTGAAAGGTGTCTCCAATATTACCGAGCACAAAATAGTGCTGCGTGACGAGCGCCCTATAAAACGGTGATACTTCCCGAGAAATACGACGATGCAGGCTGTCATCGACAAAGAGATTGACGAACTCCTAGAGAAGGCTTGTATAGAACCCTCAAGCAGTCCATACAGCGCAGCAATCGTGTTGGTGAGAAAGAAGTCTGGTGAATGGCAATTGTGCGTAGACTACCGCCAGATGAACGCTCAATCGATTCCAGATGCGTACTCTATTCGAGAATTCAGCATATTTTGGAGCGGCTGCGAGATACAAAATATATCAGTAGTCTTGACTTAAAGAGCGGGTACGGCAGATTCCAATGGCGGAGAACAGTAAGGAGTATACGGCATTTACTGTACCTGGCAGAGGACTCTTCCAGTGGCGGGTGATGCTCTTCGGGCTACACTCAGCTCCAGCCACATTTTAGCGAGCCCTGGACCAGGTTATCGTTCCCGATTTGGAGCCTAGAGCTTTCGCCTACCTGGTCGACATAATTGTCACAGGTTCGTCCGCAAGAGCACATTGCGAATCTTCGGGAGGTTTTCCGGCGTTTGATAAGGCAGATTCTGTCACCGTGACTATACCAAGTCACCGTGACTGTACAGAATCTGGCCCTGATTGTTATTTTGTTGTGTTCGTAATTGTCAGGACAAGGTTTGCATGAAAGAAAATTTCAAATAGGGCCAGATGCTGTATAGTCACGGTGACTTGAGACGAAGCTTTCGTCTCAAGTCACTACGTCATAGTCACGGCATTCTGAAAGACGAAAATTTATGTACATGCATTTATGTATTATTATGCATTTATGTATATTGCAACTGCCGTGAATTAAGAATATTTAAGTGGACATTTTTAATCACTCAATAAAATTGTTTTTTTGTGCAAATATCTGACGTAGGAACAAAGCTAAACTGGAAAATTATCGAAAGAAAAATTTCAAGATATAAATATACCCGATATCTTATTTTATTTCGCTCAGTTTGAATTATCTATATTTTTATATTCTACCTTGTCCAACACTGAAAACAGCTTTTTTTCTGTATGCTTGTGGTTCTAGCTTCCGATATATAGACATTTTCCGCAGATGTCTCTGCTAAAAGTTCATAAAATGCTTTGTCCATCATTTTCGATTGCAGTGCTACTGAACTTGGTGATGTAAGTGGTGGTCGGTTCGCCGCTAGTGTCTTCCTGCCTTCTAATTGCTTTCCCTCCTACATCGTAGGAGAAACCGATGGCGAAGCCGATGCTCATAAAAGCAAAATGCTTGCAACGGTTTTCTCCAAAGTGATTGAAGGGCCGCCACCCACCTCAGCCTTTTTAACAAAATTTCTTTAACAAATCTATTTTTCTACTGCTCACAGATACCTTCTCCTTCCTTGCATACAGCAAAATGAAACTGATAACGCGAAATAATGAATGGCGACATAATTGCACTTCTAATTACATATCCATATGCAGACAGAAAGGGTGCTTGTGAGGCTAATGAATGATCCGAGAGAACGAAAATTAACCGAAAAAACCACAAGCACTTGGTTAAAATTTGACCGAGCCTGCGTCGCAGATTCATTTTAGTTACCACACATGAATTTCGTTTCATTAAAAACAAACAAACCTCCTGACGGCAGCCTTTTCTTTACCAGCGGCAGCTGGGTACGCCAGCTTTCGTCTTTCAGAATACACATTTCTTACGACAAAAGACGAAAGCTCTTTGCAGAGACGTTAGTCTCGTCTTACAGAATATCAAAAGACGAAAATCAGCTGATTTTAGGACGAAAGTAGACGAAATCAGACGAAAGTGACTGTACAGAATCTGGCCCTCAGCCATACAAGTTTGTGTGTATGCGACGACTTGACATAGCATAGCACTAATGTCAAAATGCTTTTAAGCCGAGTAGAATGACAGCTGAAATCATAAATAATCAGCATAATCAGCATAATAAAATTATGCCGCAGTAGGCATCCCAGTACAATTTTTCCGTGCTTTCTGGGCTGCATTCAATTACTGATCTCAAAACACGCCACGTCAGGATGCCAAAACTATTTCCAATATTTCGGCTCTCTCTTGAGAGTCTGTAATTGAAAATATCTTTATTTGAAGGCAATTGTCACATCAGTTGTGATGTGACCGTGGGTGGATGTTACTCCCCACCACAATTCATTTTTCGAGTCGAGTGCTCGCGAAAAAATAATTAACATAAAAACCGACCATCCACAAGCAAACACATTTACACCATAATAAAATAGAATCACAGTGCACATAACCCAAACCAATATAACTTATAAACATGCAACAATAATAAAATTAAACAAATTCAGTCTAACGGAATGCGGAGAACCAAACGAGGGGCTTATTTATGCTCTCCGCAGTAAATCTCAGCATTTCGTTTGTTTTTACTTCTCCTCCTTCTTCCTGGTCCCGTCAGGTGTGCTGGCGGCTGTGAGTGCACCGTGGGCTGAAGCGCGGCAAGATAAAGGCATAACACTTGTCTCGTCGTGTTTTGCTTTGCTTGCGACGTACGCGTGGCCGCTTGTACAGCTGATGTTACACTTCCTTACAGTGGGTGGTGATGACAGGATTCCGCTAATGTACGTGGCTTGAGGGCGAATTTTTTCGCGGTCCATGCGCATATTTGTACCCACCATGCGCATATTTGCTTTGCTTGCGTCGTACGCGTGGCTGCTTGTACGGCTGATCTTACACTTCGCTACAGTGGGCGGCGATGACAAAATTCCGCATAGACTCCACTAATGTACGTGGCTTGAGGGCGAATTTCTTCGCGGTCTATGCGCATATTTGTACTCACCAACCGCATATAGTAGCACTGGGTGAGACCCAGGTGTCTGAGGGTGCAGATCCACTGGACTTTCACATGCCGGGGTACCATCTACTGCCATTATTTTTACCTCACAGAGGCCTCACCTTATACATTCGCAGTGATGTTGCGTACCAGTGTCAGCAACACCTTTGCACGTCGGATGCCGAATTTAGCTCCATGTGGGTTAAGTTCAAAATCCAGTCGCACATCCTGCACTTCTGCTTCATTTATAGAAGCCCGGGTCTAGGGAGGCTGCCAACTTTTGATAAACTGGACAGTCTCTCTGATTCGATCTCTAAAATTCTGGAATCATATCTGAACAGTGAAATTGTTGTTGCTGGTGATTTCAATGTTCATAATTCCAATTGGCTACGTCATTCGAGTCACACGACACCCGAGGGTTTGTATGTTGAGTTATTTGCTGAGTCTAATAATTTGACTCAATTAGTGAAGGAACCACTTTCCCTGCGTTGATGGGCAAAACCAAAATATTCTGGACCTTTTTCTAACTTCACATCACAGCAAGTATGATGTGAATGTTCTTGCACCTCTTGGTAATTCGGACCACGCTACAATTTCTGCTATCTTCCCATATTCTAGTCTTCAATCCGCTCACCAGCCAGCTCCGAAGCGGAAAGTGTGGCTTTATGAGAAGGCTAATTGGGATGCGCTGAACTGCTTTTTCAGCCGTTTCAATTGGCAATTGTGTTTCAGAGATAGAAACGTAAATGCTGCAGCAAAATTGGTAGAAAATATAATTTTATTTGGTATGAGGTCTTTCATACCCTATAAAAGAATTTCCATTAAACCAAAAGACCATTCCTGGTTTAATGCGACTTGCAGACAAGCAGTCAGGTCTAAAGAGGAAGCATTTAGGAATTGGCGTTTAAATAAAACTGCTGATACTAAACTGCTGCGCAATCAGGCCAGAAATAGGTGCAATGCCACTCTAAGTCGCGAAAAAGTTCTTTACGAGCAGCGCCTTAGACGCAGAGTTCTTGAATACCATAAGGGTAGCAAGAACTTTTGGTCGTTTGTGGGGAGGGTGAAAAATCAGACGAAATCGTCTATTCCAACTCTCCTTAAGGACGATCAGATCTTCACTCACTCGGTAAGGTTGTTGCTTTGGATATCTCCAAGGCATTTGACCGAGTGTGGCATAAAGCACTCGTGTCTAAACTGGCTGCTTATGGTGTCGGTAATACATTCACTCGATGGATATCGAGTTTCCTCAGCGGCCGTTCTATTCGGGTTGTGATAGACGGTCTTGCAACTGAAGAGCACTCCATTAATACTGGAGTTCCGCAGGGTTCGGTCCTGTCTCCGACACTTTTTCTTATTTTCATCAATGACCTTCTGTCATTGACATCAAACCCCGTCTACTCGTTTGCTGATGACAGCAGCATTTGTCATTCATAATCATTCTCCAGGCGTCCTTCTATTCTGGAGATCATTGAAAAACGCAGAATTATGAATGCGTTTAGCGGGTGACAATTTCCACCTCTAAATGTGGGTGGTGTGGATATTAATGAGTCGGAGGCTCTTGATGTTCTGGGCATGTCAATCCAATGCGATCTTCGTTGGAACGATCACATTTTTAACATGTAGAAAGGAGCAGCCAAGTGCTTAAGCTTTCTTAAGCGGTGTAAGAAATACTTCACTCCAACCGATCTTCGTTGTAGCTACACCACCTATATCCGTCCGAAAATGGAGTACAATTCGTATATTTGGTCGGGAGCTTCGAAAACATATCTTCAGCTTCTGGACCGTATACAAGGTCGTGCAATAAAACTTATAGGGGTCAGTAGGGTATCCAGCTCTATTGAAACCTTGGAGCGTCGTCGTGATGTAGGGTGTGTATCAATATTTTACCCTTACTTTCATGGTAAATGTTCCTCTAAAGTAGCCGGCCTGATTCCTCCGGTTCAGGTATTTAGCAGAACTACTCGGCTTTCCAGAGCGGTGCACCCCTTTTATGTCGCGATTCCGTTCCAACGAACCGCGCATTGCCGTGGGAATTCGTTTTTCGGTCGCGTCATTAGATTGTGGAATAGTCTCCCTGTGAATGTCTTCCCGCCCACTTACAGCGTCGAATCCTTTAAGCGAGGTACAAACCGTCACTACTCCCTCTTTCCCCCCTTCCCACTAACCAGCCAACCCTTCGGAACCAACAAATGCTGTGCATGGATAGGGGGCATCTCCTGAGCTTGGTTTCATCTGCCATAAAAAAAAATAAATAAATCGTATTCCGCGACAGGAACGTGTAAAGTGCGGAAATACCGCATCTCCCAAAAAAATAGGGGAAACATTCATTGGAGCCATCCGATAATGTGACATTTGTTTTTCTTACATTTCACACCTTTCTTACATTTCACACCTTTACTTAATTTTACAACTACAGTGAACTCTCCCTAACTTGAACACCCTTCAACTTGAACTATCCAATAACTTGGACACCAGTTTTAGTCCATTGCGTATTCCGTAACTTGAACAAAAATATTTTCATGACTCTGTAACTTGAACACTTCTTTATAACAGATCGGTTTATACATTTAGAGAAATGTCCATACAGGCTACAGTAATAAAAATTAAATAAGAATAATTTGCGAATATGCGCGATATAAGACGCGTAATAAAAATATGCGCGAAACTGCTCTTAAAAATTTGATATGTAGATCAAAACAAACACCTATAACAAAATATTTTACGTAAATGTTTAAAAAAATGTATAAATAAATGTTTATTTTGTTAAATCTTGTTTATTTTGCTAAGTAGTGTTCTTCTGACTTTATTTTAGTATATATCTTAAGTTTTAATATATACCCTATAGCTTGAATTAATCGATAACTTGAACAGCCGTGGCATTTTTGTGTTCCAGTTAAGGCGAGTTCACTGTATACATCATTACACAGTACCTTATTACTAGTATTTTTAATGCTAGTCAAATTAACAAACATGAAAATTTTTAATTAAACATAGCACTTCAAGCTCGCCGCATTTACGAAACACGGCTTAACTTATATATGCTCTCAATGGCATTTTCTTTTTATATCACTATCAATTTATAATGGCTATCACTACGATCGACTTCGAAAGGTAAAGATGTTTGTTTTTAAAATCTCTTTCCCATTTCCTTACTAATCCTCCTCACGCGCCCCACCACCCCCCAACCACAAGGTGCTCCTATTCGTCATGACTATGACAGCTGATGGCATATAATCCCGGTTTGAGGGCCAGCGACAATAATTTTCTGCGGAGCCACGGGGAAATACTCATGGCTGCCTAAATATCGGACATTTTAACGCCCAAAGCATCGTAGCGTTTCGTCCGAAACCTGGCTAGTAGTAGGAATATGCGAGTTCTGGACCAAATGGCACGCCTGTGTATTTCGGCGGTGCCACCTCCGAATGGAGCGCTGTGTGTGTAAGAGTGAGAAAGAGGATTGAAGGCCAGCGGCTAGCGGCTAGCGGCTGGCGGCCGGACAGACGATCAGTCGGTCGGTTGGTGAGATGGTGGGGAAGAAGAGGGAGAGGGAGGGGAAAGATGTGTGTTATGGTATGTGAGTATTGGGAGAGCAGCAGCGGTAAGATGCTTTTCGAAGGGAGAGGGAGGGGAGAGACGTGCTTTGTGGTATGTGAGTATTGGGGAGGGCAGCAGCGGCAAGATGCTTGCCTTTGGAATTGTTGTTGTAGTAGGATATCATATTAAGATTTTTATGAGTCAAGCGACTGTGGGAATGTGTGTGGGGGGCAGCTTGCTAAGCAGAGGCTTCGTAAGCAGAAGCTGCCTAAGCAGAAGTGTGTTGTAGTTGTTTTTTATTTAATTGCTTCGCTTTTGAGTCGCCGCCCCAGAAGCGTAGTGAAATTTAATGTAAACATAAAGTGAACGGATCGAACTGTAGCTTCGCGTGATCTGGAGCGTGGGGCTGCCTAAGCAGAGGCTGCGTAAGCAGAAGTACTGTTGTAGTTGTTGTTGTTTATTTAATTGCTTGGGACCGAACTGCGGCTTGACTCGAATTTGCTGGAATTAAAGTAATGCAAACATTTCCGAAGAATGCAATGAAATTAGGCGGAACTGAGCCGAACATGATTGAACATATTCAGATTTTTTATATCAATTTCGTTTTTGTTGGCATGCTTCTTCCTCTTTTTTTTTATTTTAGAAGGGTTCAGCTGGGAGTATAAAGGACTTAAAATGTATAATCAGACTTCATTCAGTATTTGGATATTGAAGTGTGAAGTCGCTTGTGTTTTACTTGTGTCTAATAAAATTGTGCAGTAATAAAAAAAGAAAATATTTGATTTTTATCAAAAATTAAAGTAAGATTAAAAAGATTTTAAAAAAAGTACAAAATTTTTAAAATTATAAAGTGCACGCAACATTTTGAAAGTCAAGACAATATTTTGAAAGTGAAAGAAAAACTTGGAAAAGTTTTTGGAAAGTGCGCAGAACATTTTCAAAATCAAGACAATATTTTGAAAATGAAAAACTTGGAGAAGATTTTGGAAAGTGCGCAGAACATTTTGAAAGTTAAGACAATATTTTAAAAGTGAAAAAAAACTTAAATGAAAAGATTTTTGGAAAAATCAAGACAATATTTTGAAAGTGAAAAACTTGGAAGAGATTTTGGAAAGTGCATACTACATTTTGAAACTCAAGACAACATTTTGAAAGTCAAGACAATATTTTGAAAGTGAAAAACTTGGAAAAACATTTTGAAAGTCAAGACAATATTTTGAAAGTGAAAAACATGGAAAAACATTTTAAAAAAGTTAAAAACATTTTGAAAGTCAAGATAATATTTTGAAAGTGAAAAACTTGGAAAAACATTTTAAAAAAGTTAAAAACATTTTAAAAAGCGAAATAAAACTCTAAAACTTTAAATAGAAGTCTTCAACAACAACTACAACACCAACAACAACTACAACACCAACAACAACAACTATAACACCAATAATAAGGAAAAACTACAAATAAGGAAAACCACATTATTTTCGAGGTAAGTAAATTTATATAAAATACCTATAATAAAATAGTATCTAAAAAATATTAATTAATAGTTGAAAGTATTTATTTTTGTATGTTTAATATATTCCTTTAATTTACAGAATATACAACAATAACATCAACAACAACATAAACAACAGCAGAAACAACAACAACATCAACATCGCCTCCACCGTCACCGCCACCACCACTACTACCATGGCTGCCAACGACAACAGCAACAACAGCATGAACAACACCACCATTTCCAATATTATGAAAGGCTCTACTTGTAGCGAGTGTGGTCAGATGTTTTCTGAAAAGCGCAGCTTAAAACGACACATTGAGTCGAAACACGAGAAGCAGACATTCGATTGCAGCGAATGTGGTACAAAATTTGCACGACGTGACAACCTTCAGAGGCATAATACAAAATTTCACTCTCATTCATCATCATCGTCAGTAGCAACAGCAGGTATATGCTGAGTATGTGAAAATAACTAATGATGATGAAATTATTGTTGAAATTAAATCATTTCAATCAAAAATGATAGTGGTTAACCAGGCCGAAGAGTTGGCTAACATATATAATGATATGCACGACCAGCTACGGAAGGAAATGTCCGAGTTCCAGGAAAGGGACAGTGGCTGGTCGTTGATTAAAATATGCCACTTGGAGGTTAATGTTAACCAATATCGGCCTCTGAAGGGATCGTCGTACATCCCACTCCCGAAGAAGCTGCAGGAGAAGCATGCGTGTGTCAATGTCAAAAATGACGACGCATTCTGCTTCAAGTGGGCAATAATATCGGCCATATGTCCCTCAACACATCACACGGATAGACCACATCACACGGATATTAATAATATTGAAGAGCCTGTAATAATATTGGAGAATGGTGTGTCGTTAAATTTCAACGCACTAACGTTCCCACTACCGTTAAATCAAGTCTCCCGATTCGAAGCAATAAATTCAAACATCAGTATAAATGTGTTTGGATATGATGAGGAGATCGGGAGCATCGTGGGACCTTATTACTCCACCAAGCAGGAGAAGTCCTCCCACATAAACCTGCTGCTGGTTCAGGTGGAGGAGCGGTCCCACTACGTGTGGATAAAGAGCATGTCAAGGTAATTTAAATTAAAACTTATGATTAATGATTTTCATAACACTAATTTTGTGTTTTTACTCTTTTTCTTTACAGATTTTTTGTTTTTTTTATTTTTTTTTATAGCAGATAGAACCAAACTCAGGGGATGCCCCCTATCCATGCAAAGCATTCTTTGGTTTAGAAGGGAAAAGGTTAGTGGGAAGGGGAAAAGGTTAGTGGGAAGGGGAAAAGTGGGAGTAGTGTCGATTTACACCTCTTTTAAAAGCATTGACGTTATAAGTGGGTGGGAAAACATGCGCAGGGAGACTATTCCACAACTTAACTGCGCGACCGAAAAACGAATTCTCGCGGTAGTGGGTAGTGCGTTGGAACGGGATCGAGACGTAAAAGCGGTGCACCGCTCTGGAAAGCCGAGTAGATCTGTTGAATACCCGAACCGAAGAAATCAGGCTGGCTACTTCAAAGGAACAATTACCATTAAAGTAACGGTAAAATAAGGTTACACACCCCACATCCCGACGACATCCCAAGGTTTCAATAGAGCTGGATACCCTACTGTCCCCTATAAATTTTATCGCACGACCTTGTATATGGTCCAGAAGCTGAAGATACGTTTTCGAAGCTCCCGACCAAATATGCGAGTTGTACTCCATTTCCGGCCGCATATAAGTGGTGTAGACACAACGAAGGTCGGTTGGAGTGAAGTATTTCCTGCACCGCTTTAAAAAGCCTAAGCCCTTGGCTGCTTCTTTCGACACATCAAAAATGTGATCGTTCCAACGAAGATCGCATTGTATTGACATGCCCAGAACATCAAGAGCCTCCGACTCATTAATATCCACACCACCCATATTTAAAGGTGGAAAGTTGTCGCCCGCCAGACGTCTGTGGGTCAACAAACAGCATTGGGTCTTCCGCAAATTAAAATCGACCCGATTCGCTCGAACCCACTCATGGATTTTGTTAAGGTCGGATTGGAGTGTGTCATTCATAATTCTGCATTTTCTAGTGATCTCCAGAATAGAGGGACGCCTGGAGAATGAATATGAATGACAAATGCTGCTGTCATCAGCAACCGAGTAGACGGGGTTTGATGTCAATGACAGAAGGTCTTTGATAAAAATGAGAAAAAGTGTAGGAGACAGGACCGAACCCTACGGAACTCCAGCATTAATGGAGTGCTCTTCGGAAGCAAAGCCGTCTATCATAACCCGAATAGAACGGCCGCTGAGGAAACTCGATATCCATCGAGTGAATGTATTACCGACACCATAAGCAGCCAGTTTAGACACAAGTGCTTTATGCCACACTCGGTCAAATGCCTTGGAGATATCCAAAGCAACAACCTTACTCTCACCGAATTGGTGAACACAGCTGTTCCACCGCTCAGTGAGGAACGCCATCAAATCGCCTGTGGAGCGGTGAGCACGGAAACCGTACTGGCGATCGCTGACCAATTGGTTGCTCTCCAGATACCTCATCAGGTTAAAATTTATAATGCTCTCCATAACTTTGGAGAGCATTGAACAGATTGCTATGGGCCGGTAATTGGCAGGATTCATAGCTTCACCTTTTTTAGGAACTGGCTGCACATTGGCAATCTTCCAGGAAGTAGGAAAAACTCCTGAAGTGAACGATAAATTAAACAGATTGCGCAATGGGCGAGCCAGTGTTGAGGCGCACTTTCTCAACACGTGGGCTGAAATGCCATCCGGTCCTGAGGATTTATTTACGGTGAGGTTTACAAGCACTCTTTTAACAGCTCGCGTTCGAAAATGCATCTCAGGCATAGCATGAGATACACGATCGACCGCGGGCAGTGGTGGGTAGGCTCTCAAAGGGTGGCTCTCAGTGGTGGTAGGCTCAGGAAGAGAGCAGTTTTCAGCAAACATTTTAGCTAATAAGTTTGCCTTATCAACCGAGTGAGTGAAGATCTGATCATCCTTGAGGAGAGTTGGAATGGACGACCGCATCTGATTCTTCACTCTCCCCACGAACGACCAAAAGTTCTTGCTACCCTTATGGTATTCAAGAACTCTGCGTCTAAGGCGCTGTTCGTAAAGAACTTTTTCGCGCTTTAGAGTGGCATTGCACCTTTTTCTGGCCTGATTGCGCAGCAATTTAGTATCAGCAGTTTTGTTTAAACACCAATTCCTAAATGCTTCCTCTTTAGACCTGACTGCTTATCAGGTCAAACACTGGCGTTGTTTGGTCGTTTTCGAACATTTGATGTTTTTCCCGTTATCAATGCCACTAAACTGAATTCCAGTATCAACGGCTTGATAGCTGGGTATTAAAAATTGACCATCTAATTCCAAAATATCTGTATCTCCATCTGAGTTGTCAGTCAAAAGGGCTCTTTCGGAGATATTTCCTTTTGTTTCTGAAGGCGTTAATTGATTTTTAATAAATGACATCAAGTCATAATACTTAAATTTTACAGCAATCGAGGGTTTTCGTGCAAGAGAACCAGATGGTGTTTTCGGTTCATTTTTTAAAGCTCGCCGATATTGGTCCTTTAAATATTTCCACATTCCTCAACATGAAAATATTAACATATACATATATACTGAACTTGCGTTTAGTTTTCGAATGGGAGAAAGTACGATAAGAAATATTATTAAAGAAACATGCAAAGCAATGGGGTCAAAACTATATCCTATACATTTGCAAATGCCCTCCGCAGAGTCACTTTTAAAAATAGCGGACATCTATTACAAAAATTGTGATTTCCTCAACTGCAATCGATGGAAAACATTGCAAAATACGATGTCCTCCAAAAGTCGGTAACCGCATACTATTTCTTGTAAATAGTATGCAAATCCTTCCCACATTCTATCCGAAACAACGCTATTATAATAATTTTTTCCCGCCATATTCCATAGTGCTGGTCGAATGCATACTTCACTATTTAAAATGTCGCAGTCCATGTTCACTTCTCGAAAAATCAATTACGTCTGTCGCTTTCTACAAGCGTAATATTCAAACAAGCCCACTCTACGCTACGCTACGCTTTCAGTATTCGCAGAATCACAACAGTGGAACAATGGTTTTGAAAAAACGCTCACTTACGCTACGCTCTTAGTCTGCGCGAGATCTTACGTCTTTCTGTCATTTTCTACTTGTAATGTTTGCTATTTTCTTCGTGTTGATTTATGGATATAAGCACAAATATCCTGAAACAAATTTTATATTAGGTCTCTTTTCTTCGCATTGATTTTTGTATACCAACTCTGCTGGCAAGTTTCCAGGTTTGAAGTATTTTAAGTATAGTATTTATTTAAATAATTTTTTAAAATGTAAAGATTTTTCAGCGAAAACTTGATGTATTACCTGGCAAATATGCTGCTATCATAACGAAAATAGCAGTTATTTTTATTATCAATATCTTAAAAATTGGTTGGAAGTACAATTCATATTTTGTGACAAATTTAATAAAAAGAAATAGTTTCTAAATATTATATCATAAACCATTAAAAAGCCATCTAAATATTGTATTATATTATAAACCATTAAATAATTAAATTATTGTTAAAATTTATATTTCAATTATTATTAAAATTTAATTAATATTAAAAACTAGATGCACCCGGCCACGCGAGCCACAGCTCAATTTCGTTAAATTGAAAAGTTCTGTAACTTGATAGACTTGACAGAATTGCAGTACTCAACATTACAATGCGTTTTGAAAGCAGTGGCGAATACGAGACAATCCACCTATTGTCGACTACATCCTTATTTTTTACTTTCAACGTTAAACATCACAGAGCGACGACGATAAAGGGGGTAACTGTCGTTGCCTGTCATTGTGTCAGTTAAGAAAACACGTGGATAACGTTTTGAGCATTTGTTTTCGATCATGCAAGGTGATTCCCTGTTGTGATCGCCACATGGTCCATGAATCATATTCGTCGTTACTACTGCATACAATTCTGGATCTGTTTCTGGATCAGGAATATTTGCGCACGTATGTCATTGCATTTCAATATGTGATTGTCTTCGTTTCGACGAATTATCAAACGATATGCATAAAAGTTCATTGAGCTGAGCTTTTTGTTTGATTCTTGACCTACAAATATGAATAATAAAATTTGGTTAGGAATTGAATGGTTAATGGATTAATCATCTTGATCGAAAAATTATGTCCATCCTCTCCGCGACTAAATAGCAACGGGTATTGTAACGCATCAAACGAACGATGTGTTTCGCAAATACGCTGAAGGTTCTCACCATTGCGACGTCTAATCACTATATCGCGATCATCCGAAGGCATTATTTCTCGTGCAGTCTTGAACAATTTGACCAATTGATTATGTTCGTGTAAGAGTTGTTGTAGCTGCGCAATGTCTCGCTTTACCGCAGTATTGATGGCACAACGCCGATTAATTTCATCATAAGAATTTCCAAGGAAATAAATTTGAAGAAATTGTGATTATTCACGGCGGGCAACAATGCTCCTGCACGATGGTGAATTTGTCTTTGAATATATAAAATCAAACAAAATTTCTTGAGTTTGTTTGATGTTTTCCTTCGTTGAAGCTCTTTAGTAAATCTGTAATATTTGCTTTCGAAAAAGAATTTACCTTAAAAGTAGGGTTAATGCCTCGTGTTTTGATAATATTCGCCCCAAATGAAGTCATTTGGTAGGAACTGTTATACTTTTGTATGTTATCCAAGAAATGCTTCGATCGAGTATATTCGCCAGAAAGCAATGATGCCAATGGCTATGGTGGCGGTGTCAATTGTGGTAATTTTACCTTTCCGCTCGCACAACATATTCCTGGAGGTTCCTGTCGGCACCTCAAAGCATTGCAATATTGACAAACAGTGCTCATTGTACCGAAGTTGGCCATATCCGCTGCGTAATCGACTGTTGGATCGTACATGAACGCCAAACGTTCGTTAATGATTGTGTCGGTTTTATGTGTTTTGTCGAATTTCAAAATTATTTCGAGCGTTAGCTTATACTGAGCGAGTCCGACTTGATCCAATACGTTGTTCCGGAGTCATAATTGATCGGCCTTGTGAAATTCTTACACGATTTTCTTCCAAACGGTGTCTGCGTTCTTCATCTGTCTCATTCACACGATGGTTACTTGTTCGAGCTGAGTTACGCATATGTCGACCGATATTTCGACGTCTAATTGGTGGCATTTTAAACCGCAAAACAAAAATAAAAATAGTAAATCATCACGAACTTATATGACCACAGTAAACAAAAACACAAAATTATCACGCACTGATCACTGATAATAATTATTTGAACTTTTTTTAAATATACTATGTATGCCAGAAAGATATATTACTATCATTAGTATTTGTATATCATATCAAAAATTGTAATTTTTTAATCTCATATATTTTTTTTCATTTTAATTTTTATTTTTCTAAAATTTGATGGGACAGCACAACTGATGTAAAATGTTTTTTTTTCTAATATTTTTTTTACTGAAGTGTTAGTTTCATACAAATAAAAATACCAATTGACTTTTCCGTTCGATTTTCTCAAAATTTTCTTTCATGAAAACCTTGTCCTGACAATTACGAACACAACAAAATAACAATCAGGGCCAGATTCTGTCACCGTGATTGTTTTTTTGTGCAAATATCTGACGTAGGAACAAAGCTAAACTGAAAAATTATCGAAAGAAAAATTTCAAGATATAAATATACTCGATATCTTATTTTATTTCGCTGAGTTTGAATTATCTGTATTTTTATATTCTACCTTGTCCAACACTGAAAACAGCTTTTTTTCTGTATGCTTGTGGTTCTAGCTTCCGATATATAGACATTTTCCGCAGATGTCTCTGCTAAAAGTTCATAAAATGCTTTGTCCATCATTTTCGATTGCAGTGCTACTGAACTTGGTGATGTAAGTGGTGGTCGGTTCGCCGCTAGTGTCTTCCTGTCTTCTAATTGCTATCCCTCCTACATCGTAGGAGAAACCATTGGCGAAGCCGATGCTCATAAAAGCAAAATGCTTGCAACGGTTTTCTCCAAAGTGATTGAAGGGCCGCCACCCACCTCAGCCTTTTTAACAAAATTTCTTTAACAAATATATTTTTCTACTGCTCACAGATACCTCTCGTCTTACAGAATATCAAAAGACGAAAATCAGCTGATATAGTTTGTGTGTATGCGACGACTTGACATAGCATAGCACTAATGTCAAAATGCTTTTAAGCCGAGTAGAATGACAGCTGAAATCATAAATAATCAGCATAATCAGCATAATAAAATTATGCCGCAGTAGGCATCCCAGTACAATTTTTCCGTGCTTTCTGGGCTGCATTCAATTACTGATCTCAAAACACGCCACGTCAGGATGCCAAAACTATTTCCAATATTTCGGCTCTCTCTTGAGAGTCTGTAATTGAAAATATCTTTATTTGAAGGCAATTGTCACATCAGTTGTGATGTGACCGTGGGTGGATGTTACTCCCCACCACAATTCATTTTTCGAGTCGAGTGCTCGCGAAAAAATAATTAACATAAAAACCGACCATCCACAAGCAAACACATTTACACCATAATAAAATAGAATCACAGTGCACATAACCCAAACCAATATAACTTATAAACATGCAACAATAATAAAATTAAACAAATTCAGTCTAACGGAATGCGGAGAACCAAACGAGGGGCTTATTTATGCTCTCCGCAGTAAATCTCAGCATTTCGTTTGTTTTTACTTCTCCTCCTTCTTCCTGGTCCCGTCAGGTGTGCTGGCGGCTGTGAGTGCACCGTGGGCTGAAGCGCGGCAAGATAAAGGCATAACACTTGTCTCGTCGTGTTTTGCTTTGCTTGCGACGTACGCGTGGCCGCTTGTACAGCTGATGTTACACTTCCTTACAGTGGGTGGTGATGACAGGATTCCGCTAATGTACGTGGCTTGAGGGCGAATTTTTTCGCGGTCCATGCGCATATTTGTACCCACCATGCGCATATTTGCTTTGCTTGCGTCGTACGCGTGGCTGCTTGTACGGCTGATCTTACACTTCGCTACAGTGGGCGGCGATGACAAAATTCCGCATAGACTCCACTAATGTACGTGGCTTGAGGGCGAATTTCTTCATATAGTAGCACTGGGTGAGACCCATGTGTCTGAGGGTGCAGATCCACTGGACTTTCACATGCCGGGGTACCATCTACTGCCATTATTTTTACCTCACAGAGGCCTCACCTTATACATTCGCAGTGATGTTGCGTACCAGTGTCAGCAACACCTTTGCACGTCGGATGCCGAATTTAGCTCCATGTGGGTTAAGTTCAAAATACAGTCGCACATCCTGCACTTCTGCTTCATTTATAGAAGCCCGTGTCTAGGGAGGCTGCCAACTTTTGATAAACTGGACAGTCTCTCTGATTCGATCTCTAAAATTCTGGAATCATATCTGAACAGTGAAATTGTTGTTGCTGGTGATTTCAATGTTCATAATTCCAATTGGCTACGTCATTCGAGTCACACGACACCCGAGGGTTTGTATGTTGAGTTATTTGCTGAGTCTAATAATTTGACTCAATTAGTGAAGGAACCAACGCACTTTCCCTGCGTTGATGGTCAAAACCAAAATATTCTGGACCTTTTTCTAACTTCACATCACAGCAAGTATGATGTGAATGTTCTTGCACCTCTTGGTAATTCGGACCACGCTACAATTTCTGCTATCTTCCCATATTCTAGTCTTCAATCCGCTCACCAGCCAGCTCCGAAGCGGAAAGTGTGGCTTTATGAGAAGGCTAATTGGGATGCGCTGAACTGCTTTTTCAGCCGTTTCAATTGGCAATTGTGTTTCAGAGATAGAAACGTAAATGCTGCAGCAATTTTCCGACAATTCTTTTTATGTTTATTGGTCCGAACATGATGGGCCCAATCTTTTTGTGAGACATTTTCGTTGCAGTTGGGGCAACGAATATGAGTTGGTAATAATGATGATGCTGTTGATGTTGAAGACTGAGGATTGGTTGAATACGCTGCTGTTGCTACTGATGATGATGATGAATGAGAGTGAAATTTTGTATTATGCCTCTGAAGGTTGTCACGTCGTGCAAATTTTGTACCACATTCGCTGCAATCGAATGTCTGCTTCTCGTGTTTCTACTCAATGTGTCGTTTTAAGCTGCGCTTTTCAGAAAACATCTGACCACACTCGCTACAAGTAGAGCCTTTCATAATATTGGAAATGGTGGTGTTGTTCATGCTGTTGTTGCTGTTGTCGTTGGCAGCCATGGTAGTAGTGGTGGTGGCGGTGACGGTGGAGGCGATGTTGATGTTGTTGTTGTTTCTGCTGTTGTTTATGTTGTTGTTGATGTTATTGTTGTATATTCTGTAAATTAAAGGAATATATTAAACATACAAATCTACAGACTACAGAAAAAGAAAATATTAAATATATTCGTATAATATTATTTTATATTTCTAAAAATTTTTGTATTATTAATATAATTATAATTATACTTGTAAATACTTTCAACTATTAATTAATATTTTTTAGAGACTATTTTATTATAGGTATTTTATATAAATTTACTTACCTCGAAAATAATGTGGTTTTCCTTATTTGTAGTTTTTCCTTATTATTGGTGTTATAGTTGTTGTTGTTGGTGTTGTAGTTGTTGTTGGTGTTGTAGTTGTTGTTGAAGACTTCTATTTAAAGTTTTAGAGTTTTATTTCGCTTTTTAAAATGTTTTTAACTTTTTTAAAATGTTTTTCCAAGTTTTTCACTTTCAAAATATTGTCTTGACTTTCAAAATGTTTTTAACTTTTTTAAAATGTTTTTCCATGTTTTTCACTTTCAAAATATTGTCTTGACTTTCAAAATGTTTTTCCAAGTTTTTCACTTTCAAAATATTGTCTTGACTTTCAAAATGTTGTCTTGAGTTCCAAAATGTAGTATGCACTTTCCAAAATCTCTTCCAAGTTTTTCACTTTCAAAATATTGTCTTGATTTTTCCAAAAATCTTTTCATTTAAGTTCTTTTTCACTTTTAAAATATTGTCTTAACTTTCAAAATGTTCTGCGCACTTTCCAAAATCTTCTCCAAGTTTTTCATTTTCAAAATATTGTCTTGATTTTGAAAATGTTCTGCGCACTTTCCAAAATCTTTTCCAAGTTTTTCACTTTCAAAATATTGTCTTGACTTTCAAAATGTTGTGTGCACTTTATAATTTTAAAAATTTTGTACTTTTTTTAAAATCTTTTTAATCTTACTTTAATTTTTGATAAAAATCAAATATTTTCTTTTTTTATTACTGCACAATTTTATTAGACACAAGTAAAACACAAGCGACTTCACACTTCAATATCCAAATACTGAATGAAGTCTGATTATACATTTTAAGTCCTTTATACTCCCAGCTGAACCCTTCTAAAATAAAAAAAAAAGAGGAAGAAGCATGCCAACAAAAACGAAATTGATATAAAAAATCTGAATATGTTCAATCATGTTCGGCTCAGTTCCGCCTAATTTCATTGCATTCTTCGGAAATGTTTGCATTACTTTAATTCCAGCAAATTCGAGTCAAGCCGCAGTTCGGTCCCAAGCAATTAAATAAACAACAACAACTACAACAGTACTTCTGCTTACGCAGCCTCTGCTTAGGCAGCCCCACGCTCCAGATCACGCGAAGCTACAGTTCGATCCGTTCACTTTATGTTTACATTAAATTTCACTACGCTTCTGGGGCGGCGACTCAAAAGCGAAGCAATTAAATAAAAAACAACTACAACACACTTCTGCTTAGGCAGCTTCTGCTTACGAAGCCTCTGCTTAGCAAGCTGCCCCCCACACACATTCCCACAGTCGCTTGACTCATAAAAATCTTAATATGATATCCTACTACAACAACAATTCCAAAGGCAAGCATCTTGCCGCTGCTGCCCTCCCCAATACTCACATACCACAAAGCACGTCTCTCCCCTCCCTCTCCCTTCGAAAAGCATCTTACCGCTGCTGCTCTCCCAATACTCACATACCATAACACACGTCTTTCCCCTCCCTCTCCCTCTTCTTCCCCACCATCTCACCAACCGACCGACTGATCGTCTATCCGGCCGCTAGCCGCTGGCCTTCAATCCTCTTTCTCACTCTTACACACACAGCGCCCCATTCGGAGGTGGCACCGCCGAAATACACAGGCGGTGCCATTTGGTCCAGAACTCGCATATTCCTACTACTAGCCAGGTTTCGGACGAAACGCTACGATGCTTTGGGCGTTAAAATGTCCGATATTTAGGCAGCCATGAGTATTTCCCCGTGGCTCCGCAGAAAATTATTGTCGCTGGCCCTCAAACCGGGATTATATGCCATCAGCTGTCATAGTCATGACGAATAGGAGCACCTTGAGGTTGGGGGGTGGTGGGGCGCGTGAGGAGGATTAGTAAGGAAATGGGAAAGAGATTTTAAAAACAAACATCTTTACCTTTCGAAGTCGATCGTAGTGATAGCCATTATAAATTGATAGTGATATAAAAAGAAAATGCCATTGAGAGCATATATAAGTTAAGCCGTGTTTCGTAAATGCGGCGAGCTTGAAGTGCTATGTTTAATTAAAAATTTTCATGTTTGTTAATTTGACTAGCATTAAAAATACTAGTAATAAGGTACTGTGTAATGATGTATCCAGTGAACTCGCCTTAACTGGAACACAAAAATGCCACGGCTGTTCAAGTTATCGATTAATTCAAGCTATAGGGTATATATTAAAACTTAAGATATATACTAAAATAAAGTCAGAAGAACACTACTTAGCACAATAAACAAGATTTAACAAAATAAACATTTATTTATACATTTTTTTAAACATTTACGTAAAATATTTTGTTATAGGTGTTTGTTTTGATCTACGTATCAAATTTTTAAGAGCAGTTTCGCGCATATTCTTATTACGCGTCTTATATCGCGCATATTCGCAAATTATTCTTATTTAATTTTTATTACTGTAGCCTGTATGGACATTTCTCTAAATGTATAAACCGATCTGTTATAAAGAAGTGTTCAAGTTACAGAGTCATGAAAATATTTTTGTTCAAGTTACGGAATACGCAATGGACTAAAACTGGTGTCCAAGTTATTGGATAGTTCAAGTTGAAGGGTGTTCAAGTTAGGGAGAGTTCACTGTAGTTGTAAAATTAAGTAAAGGTGTGCAATGTAAGAAAGGTGTGAAATGTAAGAAAAACAAATGTCACATTATCGGATGGCTCCAATGAATGTTTCCCCTATTTTTTTGGGAGATGCGGTATTTCCGCACTTCACGCGTTCCTGTCGCGGAATACGATTTATTTATTTTTTTTTATGGCAGATGAAACCAAGCTCAGGAACAAACATGCCCCCTATCCATGCACAGCATTTGTTGGTTCCGAAGGGTTGGCTGGTTAGTGGGAAGGGGGGAAAGAGGGAGTAGTGACGGTTTGTACCTCGCTTAAAGGATTCGACGCTGTAAGTGGGCGGGAAGACATTCACAGGGAGACTATTCCACAATCTAATGACGCGACCGAAAAACGAATTTCCACGGCAATGCGCGGTTCGTTGGAACGGAATCGCGACATAAAAGGGGTGCACCGCTCTGGAAAGCCGAGTAGTTCTGCTAAATACCTGAACCGGAGAAATCAGGCCGACTACTTTAGAGGAACATTTACCATGAAAGTAAGGGTAAAATATTGATACACACCCTACATCACGACGACGCTCCAAGGTTTCAATAGAGCTGGATACCCTACTGTCCCCTATAAGTTTTATTGCACGACCTTGTATACGGTCCAGAAGCTGAAGATATGTTTTCGAAGCTCCCGACCAAATATACGAATTGTACTCCATTTTCGGACGGATATAGGTGGTGTAGCTACAACGAAGATCGGTTGGAGTGAAGTATTTCTTGCACCGCTTTAAAAAGCCTAAGCCCTTGGCTGCTTCTTTCGACACATCAAAAATGTGATCGTTCCAACGAAGATCGCATTGTATTGACATGCCCAGAACATCAAGAGCCTCCGACTCATTAATATCCACACCACCCATATTTAAAGGTGGAAAGTTGTCGCCCGCCAGACGTCTGTGGGTCAACAAACAGCATTGGGTCTTCCGCAAATTAAAATCGACCCGATTCGCTCGACCCCACTCATGGATTTTGTTAAGGTCGGATTGGAGTGTGTCATTCATATTTCTGCGTTTTCTAGTGATCTCCAGAATAGAGGGACGCCTGGAGAATGAATATGAATAACAAATGCTGCTGTCATCAGCAACCGAGTAGACGGGGTTTGATGTCAATGACAGAAGGTCTTTGATAAAAATGAGAAAAAGTGTAGGAGACAGGACCGAACCCTACGGAACTCCAGCATTAATGGAGTGCTCTTCGGAAGCAAAGCCGTCTATCATAACCCGAATAGAACGGCCGCTGAGGAAACTCGATATCCATCGAGTGAATGTATTACCGACACCATAAGCAGCCAGTTTAGACACAAGTGCTTTATGCCACACTCGGTCAAATGCCTTGGAGATATCCAAAGCAACAACCTTACTCTCACCGAATTGGTGAACACAGCTGTTCCACCGCTCAGTGAGGAACGCCATCAAATCGCCTGTGGAGCGGTGAGCACGGAAACCGTACTGGCGATCGCTGACCAATTGGTTGCTCTCCAGATACCTCTTCAGGTTAAAATTTATAATGCTCTCCATAACTTTGGAGAGCATTGAACAGATTGCTATGGGCCGGTAATTGGCAGGATTCATAGCTTCACCTTTTTTAGGAACTGGCTGCACATTGGCAATCTTCCAGGAAGTAGGAAAAACTCCTGAAGTGAACGATAAATTAAACAGATTGCGCAATGGGCGAGCCAGTGTTGAGGCGCACTTTCTCAACACGTGGGCTGAAATGCCATCCGGTCCTGAGGATTTATTTACGGTGAGGTTTACAAGCACTCTTTTAACAGCTCGCGTTCGAAAATGCATCTCAGGCATAGCATGAGATACACCATCGACCGCGGGCAGTGGTGGGTAGGCTCTCAAAGGGTGGCTCTCAGTGGTGGTGGGCTCAGGAAGAGAGCAGTTTTCAGCAAACATTTTAGCTAAGTTTGCCTTATCAACCGAGTGAGTGAAGATCTGATCATCCTTGAGGAGAGTTGGAATGGACGACCGCATCTGATTCTTCACTCTCCCCACGAACGACCAAAAGTTCTTGCTACCCTTATGGTATTCAAGAACTCTGCGTCTAAGGCGCTGTTCGTAAAGAACTTTTTCGCGCTTTAGAGTGGCATTGCACCTATTTCTGGCCTGATTGCGCAGCAATTTAGTATCAGCAGTTTTGTTTAAACACCAATTCCTAAATGCTTCCTCTTTAGACCTGACTGCTTATCAGGTCAAACACTGGCGTTGTTTGGTCGTTTTCGAACATTTGATGTTTTTCCCGTTATCAATGCCACTAAACTGAATTCCAGTATCAACGGCTTGATAGCTGGGTATTAAAAATTGACCATCTAATTCCAAAATATCTGTATCTCCATCTGAGTTGTCAGTCAAAAGGACTATTTCGGAGATATTTCCTTTTGTTTCTGAAGGCGTTAATTGATTTTTAATAAATGACATCAAGTCATAATACTTAAATTTTACAGCAATCGAGGGTTTTCGTGCAGGAGAACCAGATGGTGTTTTCGGTTCATTTTTTAAAGCTCGCCGATATTGGTCCTTTAAATATTTCCACATTCCTCAACATGAAAATATTAACATATACATATATACTGAACTTGCGTTTAGTTTTCGAATGGGAGAAAGTACGATAAGAAATATTATTAAAGAAACATGCAAAGCAATGGGGTCAAAACTATATCCTATACATTTGCAAATGCCCTCCGCAGAGTCACTTTTAAAAATAGCGGACATCTATTACAAAAATTGTGATTTCCTCAACTGCAATCGATGGAAAACATTGCAAAATACGATGTCCTCCAAAAGTCGGTAACCGCATACTATTTCTTGTAAATAGTATGCAAATCCTTCCCACATTCTGTCCGAAACAACGCTATTATAATAATTTTTTCCCGCCATATTCCATAGTGCTGGTCGAATGCATACTTCACTATTTAAAATGTCGCAGTCCATGTTCACTTCTCGAAAAATCAATTACGTCTGTCGCTTTGTACAAGCGTAATATTCAAACCAGCCCACTCCACGCTACGCTACGCTTTCAGTATTCGCAGAATCATAACAGTGGAACAATGGTTTTGAAAAAACGCTCACTTACGCTACGCTCTTAGTCTGCGCGAGATCTTACGTCTTTCTGTCATTTTCTACTTGTAATGTTTGCTATTTTCTTCGTGTTGATTTATGGATATAAGCACAAATATCCTGAAACAAATTTTATATTAGGTCTCTTTTCTTCGCATTGATTTTTGTATACCAACTCTGCTGGCAAGTTTCCAGGTTTGAAGTATTTTAAGTATAGTATTTATTTAAATAATTTTTTAAAATGTAAAGATTTTTCAGCGAAAACTTGATGTATTACCTGGCAAATATGCTGCTATCATAACGAAAATAGCAGTTATTTTTATTATCAATATCTTAAAAATTGGTTGGAAGTACAATTCATATTTTGTGACACATTTAATAAAAAGAAATAGTTTCTAAATATTATATCATAAACCATTAAAAAGCCATCTAAATATTGTATTATATTATAAACCATTAAATAATTAAATTATTGTTAAAATTTATATTTCAATTATTATTAAAATTTAATTAATATTAAAAACTAGATGCACCCGGCCACGCGAGCCACAGCTCAATTTCGTTAAATTGAAAAGTTCTGTAACTTGATAGACTTGACAGAATTGCAGTACTCAACATTACAATGCGTTTTGAAAGCAGTGGCGAATACGGGACAATCCACCTATTGTCGACTACATCCTTATTTTTTACTTTCAACGTTAAACATCACAGAGCGACGACGATAAAGGGGGTAACTGTCGTTGCCTGTCATTGTGTCAGTTAAGAAAACACGTGGATAACGTTTTGAGCATTTGTTTTCGATCATGCAAGGTGATTCCCTGTTGTGATCGCCACATGGTCCATGAATCATATTCGTCGTTACTACTGCATACAATTCTGGATCTGTTTCTGGATCAGGAATATTTGCGCACGTATGTCATTGCATTTCAATATGTGATTGTCTTCGTTTCGACGAATTATCAAACGATATGCATAAAAGTTCATTGAGCTGAGCTTTTTGTTTGATTCTTGACCTACAAATATGAATAATAAAATTTGGTTAGGAATTGAATGGTTAATGGATTAATCATCTTGATCGAAAAATTATGTCCATCCTCTCCGCGACTAAATAGCAACGGGTATTGTAACGCATCAAACGAGCGATGTGTTTCGCAAATACGCTGAAGGTTCTCACCATTGCGACGTCTAATCACTATATCGCGATCATCCGAAGGCATTATTTCTCGTGCAGTCTTGAACAATTTGACCAATTGATTATGTTCGTGTAAGAGTTGTTGTAGCTGCGCAATGTCTCGCTTTACCGCAGTATTGATGGCACAACGCCGATTAATTTCCAAGGAAATAAATTTGAAGAAATTGTGATTATTCACGGCGGGCAACAATGCTCCTGCACGATGGTGAATTTGTCTTTGAATATATAAAATCAAACAAAATTTCTTGAGTTTGTTTGATGTTTTCCTTCGTTGAAGCTCTTTAGTAAATCTGTAATATTTGCTTTCGAAAAAGAATTTACCTTAAAAGTAGGGTTAATGCCTCGTGTTTTGATAATATTCGCCCCAAATGAAGTCATTTGGTAGGAACTGTTATACTTTTGTATGTTATCCAAGAAATGCTTCGATCGAGTATATTCGCCAGAAAGCAATGATGCCAATGGCTATGGTGGCGGTGTCAATTGTGGTAATTTTACCTTTCCGCTCGCACAACATATTCCTGGAGGTTCCTGTCGGCACCTCAAAGCATTGCAATATTGACAAACAGTGCTCATTGTACCGAAGTTGGCCATATCCGCTGCGTAATCGACTGTTGGATCGTACATGAACGCCAAACGTTCGTTAATGATTGTGTCGGTTTTATGTGTTTTGTCGAATTTCAAAATTATTTCGAGCGTTAGCTTATACTGAGCGAGTCCGACTTGATCCAATACGTTGTTCCGGAGTCATAATTGATCGGCCTTGTGAAATTCTTACACGATTTTCTTCCAAACGGTGTCTGCGTTTTTCATCTGTCTCATTCACACGATGGTTACTTGTTCGAGCTGAGTTACGCGTATGTCGACCGATATTTCGACGTCTAATTGGTGGCATTTTAAACCGCAAAACAAAAATAAAAATAGTAAATCATCACGAACTTATATGACCACAGTAAACAAAAACACAAAATTATCACGCACTGATCACTGATAATAATTATTATGAACTTTTTTTCAATATACTATGTATGCCAGAAAGATGTATTACTATTATTAGTATTTGTATATCATATCAAAAATTGTAATTTTTTAATCTCATATATTTTTTTTCATTTTAATTTTCATTTTTCTAAAATTTGATGGGACAGCAAACAACTGATGTAAAATGTTTTTTTTTCTAATATTTTTTTTACTGAAGTGTTAGTTTCATGCAAATAAAAATACCAATTGACTTTTCCGTTCGATTTTCTCAAAATTTTCTTTCATGAAAACCTTGTCCTGACAATTACGAACACAACAAAATAACAATCAGGGCCAGATTCTGTCACCGTGACTATACCAAGCCACCGTGACTATACAGAATCTGGCCCTGATTGTTATTTTGTTGTGTTTGAGACGAAGCTTTCGTCTCAAGTCACTACGTCATAGTCACGGCATTCTGAAAGACGAAAATTTATGTATATGCATTTATGTATTATTATGCATTTATGTATATTACAACTGCCGTGAATTAAGAATATTTAAGTGGAAATTTTTAATCACTCAATAAAATTGTTTTTTTGTGCAAATATCTGACGTAGGAACAAAGCTAAACTGGAAAATTATCGAAAGAAAAATTTCAAGATATAAATATACTCGATATCTTATTTTATTTCGCTCAGTTTGAATTATCTATATTTTTATATTCTACCTTGTCCAACACTGAAAACAGCTTTTTTTTCTGTATGCTCGTGGTTCTAGCTTCCGATATATAGACATTTTCCGCAGATGTCTCTGCTTAAAGTTCATAAAATGCTTTCTCCATCATTTTCAATTGCAGTGCTACTGAACTTGGTGGTGTAAGTGGTGGTCGTTTCGCCGCTAGTGTCTTCCTGCCTTCTAATTGCGTTCCCTCC
The DNA here is from genome assembly GCA_922984085.1 of Sicus ferrugineus. Taxonomy (NCBI): domain Eukaryota; kingdom Metazoa; phylum Arthropoda; class Insecta; order Diptera; family Conopidae; genus Sicus; species Sicus ferrugineus. Next base: position 26,397,969 of record OV277348.1, on the reverse strand, counting down.
TACATCGTAGGAGAAACCATTGGCGAAGCCGATGCTCATAAAAGCAAAATGTTTGCAACGGTTTTCTCCAAAGTGATTGAAGGGCCGCCACCCACCTCAGCCTTTTTAACTAATTTTCTTTAACAAATATATTTTCCTACTGCTCACAGATACCTTCTCCTTCCTTGCATACAGCAAAATGAAACTGATAACGCGAAATAATGAATGGCGACATAATTGCACTTCTAATTACATATCCATATGCAGACAGAAAGGGTGCTTGTGAGGCTAATGAATGATCCGAGAGAACGAAAATTAACCGAAAAAATCACAAGCACTTGGTTAAAATTTGACCGAGCCTGCGTCGCAGGCTTTAGTTACCACACATGAATTTCGTTTCATTTACCGCACATTCAAAACAAAAAACCTCCTGACGGCAGCCTTTTCTTTACCGTCTCATTTATCAGCTGGTAACGCCAGCTTTCGTCTTTCAGAATACACATTTCTTACGACAAAAGACGAAAGCTTTTTGCAGAGACGTTAGTCACGTCTTACAGAATACCAAAAGACGAAAATCAGCTGATTTTAGGACGAAAGTAGACGAAAGTGACTATACAGAATCTGGCCCTCAGTCAAATCGGTCCAGCCGTTCTCAAGTGATGGCGTTACATTTCATTGGTTTGTATTGAAAAAGTTCTTTCGCTATAAATTCGAAATCAATTTGAATTGCCACAACTACGAACGCGTTCTGCTTGTATGCAGAAGAATGGTCTTTCGCACTATTTTCTATGAAAGATTGATAGAGTGATATTGGTTGGAAGAGTTTATACAGAATACAAAGTCTTCAACGAGTGTTGTGTTCTTTTTATGGATTAAGTCCGTTCATTTCACATCAAATGCTGGCTGTACCATTTACTTAAAATAAAAACAGCAACATAGCTACCAAACCTGTCGAAAAAACAGCATTTCGCTACCGACAAAATTATAAAGAATAGATTTTTATATTACCTCTGCACCTTGTTACCAGATTTTCCAGAGGAAGAACAGGTAAACCGTTTTTCGAACAATTCGGCTTATCACCCTTGACTGCAGCAAATAAATGATTTTTCAATATTTTGCTATCCATGGAATTCCGGCTGCAGCCCTTCTTGCTTAACATGCTCTTTCGAGACAGTTTCTGTTCTACGATATTTGTTATATCACCAGCAAATTTTTCAACATGCTTCCTTTTGGAATTCCTGCATAAATCACCACTTCCTGAACCTAGATACATTATTCTCATATATTTTATAGGGATGTTCCGCTGCCAGTAAACACAATAAATAATCGATAGTAATATATCTGGTCATTCACACACGTGTAACAATTATGGACTGATTAATGGACGAATTATGCTCGCTTGGCATGGACATAAATTTCAAATAGGGCCAGATGCTGTATAGACACGGTGACTACGTCGCACTCACGCTGTCATTAAACAGTTACCGCTTGTTGTATATTGTATATTGCAACTGCCGTGAATTAAGAATATTTAAGTGGAAATTTTTAATCACTCAATAAAATTGTTTTTTTGTGCAAATATCTGACGTAGGAACAAAGCTAAACTGAAAAATTATCGAAAGAAAAATTTCAAGATATAAATGTACCCGATATCTTATTTTATTTCGCTCAGTGTGAATTATCTATATATTTATATTCTACCTTGTCCAACACTGAAAACAGCTTTTTTTTCTGTATGCTCGTGGTTCTAGCTTCCGATATATAGACATTTTCTGCAGATGTCTCTGCTCTAAGTTCATAAAATGCTTTCTCCATCATTTTCGATTGCAGTGGTACTGAACTTGGTGGTGTAAGTGGTGGTCGGTTCGACGCTAGTGTCTTCCTGTCTTCTAATTGCTTTCCCTCCTACATCGTAGGAGAAACCATTGGCGAAGCCGATGCTCATAAAAGCAAAATGCTTGCAACGGTTTTCTCCAAAGTGATTGAAGGGCCGCCACCCACCTCAGCCTTTTTAACAAAATTTCTTTAACAAATATATTTTTCTACTGTTCACAGATACCTTCTCCTTCCTTGCATACAGCAAAATGAAACTGATAACGCGAAATAATGAATGGCGACATAATTGCACTTCTAATTACATATCCATATGCAGACAGAAAGGGTGCTTGTAAGGCTAATGAATGATCCGAGAGAACGAAAATTAACCGAAAAAATCACAAGCACTTGGTTAAAATATGACCGAGCCTGCGTCGCAGATTCATTTTAGTTACCACACATGAATTTCGTTTCATTTACCGCACATTAAAAACAAACAAACCTCCTGACGGCAGCCTTTTCTTTACCAGCGGCAGCTGGGTACGCCAGCTTTCGTCTTTCAGAATACACATTTCTTACGACAAAAGACGAAAGCTCTTTGCAGAGACGTTAGTCTCGTCTTACAGAATATCAAAAGACGAAAATCAGCTGATTTTAGGACGAAAGTAGACGAAATCAGACGAAAGTGACTGTACAGAATCTGGCCCTCAGCCATACAAGTTTGTGTGTATGCGACGACTTGACATAGCATAGCACTAATGTCAAAATGCTTTCAAGCCGAGTAGAATGACAGCTGAAATCATAAATAATCAGCATAATCAGCATAATAAAATTATGCCGCAGTAGGCATCCCAGTACAATTTTTCCGTGCTTTCTGGGCTGCATTCAATTACTGATCTCAAAACACGCCACGTCAGGATGCCAAAACTATTTCCAATATTTCGGCTCTCTCTTGAGAGTCTGTAATTGAAAATATCTTTATTTGAAGGCAATTGTCACATCAGTTGTGATGTGACCGTGGGTGGATGTTACTCCCCACCACAATTCATTTTTCGCGTCGAGTGCTCGCGAAAAAATAATTAACATAAAAACCGACCATCCACAAGCAAACACATTTACACCATAATAAAATAGAATCACAGTGCACATAACCCAAACCAATATAACTTATAAACATGCAACAATAATAAAATTAAAGAAATTCAGTCTAACGGAATGCGGAGAACCAAACGAGGGGCTTATTTATGCTCTCCGCAGTAAATCTCAGCATTTCGTTTGTTTTTACTTCTCATCCTTCTTCCTGGTCCCGTCAGGTGTGCTGGCGGCTGTGAGTGCACCGTGGGCTGAAGCGCGGCAAGATAAAGGCATAACACTTGTCTCGTCGTGTTTTGCTTTGCTTGCGACGTACGCGTGGCCGCTTGTACAGCTGATGTTACACTTCCTTACAGTGGGTGGCGATGACAGGATTCCGCTAATGTACGTGGCTTGAGGGCGAATTTTTTCGCGGTCCATGCGCATATTTGTACCCACCATGCGCATATTTACTTTGCTTGCGTCGTACGCGTGGCTGCTTGTACGGCTGATCTTACACTTCGCTACAGTGGGCGGCGATGACAAAATTCCGCATAGACTCCACTAATGTACGTGGCTTGAGGGCGAATTTCTTCGCGGTCTATGCGCATATTTGTACTCACCAACCGCATATAGTAGCACTGGGTGAGACCCAGGTGTCTGAGGGTGCAGATCCACTGGACTTTCACATGCCGGGGTACCATCTACTGCCATTATTTTTACCTCACAGAGGCCTCACCTTATACATTCGCAGTGATGTTGCGTACCAGTGTCAGCAACACCTTTGCACGTCGGATGCCGAATTTAGCTCCATGTGGGTTAAGTTCAAAATCCAGTCGCACATCCTGCACTTCTGCTTCATTTATAGAAGCCCGGGTCTAGGGAGGCTGCCAACTTTTGATAAACTGGACAGTCTCTCTGATTCGATTTCTAAAATCCTGGAATCGTATCCGAACAGTGAAATTGTTGTTGCTGGTGATTTCAATGTTCATAATTCCAATTGGCTACGTCATTCGAGTCACACGACACCCGAGGGTTTGTATGTTGAGTTATTTGCTGAGTCTAATAATTTGACTCAATTAGTGAAGGAACCAACGCACTTTTCCTGCGTTGATGGGCAAAACCAAAATATTCTGGACCTTTTTCTAACTTCACATCGCAGCAAGTATGATGTGAATGTTCTAGCACCTCTTGGTAATTCGGACCACGCTACAATTTCTGCTACCTTCCCATATTCTGGTCTTCAATCCGCTCACCAGACAGCTTCGAAGCGGAAAGTGTGGCTTTATGAGAAGGCTAATTGGGATGCGTTGAACTGCTTTTTCAGCCGTTTCAATTGGCAATTGTGTTTCAGAGATAGAAACATAAATGCTGCAGCAAAATTGGTAGAAAATATAATTTTATTTGGTATGAGGTCTTTCATACCCTATAAAAGAATTTCCATTAAACCAAAAGACCATTCCTGGTTTCATGCGACTTGCAGACAAGCAGTCAGGTCTAAAGAGGAAGCATTTAGGAATTGGCGTTTAAATAAAACTGCTGATACTAAACTGCTGCGCAATCAGGCCAGAAATAGGTGCAATGCCACTCTAAGTCGCCGTAAAGTTCTTTACGAGCAGCGCCTTAGACGCAGAGTTCTTGAATGAAGGGTAGCAAGAACTTTTGGTCGTTTGTGGGGAGGGTGAAAAATCAGACGAAATCGCCTATTCCAACTCTCCTTAAGGACGATCAGATCTTCACTCACTCGGTAAGGTTGTTGCTTTGGATATCTCCAAGGCATTTGACCGAGTGTGGCATAAAGCACTCGTGTCTAAACTGGCTGCTTATGGTGTCGGTAATACATTCACTCGATGGATATCGAGTTTCCTCAGCGGCCGTTCTATTCGGGTTGTGATAGACGGTCTTGCAACTGAAGAGCACTCCATTAATACTGGAGTTCCGCAGGGTTCGGTCCTGTCTCCGACACTTTTTCTTATTTTCATCAATGACCTTCTGTCATTGACATCAAACCCCGTCTACTCGTTTGCTGATGACAGCAGCATTTGTCATTCATAATCATTCTCCAGGCGTCCTTCTATTCTGGAGATCATTGAAAAACGCAGAATTATGAATGACACACTCCAATCTGACCTCAATAAAATCCAAAGTGGGGTCGAGCTAATCGGGTCGATTTCAATGCGCGTAAAACCCAATGCTCTCTGTTGACACACAAGCGTTTAGCGGGTGACAATTTTCCACCTCTAAATGTGGGTGGTGTGGATATTAATGAGTCGGAGGCTCTTGATGTTCTGGGCATGTCAATCCAATGCGATCTTCGTTGGAACGATCACATTTTTAACGTGTAGAAAGGAGCAGCCAAGTGCTTAGGCTTTCTTAAGCGGTGTAAGAAATACTTCACTCCAACCGATCTTCGTTGTAGCTACACCACCTATATCCGTCCGAAAATTGACAATTCGCATATTCGGTCGGGAGCTTCGAAAACATATCTTCAGCTTCTGGACCGTATACAAGGTCGTGCGATAAAACTTATAGGGGACAGTAGGGTATCCAGCTCTATTGAAACCTTGGAGCGTCGTCGTGATGTAGGGTGTGTATCACTATTTTACCGTTACTTTCATGGTAAATGTTCCTCTAAAGTAGCCGGCCTGATTCCTTCCTATACTTTCCTTCCTATACGGAGGAATCAGCTCCGGTTCAGGTATTTAGCAGAACTACTCGGCTTTCCAGAGCGGTGCACCCCTTTTATGTTGCGATTCCGTTCCAACGAACCGCGCATTGCCGTGGGAATTCGTTTTTCGGTCGCGTCATTAGATTGTGGAATAGTCTCCCTGCGAATGTCTTCCCGCCCACTTACAGCGTCGAATCCTTTAAGCGAGGTACAAACCGTCACTACTCCCTCTTTCCCCCCTTCCCACTAACCAGCCAACCCTTCGGAACCAACAAATGCAGTGCATGGATAGGGGGCATCCCCTGAGCTTGGTTTCATCTGCCATAAAAAAAAATAAATAAATTGTATTCCGCGACAGGAACGTGTAAAGTGCGGAAATACCGCATCTCCCAAAAAAATAGGGGAAACATTCATTGGAGCCATCCGATAATGTGACATTTGTTGGCAAGTGAAGCTTGTTGTCCATTAAATCCCTTTCAAATTGAGAATTTTGAAGAATTCCTATGAAATTCTATCAGAAAATGTTAACTTGCCGCAATATTTTTATACCCTACACCCGAAGGGAGTAAAATAAATAGATATAGAAAAGTATATATATTCTTCGTCACCTCCTGAATCCATTTAGCCCTGTCCGTCCGTCCATCAATTTATTAAGACGTACTTCGGGAAAATACCTCCTTTTAAGTGAGATTAGACCGGAAGTCAGCGACTAGGAATTGCGGATTTTTATTGGCGACAACCTCACTCCAGGTAATCAGAAACTTTTTAAGGATGTACGGAAGTTACGGGAACAAGAAGAGTCTTCACTGCGGATGACTTGCAGATCGGAGCAGCTAAATCTGGATCCTAGCGGGTAGTGACATCCGTTTTCCTGATACGATTAATCTTTACTTTTGTAATATCATGTATAACACTTTATTTTTCTATATTATACTACCTAAGTAGTAAATACTTATACAGTTTAATATAGATGTATTAACATATTATACTACAATGTATCTTGTTTCTTATATTCTATAATTTTTACTTTAATTTTACAACTATACATTACACAGTACCTCATTATTAGTGTACATTATCGCTGCAATTCAACCTCGCCTACGTAACAGGGCTTAACGTATATTTTTGTATAGCTCATTACTTCATTACCTCATTACTATTGTGTATACTGCGTAATTGAAATGTATGTCCATATTATACTACATGGTATCTTATTTCTTACATTTCACACCTTTACTTAATTTTACAACTGCGGTGAACTCTCCCTAACTTGAACACCCTTCAACTTGGACTATCCAATAACTTGGACACCAGTTTTAGTCCATTGCGTATTCCGTAACTTGAACAAAAATATTTTCATGACTCTGTAACTTGAACACTTCTTTATAACAGATCGGTTTATACATTTAAAGACATGTCCATACAGGCTACAGTAATAAAAATTAAATAAGAATAATTTGCGAATATGCGCGATATAAGACGCGTAATAAGAATATGCGCGAAACTGCTCTTAAAAATTTGATACGTAGATCGAAACAAACACCTATAACAAAATATTTTACGTAAATGTTTAAAAAAAATGTATAAATAAATGTTTATTTTGTTAAATCTTGTTTATTTTGCTAAGTAGCGTTCTTCTGACTTTATTTTAGTATATATCTTAAGTTTTAATATATACCCTATAGCTTGAATTAATCGATAACGTGAACAGCCGTGGCAGTTTTGTGTTCCAGTTAATGCGAGTTCACTTTATACATCATTACACAGTACCTTATTACTAGTAAGTATTTTTAATGCTAGTCAAATTAACAAACATGAAAATTTTCTTGTCAAATTAACAAACATGAAAATTTTTAATTAAACATAGCACTTCAAGCTCGCCGCATTTACGAAACACGGCTTAACTTATATATGCTCTCAGTGGCATTTTCTTTTTATATCACTATCAATTTATAATGGCTATCACTACGATCGACTTCGAAAGGTAAAGATGTTTGTTTTTAGAATCTCTTTCCCATTTCCTTACTAATCCTCCTCACGCGCCCCACCACCCCCCAACCACAAGGTGCTCCTATTCGTCATGACTATGACAGCTGATGGCATATAATCCCGGTTTGAGGGCCAGCGACAATAATTTTCTGCGGAGCCACGGGGAAATACTCATGGCTGCCTAAATATCGGACATTTTAACGCCCAAAGCATCGTAGCGTTTCGTCCGAAACCTGGCTAGTAGTAGGAATATGCGAGTTCTGGATCAAATGGCACCGCCTGTGTATTTCGGCGGTGCCACCTCCGAATGGGGCGCTGTGTGTGTAAGTGTGTAAGGGTGAGGTGGTGAGGAAGAAGAGGGAGAGGGAGGGGAAAGACGTGTGTTATGGTATGTGAGTATTGGGAGAGCAGCAGCGGTAAGATGCTTTTCGAAGGGAGAGGGAGGGGAGAGACGTGCTTTGTGGTATGTGAGTATTGGGGAGGGCAGCAGCGGCAAGATGCTTGCCTTTGGAATTGTTGTTGTAGTAGGATATCATATTAAGATTTTTATGAGTCAAGCGACTGTGGCAATGTGTGTGGTCGCGGGTGACGGCTTGCTAAGCAGAGGCTGCGTAGGCAGAGGCTGCCTAAGCAGAAGTGTGTTGTAGTTGTTTTTTATTTAATTGCTTCGCTTTTGAGTCGCCGCCACAGAAGCGTAGTGAAATTTAATGTAAACATAAAGTGAACGGATCGAACTGTAGCTTCGCGTGATCTGGAGCGTGGGGCTGCCTAAGCAGAGGCTGCGTAAGCAGAAGTACTGTTGAAGTTGTTGTTGTTTATTTAATTGCTTGGGACCGAACTGCGGCTTGACTCGAATTTGCTGGAATTAAAGTAATGCAAACATTTCCGAAGAATGCAATGAAATTAGGCGGAACTGAGCCGAACATGATTGAACATATTCAGATTTTTTATATCAATTTCGTTTTTGTTGGCATGCTTCTTCCTCTTTTTTTTATTTTAGAAGGGTTCAGCTGGGAGTATAAAGGACTTAAAATGTATAATCAGACTTCATTCAGTATTTGGATATTGAAGTGTGAAGTCGCTTGTGTTTTACTTGTAAATTTCTCTAATAAAAAAGTGTGCAGTAATAAAAAAAGAAAATATTTGATTTTTATCAAAAATTAAAGTAAGATTAAAAAGATTTTAAAAAAAGTACAAAATTTTTAAAATTATAAAGTGCACGCAACATTTTGAAAGTCAAGACAATATTTTGAAAGTGAAAAACTTGGAAAAGTTTTTGGAAAGTGCACACAACATTTTGAAAGTCAAGACAATATTTTGAAAGTGAAAAACTTGGAAAAAATTTTGGAAAGTGCGCAGAACATTTTCAAAATCAAGACAATATTTTGAAAGTGAAAAACTTGGAGAAGATTTTGGAAAGCGCGCAGAACATTTTGAAAGTTAAGACAATATTTGAAAATTGAAAAAAAACTTAAATGAAAAGATTTGTGGAAATGTCAAGACAATATTTTGAAAGTGAAAAACTTGGAAGATATTTTGGAAAGTGCATACTACATTTTGAAAGTCAAGACAATATTTTGAAAGTGAAAAACTTGGAAAAACATTTTGAAAGTCAAGACAATATTTTGAAAGTGAAAAACTTGGAAAAACATTTTAAAATAGTTAAAAACATTTTGAAAGTCAAGACAATATTTTGAAAGTGAAAAACTTGGAAAAACATTTTAAAAAAGTTAAAAACATTTTAAAAAGCGAAATAAAACTCTAAAACTTTAAATAGAAGTCTTCAACAACAACTACAACACCAACAACAACTACAACACCAACAACAACAACTATAACACCAATAATAAGGAAAAACTACAAATAAGGAAACCACATTATTTTCGAGGTAAGTAAATTTATATAAAATACCTATAATAAAATAGTCTCTAAAAAATATTAATTAATAGTTGAAAGTATTTACAAGTATAATTATAATTATATTAATAATACAAAAATTTTTAAAAATATAAAATAATATTATACGAATATATTTAATATTTTCTTTTTCTGTCGTCTGTAGATTTGTATGTTTAATATATTCCTTTAATTTACAGAATATACAACAATAACATCAACAACAACATAAACAACAGCAGAAACAACAACAACATCAACATCGCCTCCACCGTCACCGCCACCACCACTACTACCATGGCTGCCAACGACAACAGCAACAACAGCATGAACAACACCACCATTTCCAATATTATGAAAGGCTCTACTTGTAGCGAGTGTGGTCAGATGTTTTCTGAAAAGCGCAGCTTAAAACGACACATTGAGTCGAAACACGAGAAACAGATATTCGATTGCAGCGAATGTGGTACAAAATTTGCACGACGTGACAACCTTCAGAGGCATAATACAAAATTTCACTCTCATTCATCATCATCATCAGTAGCAACAGCAGGTATATGCTGAGTATGTGAAAATAACTAATGATGATGAAATTATTGTTGAAATTAAATCATTTCAATCAAAAATGATAGTGGTTAACCAGGCCGAAGAGTTGGCTAACATATATAATGATATGCACGACCAGCTACGGAAGGAAATGTCCGAGTTCCAGGAAAGGGACAGTGGCTGGTCGTTGATTAAAATATGCCACTTGGAGGTTAATGTTAACCAATATCGGCCTCTGAAGGGATCGTCGTACATCCCACTCCCGAAGAAGCTGCAGGAGAAGCATGCGTGTGTCAATGTCAAAAATGACGACGCATTCTGCTTCAAGTGGGCAATAATATCGGCCATATGTCCCTCAACACATCACACGGATAGACCTTCCAACTATCATATTAATAATATTGAAGAGCCTGTAATAATATTGGAGAATGGTGTGTCGTTAAATTTCAACGCACTAACGCTCCCACTACCGTTAAATCAAGTCTCCCGATTCGAAGCAATAAATTCAAACATCAGTATAAATGTGTTTGGATATGATGAGGAGATCGGGAGCATCGTGGGACCTTATTACTCCACCAAGCAGGAGAAGTCCTCCCACATAAACCTGCTGCTGGTTCAGGTGGAGGAGCGGTCCCACTACGTGTGGATAAAGAGCATTTTTTTTTTTTTTTTTTTTTTTATGGCAGATAGAACCAAGCTCAGGGGATGCCCCCTATCCATGCAAAGCATTCGTTGGTTTAGAAGGGTAAAGGTTAGTGGGAAGGGGAAAAGTGGGAGTAGTGTCGATTTACACCTCTTTTGAAAGCATCGACGTTATAAGTGGGTGGGAAAACATGCGCAGGGAGACTATTCCACAATTTAACTGCGCGACCGAAAAACGAATTATCGCGGTAGTGGGTAGTGCGATGGAACGGGATCGAAACGTAAAAGGGGTGCACCGCTCTGGAAAGCCGAGTAGATCTGTTGAATACCTGAACCGAAGGGATCAGGCTGGCTACTTCAGAGGAACAGTTACCATTAAAGTAACGGTAAAATAAGGTTACACACCCCACATCCCGACGACATCCCAAGGTTTCAATAGAGCTGGATACCCTACTGTCCCCTATAAGTTTTATCGCACGACCTTGTATACGGTCCAGAAGCTGAAGATATGTTTTCGAAGCTCCAGACCAAATATGCGAGTTGTACTCCATTTTCGGACGGATATAAGTGGTGTAGATACAACGAAGGTCGGTTGAAGTGAAGTATTTCTTGCACCGCTTTAAAAAGCCTAAGCACTTGGCTGCTTCTTTCGACACGTCAAAGATGTGATCGTTCCAGCGAAGATCACATTGGATTGACATGCCCAGAACATCAAGAGCCTCCGACTCATTAATATCCACACCACCCATATTTAAAGGTGGAAAGTTGTCGCCCGCCAGACGCTTGTGGGTCAACAAACAGCATTGGGTCTTCCGCGCATTAAAATCGACCCGATTCGCTTGACCCCACTCCTGGATTTTGTTGAGGTCAGATTGGAGTGTGTCATTCATAATTCTGCGTTTTCTATTGATCTCCAGAAGAGAAGGACGCCTGGAGAATGAATATGAATGACAAATGCTGCTGTCATCAGCAAACGAGTAGACGGGGTTTGATGTCAATGACAGAAGGTCATTGATAAAAATGAGAAAAAGTGTTGGAGACAGGACCGAACCCTGCGGAACTCCAGCATTTATGGAGTGCTCTTCGGAAGCAAAGCCGTCTATCACAACCCGAATAGAACGGCCGCTGAGGAAACTCGATATCCATCGAGTGAATGTATCACCGACACCATAAGCAGCCAGTTTAGACACAAGTGCTTTATGCCACACTCGGTCAAATGCCTTGGAGATATCCAAAGCAACAACCTTACTCTCACCGAATTGGTGAACACAACTGTTCCACCGCTCAGTGAGGAACGCCATCAAATCGCCTGTGGAGCGGTGAGCACGGAAACCGTACTGGCGATCGCTGACCAATTGGTTGCTCTCTAGATACCTCATCAGGTTAAAATTTATGACGCTCTCCATAACTTTGGAGAGCATTGAACAGATTGCTATGGGCCGGTAATTGGCAGGATTCGTAGCCTCACCTTTTTTGGGAACTGGCTGCACATTGGCAATCTTCCAGGAACTAGGAAAAACTCCTGAAGTGAACGATAAGTTAAACAGATTGCGCAATGGGCGAGCCAATGTTGAGGCGCACTTTCTCAACACGTGGGCTGAAATGCCATCCGGTCCCGAGGATTTATTGACGTTGAGGTTTACAAGCACTCTTTTAACAGCCCGCGTTCGAAAGTGCATCTCAGGCATAATATGAGACACACCGTCGACCACGGGTAGTGGTTGGCTACTCTCAGGAAGAGAGCAGTTTTCAGCAAACATTTTGGCTAATAAGTTTGCCTTATCAACCGAGTGAGTGAAGATCTGATCGTCCTTGAGGAGAGTTGGAATAGACGATCGCGTCTGATTCTTCACCCTCCCCACGAACGACCAAAAGTTCTTGCTACCCTTATGGTATTCAAGAACTCTTCGTCTAAGGCGCTGTTCGTAGAGAACTTTTTCGCGCTTTAGAGTGGCATTGCACATATTTCTGGCCTGATTGCGCAGCAGTTTAGTATCAGCAGTTTTATTTAAACGCCAATTCCTAAATGCTTCCTCTTTAGACCTGACTGCTTGTCTGCAAGTCGCATTAAACCAGGAATGGTCTTTTGGTTTAATGGAAATTCTTTTATTAGGTATGAAAGACCTCATACCAAATAAAATTATATTTTCTACCAATTTTGCTGCAGCATTTATGTTTCTATCCCTGAAACACAATTGCCAATTGAAACGGCTGAAAAAGGAGTTCAGCGCATCCCAATTAGCCTTCTCATAAAGCCACACTGTCCGCTTCGGAGCTGGCTGATGAGCGGATTGAAGACTAGAATATGGGAAGGTAGCAGAAATTGTAGCGTGGTCCGAATTACCAAGAGGTGCAAGAACATTCACATCATACTTGCTGTGATGCGAAGTTAAAAAAAGGTCCAGAATATTTTGGTTTTGCCCATCAACGCAAGGAAAGTGCGTTGGTTCCTTCACTAATTGAGTCAAATTATTAGACTCAGCAAATAACTCAACATACAAACCCTCAGGTGTTGTGTGACTCGAATGACGTAGCCAATTGGAATTATGAACATTGAAATCACCAGCAACAACAATTTCACTGTTCGGATACGATTCCATGATTTTAGATATCGAATCAGAGAGACTGTCAAGTTTATCAAAAGTTGGCAGCCTCTCTAGACCCGGGCTTCTATAAATGAAGCAGAAGTGCAGGATGTGCGACTGGATTTTGAACTTAACCCACATGGAGCTAAATTCGGCATCCGTCGTGCAAAGGTGTTGCTGACACTGGTACGCAACATCACTGCGAATATATAAGGCGAGGCCTCTGTGTGATGAAAATAATGGCAGTAAGCGGTACCCAGGCAAGTGAAAATCCAGTGGATCTGCACCCTCAGACACCTGGGTCTCACCTAGTGCCATTATATGCGGTTGGTGAGTACAGACATACGCATAGACCGCGAAGAAATTCGCCCTCAAGCCACGCACATTTGTGGAGTCTATACGAAATTTTGTCATCGCCACCCACTGTAAAGAGGTATAAAGTCAGCTGCACAAGCGACCAAGCCTACACCGCAGGCAAAACGAAACGCGACAAGACAAGTGTTATGCCTTTATCTTGTCACGCTTCAGCCCACGGTGCACTCACAGCCTCATGCACAACTAACGGGACCAGGAAGAAGGAGGAGGAGTGAAAATCAACGAAATGCTGAGCTTAACTGCGGAGAGCATAAACAAGCCCCTCGCATGGTTCGCTGCATTCCGTTAAGTTGACTATTGAGTTATGAAATTTTGTTATTAGTGCACATTATTTATTTTTTTTTTGTTTGTTTATTGACTTTTTTGTTTATTAAGGTTTCACTGCATTTCTTTGTTTTATTATGATGATTTAGGATGGGGTAGGGTTTGTTTTCACTATATTTCCGCGCGAGCACTCGTCACGAACACTAAATTGTGGGAGGTGACGTCCTCCTTCGTCCGCGGCCACGACGCAACTGAGCATGTCAAGGTAATTTAAATTAAAACTAATGATTAATGATTTTCATAACACTAATTTTGTGTTTTTACTCTTTTTCTTTACAGATTTTTTTTTATTTTTTTTTTATAGCAGATAGAACCAAACTCAGGGGATGCCCCCTATCCATGCAAAGCATTCTTTGGTTTAGAAGGGAAAAGGTTAGTGGGAAGGGGGAAAGAGGGAGTAGTGTCGATTTACACCTCTTTTAAAAGCATTGACGTTATAAGTGGGTGGGAAAACATGCGCAGGGAGACTATTCCACAACTTAACTGCGCGACCGAAAAACGAATTTTCGCGGTAGTGGGTAGTGCGTTGGAACGGGATCGAGACGTAAAAGGGGTGCACCGCTCTGGAAAGCCGAGTAGATCTGTTGAATACCTGAACCGAAGGAATCAGGCCGGCTACTTCAGAGGAACAATTACCATTAAAGTATCGGTAAAATAAGGTTACACACCCCACATCCCGACGACATCCCAAGGTTTCAATAGAGCTGGATACCCTACTGTCCCCTATAAGTTTTATCGCACGACCTTGTATACGGTCCAGAAGCTGAAGATACGTTTTCGAAGCTCCCGACCAAATATGCGAGTTGTACTCCATTTTCGGCAGCATATAAGTGGTGTAGACACAACGAAGGTCGGTTGGAGTGAAGTATTTCTTGCACCGCTTTAAAAAGCCTAAGCCCTTGGCTGCTTCTTTCGACACATCAAAAATGTGATCGTTCCAACGAAGATCGCATTGTATCGACATGCCCAGAACATCAAGAGCCTCCGACTTATTAATATCCACACCGCCCATATTTAGTGGTGGGAATTTGTCACCCGCCAAACGCTTGTGGGTTAACAAACAGCATTGGGTCTTCCGCGCATTTAAATCGACTTTGCTGTTTGCTGTTATCAGCAAACGAGTAGACGGGGTTTGATGTCAATGACAGAAGGTCATTGATGAAAATAAGAAAAAGTGTCGGAGACAGGACCGAACCCTGCGGAACTCCAGCATTAATGGAGTGCTCTTCGGAAGCAAAGCCGTCTATCACAACCCGAATAGAACGGCCGCTGAGGAAACTCGATATCCATCGAGTGAAAGTATTACCGACACCATAAGCAGCCAGTTTAGACACGAGAGCTTTATGCCACACCCGGTCAAATGCCTTGGAGATATTCAGAGCAACAACCTTGCTCTCACCGAACCGGTGAATACAACTGCTCCACCGCTCAGTGAGAAACGCCATCAGATCGCCGGTGGAACGGTGAGCAAGGAAGCCGTACTGGCGATCGCTGATCATTTCGTTGCTCTCTAGATACCTCATCAATTTAAAATTAACAATGCTCTCCATGACTTTAGAGAGCACTGAGCAGATTGCTATGGGCCGGTAATTTGCAGGATTCGTAGCCTCACCTTTTTTGGGAACTGGCTGCACATTGGCAATCTTCCAGGAAGCTGGAAAAACTCCTGAAGTATAAGATAAATTAAAGAGATTGCGCAATGGGCGAGCCAGTGTTGAGGCGCACTTTCTCAACACATGGGCTGAGATGCCATCCGGTCCCGAGGACTTATTGACATTGAGGTCTGCAAGCACTCTTTTAACAGCTCGCGTTCGAAAATGCATCTGAGGCATAGCATGAGATACATCACCGACCGCGGGCAGTGGTTGGCTACTCTCAGGAAGAGAGCAGTTTTCAGCAAACATTTTGGCTAATAAGTTTGCCTTATCAACCGAGTGAGTGAAGATCTGATCGTCCTTGAGGAGAGTTGGAATAGACGATCTCGTCTGATTTTTCACCCTCCCCACGAACGACCAAAAGTTCTTGCTACCCTTATGGTATTCAAGAACTCTGCGTCTAAGGCGCTGTTCGTAGAGAAATTTTTCGCGCTTTAGAGTGGCATTGCACCTATTTCTGGCCTGATTGCGCAGCAGTTTAGTATCAGCAGTTTTATTTAAGCGCCAATTCCTAAATGCTTCCTCTTTAGACCTGTCTGCTTGTCTGCAAGTCGCATTAAACCAGGAATGGTCTTTTGGTTTAATGGAAATTCTTTTATTAGGTATGAAAGACCTCATACCAAATAAAATTATATTTTCTACCAATTTTGCTGCAGCATTTATGTTTCTATCCCTGAAACACAATTGCCAATTGAAACGGCTGAAAAAGGAGTTCAGCGCATCCCAATTAGCCTTCTCATAAAGCCACACTGTCCGCTTCGGAGCTGGCGGATGAGCGGATTGAAGACTAGAATATGGGAAGGTAGCAGAAATTGTAGCGTGGTCCGAATTACCAAGAGGTTCAAGAACATTCACATCATACTTGCTGTGATGCGAAGTTAAAAAAAGGTCCAGAATATTTTGGTTTTGCCCATCAACGCAAGGAAAGTGCGTTGGTTCCTTCACTAATTGAGTCAAATTATTAGACTCAGCAAATAACTCAACATACAAACCCTCAGGTGTTGTGTGACTCGAATGACGTAGCCAATTGGAATTATGAACATTGAAATCACCAGCAACAACAATTTCACTGTTCGGATACGATTCCAGAATTTTAGAGATCGAATCAGAGAGACTGTCCAATTTATCAAAAGTTGGCATCCTCCCAAGACCCGGGCTTCTATAAATGAAGCAGAAGTGCAGGATGTGCGACTGGATTTTGAATTTAACCCACATGGTGCTAAATTCGGCATCCGTCGTGCAAAGGTGTTGCTGACACTGGTACGCAACATCACTGCGAATGTATAAGGCGAGGCCTCTGTGTGGTAAAAACAATGGCAGTAAATGGTACCCCGGCAAGTGAAAGTCCAGTGGATCTGCACCCTCAGACACCTGGGTCTCACCCAGTGCCATTATATGCGGTTGGTTAATACAAATATGCGCATAGACCGCGAAGAAATTCGCCCTCAAGCCACGTACATTAGTGGAGTCTATGCGGAATTTTGTCATCGCCGCCCACTGTAGCGAAGTGTAAGGTCAGCCGTACAAGCAGCCACGCGTACATCGCAAGCAAAGCAAAACGCGACAAGACAAGTGTTATGCCTTTATCTTGCCGCGCTTTAGCCCACGGTGCACTCACAGCCGCCTGCACACCTAACGGGACCAGGAAGAAGGAGGAAGAGTGAAAACCAACGAAATGCTGAGCTTTACTGCGGAGAGCATAAACAAGCCCCTCGCATGTTTCTCTGCATTGCGTTAGATTGTCTATTTATATGTTATATTTTCATCAGGTTTTATTTATTTGTTATCAAGTATTGAGTTATTAAGTAGTGCACTATTTTGTTTATTAAAAAGTGTTGTATGGTGAAGGGTTATTGTTTTATTTTCGCGGCGTGGGTTTTCACTATTGTTTTGTTTATTTTCGCGAACACTGTTTATAAGCTGAATTGGCGGGCGCACCGTCCGCCTCCATCCGCGGTCACATCACAACTCAAGAACTCTGCGTCTAAGGCGCTGTTCGTAAAGAACTTTTTCGAGCTTTAGAGTGGCATTGCACCTATTTCTGGCCTGATTGCGCAGCAGTTTAGTATCAGCAGTTTTGTTTAAACACCAATTCCTAAATGCTTCCTCTTTAGACCTGACTGCTTGTCTGCAAGTCGCATTAAACCAGGAATGGTCTTTGGTTTAATGGAAATTCTTTTATTAGGTATGAAAGACCTCATACCAAATAAAATTATATTTTCTACCAATTTTGCTGCAGCATTTATGTTTCTATCCCTGAAACACAATTGCCAATTGAAACGGCTGAAAAAGGAGTTCAGCGCATCCCAATTAGCCACACTGTCCGCTTCGGAGCTGGCTGATGAGCGGATTGAAGACTAGAATATGGGAAGGTAGCAGAAATTGTAGCGTGGTCCGAATTACCAAGAGGTGCAAGAACATTGACATCATACTTGCTGTGATGTGAAGTTAGAAAAAGGTCCAGAATATTTTGGTTTTGCCCATCAACGCAGGGAAAGTGCGTTGGTTCCTTCACTAATTGAGTCAAATTATTAGACTCAGCAAATAACTCAACATACAAACCCTCAGGTGTTGTGTGACTCGAATGACGTAGCCAATTGGAATTATGAACATTGAAATCACCAGCAACAAGAATTTCACTGTTCGGATACGATTCCAGGATTTTAGAAATCGAATCAGAGAGACTGTCAAGTTTATCAAAATTTGGCAGCCTCTCTAGACCCGGGCTTCTATAAATGAATCAGAAGTGCAGGATGTGCGACTGGATTTTGAACTTAACCCACATGGAGCTAAATTCGGCATCCGTCGTACAAAGGTGTTGCTGACACTGGTACGCAACATCACTGCGAATATATAAGGCCAGGCCCCTGTGTGATGAAGATAATGGCAGTAAGTGGTACCCAGGCATGTGAAAATCCAGTAGAGCTGCACCCTCAGATACCTGGGTCTCACTTAGTGCCATTATATGCGGATGGTGAGTAGAAACATACGCATAGACCGCGAAGAAATTCGCCCTCAAGCCACGCACATTTGTGGAGTCTATACGAAATATTGTCATCGCCACCCACTGTAAAGAGGTATAAAGTCAGCTGCACAAGCAGTCAAGCCTACACCGCAGGCAAAGCAAAACGCGACAAGACAAGTGTTATGCCTTTATCTTGCCACGCTTCAGCCCACGATGCACTCACAGCCGCGTGCTCACGAGAGGAGGAGCAGGAAGAAGGAGGAGGAGAAGAAAGAAACGAAATGCTGAGCTTTACTGCGGAGAGCATAAAATAGCCCTTCCCTTGATTCTCTGCATACCGTTTGATTATCTATTTATGTTATTTGGTTATGTTATTTTGTATTATTGTTTTTGTGAATTTATTAATGTTTATTGTTATATTTTAATGCACTGTATTCAATCCAGTTCTATTGCACTTGTGACTTTTTATGTTTTGGAAGATATTTTTTTATATCTGGTTGTGTTTTTTCCCGCGAGCACACTAAACACTGCACTGCGGTGGGTAGCAGCATCCACCCTCGACTGCGGTCACGACACAACTGATTTTTTGATGAGATTATTGATGAGTCAGCAGACGGCTCATAAAGGTAGAGCGTATTTCTGCAACAGCTGCCTGCAGTACTCGCACAATGCGACTACTGCAGAGCAGCACAAGGAAATATGTAAAAAGGTGGTGACGGTGATGCCCCAACAGGAGGAGGCATCACTTAGTTTTAAGAATTTAGAACGTAAGTTAGATGTACCCTTTGTAGTTTATAGTGACTTTGAGTGTATTTTAAGAAATGTAGATAGTAGTGTAGATGTAAGTTTAAATAGTAGTAGTAAAAATGTAAATACACATATTCCAATAGCTTTTAGTTATTACATAGTTTGTAAGTATAATAGTAATTTTAATAAGTTCGTTGTGTATACGGGTGAGGATGCCCCCACTAAATTTATTCAAAGTATAGAATTGTATAGAAATTTATAATAATTATTTGAGTGTTGTGAGGCCTATGGCTGCCTTGGGTTTGGGAGAACTCAGACATCAGTCTGAGTACAATGTCTGTCACATTTGTGAACAGACATTGGGGGCATATAGGGTGGCAGATCATTGCCATTTAACTGAACAGGCATTGGGGGCAGATAGGGTGGCAGATCATTGCCATTTAACGGGAAAGTATAGGAGTCCAGCACACAATGAGTGCAATTTGAAATAACAAATTGCACATTTTATCCCTATATTTTTTCACAAGTTTTCTGGTTATGACTGCCACTTATTTATTAAGGAACTCAATTTATTTGAGGAGGATATAAATGTTATCCCCCTAAATAAAGAGTTGTACGTATCTCTGTCGAAGAGGATGCGCGTAAGCGAAAAGAAGACCATTGAACTCAGGTTCTTGAATTCTTTTCGTTTTATGGCTTCCAGTTTGGATACATTGGCGCAAAATCTTACACCTAATGATTTTCATGCAGTGCGCCGAATGTATCCAAATGATGAAGAATTTAATCTTCTCAGGAGGAAAGGTGTATTCCAATATGAATACATCAATTCAGTTGATCGCCGGCAAGAAACCAGCCTTCCTACTCGGGCTGATTTCTTCAGTCGATTGACTGGTACAGAATGTGCAGTGGAGGATTATGAGCATGCTCAAAGAGTTTGGCAAGTTTTCAATTGTCAAACACTGAATGATTACATGATCCTCTATCTGAAAACTGATGTACTTATTTTGGCAGACGTTTTTGAAAATTTCAGAAACGTGTGCAAAAATATTTACAATCTGGATACCTTTCAGTACTACACGGCTCCAGGTTTGTCTTGGGACGCAATGTTGAAAACAACCAACATAGAACTGGAGCTGCTTACTGACGTTGACATGTATCTTTTCGTACAGAAAGGCATACGGGGCGGCATTGTTCAATGTAGCAACATTGTTCAAATGCAAATAATAAGTATATGACGGATTACGATCCAAGTAAGCCGTCAGAATACTTAATGTGTTTGGATGCCAATAACCTATACGGTTGGGCAATGTCGCAATATTTACCGTATGGGGGATTTGAATGGGTTGCTGACGTTAATAATTTTAGCATCAACAGCATTCTTTCAATGACAGAGGATTCGTCCACTGGGTTTATTTTTTAAGTAGACTTGGACTACCCTCAGAGTTTACATGACGCGCATAATTTTTACCATTTTGCGCGGAAAATAAAACTGTGGGTAGCTCCAAGTGTACAAAGTTGATAGTTGATTTAACCAACAAGACTAATTATGCAATTCATTACAAAAATTTACAACAATGCCTTCAAAATGGCTTAATTTTAAAGACAGTCCACAAAGCATTGAAGTTTAGCAGTCTTGTTGGTTAAAACAATATATCGACTTAAATACCCATCACCGCAATTTAGCCAGAAATACTTTTGAAAAGAATTTCTTTAAACTGCTAAACAATGCGGTGTACGGGAAAACAATGGAAAATGTTGATAAACGGAAAGATGTCAAAATTGTGAATAGCTGGTAAAGTCGAGGAAAGCGATTAGGAGTTTGCGCACTAATTGCTAAACCTAATTTTCACAGCTGTTCACAATTCACAGAAGACATGATTGCGATTCAAATGAGTAGGATTCGCACCGTTTACAACAAGCCCATTTATTTAGGATTTTCGGTGCTTGAATTGTCAAAGTGGAAGATGTATAACTTCCACTATGACTTCATGCTACCGAAATTCCAACAGAATCTTGGGTTGAATTATAGGGATACAGATTCATTCATATATTCAATCAAGACTCTAGATTTTTATAGGGATATTCGAGATGATATCGAATCAAAATTCGATACATCCGAATATCCCGAGGACAATTCATATAATTTTCCCCTTAGGAATGCCAAAGTCCTCGGCATGATGAAGGATGAGTGTAAAGGGAAAATAATGAGGGAGTTCATAGGCCTCCGCTAAAAAATGTACTCCATAGCCATTGAAAATAGCAAAGAAATCAAAAAGGCTAAGGGAGTCAAAAAATTAGTATTAAAAAGATTAAGTCTTAATGATTATAAGAATTGTTTAGTTAATAAGAATATTGTATATGGAGATATGTATATATTTAGAAGTAAGATGCATAATATTTATACACAGTTAGTTCATAAGATAGCTTTAAGTTCTAGTGATGATAAGCGGTATATTAGAAGTGATGGCATCCACACTTATGCGTGGGGCCATCACAAAATAGATTTAGAAATGGAATTAGTTATAGACAATGATATTTTTGATAATTTAAACTATTGATAATTTAAATTTAATTTTAATAAAAAATATCTTGTAATTTCAAATTTAAACAAAAATAATTTAATGTTATAAATAAATTTTTTATTAATGTATATATTGTAAATATTGTATATTGTATATTGTATAATATAGACATTAAGTGTACAATTGTTAGGTTAAGAAATTTATGAATAAAAAAATTATATGGATACAGATTCATTCATATATTCAATCAAGACTCTAGATTTTTATAGGGATATTCGAGATGATATCGAATCAAAATTCGATACATCCGAATATCTGGAGGACAATGCATATAATTTTCCCCTTAGGAATGCCAAAGTCCTCGGCATGACGAAGGATGAGTGTAAGGGGAAAATAATGAGGGAGTACATAGGGCTCCGCTCAAAAATGTACTCCATAGCCACTGAAAATAGCAAAGAAATCAAAAAGGCTAAGGGAGTAAAAAAATTAGTATTAAATAGGTTAAGTCTTAGCGATTATAGAAATTGTCTAGTTAATAAGAATATTGTATATAGAGACATGTATATATTTAGAAGTAAGATGCATAATGTATATACTCAGTTAGTTCATAAGATAGCTTTAAGTTCTAGTGATGATAAGCGGTTTATTAGAAGTGATGGCACACTTATGGGTGGGGCCATCACAAAATAGAATTAGAAATGGAGCTAGACGATGATATTTTTGATAATTTAAACTATTGATAATTAAATTTAATTTTAATAAAAATATATTGTAATTTCAAATTTAAACAAAATAATTTAATTTTATAAACAATTTTTATTAATGTATATATTTTAAATATTGTAAATATAGACATTAAGTTTACAATTGTTAGGTTAAGAAATTTATGAATAAAAAAAGTGTAAATATGAACTTGTAAACATTTTCTTCTTTATTTATTAATGGAATTTAGGAATTTTCTTAATAGCAGAGCATTTTGAAGCGCACAACAGCCATTATGGGAATGGCACATCCTTTGTAGTAAGTATGTATCTCGAAGAGTTTCAAAGTTACTGCATCCGATCTCTTCAATGTTAAATATGGGCGCGTCTAAAAGTTCTTCAAGCCATTTAGATTTTTCAGCTTAACGTACACGGGTATATTTTTAAGATTTTGCTTCACGAAATGTTTTACACTACAATAGTCGATGAAGCCATCATTCCATGTGAAACCATGATGATTACGATATAACCACTGTACTTGTTTTTGGGACTGACGTGTGAATTTGTTAAACCCATATGGCGGTTTTATAATAAAAATCTGATACTCATTAAAGCTGAAGGTAACTGCCAACTCTTTGACGATAAATTCATTAAAATTGCCTTTGAAGTCCTGCACATCTAAAGTAATAAATTTGTCATTCTCCATTTGCACTTAGACGAATTTTTTAATTTCACTAGTCGTTGGTGTATATTCAATTATTTTGTCGTGTATGAGTATACAATAGGCTGATGTGTTGGCTGGAATATTCTGGTCAGCGCAATTGAGCGCCAAATTCCCCTCGAACTCCCGAGAGAATACCTTCACCTCTTCAAATCAATTACAGTTCGCTGAAACCCCTCCAAAGCCCAATGTGCTAACTTTTTTTAATTCCCGACCAAAGCAAGTTTTGCTCACTACTGCCATGGTAAATATCTGTTACCGCGATGAATCATATCTCGCTCGCGCACTCATAGATCCCAGATCAGAAGCCACCTTTTTATCCGAGTGCATTCAAACACGCTTATGGCTCCCACGAAAACGATTAAAAAACCATAAAAGAGGCAAGTGTCAACCAAGCCATCACTAATTTGCCTTTGGCAGATGATAACTTTTATCGAAGTGATTAGATTGATGTCTTGATTGGAGCTGACATCTATCCTCTAATCTTGGTGGGTAGTATTAGACGGAATATTTTGAAACCCCTCTATTACAACTCGGGTCTCGTTCTTTAACGAAGTCTCCATAGACCGACAGATTTCGCACATCTAGGAGCTACAAGAAATACCAGAACAGCGTCTTCGCACTCCAGCAGAAAAATACTGCGATGATCTTCATAAGAACACCACGCAAAGACGTCAAAATGGACCCTGTATAGTCTCTTTGCCGTTTAAAGAAGATTGCCCATCCCATCTAAAAATTGGTCGTTCGCAAGAAATAGCTATCCAACAGTTTCTCCGTAATGAATCGAGACTCTTGAAAACCTCGAACTTTAAAGAACTCTATGATTCAGTGATCCGAGAATACTCAGATTTAAATAATATCTCTTCACCTAGCTGAAACCTTTTCCAAGTCTGACACTTATTACTTACCTCACCATGCCGTCATCAGCGCTCACGATATTGACACAGCGCTCCGCAGCCGACATGAATCGACATCAACCCTTAGCTCTGCTGGAGTAATTTAATTTCAACTCCAGTTTCTTTAGTGATTGCGGTGAGGTTAAATAGCGTCCGGAGTTGACTGTTAATGAGACTACGCTTGTTTTCAAAACGATCGATCAAATTCCTCCAAGCCCGCTTGAATCCGCTGTCAATGAGGGGAGTTTTTTTGAAATATTTCCTTTTCTTCACATTTTCTTCAAAAGAAAAAAAGGTGGTGGTTTTTAATTTACCAGCGAGAGAGGACGCAGCAGCTTTGAGTGCTCAAGTTCGCGAAGCAAACTCTCGTAAAGAGGAATGCGGGAAATGATTTCGCTTGCACAAAAAAGTACACAAAAAAACTGGTTGAGAAGGGGGATATTAAGATGCGTTAGTGTCTTCAAATTTTCGTGAAACGCTTGAAAAATGAACAGCGTGTAACCCTTTCATTAATCATAACGGTTCATTCGCACATAACTATGTAAAAAGAAATTAACATATATATGTGCGAGTATGCTAATACTACTGTACTTTTGCAAATTATTTTATTTTTGCATAAATACACGAGGCGAAAAATTTGAGTTTTTAGTAAATTTTACGAACCACGAGGTTTCACTTTGATTTCACACGCACGATACCGAACCGATACGGAACTTTACACACTTTGTATAATTAATTATCAACAAAATTTACTGTTTTCTCCGTTTTTGACATTTCACTTGCAGCTGCTGTAAAAAATTTACTGGTGTTGGAACTTAGTTTTATTTATAATGATAATAAATTATACAGTGGAGTAAAATTAAAGGGACCACTTTCTATGAGGTACAAAGGAATAGGAACCGGAAACATAAGTACAAAATAAGTGTGTTTTACAAACGTAACGAAAACATAGAAAAGTGTTGCCAATTCATGAGAATATGCGAATCGTTAATACTACATTTTTAACAACTGGCAAGCAAATTTCGTTGCCAGTAGACTTGCAAGTCTGAGTATATTAGTGAAAAAATGTGAATGTGATGAGTTTTTAGAACTCATTAGAAATGTCAAAAAAGGAGAAAACAGTACATTTGGTTGTTGTCTCTTAGTAAATGCTATCAGGGTTGCATTATTTTCTGTATTTATTTCAGAAAACGACAGATTATTTACCACATTTTATGAAACAGACGTCTTGTTTTGCATATTAATGATGTAAAAATATATATGTAAATATGCATAACTCTAATATAAGTTAATTGTAAACAAGTAGAAGTGTTGTCTTCGGCCTGGCCAAATTCTAAATACCCTACACCCGAGTAACTGAAAAAATTATAATTTCGCCACTTAACAACTTTTGTGTAAGTAGGCGTACCAAGCCCATTTCGGGCAAATGTTTTTGTAATGTCTCTAGGTACTGCTAGATAGATTTACGAACGTATTAATATTTTGACCCGTTTATGGGATATTGACAACTTTTGTATAAGTGGCCGAATCACGCCCATTTTGTACACAAATTGGTAATACTTGTAGATACCTCGTGATAAAATTTCGTTTTAATATCTTATACCGTTTACAAGGTATTAACAACTTTTGTATGAGTGGGCGTGGCACGCCAATTTTTGTCAAGCTTATTGGTAATGCTTCCCTATATATCCTGATAAAATTACATATCAATATCTTATACCGTTCATGAGATATTGCCAATTTTGTTATCAGTGGGCGTGGCACGCCAATTTTTCAAACATTTTAGTAATGACGCTATATGTTCAGGAATAAAATTATACCTTAATATCTCGCACGGTTTATGATATATTCAGATTTTAACATTTTTTGAAACAAGGTGCCTTTACATTCCGTATGTAAAGTAGGCGTGGCTGTTTACCGATATCGCCCATTTTCAATCACAAACAGCCCTACATAACAAAGAATATTTGTGCCAAATTTCATCGCGATATCTCTTTTCATTCTCTCGTAATTGTGATTTCAACAGACAGACAGACAAACAGACAGACATACAGAAATAGAAACGGATGCAATATCAAAGACAAACATCAAGGATACCAATTTCCTTCTAGTTACAAGCGTTTTTAGGCCTAATAGCAAACATCTAGAATTATAAGGAGGAAGTACATTTAAATTGATCAGTCGCAGGGCATATTTGGAAAACTGTTTTTGAATTCTTTCGAGGCGAGCATTGTGGATCTCATAGTAGGGATTCCAGGTCACTGCAGCATATTCAACTAGAGATCTAACGAAGGCGCTATATAATATTTTCAAAGTTAAGGGATCCTTAAACTCCAGGCTGTTCCTACGTATAAACGCCAGACGGACGTAGGCTTTAGGGATTATATAGGAAAGTTGTTGGGTGAATGTGAATTTGGAATCAAACAAAACTCCCAGGTCCAGGACTTCAGATACTTTTATTAAAGGTGTGCTGCCTAGGGAGAATCCAGTTAATATTGGATTCAATGATTTAGAGTAAGTAATATGAAAACACTTAGAGATATTAAGAGGCAGACGATTTAAAGCACTCCAGACATGAACCCTATTTAGATCAGATTGGAGTTTTGAACTATCTGATGCATTCTTAATTTTGAAAAATATCTTCAAGTCATCTGCATAAATGAGTTGTAAGGCATACAAAAAGCAGCTGGAAATATCATTGATAAATAAAATAAAGAGCAGTGGACCTAAGACGCTGCCTTGCGGGACCCCGGAGGATGCATGATAAGGACTGGACTTATGTCCATTCACAGAGACCCAACATTTACTATTTGTTAAGTAGGAAGTGATCCATCTTAAGAAACTTGAATGGAAGCCCATTTTCGAGAGCTTAGCTACAAGGGAACTATGACTTACTTTGTCAAACGCCTTACTAAAGTCGGCATAGATGCAATCAACCTGGAATCTAGACTCAAAGGCTGATATACAGTAATTTGAAAATGTCACAAGATTTGTGACAGTTGACCTGCCAGAAACAAACCCATGCTGACTTGGGCAGATTAATATCTTCACAAGGAAAAACAGCTTAGATTTAATTATATAGTAGTTTCAAATAACTTGGGAATATTAGATAGCTTGGAAATAGGCCGATAATTGGAAATGTCATTCTTACTTCCACCCTTGAAAATGGGGGTAATAGTTCAAACTTTCCATTGATCCATAAAACTGCCATCCGCAAGATATTTATTACATATAATACAGAAAGGTTTGCATAACACACAGCGCACTTCTTCAAAATAATAGGGGAAAAACCATCTAGGTCAGATTTAAAAGAATTTTTACAATGAAAGCATTTAGAACCTCTAACTCGGACACATTTAAGGAACCGATGTTCAAATTTGCCTCAATTTTATTTAGAACTGAGACTTCGTGCCACGGCCTACTAGTCTCAAAGTTTGACTGAAAGTATTCCTTGAAGAGGTCGACTGTGCCTGATATGGAGGTGGACACCATATCATTTAAATACATGGAGGAGGGAATAAAAGAGCCAGATTTCTGCGATTGAATGAATTTCAAAAAACATTTTGGATTAGATCTAATGGAACTCTCGTAATTAAAAATATGCTGTTTGTACAAGAATTTATTTAAAGAAGTGAACTTTCTCGAATAAAATAAATCTTTCGTTTCAAATTCTGAAGAACCAGAACACTTAAATTGATTCCAGCATTTATTACGCAAATTTTTAAGTTTTTTCAAACCCTTAGTGTACCATGGCAACTTGTAGATTTTAGGAGGTAAGGCTGGGATTTCCCGCTTACAAGTATCTAGAACGGTAACTTTTAAAATATTGTAACAATGTGTTAAAGCTTTATTAGAAAGTAAGTAATGCCAATCAACAATTGAAAGGCAATGATTCAAATTATCAAAAGTACATCTGCTAAAGTTGATCTTAAGACAAGCTTTGATAGGGGAGTTTGGGATATTATAGAAACCAATTTTTAAGACAAGAGAATTTAACATTGTCAGTTACAAATATCAGATCTAAGATTCTATTGATTGTGTTTTTAAAGTAGTTTATTTGAGATAAACCAAGACTAAGCAAATTATCAGTCAGGTTGATTTCACAAGCGTGATTAACATTTCATGCAAACAGCCCCACACTGTCAGGCGCTGGCACCCATAAAATTTTACTTAAATTGAAATCACCTAAAACACAGAAAATACAATTCAATCCAATAGAAGAAACTAAATTCATGATATTATCAACATTAGCCATATACAAATTATCATCACTATTAGGAAGAATATAAGAGATCGCTAAATAAATATTTCCTGCTGCACCAGCTACTGAAACCGCAAGTTGATCCAGTAGCGTGTCATTATTGTGAAGATCGAACAGTGATGTATGAAATATCCGCTTGACTGCTATCAAAACACCACCTCCTCTCTTGAAGCCCGTCTTTAAGGCATCTCGGTCCTTTCGAAAAACTTGATACAAAATAGCATCACAGAATTCCGCATCATAGAAGTCAAAGTTGAGCCAGGTCTCAACAAGAACAATAATATCAATCAGCATGAGAGCTACAAGTCAGAAGCTCACCGGATTTAGTTCTGATTCCGGACATATTTTGGTAATAAATTCGGAGCGACTGAGCTGAACTAGAAAGCAACAAATTGCTCTCATCCAGTACTTGGTGGGCTGAAGTACTGTTACTTTTGGAAAAAAACGAAAAGGCTTCAACTGTACTCCAGACTGCCAGATAGTGGGATCCAGTAAACTCTCATAATATGCGGGAGTAACGCCCAATTTGAAGCTGATCTTCTTTAAATTTTCAGCAGACGAGATTTTTTGTTGGAGATGCGGTATTTCCGTTAAGGATCAACTAAATGCGGACCTATCCCGGCACACAGTTGCCTCCAAATAAAAATATTTTCAATTGCAGGCTCTCAAGAGCGAGCCGAACTATTGGAAATAGCATTTTGAGATCTGTAATTGAATGCAGCCCAGAAAGCACGGAAAAATTGTATTGGGCTGCCTACTGCTGCATAATTTTATTATGCTGACTGAGAGCAGGCAGGTATTGTACGCAAGACTATATAGCATTTTGATATTAGTGCTATGCCATGTCAAGTCGTCGCATACACACAAACTTGTATGGCTGATTGGATTTTTAAATTTTTTTCCATTCCAAGCGAGCATAATCGGCCCTATAATCGAACATAATTATTCACGTAGTAAAAGGAAGCAAGACTGGAATCCGTTCGAGTACGCAGTTTTCGATCCAGACGAACACTGAACTCTGATTTAAATCTTGGTACATTCAAATACGATACTTATTGTGATTACAGTCTTCATCCAAGTGTGATTATTGGAAAAATGGATAATTATGTGTGAATTGCAGTGCCCTTATATAGGAATGAATCTCCTGGTATGTGCTGCAGAGCTGGAAAAGTTAAATTGCCACAATTACATTCACCAGAACCATTATAAACTTTGGTATCAGGTGAGACAAGCTAAACGAAACATTTCTTGGAAAACATACGAAGGTACACTTAATGTTTTCCAATAACATCGTTCGATACAAAAAATATCGTGCGCCATAATTATATGCCAACATTCAAAGTACAAGGTCAAACCTATTATCATACTGGACCATTACTATCACTGCCGTGCATAGATCATAAATTTCGTCAAATTTATTTTATGGAAAACATCGGAGAACAGATAGATCAACGTTTTCGTACACGTTTACCCAAACAATTCTGCATTGTTATACCCTACACCCGAAGGTATATTCACTTTCTTCTTACGTTTGTAACGCAGAGAAGGAGACGAGATAGATATAGAAAAGTATATATATTCTTTCTCAGCATCACCTCCTGAATCGATTTAGCCCTATCCGTCCGTCTGTCTGTCTGTCTGCCTCTCTGTCTGTCTGTCTGTCTGTCTGTTGAAATCACAAATACCAGAGAACGAAAAGAGATATCACGATGAAATTTGGCACAAATATTCTTTGTTATGTAGGGCGGTATAAGATATTGATATATAATTTTATCAGGGTATATAGGGAAGCATTACCAATAAGCTTGACAAAAATGGGCATGCCACGCCCACTCATACAAAAGTTGTTAATATCTTGTAAACGGTATAAGATATTAAAACGAAATTTTATCACGAGGTATCTACAAGTATTACCCATTTGTGTACAAAATGGGCGTGATCCGGCCACTTATACAGAAGTTGTCAATATCCCATAAACGGGTCAAAATATTAATACGTTCGTAATTCTATCTAGCAGTACCTAGAGACATTACAAAAACATTTGCCCGAAATGGGCGTGGTACGCCTACTTACACAAAAGTTGTTAAGTGGCGAAATTATAATTTTTTCAGTTACTCGGGTGTAGGGTATTTAGATTTCGGCCAGGCCGAAGACAACACTTCTACTTGTTTTATATTATTATTGTTTTGTGTTTAATTATATTGCATTTTTTATATTATTATATTGCTTTTATATTATTATTTGTCAGGACAAAAAGCGTAAAATGAGAGCAGCACTTAGACTATCTTAATACATTTACTGCTCGCATTGGTCCAATTTTTGATTTCTTTTTATGAAACTTAGAAAATTTTTAAGTGGTATAGAGTGTAGAGTGTAGTTACAGCGGCAAACACAAGCTCTAATACGCTCTCAGGTCCATGAACCTCTGACATTACACGCCACACCCTAGTAGATCGATGTTGGTATCGAGCAGTAGTGTTGAATCTCCCATGAAATTTAGACGATTCCTATACTATATACTACTATACTATACTAATGTACTAATGTGTTTACTAGCAGCGGAACATCCCTATAAAATATATGAGAATAATGTATCTATGTTCAGGAAGTGGGGATTTAGGTGGAAATTCCAAAAGAAAGCCTCTTGAAAAATTTGGTGGTGATATAAAAAGTATCGTAGAACAGAAACTGTATCGAAAGAGCCTGTATGGTATGGGCCTGCAGCCGGAATTCCATGGGTAGCAACATATTGAAAAATCGTTTAATTTATTTATTTATTTAGCGTTTCATCTCTAAGCAACAAGATATATCTTATAATAATAGCTCAGGACTTTATCTAGACTAAAACAAGCAAACAAAATATTACCATTGAACATAATTAAAATAAAATTTGAAAACTAAAAAGTATACAGACGGATAGGATACAATTTTAATATATTATCATATTAAAACAAGATATCAATCACTAACAATGTTTAATATAGCAAGTAGCAGATAGTTTATAGTTTATAACAAGTAGCAGTAGTTTAAATGAATTTACATAAGTAATTTACATGAGGTCTTATATATTTTCCATAAAACTTTCATAATTACTATTTTTACCGTACGACCAACAGGAAGCGAAATCTTTCTTATAAAAAAATCGAATTTGTTAACCTTTGATCTCAAAAAATTTTGTAAGCATGTGCTCATGTGCTTACATGTGCATGTGCTTACGAAGTTTTTTCAGGTAGCACAGAGAAACTTTTTAGTTTAAATTTCTTGACTACTAATTGTTGCTTCTAATCCACGAATCCAAAACATCTAATCCAAAGCTGACATCTTTTTCTTTTTTCCTTAAATTTTCTTTTACATAAATCAAATTCTTCCTCCCCAGACGCAGAGGTGCTGTCGGAATTTTCCATGCTATCAACTTTATTAATCCTTTCAGTTCTTAAACACAGTAAAGTAGCAGAAATGGCCAATGGGTCATTAAAATGCATTTTTTAAAATCTCTTATCTAATATTGATGAAGCAGTCAGTAAATGATTTTTAGAATGCTAATAGGGCCAAACTGACGGTTAAATTCGCTTAAAATTTTTTCCTTCAACATTATTGCAGCCTTGCCTTTGAAAATTACTTTCGTTAATTGTTCGCAAGTTCAATATAAAAGTAGAATAATTTGACACAAGGTCGCATAATTTTCGCCACTTATTTCGGCTGTCACTGCCTCTAATAGAACAACAATGAAAGAATCTTCACGAGATCTCCCTTTTCTTACACACATATTATGGAGGGTGCCTCTGTACATTTAAAAACCTTAAACTCTAACATGTATAAAGTTGAATTCCAGCGAATTGACACATCCAATATTGGTTTCAGCATTTTTCCTTCGCTTATACCCATCACTGACTGCAATCTTCTCAGGTCATCATTGGCCTTAACGTGTCGCTTCAGCCATACTACAATGCTTCGACGTTTGTTAATTATATACATTACTTCCGGTACTCTCAAAGAATTCTCGCAGACCAGATTTAAAGTATGAGCAAAGCAAGGAATGTGGCGTTTTCTCCCAAAACTGTCGACAGCGGCCTTTACAATGTTAGCGCCATTGTCTGTCAAAATACACGCTATATTATTTGTGTCAATCTCAAACTCTTATAAAGCACTTAGTAAAACGTCCGAGATATACGCAGCAGTATGCTATCTATTATCTATTTATTTGAAGGAAGGTAGTACAAAACTCAGAACCTTTCAGACATTAAGTTGTATATCAGAAGAAAGATAATTTAACCACCTTTCCACCGATATAGAACACAAAGTTTTCATATCGCACAAAAGTTGTTAATATCTTGTAAACGGTATATGATATTAACACGTAATTTTATCACGATCTATCTACAGTTATTACGAACTTGTATAACAAAAATGGGAGTGGTCCGCCCACTTATACAAAAGTTTTTAATATCCTATAAACGGTTCAAGATATTAATACGTGATTCTATCCAGCAGTATCTAGACATTATAAAAATATTTGCCAAAATTGGGCGTGGTCCAGCTACTTATACAAACGTTGTTAAGTGGCGAAAATATAATTTTTTTAGTTTCTTGGATGTAAAGTATTTAGACTTCGGCCTAGCCGAAGACAACACGTTTACTTGTTTGTACTTGTTAAACTTATGTACACAACTTATTGCTTTAGTTTCAATTTGTTGCTGTAAAGCGTTTCAATATTAAAAATAAACAATCTTCATATATCCTTATTTGTTGTATACAATTTCTGAACTTTTATCGGAGTATAATTTCATAAAAATTCTTCGAAATTCTCAAAGTGAAGCTGATTTAATGGATAATAATCTTCCCTTGCCGCCAGATGACCCATTATCGGATGGCTCTAATGAATGTTTCTCCTATTTCTTATTTATTTATTTATTTATTTACTTAAGCCTATGACATTATGCCTTTCAGGCCAAAAATATACAAGAATTTGTAAAATAAAAGTAGAAAGTAAAGAAATCAACTAAAGCATTAACAATGAGTAAAGAATGTTTCTGAAATTATTTTTAGATGTAGACAAATCTAAAGATAAAACATTATCGAAACATAGCTTATTAAAGTCTAACATAGCTCTTATTAACGCTCATGTTGACTATAATTGGTCCGTGAGAACTTCCAATAAAAGATATATTTAACACGTGATTGGCGCGGGGGAATAAAAAACATAAGCTTGGATAATAAGTAAGGGCAATCAATATAACCGGATGCAATATCAAAGACAAACATCAAGGATAGCAATTTCCTTCTAGCTACAAGCGTTTTTAGGCCTAATAGCAAACATCTAGAATTATAAGAAAGAAGTACATTTAAATTGATCAGTCGCAGGGCATATTTGGAAAACTGTTTTTGAATTATTTCAAGGCGAGCTTCGTGGATCTCATAGTATAGATTCCAGATCGCTGCAGCATTTTCAACTAGAGATCTAAGGAAGGCGCTATATAATATTTTCAAAGTTAAGGGATCCTTAAACTCCAGGCTGTTCCTACGTATAAACGCCAGACGGACGTAGGCTTTAGGGACTATATAGGAAAGATGTTGGGTGAATGTGAATTTGGAATCAAACAAAACTCCCAGGTCCAGGACTTCAGATACTTTTATTAAAGGTGTGCTGCCTAGGGAGAATCCAGTTAATATTGGATTCAATGATTTAGAGTAAGTAATATGAAAACACTTAGAGATATTAAGAGGCAGACGATTTAAAGCACTCCAGACATGAACCCTATTTAGATCAGATTGGAGTTTTGAACTATCTGATGCATTCTTAATTTTGAAAAATATCTTCAAGTCATCTGCATAAATGAGTTGTAAGGCATACAAGAAGCAGCTGGAAATATCATTGATAAATAAAATAAAGAGCAGTGGACCTAAGACGCTGCCTTGCGGGACCCCGGAGGATGCATGATAAGGACTGGACTTATGTCCATTCACAGAGACCCAACATTTACTATTTGTTAAGTAGGAAGTGATCCATCTTAAGAAACTTGAATGGAAGCCCATTTTCGAGAGCTTAGCTACAAGGGAACTATGACTTACTTTGTCAAACGCCTTACTAAAGTCGGCATAGATGCAATCAACCTGGAATCTAGACTCAAAGGCTGATACACAGTAATTTGAAAATGTCGCAAGATTAGTGACAGTTGACCTGCCAGAAACAAACCCATGCTGACTTGGGCAGATTAATATCTTCACAAGGAAAAACAGCTTAGATTTAATTATATAGTAGTTTCAAATAACTTGGGAATATTAGATAGCTTGGAAATAGGCCGATAATTGGAAATGTCATTCTTACTTCCACCCTTGAAAATGGGGGTAATAGTTCAAACTTTCCATTGATCCATAAAATTGCCATCCGCAAGATATTTATTAAATATAATACAAAAAGGTTTGCATAACACACAGCGCACTTCTTCAAAATAATAGGGGGAAAACCATCTAGGTCAGATTTAAAAGAATTTTTACAGGCAATGAAAGCATTTAGAACCTCTAACTCGGACACATTTAAGGAACCGATGTTCAAATTTGCCTCAATTTTATTTAGAACTGAGACTTCGTGCCACGGCCTACTAGTCTCAAAGTTTGATTGAAAGTATTCCTTGAAGAGGTCGACTGTGCCTGATATGGAGGTGGACACCATATCATTTAAATACATGGAGGAGGGAATAAAAGAGCCAGATTTCTGCGATTGAATGAATTTCAAAAAACATTTTGGATTAGATCTAATGGAACTCTCGTAATTAAAAATATGCTGTTTGTACAAGAATTTATTTAAAGAAGTGAACTTTCTCGAATAAAATCTTTCGTTTCAAATTCTGAAGAACCAGAACACTTAAATTGATTCCAGCATTTATTACGCAAATTTTTAAGTTTTTTCAAACCCTTAGTGTACCATGGCAACTTGTAGATTTTAGGAGGTAAGGCTGGGATTTCCCGCTTACAAGTATCTAGAACGGTATCTTTTAAAATATTGTAACAATGTGTTAAAGCTTTATTAGAAAGTAAGTAATGCCAATCAACAATTGAAAGGCAATGATTCAAATTATCAAAAGTACATCTGCTAAAGTTGATCTTAAGACAATCTTTGATAGGGGAGTTTGGGATATAATTATAGAAACCAATTTTTAAGAGAAGATAATTTAACATTGTCAGTTACAAATATCAGATCCAAGATTCTATTGATTGTGTTTTTAAAGTAGTTTATTTGAGATAAACCAAGACTAAGGAAATTATCAGTCAGGTTGATTTCACAAGCGTGATTAACATTTCATGCAAACAGCCCCACACTGTCAGGCGCTGGCACCCATAAAATTTTACTTAAATTAAAATCACCTAAAACACAGAAAATACAATTCAATCCAATAGAAGAAACTAAATTCATGATATTATCAACATTAGCCATATACAAATTATCATCACTATTAGGAAGAATATAAGAGACCGCTAAATAAATATTTCCTGCTGCACCAGCTACTGAAACCGCAAGTTGATCCAGTAGCGTCTCATTATTGTGAAGATCGAACAGTTATGTATGAAATACCCGCTTGACTGCTATCAAAACACTACCTCCTCTCTTGAAGCCCGTTTTTAAGGCATCTCAAGTAGTGTCGTGACCACGGACGAGGGTGGATGCAGCTACCCACCGCAGTGCAGTGTTTAGTGTGCTCGCGGAAACAAACAAACAAATATAAAGAAATATTTTCAAACAAACAAAGTCACAGTGCAATAACATTGATTTGGATTACAGTGCATTAAAACATAACAATAGACATCAATAAATTCGCTAAAACAATAACACCAAATATCACAAATAGACAATTGAACGGAATGCAGAGAACCAAGCGAAGGGCTTATTTATGCCCTCCGCAGTAAAGCTCAGCATTTCGTTTCTTTCTTCTCCTCCTCCTTCTTCCTGGTCCCGTTAGGTGTGCAGGCGGCTGTGAGTGCACCGTGGGCTGAAGCGTGGCAAGATAAAGGCATAACACTTGTCTTGTCGCGTTTTGCTTTGCCTGCGGTGTAGGCTTGTCCGCTTGTGCAGCTGACTTTATACCTCTTTACAGTGGGTGGCGATGACAAAATTTCGTATAGACACCACAAATGTGCGTGGCTTGAGGGCGAATTTCTTCGCGGTCTATGCGTATGTTTGTACTCACCAACCGCATATAATGGCACTGGGTGAGACCCAGGTGTCTGAGGGTGCAGATCCACTGGATTTTCACTTGCCTGGGTACCACTTACTGCCATTATTTTCATCACACAGAGGCCTCGCCTTATATATTCGCAGTGATGTTGCGTACCAGTGTCAGCAACACCTTTGCACGACGGATGCCGAATTTAGCTCCATGTGGGTTAAATTCAAAATCCAGTCGCACATCCTGCACTTCTGCTTCATTTATAGAAGCCCGGGTCTTGGGAGGATGCCAACTTTTGATAAATTGGACAGTCTCTCTGATTCGATCTCTAAAATTCTGGAATCGTATCCGAACAGTGAAATTGTTGTTGCTGGTGATTTCAATGTTCATAATTCCAATTGGCTACGTCATTCGAGTCACACAACACCTGAGGGTTTGTATGTTGAGTTATTTGCTGAGTCTAATAATTTGACTCAATTAGTGAAGGAACCAACGCACTTTCCTTGCGTTGATGGGCAAAACCAAAATATTCTGGACCTTTTTTTAACTTCGCATCACAGCAAGTATGATGTGAATGTTCTTGAACCTCTTGGTAATTCGGACCACGCTACAATTTCTGCTACCTTCCCATATTCTAGTCTTCAATCCGCTCATCCGCCAGCTCCGAAGCGGACAGTGTGGCTTTATGAGAAGGCTAATTGGGATGCGCTGAACTCCTTTTTCAGCCGTTTCAATTGGCAATTGTGTTTCAGGGATAGAAACATAAATGCTGCAGCAAAATTGGTAGAAAATATAATTTTATTTGGTATGAGGTCTTTCATACCTAATAAAAGAATTTCCATTAAACCAAAAGACCATTCCTGGTTTAATGCGACTTGCAGACAAGCAGTCAGGTCTAAAGAGGAAGCATTTAGGAATTGGCGTTTAAATAAAACTGCTGATACTAAACTGCTGCACAATCAGGCCAGAAATACGTGCAATGCCACTCTAAAGCGCGAAAAAGTTCTTTACGAACAGCGCCTTAGACGCAGAGTTCTTGAATACCATAAGGGTAGCAAGAACTTTTGGTCGTTCGTGGGGAGGGTGAAGAATCAGACGCGATCGTCTATTCCGGTTCTCCTCAAGGACGATCAGATCTTCACTCACTCGGTTGATAAGGCAAACTTATTAGCCAAAATGTTTGCTGAAAACTGCTCTCTTCCTGAGAGTAGCCAACCACTACCCCTGATCGACGGTGTGTCTCACATTATGCCTGAGATGCACTTTCGAACGCGGGCTGTTAAAAGAGTGCTTGTAAACCTCAACGTCAATAAATCCTCGGGACCGGATGGCATTTCAGCCCACGTGTTGAGAAAGTGCGCCTCAACATTGGCTCGCCCATTGCGCAATCTGTTTAACTTATCGTTCACTTCAGGAGTTTTTCCTACTTCCTGGAAGATTGCCAATGTGCAGCCAGTTCCCAAAAAATGTGAGGCTACGAATCCTGTCAATTACCGGCCCATAGCAATCTGTTCAATGCTCTCCAAAGTTATGGAGAGCGTTATAAATTTTAACCTGATGAGGTATCTGGAGAGCAACCAATTGGTCAGCGATCGCCAGTACGGTTTCCGTGCTCACCGCTCCACAGGCGATTTGATGGCGTTCCTCACTGAGCGGTGGAACAGTTGTGTTCACCAATTCGGTGAGAGTAAGGTTGTTGCTTTGGATATCTCCAAGGCATTTGACCGAGTGTGGCATAAAGCACTTGTGTCTAAACTGGCTGCTTATGGTGTCGGTGATACATTCACTCGATGGATATCGAGTTTCCTCAGCGGTCGTTCTATTCGGGTTGTGATAGACGGCTTTGCTTCCGAAGAGCACTCCATAAATGCTGGAGTTCCGCAGGGTTCGGTCCTGTCTCCAACACTTTTTCTCATTTTTATCAATGACCTTCTGTTATTGATATCAAACTCGGTCTACTCCTTTGCTGATGACAGCAGCATTTGTCATTCATATTCATTCTCCAGGCGTCCTTCTATTCTGGAGATCATTGAAAAACGGAGAATTATGAATGACACACTCCAATCTGACGTCAACAAAATCCAGGAGTGGGGTCAAGCGAATCGGGTCGATTTTAATGCGCGGAAGACCCAATGCTGTTTATTGACCCACAAGCGTCTGGCGGGCGACAACTTCCCACCTTTAAATATGGTTGGTGTGGATATTAATGAGTCGGAGGCTCTTGATGTTCTGGGCATGTCAATACAATGCGATCTTCGTTGGAACGATTACATTTTTGATGTGTCGAAAGAAGCAGCCAAGTGCTTAGGTTTTTAAAGCGATGCAAGAAATACTTCACTCCAACCGAACATCGTTGTATCTACACCACTTATATCCGTCCAAAAATGGAGTACAACTCGCATATTTGGTCGGGAGCTTCGAAAACATATCTTCAGCTTCTGGACCGTATATAAGGTCGTGCGTTGGTATCGAGCAGTAGTGTTGAATCTCCCATGAAATTTAGACGATTCCTATACTATATACTACTATACTATACTAATGTACTAATGTGTTTGCTAGCAACGGAACATCCCTATAAAATATATGAGAATAATGTATCTATGTTCAGGAAGTGGGGATTTAGGTGGAAATTCCAAAAGAAAGCCTCTTGAAAAATTTGGTGGTGATATAAAAAGTATCGTAGAACAGAAACTGTATCGAAAGAGCCTGTATGGTATGGGCCTGCAGCCGGAATTCCATGGGTAGCAACATATTGAAAAATCGTTTAATTTATTTATTTATTTAGCGTTTCATCTCTAAGCAACAAGATATATCTTATAATAATAGCTCAGGACTTTATCTAGACTAAAACAAGCAAACAAAATATTACCATTGAACATAATTAAAATAAAATTTGAAAACTAAAAAGTATACAGACGGATAGGATACAATTTTAATATATTATCATATTAAAACAAGATATCAATCACTAACAATATTTAATATAGCAAGTAGCAGATAGTTTATAGTTTATAACAAGTAGCAGTAGTTTAAATGAATTTACATGAGGTCTTATATATTTTCCATAAAACTTTCATAATTACTATTTTTACCGTACGACCAACAGGAAGCCAAATCTTTCTTATAAAAAAATCGAATTTGTTAACCTTTGATCTCAAAAAATTTTGTAAGCATGTGCTCATGTGCTTACATGTGCATGTGCTTACGAAGTTTTTTCAGGTAGCACAGAGAAACTTTTTAGTTTAAATTTCTTGACTACTAATTGTTGCTTCTAATCCACGAATCCGAAACATCTAATCCAAAGCTGACATCTTTTTCTTTTTTCCTTAAATTTTCTTTTACATAAATCAAATTCTTCCTCCCCAGACGCAGAGGTGCTGTCGGAATTTTCCATGCTATCATCTTTATTAATCCTTTCAGTTCTTAAACACAGTAAAGTAGCAGAAATGGCCAATGGGTCATTAAAATGCATTTTTTAAAATCTCTTATCTAATATTGATGAAGCAGTCGTAAATGATTTTTAGAATGCTAATAGGGCCAAACCGACGGTTAAATTCGCTTAAAATTTTTTCCTTCAACATTATTGCAGCCTTGCCTTTGAAAATTACTTTCGTTAATTGTTCGCAAGTTCAATATAAAAGTAGAATAATTTGACACAAGGTCGCATAATTTTCGCCACTTATTTCGGCTGTCACTGCCTCTAATAGAACAACAATGAAAGAATCTTCACGAGATCTCCCTTTTCTTACACACATATTATGGAGGGTGCCTCTGTACAATTTAATAAAATTGGCCCAATATACCACAAGCATTAAAAACCTTAAACTCTAACATGTATAAAGTTGAATTCCAGCGAATTGACACATCCAATATTGGTTTCAGCATTTTTCCTTCGCTTATACCCATCACTGACTGCAATCTTCTCAGGTCATCATTGACCTTAACGTGTCGCTTCAGCCATACTACAATGCTTCGACGTTTGTTAATTATATACATTACTTCCGGTACTCTCAAAGAATTCTCGCAGACCAGATTTAAAGTATGAGCAAAGCAAGGAATGTGGCGTTTTCTCCCAAAACTGTCGACAGCGGCCTTTACAATGTTAGCGCCATTGTCTGTCAAAATACACGCTATATTATTTGTGTCAATCTCAAACTCTTATAAAGCACTTAGTAAAACGTCCGAGATATACGCAGCAGTATGCTATCTATTATCTATTTATTTGAAGGAAGGTAGTACAAAACTCAGAACCTTTCAGACATTAAGTTGTATATCAGAAGAAAGATAATTTAACCACCTTTCCACCGATATAGAACACAAAGTTTTCATATCGCACAAAAGTTGTTAATATCTTGTAAACGGTATATGATATTAACACGTAATTTTATCACGATCTATCTACAGTTATTACGAACTTGTATAACAAAAATGGGAGTAGTCCGCCCACTTATACAAAAGTTTTTAATATCCTATAAACGGTTCAAGATATTAATACGTGATTCTATCCAGCAGTATCTAGACATTATAAAAATATTTGCCAAAATTGGGCGTGGTCCAGCTACTTATACAAACGTTGTTAAGTGGCGAAAATATAATTTTTTTAGTTTCTTGGATGTAAAGTATTTAGACTTCGGCCTAGCCGAAGACAACACGTTTACTTGTTTGTACTTGTTAAACTTATGTACACAACTTATTGCTTTAGTTTCAATTTGTTGCTGTAAAGCGTTTCAATATTAAAAATAAACAATCTTCATATATCCTTATTTGTTGTATACAATTTCTGAACTTTTATCGGAGTATAATTTCATAAAAATTCTTCGAAATTCTCAAAGTGAAGCTGATTTAATGGATAATAATCTTCCCTTGCCGCCAGATGACCCATTATCGGATGGCTCTAATGAATGTTTCTCCTATTTCTTATTTATTTATTTATTTATTTACTTAAGCCTATGACATTATGCCTTTCAGGCCAAAAATATACAAGAATTTGTAAAATAAAAGTAGAAAGTAAAGAAATCAACTAAAGCATTAACAATGAGTAAAGAATGTTTCTGAAATTATTTTTAGATGTAGACAAATCTAAAGATAAAACATTATCGAAACATAGCTTATTAAAGTCTAACATAGCTCTTATTAACGCTCATGTTGACTATAATTGGTCCGTGAGAACTTCCAATAAAAGATATATTTAACACGTGATTGGCGCGGGGGAATAAAAAACATAAGCTTGGATAATAAGTAAGGGCAATCAATATAACCGGATGCAATATCAAAGACAAACATCACGGATAGCAATTTCCTTCTAGCTACAAGCGTTTTTAGGCCTAATAGCAAACATCTAGAATTATAAGAAAGAAGTACATTTAAATTGATCAGTCGCAGGGCATATTTGGAAAACTGTTTTTGAATTATTTCAAGGCGAGCTTCGTGGATCTCATAGTATGGATTCCAGATCGCTGCAGCATTTTCAACTAGAGATCTAAGGAAGGCGCTATATAATATTTTCAAAGTTAAGGGATCCTTAAACTCCAGGCTGTTCCTACGTATAAACGCCAGACGGACGTAGGCTTTAGGGATTATATAGGAAAGTTGTTGGGTGAATGTGAATTTGGAATCAAACAAAACTCCCAGGTCCAGGACTTCAGATACTTTTATTAAAGGTGTGCTGCCTAGGGAGAATCCAGTTAATATTGGATTCAATGATTTAGAGTAAGTAATATGAAAACACTTAGAGATATTAAGAGGCAGACGATTTAAAGCACTCCAGACATGAACCCTATTTAGATCAGATTGGAGTTTTGAACTATCTGATGCATTCTTAATTTTGAAAAATATCTTCAAGTCATCTGCATAAATGAGTTGTAAGGCATACAAGAAGCATCTGGAAATATAATTGATAAATAAAATAAAGAGCAGTGGACCTAAGACGCTGCCTTGCGGGACCCCGGAGGATGCATGATAAGGACTGGACTTATGTCCATTCACAGAGACCCAACATTTACTATTTGTTAAGTAGGAAGTGATCCATCTTAAGAAACTTGAATGGAAGCCCATTTTCGAGAGCTTAGCTACAAGGGAACTATGACTTACTTTGTCAAACGCCTTACTAAAGTCGGCATAGATGCAATCAACCTGGAATCTAGACTCAAAGGCTGATACACAGTAATTTGAAAATGTCGCAAGATTAGTGACAGTTGACCTGCCAGAAACAAACCCATGCTGACTTGGGCAGATTAATATCTTCACAAGGAAAAACAGCTATATGTAATAGATAATTAAATCTATTATATAGTAGTTTCAAATAACTTGGGAATATTAGATAGCTTGGAAATAGGCCGATAATTGGAAATGTCATTCTTACTTCCACCCTTGAAAATGGGGGTAATAGTTCAAACTTTCCATTGATCCATAAAACTGCCATCCGCAAGATATTTATTAAATATAATACAAAAAGGTTTGCATAACACACAGCGCACTTCTTCAAAATAATAGGGGGAAAACCATCTAGGTCAGATTTAAAAGAATTTTTACAGGCAATGAAAGCATTTAGAACCTCTAACTCGGACACATTTAAGGAACCGATGTTCAAATTTGCCTCAATTTTATTTAGAACTGAGACTTCGTGCCACGGCCTACTAGTCTCAAAGTTTGATTGAAAGTATTCCTTGAAGAGGTCGACTGTGCCTGATATGGAGGTGGACACCATATCATTTAAATACATGGAGGAGGGAATAAAAGAGCCAGATTTCTGCGATTGAATGAATTTCAAAAAACATTTTGGATTAGATCTAATGGAACTCTCGTAATTAAAAATATGCTGTTTGTACAAGAATTTATTTAAAGAAGTGAACTTTCTCGAATAAAATAAATCTTTCGTTTCAAATTCTGAAGAACCAGAACACTTAAATTGATTCCAGCATTTATTACGCAAATTTTTAAGTTTTTTCAAACCCTTAGTGTACCATGGCAATTTGTAGATTTTAGGGGGTAAGGCTGGGATTTCCCGCTTACAAGTATCTAGAACGGTATCTTTTAAAATATTGTAACAATGTGTTAAAGCTTTATTAGAAAGTAAGTAATGCCAATCAACAATTGAAAGGCAATGATTCAAATTATCAAAAGTACATCTGCTAAAGTTGATCTTAAGACAATCTTTGATAGGGGAGTTTGGGATATAATTATAGAAACCAATTTTTAAGACAAGATAATTTAACATTGTCAGTTACAAATATCAGATCCAAGATTCTATTGATTGTGTTTTTAAAGTAGTTTATTTG
The DNA here is from genome assembly GCA_922984085.1 of Sicus ferrugineus. Classification (NCBI taxonomy): domain Eukaryota; kingdom Metazoa; phylum Arthropoda; class Insecta; order Diptera; family Conopidae; genus Sicus; species Sicus ferrugineus. The sequence continues at coordinate 26,354,172 of OV277348.1, read as the reverse complement.
AGATAAACCAAGACTAAGCAAATTATCAGTCAGGTTGATTTCACAAGCGTGATTAACATTTCATGCAAACAGCCCCACACTGTCAGGCGCTGGCACCCATAAAATTTTACTTAAATTGAAATCACCTAAAACACAGAAAATACAATTCAATCCAATAGAAGAAACTAAATTCATGATATTATCAACATTAGCCATATACAAATTATCATCACTATTAGGAAGAATATAAGAGACCGCTAAATAAATATTTCCTGCTGCACCAGCTACTGAAACCGCAAGTTGATCCAGTAGCGTCTCATTATTGTGAAGATCGAACAGTTATGTATGAAATACCCGCTTGACTGCTATCAAAACACTACCTCTCTTGAAGCCCGTTTTTAAGGCATCTCAAGTAGTGTCGTGACCACGGACGAGGGTGGATGCAGCTACCCACCGCAGTGCAGTGTTTAGTGTGCTCGCGGAAACAAACAAACAAATATAAAGAAATATTGTCAAACAAACAAAGTCACAGTGCAATAACATTGATTTGGATTACAGTGCATTAAAACATAACAATAGACATCAATAAATTCGCTAAAACAATAACACCAAATATCACAAATAGACAATTGAACGGAATGCAGAGAACCAAGCGAAGGGCTTATTTATGCCCTCCGCAGTAAAGCTCAGCATTTCGTTTCTTTCTTCTCCTCCTCCTTCTTCCTGGTCCCGTTAGGTGTGCAGGCGGCTGTGAGTGCACCGTGGGCTGAAGCGTGGCAAGATAAAGGCATAACACTTGTCTTGTCGCGTTTTGCTTTGCCTGCGGTGTAGGCTTGTCCGCTTGTGCAGCTGACTTTATACCTCTTTACAGTGGGTGGCGATGACAAAATTTCGTATAGACACCACAAATGTGCGTGGCTTGAGGGCGAATTTCTTCGCGGTCTATGCGTATGTTTGTACTCACCAGCCGCATATAATGGCACTGGGTGAGACCCAGGTGTCTGAGGGTGCAGATCCACTGGATTTTCACTTGCCTGGGTACCACTTACTGCCATTATTTTCATCACATAGAGGCCTCGCCTTATATATTCGCAGTGATGTTGCGTACCAGTGTCAGCAACACCTTTGCACGACGGATGCCGAATTTAGCTCCATGTGGGTTAAGTCAAAATCCAGTCGCACATCCTGCACTTCTGCTTCATTTATAGAAGCCCGGGTCTGGAGAGGCTGCCAACTTTTGATAAACTTGACAGTCTCTCTGATTCGATTTCTAAAATCCTGGAATCGTATCCGAACAGTGAAATTGTTGTTGCTGGTGATTTCAATGTTCATAATTCCAATTGGCTACGTCATTCGAGTCACACAACACCTGAGGGTTTGTATGTTGAGTTATTTGCTGAGTCTAATAATTTGACTCAATTAGTGAAGGAACCAACGCACTTTCCTTGCGTTGATGGGCAAAACCAAAATATTCTGGACCTTTTTTTAACTTCGCATCACAGCAAGTATGATGTGAATGTTCTTGAACCTCTTGGTAATTCGGACCACGCTACAATTTCTGCTACCTTCCCATATTCTAGTCTTCAATCCGCTCATCCGCCAGCTCCGAAGCGGACAGTGTGGCTTTATGAGAAGGCTAATTGGGATGCGCTGAACTCCTTTTTCAGCCGTTTCAATTGGCAATTGTGTTTCAGGGATAGAAACATAAATGCTGCAGCAAAATTGGTAGAAAATATAATTTTATTTGGTATGAGGTCTTTCATACCTAATAAAAGAATTTCCATTAAACCAAAAGACCATTCCTGGTTTAATGCGACTTGCAGACAAGCAGTCAGGTCTAAAGAGGAAGCATTTAGGAATTGGCGTTTAAATAAAACTGCTGATACTAAACTGCTGCGCAATCAGGCCAGAAATACGTGCAATGCCACTCTAAAGCGCGAAAAAGTTCTTTACGAACAGCGCCTTAGACGCAGAGTTCTTGAATACCATAAGGGTAGCAAGAACTTTTGGTCGTTCGTGGGGAGGGTGAAGAATCAGACGCGATCGTCTATTCCGGTTCTCCTCAAGGACGATCAGATCTTCACTCACTCGGTTGATAAGGCAAACTTATTAGCCAAAATGTTTGCTGAAAACTGCTCTCTTCCTGAGAGTAGCCAACCACTACCCCTGATCGACGGTGTGTCTCACATTATGCCTGAGATGCACTTTCGAACGCGGGCTGTTAAAAGAGTGCTTGTAAACCTCAACGTCAATAAATCCTCGGGACCGGATGGCATTTCAGCCCACGTGTTGAGAAAGTGCGCCTCAACATTGGCTCGCCCATTGCGCAATCTGTTTAACTTATTGTTCACTTCAGGAGTTTTTCCTACTTCCTGGAAGATTGCCAATGTGCAGCCAGTTCCCAAAAAAGGTGAGGCTACGAATCCTGCCAATTATCGGCCCATAGCAATCTGTTCAATGCTCTCCAAAGTTATGGAGAGCGTTATAAATTTTAACCTGATGAGGTATCTGGAGAGCAACCAATTGGTCAGCGATCGCCAGTACGGTTTCCGTGCTCACCGATCCACAGGCGATTTGATGGAAACGACGTTATAAGTGCGTGGGAAAACATGCGCAGTGAGACTATTCCACAACTTAACTGCGCGACCGAAAAATGAATTCTCGCGGTAGTGGCTAGTGCGTTGGAATGGGATCGAGACCTAAAAGGTGTGCGCCACTCTGGAAAGGCAAGTGGATCTGTTGAATACCTGAACCGAAGGAATCAGGCCGGCTATTTCAGAGAAACAATTACCATTAAAGTATCGGTAAAATAAGGTTACACACCCCACATGCCGACGACATCCCAAGGTTTCAATAGTGCTGGATACCCTACTGTCCCCTATATGTTTTATCGCACGACTTTATATACGGTCCAGAAGCTGAAGATATGTTTTCGAAGCTCCCGACCAAATATGCGAGTTGTACTCCATTTTTGGACGGATATAAGTGGTGTAGATACAACGATGTTCGGTTGGAGTGAAGTATTTCTTGCATCGCTTTAAAAACCTAAGCACTTGGCTGCTTCTTTCGACACATCAAAAATGTAATCGTTCCAACGAAGATCGCATTGTATTGACATGCCCAGAACATCAAGAGCCTCCGACTCATTAATATCCACACCAACCATATTTAAAGGTGGGAAGTTGTCGCCCGCCAGACGCTTGTGGGTCAACAAACAGCATTGGGTCTTCCGCGCATTAAAATCGACCCGATTCGCTTGACCCCACTCCTGGATTTTGTTGACGTCAGATTGGAGTGTGTCATTCATAATTCTGCGTTTTTCAATGATCTCCAGAATAGAAGGACGCCTGGAGAATGAATATGAATGACAAATGCTGCTGTCATCAGCAAAGGAGTAGACCGAGTTTGATATCAATAACAGAAGGTCATTGATAAAAATGATAAAAAGTGTTGGAGACAGGACCGAACCCTGCGGAACTCCAGCATTAATGGAGTGCTCTTCGGAAGCAAAGCCGTCTATCATAACCCGAATAGAACGGCCGCTGAGGAAACTCGATATCCATCGAGTGAATGTATTACCGACACCATAAGCAGCCAGTTTAGACACGAGTGCTTTATGCCACACTCGGTCAAATGCCTTGGAGATATCCAAAGCAACAACCTTACTCTCACCGAATTGGTGAACACAACTCTTCCACCGCTCAGTGAGGAACGCCATCAAATCGCCTGCGGAGCGATGAGCACGAAAACCGTACTTGCAATCACTGACCAATTGGTTCCTCTCCAGATACCTCATTAAGTTAAAATTTATAACGCTCTCCATAACTTTGGAGAGCATTGAACAGATTGCGGGCCGGTAATTAACCAGTTTATATTTTAGAAAATATTTTCTTAATACTTTCCTTTTCAAAACTCTGGAAACAAATGAACGTGTTATCTTGAAGAATTGAACAAGTTAGCTGCTAGTACGATTCCTCCTGCGCTGCTTTGCGAAGCTCCGAGACAAGAATGGACAAGAATTTCTACGCGGTATGCAGTTAACATGAAGATACTGCTATCGTTATGTGCAAGTTTGTACAAGTTCAAAATGTACTGCGACCACAAAGCGAATAGCCCACTACCAAAGAATATACAATTATATAGAAGGCGCATCTGATCACAAAAATTGAAATTTCTGCTTGAGGTTTCCTAGGTGCGGGAGGAAATCAACTAAGAGGTAGAAGAATGGTGCTTATTCTAATTTTTCTAGATTTCCTTAAAAAACTCCAAACAAGTTTTCTTGCAACAATGAAATATGTACTCAATTTCCATACAAAATTTCTGTTTGTATGAGATGCGCATTCTATTATATTACATTCTTTGCCACTACCTACACAATTTTATAAGATATGGCAATTCAGTTACTATGTATTTTATTTTAAATTTAAATATGTAATTGTTACATTTTCACTAAGCAAAAATTCTATCTGTGTATGTAGATTATTCCATTGATGGTCATGAATAAGATGAGATCCATTATCGTGGACCCCCAATTATACCGCATGGACCTCCAATTTTTTTTTTCGCTGACATGGACCCCTAGCAGGTCATTCTCGACCCCTGGGTGTCGATATAGACCACTTTGGGTATCACTGCTCTATACCTTTAGATTCTTCGGATTAGAACCCTGCCGATAACGAGTAATATTGTTTTTTTTTACCGAAAATATGGCTCTTCTCACACGGTTACCTATTGCATACACATATTTAAATAGGTATAACAAGACATAGTAAAAAGGGAATATCATAAAAGTACTAAATAGCAAGATTGTGTAGAACGTCAAGGGACATCGCGTGATCAGTTTGTCTTCGAAGAAATACTACGTTTATACTACGTTTACATCGACCTCGAATGACTCATTCGCGTCAGCTTTCGCGAATGAGAAGCCGAATAAGAATAATTTCCATACGAGTTGACTAATGAAAATCCATCTCATTCGTTTTGAATGAGAATCGAATGAGAACAAAATAAAGATTTTGAAACACCCTATAGCTAGGATCAAAAAATTCCCAAAACAAAAACAGTGGAAATTGAACGCCATTAATTGCAATCAGCTGTTTTACACGTTTTACAAGTGTGGGGACAACCCACATTAACATAAAGGAAACGTTATCTATAATGAATAGTAAATTCCAATTTAAATGTATACAAATGTATAAAATCGGTGTTACAAATTGTTGCAAGACTTTCTGTTTGCATAGTTGAAATTAATAATGCTGTTTTTGTTAATTCTTTCTTTTTCCGCAATCAATAAATTATTTGACTATGTTGTCAATTATTTTCAATCGATTTTTCAGAAAAGCTGATGGTTCTGTCAAAACGAATGAGAAAGGCGATGTAAACGGTTTGTGAATGACTGATTCAATATTCGAGGTCGATGTAAACGTAGTAAAAGGCAAATAATAACGCGTCAAGATTTCCATGGGTCAAGCGTCACCGTGTAATATGCGCCAAAGCGAATTCACGGCGACAAGTACAAACCAGTGACAGCAACAAATAAATATCGTGAAACGAAGGTGCCAGTCACCAGAGATAACGAGATGCGAAACTCTGCTTTCACAGCTGATAAAAATCGCTCTGACGTCTATTTTTTATACACTGTTGAATTCACGTACAGTGTACGTGAAAAATCATGGTGAAAAAGTAAGGGCAAGCTCACATCACGGTCATTTGACCATCAAGAATCAAATTTGTTACTTTGACATGTAAAAAGAAAAATTAACGATTTGCGAGAGGCAAAATGAACACAATTTATCGCAATTTATTTTCAGTCATTTTTACGATGGGCGAAAAAAAGAGTAAAATTTCTGATTTTCGTTGGTCAATTGACCGTCAGGTGAGCTTGCCCTAAACTTCAGTGAATATTTCACCTCAGTATCATGTTGTGAGGTGAAACCATTCCCATAGCAAATGAATACAAATATTAATTAACATATCAGCCGATTTATTTAAAAATTCCAACGCATTTCCTTACATATTTTCTCCTCATTTTGCTATCTGCCAATATAATTTTATTAATAAATTGTCCTAGAACCAATCTGAGTAACAAAAATCGCGATCACAACATGAATTTTTAAATTTCACCACATATAAACAAAGGTGGTGAAAACTTTTCTGGTCCAAAACAAGAGGTGCAGAAGAGTATTTAATCCCCCCGGTGTACCTAAAGACATAATTTTCAATGATTTTAGAAAAAATTTCTAAATCTACCTTCATATTTCGGCGGTATAAACTTGAACGACAATTATTTAAGTAGTTAATTTATAAATTCCTTGTTTTGAAAATTTAATAAATGATTTCTTGTAATTGTTCGTCTACAAATTTGTTCGAAATTAGTTTGTCTTCAAATTTGGTTTGCAGACAATCCAATTTCGGCGTTGTGCCATCTTCTGTGTCTATTTCCGTTCTTAGTTTTTTAGTTTTTTTTAATTATCATAGAATAATGTAGGATGTATACGTTTGACATTTAGAATTAAAAACCCTCCTAAATCCGAAATTGACTGCTACCATGCGCAAAAGAAAAGTACAGAATTCCGAGAATTGAGTACAGAATTCCGACTAATTTTTCCTGATTTCACTAACTTCATCAAAGAAATCTGAAGAAATGTGCATGTAGTAGTTGAGAGTTTCGCATCTCGTTATCTCTGCCAGTCACTGTCACCGGTTAAAAAATTTGTAAGGTCGTGGTTACGCTATCGAGTATGCTCGGAGGAAATTTTACTCTTATTTTTGTGCTCGGAGTGAACTCGACGTGCTCGGTGTAGGCTACATCCAGTTTTCGTGCTTGATGTGATAGAACGGAAAAAATCCCAATTCTCTCTTTTGCACACAAAACTACAACAAAAAAGTCCTACTTGTCGAGTATGCTCGATAGCGTAACCACGACCTAAGTCGATCCAGTTACTAGTGACTTTAAATTACCAGTGACAATGTTACCGATGCAAAAATATCGCTCATCTCTAGTTTGGATAGCTCGGATCGATGGGTGTGTGCGTCGAGTTGGATATAATGGGTTTTCTATTAAATATTTTTATATTATTAATATTACTTTCGGTTACAAACAAATCTATTGGTGTCCGCAGAGTTTACGTAAACATTCTTGTTAAATTGTTTAAAGTAAGTTGCTACGTACGGTGTAAATTAATAATCAGATGGACCCAATTAGAGACATTACAAAATAGAAAATATTTTATTATAATATGGTGCCATTTTATACACAAGCAGATTCCTTGCACGCTGTTATTGGATGCTAATAAAATGAAATAAATTGGTTACAGTTTTAATTCCCAAAATTTTTATCGTTGAAAAATAATACACTGCTTTGCTTTCAATAAAATTTACAAGAATTGCTGCCTTAGAGCTTTCATCAGCTTAAGCTATGTAATTCTGTATCTTAACATATAAAAATAGAGTGACTTAGCTGGTGTAAGTACAAGTTTGCACATTTTAGATGTTTAGTTGGGGCGCCGTATTTTAAAGGGAGTTCCCTTGGAGGTCTGTTTTTATGTTGTTCGGCTTTAGGATTTTTACATATTTACTGATAGAGAATTCCTTACCAGGGCTGCGAAGAGCAATTAACATTCGATTGCACTCAATAATTATTTGGCAAAAGCACAATCGCAATATTACAGATAGATTCTCAATAAACGAACGAATCGGTTCTCGTCGATTCTGCTTTGTTATATTCGCTTATCACCTGTTTTGGTATTCTCAAGTCGTTCGGTAAAATCGCAACAACAATTTCCTTACTTACGTCCTAGGTAATGCGGTCAAACAGAACGCGAAAAATGCATCGCGCCACAAAGCGAATTTTTCCCTCTTCGATTTGGGCTATTATTCTAAGAATGAAACAATAGGTTTATGGAAACTGAAATATGTTATAAATACCTAAATATCTAAAAAAACTGCTTCAAGCGTTCTTCCGTATTTCGTTGTGCTCTCATTTGGATAATTTGACATAATTAAATTAAATTTTGCTTAAAAGAAATCAACTAAGGGCTTTGATTTGTCTTTCGGAAAATCCACATTAAAATCTCCACTAAAAATCATTGGTATTTTGTGTAGATTTCGATTCAGAAGAGCAGATACCGTTTTCGGTGAAGGCAAGCAAATTCTCGTGAATGAACTCCATAATTTTCTTTACACTTTCATTTGGTGAAATATAAATAGCAACCATTACAATTATTTGTCCATTTTCTGCTTTACATCTCACTCTACAAATTTCTCCGTTGCGTGACTGATTAAACCCACATGATCCTGAATTACCGAATGCTACACCCATTCTGAACTGACAACATTTGTCGTATCTCTTATTTTAAATATAGCTACTCCAGAAGTAGCTATATTTACTCTGTAATTATGTCTTTTGAATTTAGCAACACAATGAAAATTTGCAACATTGATTTTTTCTTCGTTATTCATCCAAGTTTCCGATAAAAGTAATATAGTTAAATGTTGCAAAACACTGTCATCTAGATCCAAAGAACGTGCGTGTAATCTTTGACAATTAAATGAATATATTGATATATCTTTTTTTTGTGCAAATACAGTTTTTCAAGACATCAGTTACTGTTTATTGATTAATAACCTTCTAAATTCAGTTTGTAAATCACTGACAGGTATAGATTCCCTTCGGTCGCGGAAGAATTTTGGATTATAGTTTTTTTTATTCGTTGACGTTCAATTGGCCATACTGTAGGAATATATACGATGATAGTTGAGTATATTCACACTGCTGTTTTTAGTTACGTCAATGATATCAAATTCCGGATGTTCATTCATTGTTTCGATTATTTTCCTTTGTAAGTGACTTAGTCCTCTATTTGTTTCATTAACATATTCTACTACATAAGCTGCACATGAATATTCTTCTGTGATAAATTGGGAGTCGGTTTTGGACTGAACAACTTTAAGGATGAATGGATTAAAAGGATTAAGCCATTTTTCTGAAGCTTCACGTTTTACAAACACTTGGTCTATTTATTCCTGCTCTCATAATATTGCAATAATCTTTATCCGAATGATTACGATTATAAAAATTGTGCATGTCCACAAAATCTTCATTTTCTAATCGTATGCATATTTCAGCATAGCGTTTTCTATAATTGTTGAACTGATCCTCTGTATTTTTCATCGTAATTAAAATCATGGTGTTTTTTCAGGGCATGAATGGTGCTTCAAATCTACATTTTTATAGTTTGCATTTACTTTTTATAGTATGTAAATGTATGCTTATGAGTTTGAAGTTTAATTTTCCCCTAGGCTTCTGCTGCAGAAACCGATATTAAAGTATCTATAAGTTTAATGGCTTTACCATAATCATCATTAAGAGCATCTTTTGGGGAATTATCAAGCGAAGCCAAGATGTTCGCATGAGGACGGCCCCGATGCTGAAATTCAATGCGTTTAAAGTAGTGCAGGACTCGGTACTTTCGAAAAGGACTGCATTTCTTAGATTGAAGAATATTTATTATAACATTAACCATTTTATTGAAGTATATAGCACAAGTAACAGCGTCTTCATTGATGAGAGTACTTTTCACCATGAAATGTAATTGCGATACTGCATCTTTGGTGATATGATCACCTATATTCAGTTTGTGCAACAATTAGAGAAAATCTAACCATCCAATTTCATTAGCACTTATGGTGAAAATACAGATGGTTTTCCTAATTGCCTAATCATAGCGTATAGATCATTCTTCTTTTCGGACCAATACCAAATAGAATTAGGAATAGAACGAAGAAAAGCGAGATTACTTTCGATGCAATTATGAAAGTAGGCTTCCGATTGTATTTCTTGTTTGATAATATAGGTTTTTTTCCCTATATGCTTAAATGCAACAGTAATGTCGTTTTCTTTCCCCGGCACAAAATTCTACACGCAAAGAGTTCAAAACTGTTTATATTCTGACCTGTACTGAAAAAGTGTTGACCTGTTAACAGTCGAGAATCGAACAGAAAAAGTGCAACTCTTAACGGCGTTAAGTTGGCTGACCAGTCAAAAAAAGCATCATGATGGACAAAGATTTGTGTAAAGGTATGTAAATGCTCTATAAATTAATATATTGGCGTTAATAATTTTATAATATCTAGATTACTCGTGTGAATTCATCGTGGACGAGCTTTCTTCCCCTCGGACAGAAAAATACTCCAATTCGGGTTCTGAAAACTATCCCAGCGCATCTAATGACAAAACTGTGCTTAAAACAATACAGTGTACGACCATATATGATATAATTTTATTTTTAAGACAGTTCAATTAATTCTACTTGCAGTGTGGTCAGATGGAGAAACTCGTCTGCTGCTGGACAAATACGCAATTGATTTGCCCAAAATTGGTCCGATGAAGCGGTTCAGAAACGAAAAAGGAATGTGTTTGAGGATTGGTGCAGATTTTGGAAAAGGCTGGCGGCAAGTAGAGCAACGGTACAAAACTATTATGAGAAAAAAAACCAAGTTAATAACAACAGAACGAGCGGCGCCGTGAGACAACCAGTGGATTTAGAGAATGAAAGAGAAAATATTAATCAACTCGACAACTCCAGCAGGCTGCTTTCCAACTAAGTAGCCAGAGTGTCCTCAGCAAGGAAAATACCAAGTACAATTCTTCACCAAAACAAAGAAAAACGCACACGGAAAAGATGCTTGATTTTTTAAAGCAAATAGAAGAAGCAAGAAAGAGGCGACACACGGAAAAAATGCAAAAAGTTGAAGAATTTTAAAGTTTGCTACTAAAACTTATCCAAAGCAAGGAGCAATAATATCTCAAAATGAAGTGATAATGAAAACTTTCAAATGAAGGCTGAAGAAGTTAGTATATGTTTTTAATGAAGTGACAATTAAGTTTTGAATTTTTGTTTTTTTTTTTTTTTTTATTGCAGATAGAACCAAACTCAGGGGATGCCCCTTGGATGCTATCCATGCAAAGCATTCGTTATCCGTGCAAAGAAGGGAAATGCCCTTGTTATATGAAAGAAAATTTTTGCTTTTGAAATGTGCTTCCCGATTTAAGCTTTTTACATTTTGATTTATGCACGGTAGATGCCTATTATGTTCCTAGTCATAAAAGCAAACAAAGCGAAAGCTTTGAAATCGCGTTTTGTTATTTTTTTTATTTTAAATAAATACATTGAATTCACAAGTTGACACAAATTTTGTTCTTGATTTCATTTCTTTTAATTTCACCCAACTGTGTTTGTAGGCGCTCTTTTCTACCTCCGCCACAATCAGCATTGTTTGCCGGATCTATTGCGATTTCCTCTATGGTCCAAATGTCGCCTCCCTGCACACAAATATTGTGCAAGGCTCAACACAAATTTTGCCATGGTTTCAACGTCGTGAAGATGCGGTCTCATCAGCTGACGGAAGTGATTTTTTTGCATTGTAAATGCATTTTCAATTTTCACTCGAGTTTGAGAGAATTTTAAATTGAATTGTCTTTCAGAATCGGTCGTTTTCGTAGTCGTGATATGGAGGTAAAAGATATTCCCGCAGCGTATATGCAGCATCTCCTAACAAATGAAATTATTGTCCACAGATTGATGGTATTTCTTTAGATATGAACGATAATTAAAAAATCCTTGAAAGGGTATTTAGACTTTGGCCAGGCCGAAGACAACACTTGTTTTACTTCATTTAACAATTACACTGATTATATACAATAAAATATACGTGTTATATTAACTACAATACCTTCAAATAAAGTACTAAATACTAACAGTATACACGGACATTATATACACTTGAAGTATTAAATTTATTATATACAATATTACGGTGATTGTAAATATTATACTGATTATATTGCGGGACTGATTGCGGTTCTCGGTGGCTCGGTGGTCTAGTGTGTGGCACACTAGCCATCGGTTTCCGGGGACGCGGGTTCGAGTCCCGCCTTGCGCATGGTTAACTTTCCTTATCGTGACGTCTCAAATTCTAATGCGTACTTAAGGCCTCGCCTAGCGCTAATTGTGAAAAATAAGAACTATTCCTTGACTCCGGCAGTGTTTGCAATAATTAGAAAATAAGCAAAAATAGCTGTTCTTAGGAAGCTTTGCTTCGCAACACTTGCCGGAGTCGAATTAGTAGAATGCCAAAAAATTCCCTTTCTCTTCCGCTCCCTCTGTCACCCATTCCAACAGTAGCCATTCATGGAAAAAAGAGATTGATCTCTTAAGGGCTACTGCTAGATTCTGATATTAAAAAAAAATAAAAAAAAAATATACACACCCGAATTATAAATAATAATACGTAATTAATGAAACGTAATTCTGCAAACGATGCACACTTTCTTATTTACTGTAACAATGGCCGTGCCCGATGTGACGGTTCAGTTTCGTTCACTGCTCAGCGCAGTGTGCCTAAAGAAGTTTTCACTTCAAAAATATAAAAATATAATTCATCAATAAAATAAACCTCATCAATTCTATATAATTTTCATCAGTAAGTATATTTTATTCAGTATGCTTAAATAAGCAATACGTTTTTAACATCAGTAGGCGCCGTTTTCAAAGTTTTAACTGCTGGCAAAAAATTATGGATTCTAACAAGAAAAGGTATGGGGAAATTAATTGTGTTTTGTTAAATTAGTTAATTTTGATTTTTGCTAAGGCTGACAACAAACAAGTAATTTAGTCTGCTCATGAGGGAAATGGTGAACAATCCGGCGTTGGCGAAAAGTGTCCCGGTGTTCGGTTCCAACCGAACATCAACTGAGGAACAGTCGGACAGGATTCGCGACATCTTGAATACGCACGGCCCGCCAATTAGAACGACTGGTTAGTAGAAAAGGGTACGTTTAATTTGTGTTCATATACATAAATATAAATAACTAGATGTATCCGGCCACGCGTTGCTGTGTCTAGTTAAATGGCAAACGCGTCATTTTGACATAACTTGAAAAAAGCTGTTAATGTTGTACCCCTTATTATTATCTAGCTGTTCGTGCCCGGAGTCGCCCGGCTTGATTTCATGTCTCTTTCTCCGTCGAGATAGAATGCAATTTGTCGAGAAATGCAGTTCGTCGAGAAATGATTTATCAAACCGAATATATCTTCGAATTAAAACAAAAAAAATTTAGTACGATGAGGAATTTATCTATTTATCTACGGTCTACCGACTTTCGAGCAGCGCACGTATAACTGTCCATATGAAAAACATGGGAATTCTAGGTTTATTCCATACACTTCCAACGATTGGCTTTGCGATTTATTAATCAGCATTGCGAATGCAAGGCGAAGCGGAAATTGTACTCGCTTAAATTGAAACGGCAAATTGGTTGGAATCAATGGTATTTTTGGAATGAGAAATTCTTCTTCTATGAATTTTCCTATTGTTATTGTTGCTTCAATCACGTTATTATAATACCGTATTAGATATACAGTTTATTATCTTATGTATAATTACATATAATTATTATATCATTCACAACCATCATTCTTCTTTTGACGTTGTGAATTGCCAAAAATTATGTGCAAATGAAATGAAGCGAGTGGCGTCAACCGGAAACTTTCCACTGCCAATGTCTAACAGCTGTTTTGAAAACATGTCCGCCGATTCGTCATTTTGTAACGCAATTCGCATATTGTTTGTTAATTTCAGAGTTTTTACGTATCCCCACAAATTCGATGACAGCCGAGAAGGTATCAAACCGGCTGCAAAGCAGAAGTCGGGGTGAGTTCAGTTCAGTCTGTTTTCTGGTTCAGCGTGTGCATTCGAAGCAGTTCAGCAAGTTCATACGGTTTAGTTGTTCAGTCGGTACAGTCAAAGCAGTGGTTCAGCCAATTCAGTTGTGCAGTCAGTTTGGCAGTGCACAAGTAAATTAAAGAGTGAATTAGTGAAAAGTGATCAAGCAGGCAACGCCTTGAAAACAGTAAAGCCAAAAACAGTGAAAACCAGCGCAGTACGAATTCACAGTTGTAGTGGCTCAAATGCCCTCCTGTTAGTACCGTAAAGAGTTGGATTCACAGTCGTAGTGGCTCAAATGCCCTCCTGTTAAATTTGCAGTCGTAGTGGCTCAAATGCCCTCCTGCTAAAACTCACCAAGGGACGAATTCACAGTCGTAGTGGCTCAAATGCCCTCCTGCTAAAACTCGCCAAGGAACGAATTCACAGTCGTAGTGGCTCAAATGCCCTCCTGCTAGTACTCGAAAAGAATTGAATTCACAGTCGTAGTGGCTCAAATGCCCTCCTGTAATTACCCGTAAAGAGACGTGTAACCACCAGCTATCTCACAAACGCAGTGAGATACCAGCAAGTCAGCAGAACACCAGTGATCTCACAAACGCAGTGAGATATCAGCAATTCAGCAGATCACCAGTGATCTCACAAACGCAGTGAGATATCAGCAACTCAGCAAGACACCAGTGATCTCACAAACGCAGTGAGATAACAGCAACTCAGATATCTCATCAATTACAAATTTATAATGAAATTTCTGCTTTTCATAATGCTGGCAGTTTTTGGTTAAACAAAAGTTTCGTTCAAAGTTTACTCTGAGATGCACTGAGTACATACTAAGTTCAGGTAACCCTTGGCATCAAAAAAACTGATAGCATTAGAAAGGTCATCTCTTCAACGCTGTATCGCATATACTAGAGATATATTCTTGCTTGAACAAAAGTTTCGCTCAAAGTTTACTTTGAGATGCACCGAGTACATGCTAACTTCAGGTGACCCTTGACATCAAAATACGCCGCGTGCACGCATGAAAGTGATAGTATTAGAAAGGTCTCGGCGTCCTTTCTGGTTGAACAAAAGTTTCGTTCAATGAGTGCTCTGAGATGCACAGCTTATACGAGTATGCGAAAAATATGAATATCAAATTCGAGTTTGCGGTTCGTGTTTCCGCTATTTACGAATTTAACTTGAATATTGCAAATGTAACTTCACGCACTTTTTCTGCTTATCCTGCTGCTGAAAGAACATGAAAAGCAGACGAGTATATGGACTTGCTCCGGCATCAGGTAGAAACATAGAAGAAACATAACGCAATAATCGAGGAGAACATGAAGACCATCACAGGCGCCTTGGAGAGGATAGCGTCGAAGATGGAGGAATTAGTAAAAGACTCCAAGAAAACAGAAGCAACAGAGGCTCTACTATCGCTGTAAATTATGTAAATATATATGTACATAATTTACAAATTATTTATAATTTAGTACATAAGTATTTGGTATAATTTAGTATGCAGTATTTATTTATAATTTAGTATATAAGTTATATATGTAGGTTATGCAGTAATAGTTATATATGTGTGTGTGTGTGTATATAATATATAATAGTATAATTGACAAGTATAATTTAGTAGTATAGTATAATTTTAGTTTTTTCTATGAATTAATTTATGATTTTTTATTATTATTATTTCTATGTAGTACAAATGTTTACTTGTTGAGTTGCCAGAAGGTTTTTATAATTTCAGGGTTGCCAGCAGCCGCAAACAATAACAATAAGTATGCGAATTAATAACATTAAAATAATCATAAGTTTACAACAAACAAGAATGGAACCAGGAAATTGTAAAAACAGATTAAGCCCCCGAAAACACACGGTAGTATATACATACGCTTAGAGAGTAAGACATACGCACAAGTAGAGCAGCGGCAATTCTAAAAATAGCAATTCTTAAAATGTGACCACCTTATTTTCACTTTCTCTTTTTCGTTGCGCTTTCGCTGCCGCTGATATAAAAATAGAATCAAGCATTCAGCTCACACATATTTTATTTCGCCGCGCACACGCTGCATATGATTCCTACTTTGTTTTTAGCAGCATGTGAATTTAACGAATAGTTTGTGCAAGCCGAGTCAGCCTTCTGCCGTTAAGCAAAGACTTAATTCTTGCTTGCTATAACAGAAACTCCTTTTGCGTGGAGCAGTTGAACACCTGGTTCGACAGCCCCAACTATCGCATAACGAGTGGCTCATATTCGGAACGGGAACGGTCTCCCGTACATACAAACTATTTTACGCGACCCTCTGTCGCCAGGCATTTGGCCTGACAAACCAATTGTAACCAGAGGCGTAGAAAGTAAGATTGTAAACTTTTGTAAATTGGATAAAATGATAAATAAAGACGAAAAAACGAATAATTTGGAATTAAGAACAGCGACATTTTTGAGTTTTATTGGATTATTCACAATCCAGAGATCGAACCTAAGAGAGAGTCGTACCCGTAAATCTGAATTTACGGAACAATATATTTACAACCTTTGTATAAGTGGGCGGACCATGCGCATTTTTTGGTATACAAATTGGTAATACCTGTAGATACCTAGTGATAAAATTACGTTATACCGTTTACGAGATATTGACAACTTTTGTATAAGTGGGCATTGCACGCCCATTTTCGGCAAACTTCTTGGTAATGCTTCCGGATACATCGTGATAAAATTACATCTCAATATCTTATACCGTTCATGAGATTTCCAACCAACTTTGTTGTGAGTGGGCGTGGCACGCCCATTTTTTGCAAATCCGGAGTAAAATTATACCTCAATATCTCGCACAGTTTATGAGATATTCACCTTATCACATTTTTTATGTAGAGTAGGCGTGGTTGTTAACTGAGCTCGCCCATTTTCAATCCCAAACTGTGCTACGTAACAAAGAATATTTGTGCTAAATTTCATTGCGATATCTCTTCGTTCTCCCGTAATCGTGACTTCAACAGACAGACAGACGGACGGACGGACTTGAAACTCTATATGTTGTTATAGTTATGTTATGTATTTGGCAGGGTCCCTACTCGGGCGCCACTCTAACGAAGTTCCCCCGGTTCTCCGGTTTCAGGCGCGGGTGAGCTTGTTGGAAGTCCACGGTTCGTCACAGAAGATTTATAATTCGCTGGAAATTCTTTCCAAATTCACTTTATTCAAGATTCTAACGTAGTGTTACACTTAATGAAGCCTATGAGCGTTGAGCCGAGCTGAGTAGGAGATTGGGTTACGTGATTCGGTATCGGTGACGATATGACGCACCCGTATGTGCTTGGTGATCACACAGCCGTGATGTCCGCTGATGCGCGGAGCTACTGATGTGACGCACCTGTACTCTGCCTTGATGAGCGCACAGCCGTGACGTCCTCTGAACGCGTGAGCTATTAATGTGACACCCCTGTACGCTGCTTTGATGAGCGCACAGCCGTGGCGCCCGCTAATCGCGTGCGCTAATGATGTGACGCACCTGTACGCTGCCTTGATGAGCGCTGTAGCGAGCCAACGGGTTGCTACAAATTTTATATATATTTTATTTTGTTTTAAACTAAAATATAGCCGAAAGTCCTTGCATTAAGAATAATTATTAGCATTTAAATTAGAAATCGAAAATAATAATAATAACAATAAGTATTCGAATTAATAACATTAAAATAAGTTTTCAATAAGGAATACACAAGAAAGAATTAACTAACAATAACAACAAACAAGAATTGAACCAGAGCATTGTAAAAACAAAGCAAGCCCCGAAAACACACGATAGTATACATACGCTCAGAGAATAAGACATACGCACAAGTAGAGCAGCGGCAATTCTAAAAATAGAATTATCTGACCAGCTTAATTTCGATTTTTCTTTGCACTTTCGCTGCCACTGATCAAAAAATAGAATCAAGCATTCAGCTCACACATATTTTCTTTCGTCGCTCAACCGCTGCATATGATTCCTACTGTGTTTTCAGCAGCATGTGCATTTAACGAATAGTTTGTGCAAACCCAGTCAGCCTTCTGCCATTGAGCAAAGACTTGATTCTTGCCTGCCATAACAGAAACTCCTTTTGCGTGCAGCAGTTGACTCCCTGGTTCGAAAGCCCCACCTATCGCATAACGAGTTGCTCATATTTGAAACGGGTTAATCAACTCGAATACATTGAATAGAGTAGAAGTAGTTGTTGGCGTATCCTAAGCGTATTTTAGGAATATCTTTGGGCGTATTAAGGACTATCCGGAACCATTGCTCCGGGAATTTCAAGGCTTCGGCCGGAATCATTCCTTCGGGAATTTCAAGGCTTCGGCCGGAATCATTCCTTCGGGAATTTCAAGGCTTCGGCCGGAATCACTCCTTCGGGAATTTCAAGGCTTCGGCCGGAATCAGTTCTTCGGAGCTTTCACCAGCATTGTGAGCGGCCCTCTGCCGCGGAGCACTCAGCTCCTCCGACATTGTATTCACCAGCATTGAAAGCGGCATTCTGCCGCGGGGCATTCGGCCCCTCCGTCACCTGTACACCCGCAACATTTGTTAGCGGCTCTTTGCCGCGGAGCACTCGGCTCCCCCGTCTTCTGTACATATAAACTATTGTACGCGACCCTCTGTCGCCAGGCACTCGGCCTGATAAACCGACTGTAACCAGTGGCGTATATATTAAGTTTGTAAAACATTTGTGAATTAAATAAAATATTAAATAAAGAAAAAAAACGAACACCAACCCGCATACGTCCGAGCTGAAATTTCAGTGATAGATTTGCTTCAAAGCAAATCGTGTGCAATTCCTGATTGTCGTGTGCAATTCCTGATTGACGCGCGTGAGTTACTGGTGCGACACGCCTGTACGTTGCCTTATTGGGCGCACAGCCGTGACGTCAATTGACGCGCGTGGGTTTCTAGTTATATATTGCTGAGCAGCCGATACCGAAGCTTCGGGCTGACTACTATATTGTTACCCGCGACCGTAGCCCCGCGATCTCAATATAGTCGACGATATATACGCTCTTTGTAATGCCAATTACGGCTACGTGTCCCGTCTGAGTATTCGTCGCGCTTCCTATATATAGTCGAGCAGCCGATACCGAAGCTTCGCACTGACTACTATATTGGTACCCGCGACCGAAGCCTCGCGATATCAATATAGTCAACGATATATATGGTCTTTTGTCTACGCCGTGTCTGCTATTTACCTCTGCTTTCTACTGTCTCGCCTCGTGTTCTTTTGTGCATGTACTCTTTGTTAGTTGTGCTTGCTTGCTCACTCAGATTTCTGGTTTTTTCCCCTACAGTTCAGATGGAAGGTTTTGTGTATACATGCTCTCCGTCGGTTGTGCTCAACCGCTTACTTCTGCTTTATGACTTTTCCAGTGCTGTATACTTCGTGTGTCGTTTCGTGGCTGTATATGTAGGCTCCACTCACTCGCTCTTTCGCTGTATTACTAACTTAGTCTTACTAACTTGCTCTTATACTTGCTCGGGTAAATTACTAATTACAGGGATGTCTAATTGTTAATTGGGCTTATTTTAATTCTAAATTTGGCTTAAGCTAAAATAGCTTAACAATTCTGACTTAAAATAATAGACTTGGTTTTCTTCTCTCAGATATCTAGTTTAATAATATGTATATATTTACATCCATTATCTGCTTATTTGTGGGGGTGAAATTGCAGCGTGTCCTCTCCCAGCAGCATACACGTGTGTGTGACCCCCGCCTCGTTGTCAATTCTGCCTGGAGGTACTCCCGTACCTGCTTTACGGCAGCTGTCCGTGGCTCCGTTGCCGTGGATTCGAGGGTCAGTATTACGGGACGTATCTCCGTTCCTTCGGGGACACTCTTCCCCGTCATGACTGCATCCAGGCCAATCACTGCCAACAGGACCCAATGCATGGCTTCGTTGACGGGTATTATCACCACACGTTTGGTGAATATGTCCACACATTTGGTCCAGCCACGTACCCAGCTGTGGCGTTCCATAGGGGTGATCGTGGCCGTATTCTGTCGGCTTGGAGGGGTTCTTCTGAGGCGGTCCCGATGCTCCTTAGGTAGGCCTGCCTTCCACATTAACTGTAGGTAGAAATCTAGAATGGCATCGTTGAGGAAGCGGCCTTTGGCCAATCTTCTGTAGTCGTCGGTGTTGATGGCAATGATACCGCGATGTAACTGGGTATTTAAACAGTTCTCTGGGACTTTCCTTCGCTTTGCTCAGCAGCAGCGCCGGTGACCTTTGTTATCTGCTGCAAACTGGTTTTATTCACCACTCCCAGTTTTTGCCGTTTGGGAAGGGTCGCCTCGCAGTAACCAGCAGTAGTAGCCTTGGTGTCGTTATTCGTCGACGGCACTCCCGTGGTGATGCGGTGCCGATCCATACGTGCCACGTGAGCAGGATCCAGCTCCCAATCACTGGCGATGCAGATCGTCCTTTTTTTTTGCTACATCTATGGTATTTTAACGTCGGCGCATTCGCTCGACACTCTCGCGTAGTTTTCCGCCATCGCTCATCTTCGCTCCCCGGTAGTTGACTTCGTTATGAGTGTGATACTCGCCTGTAATAATCCAAAATACCTTATGGGCATGCTTACACTGTGGTGAGTTCTTTTGTTTGAAGTGAGTAGCTTAACATCGTTTTTCCCGTTGTCTTCATAAAATATTTTCATATCTTGTATGTGAGTTTTACATATTTTCCTGCCACATTCTCGTTGTACTTCGGCATTTACAGGTGAAATAAAATTTATGACTCGGTAGGGGCCGTTGTACTTCGGAGCAAGTTTCGCGGCTAATCGCTCGATGGCCTTGGATAAATGGTGTTCCTTGACCCGTACTCGGTCCCCAATTTTCGATGTCCAGTTCTCTTTCTCGTTGTGGGGTCGACACGCAATGGGTACCAGTTCTCTCTGGTGTTCCTAGTTGGTATATAGTATGCCGATATAACATGCCCTTCACGTAGTCCGGATGGGCACAAAATTTCCATTTCCCCTGGCGGTACTATCATCGAGAGCAATACGTCTCGAGGTTGTTGAGATAAGCCGTCGGCGACAACGTTTTGCTTTGCTCATCGGTACTTGATGTCAAAGCGGCACTGTTGCTCTAGCGCCCAGCGTGCGATCCATCCTGAAGGACTTTCGATGGAGTTTAGCCACTTCAGAGCGAGATGGTCGGAGACAATCGTAAATTCGTCTCCCTCGAGGTACTGTCTCATCTTCCTTACTCCCCACACGATTGCAAGACACTGCCTTTCTGTAGGCGAGTAGTTGATTTCAGCTTTATTTAACCGTCGGCTGCATACGCAATAACCCTTTCAGCTCCACCGGTTTCCTGTGTGAGAACTACGCCCAGACCATAATCACTTGCGTCTGTCTGCTTGGTGAACCTCTTGTCAAAATCTGGACAGGCTAATACAGAGGCTTCGGTGATGCGTTTTTTTAGTTCTTGAAACGCATCCTCCTGAACAGGTTCCCATTTCCATTTGCATCCCTTTTTAAGTAGCTCGGTGGTGGAGACTTCTGGCACAAATCTATACCAGGATGCTACCCCTAAATATTGACGCAACTCCCGAAGGTTTGAAGGTGGCATCAGCTCCTGGCTGCCGGCTATCTTTTCCGTGTCCTTGCGGATGCCCGCTGGGGTTACGATGTGTCCTAAATAACGGATTTCGAAATTTAGGACAAAATTCCTAAATAACGGAAAATGAAAATGTTGAAAATTTCGCATTTTTCTACATTTATCTTCAGGTTGGCCTCTCTCTCTCTCCAGCACTTTTCCAAGTACCGGAAGAAGGCTAATCCCCCGATAGGGTCTAGGATTAGATCGCCCTATTAGGCGACTTCAAAAGCACAATGACTCTGGCGGTCTTGCATTCAGAAGGAAAGTATCCGTCCCGCACACACCTCCCGAGCAGGGCAACCAGGTATTCAGGAATTACCTTCCAGATGTCTTTCACCATCTCTCCAGTAATCCCATGCAACCTAGGAGACCTCCTGGACCTTATCAGCGAGACCGCACACCCAACTTCCGCGGTCACCAATTCAGGGGGACCAACAGGCAACCCCACATCGTGAGGATGACCTGAAGGCACCGCACCAGGAAAAAACTCAGAAAGTAGTGCACTCACAGAAGCATTCCATGTTGGCAATACGGAATCGCCAACACGGATGCCACTAATTTCTACTATCTTTCTGTTGCCACGACACACCTTATACAGCTGACCCCAGGGGTCATCGCTGTGGCGCACAGCAAACTTTCTCCATTCATTCTCCTTAGTCGCCATAAGCATGTAACGAACCTTCTTGTCTTCTTCTAAGGCTTGGATTAGCTCGCCGGGACTCCAGGGTTCGATTACAAGACAAGAGTATTTAGGTTCAATATCTTTATTCACCTTAGAAATATCTTATTCTAACATTTGTGTTTGGTTTGCTTGTACAGTTGGTAGTCGTACTAGAAATGCAATAATATACTGTCGTCGGTACCTCTACGCGCTTTGCGCTTTATGCTGCTGGGTTGTTGATATCTCACCGCGTTTGTGAGATCACTGGTATTCTGCCGGATTATTGATGTCTCGCTGTTGCTGATTCCTCACTGGGTCTGTGGGATCGCTGGTGTTCTGTTGACTTGCTGATATCTCACTGCGTTTGTGAGATCACTTGTGCTCTGCTGACTTGCTGATATCTCACTGCGTTTGTGAGATCACACGTGTTCTGTTGACTCGCTGATATCTCACTGCGTTTATGAGATCACACGTGTTCTGTTGACTTGCTGATATCGCACTGCGTGTGTGAGATCACTGGTGTCCCGCTGACTTGTTGATATCTCACTGCGTTTGTGAGATCACTGATGTTCTGCTGACTTGCTGATACCTCACTGCGTTTGGGAGATCACTGATGTTTTACTGACATGCTGATATCTCACTGCGTTTATGAGATCACACGTGTTCTTCTGACTTGCTGTTATCTCACTACGTTTGTGAGATGGTTTGTGGTTACGCGTCTCTTTACGGGTAATTACAGGAGGGCATTTGAGCCACTACAACTGTGAATTCGACTCTTTACGAGCACTAACAGGAGGGCATTTGAGCCACTGCGACTGTGAATTCGTCCCTTTGTGAGTTTTAGCAGGAGGGCATTTGAGCCACTACGACTGCGAATTTAACAGGAGGGCATTTGAGCCACTGCGACTGTGAATTCGTGCCTTTGTGAGTTTTAGCAGGAGGGCATTTGAGCCACTACGACTGCGAATTTAACAGGAGGGCATTTGAGCCACTGCGACTGTGAATTCAACTCTTTGCGAGTACTAACAGGAGGGCATTTGAGCCACTACAACTGTGAATTCGACCCTTTGTGAGTTTTAGCAGGAGGGCATTTGAGCCACTACGACTGCGAATTTAACAGGAGGGCATTTGAGCCACTACGACTGTGAATTCAACTCTTCAAGGGTACTAACAGGAGGGCATTTGAGCCACTACGACTGTGAATTCGTACTGCGCGTTGCCTGCTTGATCACTTTTCACTACTTCACTCTTTAATTTTCTCGAGTACTGCCAAACTGACAGCACAACTGAACTGGCTGAATCACTGCTTTCACTGAACCGACTGAGCAATTGCACCGTGTGAACTTGTTGAACTTATGAAACGAGAATCAGACTGAGAACTGAACCGAAAGGTAGACTGCACTGAACAACCTCGAGTTCTGTTTTGCAGTCTGTTTTATACTCGTTGACGTCCTTTTTCCAGAATGTTCGATTTTAACGGAGTGCGGTATTTCGTACTCCGTTAAGCAGTTTTCGTGCAAAAAAGAAGTATTTTTCCCAAATAGCCGCTTTCCCAAGGTTAAGAAGTTCTACGGTCAGTGAACTTCACTGCCGTCTTCTTGCATACATTGTTTTTGCGGTATATAAACTGCAACAGTGGTTCACTCTAGATCAGCTGAGAGCTGATCTCTGTACTTACTGCACTCTCGGCACAAAACAGGTTGTTAGTACTCAGCGCAACTTGATTGCTTGCTCTCCTCGCTGGAATCACTTGCATATAGCCGCTCTGACGCTCAGTTGCATCTGCATGTAACATGCACACCACGTCACTTTTGCTTTCTTTCCATTTCTCCGCTGAGCGTCGGTGTGTGGGCGTTTCTAAACGATCGTCTGTAGTAGTAGCGTAAATGCGTGTGCTTTCTGATGAGAACTGTTCCTGGGAACAGTTTCTAAGTCTGTTCGACTGCTTGTTATTTTTGTGCGCCAAATTTGCTGTGCAAATTTGGGTCGTCACACTCCCCCTCTACTTCGGGGTAAAAGAAAAAAATCTTTTTTTTCTTTTTTTTTTCCCCTCTCTTGTCTGCAATTTCTAATTAATTCCATGCGGTTTCAATTAATCCATTTAATAAATTCATATGTCACTTAATTCATTTAATTCATTTACATTTCGTTTTTCCTTTTTTTTTTTTATATTTTTACAGCCTCCTGTCGGCTTCCACTTTGCCCTTCGCCGTCTAGGCTTCGCTGCGTACCCGTACCTGGCCGGACCTGCTCAGCTTTATCCGGAACCGCGCTCCACCAACGCATATAATTTTGTTGAGGGCTTGCCCCCGTCGGTGTTTCCCACGGAGTTCCTCCGCCATTCTCACCACTTCAGGGGGAGTCCTCTCCAGGGGTACGTCCTCATACCTGTCGTACCCTCTGCCTGCGTGTAAAGGGCGTAGTGACGTCTGCGAGGCATGTTCTGTTTGCTCAAAGTCGTCCGTTTGCACGGCGATCTCTCCTCGGCCGCTGTCTTCCGTCTGTACGGCCGCCTCGAAGTTACCATGTGCTTCGGTCTGGGTAGCGGCGTCCTGCAGCCCTTTCATCTGCGCCGCGAAGCTGAAGTTGGCCTGGCTTATTATGTCGAGGTGGTCCTCGCTCACCTCCTCTGCTGTGACGTCGTTCCGTGTTACCACCGTTTCCACCCGGGTAACCTGCCACAGTCGGTACAAGCGACCCGGTCGTCGCACAACGTTCCGCGTGGTGTAGAAATTTGTGAGATCGATATTGGGTTCGCTTGCGTCGATCTCCTCCTCGCTCTCCTCCATAGACTCCTCCTCCGAGTCGGAGATAGTGTATGTGGGGACGTCCTCCTGGTTCATCATTTTCCTTTTTCTCTACGAATTTTTAAATCCATTAATTTAATTTTCTTTTTTTTTTCCCCCTTTGGTTAATTTTACTTTTATTTCCTTTTTTTTTTCTTTTTCCCTCCGTGAATCCACTTCACGCCTCAAGATCTGCTTGACAAGTGGTTTTCTCACTTGTCACTTCCTTGTCTTTGATCTCTGTGCCGAACTCCTTTGTTGGCTGTTTTCACAATGTTGGTGAGGATCGCCCTAACTGGTGTGCGTGATCTCTCCCCTCATTTTATTCCCGTGTGTGCGAACCTTTTTATCGATCTGTACACTGATCTCAGTGTTCCTTAGGTGGGGTTACACGATTTTCGTGGTTGACCAGAGCTAACTTCGGCTGTCAAAAACAGCTGGTCGCTGTAATGTTTTTGCCATCCGAGCAAATCGTTGTAAAATCGTTTGTGCGCGAATTTTGTCGTTTGTTCCTCTCGAAACCTGCCCCTTGAAGCCCCAGAGTGCTTGATGGAGCACCGGACACCTTCCTGCACTGACATAAGGTAACCCCTTTCCCTTTGTGTAGTTAAACCGTCTCTACAGATTTTCCGAATTGCAAGTGGTTTTCCTGGCACCGGTGATTTCAACCTGCAAGTATGCAGCTCCCTACGCAGCACCGACACTGATGGTCGCGTATCCCATGCCCTGCTCCATTTGATGAGTGGGAAGCGAATGCTGCTGCTGCAGTTGCTCAACAGTGGTGTTGCCGGCCGGTATCTACCTGAAGCTGGACGAGGACAACGCGCTGCCATTGACAACGAGCATGGCATCTGAAGGCGTCGCGAACGATCGCGAGAAGCTGGTGTTGCGAAGACGTTGGTGGCGTTCTGAGACGAAGCCTAAAAAGTCTGTCCTCAGTTATGTGAAGTGTATCAATTTTAGTGCTTGTAATCCTCTGTGTACTTGTTTTGTGTTTTCATTAATTTAGCATTTATTACTTGTTATTGTTTCCCCATAATTCGCATTTTACTCTGCTTCGCGATCCGTGAATCCTTGTGAAACAACGCCTTCCTTTCTTCCGGCGTGAAGTCGCCGAATTTCAAGTGCTCGCGACCTTGCGAATATGCTCGAGTCGTTTGTTTCTCGTTCGCCGGATGTGTAGCCTTCTGCTTATTTTTTATGTCTGCGCCACGGGTGTCCACCTGTGGCCTGTTGTAAGTCTGTCGCCGCGTTTGCGGATTCTGCCTGTGTTTTGCTTTCGGGTCGCTGTTGAATTCTTCGCCAGCTATAGCGATTCTTGCTGGAGCCGGTTTTCCCTTCCTGTAATCGGGTTCTGGCCGACACAATTTCCTTCTGTCTCCGCGTTTGTTTGATTCTGCTCTTGATTTGGTTGGACCGTCAGCGTCTGCGGTTGGCGGGCTTCCTGTGCTCTGAATCAGACGTACGTTGCCAGAAACTCCCTCGGGTGTATGGTCACTTTGCGCTGCCGCCTGTTGGTACGCCTTGAGCTCGCTCACATGAGCCGTTTTAGGCCGGGTCTCACCTTCTTTCTGTAAACGCACGATCACTGGTGGCACGAATCCGATTACCTGGTACGGGCCGTCGAATTTCGGAGACAATTTCGCCGCGACGCTGTCGATTGCTTTCGACAGCGGGTGCTGTCGCACGAGTACTGATTGCCCAATTTCTGGTTTCCACTGTCGTCGTCGCAAGTTATAGTGGTGCGCCTGATCCTGCGTTGCCTTTTCCAAGTTTCTCACCACCAATTTGAAGACCTCTCTTAGATTTTCCCCCCTCTCTGAGGGCTGTATGGGTTCCTGACCGCTGCCTGGCGTTTGTTCGTCGTAGTAAGTTCCAGGAAGTCTTGGCTCTCGTCCTTGAGTGAGATATGCCGGGCAGTATCCCGTGGACTCGGATACGCTGCTATTAATGGCTAGCGTAATTTCTGGGAGCAGTTCGTCCCAGTTCCGATGCTTGTTGTCCGAAAGTTGTGCAATAATCGTTTTTATCGTTCTGTTGATTCTCTCCGTATGTGGTGTGTGGTGTGTTCTGTTGATTCGTCCTGTGGTGTGTATGGAGCAGTATACTGTTGCTTCACACCCATGTCCTGGAGGAAACGACGAAAACTGCGACTCGTAAACTGAGTCCCGTTATCCGTGACCAGAATCTTGGGTACCCCGAACCGGGCTAGAATCCGTTCTCGGAACGCTCGCTGCAAGTGTTCTGTTGAAGCTTTGCGTAACGGTATCATTTCTGTCCATTTTGAAAATTTGTCGAAGAATACGAGAAGCGTTGTGTTTCCGTGTGTAGAACGGGGTAGCGGACCCACAAAATCCGCGCAGAGTATCGCCCAAGGTTCTTCTGCCAATTGAGTGAGCATTTTCCCTGCAGCCTTTTGCTGATTCGGCTTGTAACGTTGACACGATTCACATTGCCGCACATATTTCCTCGCATCCTGGAACATCCCGGGCCAGTAATATTTACTTGTTAGCCGGCATATCGTCTTGCGGACTCCCCCGTGGCCAGCACACGGATGGTCGTGATTCTCTTTGAGAACTCGGCCTCTCATGGTCCTGGGCACGCACAATTTCCACGGCGTGCAGTCCTCGTCTCCAAGTCGATTTGGAATATGCCGGTACAAATTTCCATTCTCCAAGGTATATTCTGGGAACTTCTCCGGATTTTGTTCCACTTCTTTGACCTTTGCTTGTAACCACTTGCAGTGTTGCTCGCGTGTCTCTGCTGCTGTCACTCTGGCGACGGTGTCTTGCGGCTGTCGGGATAGTGCATCCGCGATTATATTCAGCTTTCCCTTCCGGTACTGGATTTCAAAGGAAAACTGTTGTAACTCCAAAGCCCACCTCGCTATTCTCCCGGATGGACTCTCAATAGAATTTAGCCATTTCAGCGCCAGATGATCTGTGATTACGGTGAACCGGTATCCCTCAAGGTAAGCGCGCATCTTGCGAATACCCCACACTATGGCCAGGCATTCTTTTTCTATTGCCGAGTAATTCTTTTCGGCCTTGTTAAGATGTCGGCTGGCGTACGCGATAACACGCTCCTGACCTTCCAGTTGTTGTGTGAGCACGGCTCCAAGTCCGAAGTCGCTCGCGTCCGTTTGCAGTTGGAATCTCTCGTTGAAATCTGGGCACGCCAGTATTGGTGCCTCTGTGAGTTTTTGTTTGAGGGTTTCAAACGCTTCCTGTTGCGCCTCGCCCCACTTCCAATGTTTCCCTTTACGTAGCAGCGTGGTCATTGGCTGGACGGTCTTCGCGAAATCTGGCACGAACCTGCGATACCATGAGGCAATGCCCAAGCATCTTCGCAATTCTTTGGTGGTGGTTGGCGGTTTCAAATTTTGAATCGCCGAAATTTTCTCCGGGTCTGTCTGGATGCCTTGCTCGCTTACCACATGACCCAGGTATTTAAGTTCTTTCTTAAAGAACTCGCATTTGTTCACGTTGAGTTTGAGATTTGCCTGTCTCAAACGCCGGAAAACCTCTCGAAGATTGGCGATGTGCTCTTCCGCGGACGAACCTGTGACAATTATGTCGTCCAGATAGGCGAAAGCTTTAGGCTCCAAATCAGGACCGATAACCTGGTCCAAGGCCCGCTGAAAAGTGGCTGGAGCCGAATGCAGCCCGAAAGGCATCACCCGCCACTGGAAAAGTCCTCTTCCAGGTACAGTAAACGCCGTGTATTGCTTACTGTCTTCTGCCATTGGAATCTGCCAGTACCCGCTCTTCAGATCCAGGCTACTGATATATTTCGCATCTCGCAACCGCTCCAGAATATGTTGAATCCTTGGAATGGGGTATGCATCCGGAATCGAGCGGGCGTTCAGCTGGCGATAATCCACGCATAATCTCCATTCACCCGACTTCTTTTTCACCAATACGATTGGTGCGCTGTAAGGACTGCTTGAAGGTTCTATGCAGCCTTTCTCGAGGAGTTCGTCGATCTCTTTGTCGATGACAGCCTGCATCGCCGGATTTCTGGGAAAATACCGTTGTTTTATAGGACGCTCATCCCGCATCACTATTTTATGCTCCGTAATATTAGAGACGCCTTTCAGGGTTTCAAATTTCTTCAATTCCTCCTGAAGAAAACTCTCCATGTCCTCTGGTTGTCTAGGACCTGATTCTTGTGCTGATGTGCAAATGACTGCGCCATTCGCCTTCTCCTGTTTCTCTGTTGGGCCCAGAGACACGGTTTCGCCTCCGAAGGAGAGTGTCGCTCCTATCCCGCACAGAAAATCCATTCCGAGGAGCACGTCGTCTAGGACTTCCGTCAACACAAGAAAGGACAACTTACATGTACCATTTCCCATAGCAACTTCTAGTGTGGTACATTCGGACACTTTTCTGGTTGTCCCGTCCGCTATGCGAATTTCCACCTTCACTTTCTCAAACAGCCTCTTTCCCACCAGTCTTTCCGCGAGCGCCCTGCTCACGAAACTTCGCGTCGCTCCCGTGTCCACTGTCGCCTGTATTTGCTTGCCTCGGATGGACACCATGGCCACGATGCGCCGATTGTTAATCCGGAGGGGCTTTAATTTCTGCGAGAGATCCTCTGGCTGGGGCCCGCCTCCTCTCGCTTTCGGCGGGGTCCCAGGTCGTTTCCCTGTCTCTGTCTGCAACAGTCAATGGTTCTGGTTCCCTCTCGGCCACACTCCCAGCAGAAAATCACGACCGGGTTTCGGCAATCGCGGCGCATGTGACCTTCCTGCCTGCAGCGTCCGCATGCCGTTTTCGGGTTGAACGGCCTTGAGACCGCCTGGCTCACCGCATGGTTGCGCTCAGATAGCCACTGTCTTGAGGCTACTGGCCGCGTCTGGTATTCTTCTGAAGACTCGTCTGTCTTGGCGAATCGCAGGCACTCGAAATCCTCCGCCAACGAGAGCAACTCCTTCAGCTCCCGGAAATCTTGTCTTTTTATATAAAACTGGTACTCAAACGCCGAGTTTTTGTATATCCTCTCCAGCTTTTCTTTCTCTGTGTACCTGCTATGTCTCATTAGATTTTGCAGGCTTATGACGTAGTCCCTGAACTTCTCGTTTGCGCGCTGCTGTCGACTGCGAATGTCGTCGTCGAGTCTTTCAAAGAAACGCCTGGGTAGGAAGAAGTCCAGGAAGTCTTGCTTAAAAGCCTCCCATGACCGCCAATGATTATTGTTGTTTCGATACCAGAGCAAGGCATTGTCTTCCAGCAGCTCTGGCATCGCGCGTGGCAACAGATTGCTGTCGATGCCATACGTCTCGGCCAGCTCCTCCATCCGCTCTACGAAGGCCAAAGGGTCGACACCGCCATCATACCTCACGGACCATTTTCTCACCTTGTCAATAACATCTGGGTACGAATGTCGCTCGACTCTTTCCAACAGGTTACTGTCCGTCACCCGCGGGGTGTTTACGCTCACTCGGTCACTCGGGCTGCGTTCTCTCGTCGGAACATCCATCATTAGCACTTTCGGCAGGTCACTGGGTTCCGGTGTTGTGCGACCGTCTTCCGCTTCATACGCCCTCAACCTTCGTTCCACGCTCTCCGCGTGGTTTCCTTCATTGACGAACTCGACAAGTCTTTTCCTCATGTCATTGAGAGTTCCTTCGGCGACGAGTCCAAACTCAGACAAGCACTGAGCCAGCGATTCTTTATTTAGCCGGTATAACCATCCTGTTCGGTATGTTTTGGTCCCAGTCGGCTCCATGATAAGTTTTAATTTATTATATTATATATATTTCTAGTCGAGTCTTAGCTATTGGTGAATATGATATTGTCCCTGTTCGGGCGCCACTTGTAACGAACCTTCTTGTCTTCTTCTAAGGCTTGGATTAGCTCGCCGGGACTCCAGGGTTCGATTACAAGACAAGAGTATTTAGGTTCAATATCTTTATTCACCTTAGAAATATCTTATTCTAACATTTGTGTTTGGTTTGCTTGTACAGTTGGTAGTCGTACTAGAAATGCAATAATATACTGTCGTCGGTACCTCTACGCGCTTTGCGCTTTATGCTGCTGGGTTGTTGATATCTCACCGCGTTTGTGAGATCACTGGTATTCTGCCGGATTATTGATGTCTCGCTGTTGCTGATTCCTCACTGGGTCTGTGGGATCGCTGGTGTTCTGTTGACTTGCTGATATCTCACTGCGTTTGTGAGATCACTTGTGCTCTGCTGACTTGCTGATATCTCACTGCGTTTGTGAGATCACACGTGTTCTGTTGACTTGCTGATATCGCACTGCGTGTGTGAGATCACTGGTGTCCCGCTGACTTGTTGATATCTCACTGCGTTTGTGAGATCACTGATGTTCTGCTGACTTGCTGATACCTCACTGCGTTTGGGAGATCACTGATGTTTTACTGACATGCTGATATCTCACTGCGTTTATGAGATCACACGTGTTCTACTGACTTGCTGTTATCTCACTACGTTTGTGAGATGGTTTGTGGTTACGCGTCTCTTTACGGGTAATTACAGGAGGGCATTTGAGCCACTACAACTGTGAATTCGACTCTTTACGAGCACTAACAGGAGGGCATTTGAGCCACTGCGACTGTGAATTCGTCCCTTTGTGAGTTTTAGCAGGAGGGCATTTGAGCCACTACGACTGCGAATTTAACAGGAGGGCATTTGAGCCACTGCGACTGTGAATTCGTGCCTTTGTGAGTTTTAGCAGGAGGGCATTTAAGCCACTACGACTGCGAATTTAACAGGAGGGCATTTGAGCCACTGCGACTGTGAATTCAACTCTTTGCGAGTACTAACAGGAGGGCATTTGAGCCACTACAACTGTGAATTCGACCCTTTGTGAGTTTTAGCAGGAGGGCATTTGAGCCACTACGACTGCGAATTTAACAGGAGGGCATTTGAGCCACTACGACTGTGAATTCAACTCTTCAAGGGTACTAACAGGAGGGCATTTGAGCCACTACGACTGTGAATTCGTACTGCGCGTTGCCTGCTTGATCACTTTTCACTACTTCACTCTTTAATTTTCTCGAGTACTGCCAAACTGACAGCACAACTGAACTGGCTGAATCACTGCTTTCACTGAACCGACTGAGCAATTGCACCGTGTGAACTTGTTGAACTTATGAAACGAGAATCAGACTGAGAACTGAACCGAAAGGTAGACTGCACTGAACAACCTCGAGTTCTGTTTTGCAGTCTGTTTTATACTCGTTGACGTCCTTTTTCCAGAATGTTCGATTTTAACGGAGTGCGGTATTTCGTACTCCGTTAAGCAGTTTTCGTGCAAAAAAGAAGTATTTTTCCCAAATAGCCGCTTTCCCAAGGTTAAGAAGTTCTACGGTCAGTGAACTTCACTGCCGTCTTCTTGCATACATTGTTTTTGCGGTATATAAACTGCAACAGTGGTTCACTCTAGATCAGCTGAGAGCTGATCTCTGTACTTACTGCACTCTCGGCACAAAACAGGTTGTTAGTACTCAGCGCAACTTGATTGCTTGCTCTCCTCGCTGGAATCACTTGCATATAGCCGCTCTGACGCTCAGTTGCATCTGCATGTAACATGCACACCACGTCACTTTTGCTTTCTTTCCATTTCTCCGCTGAGCGTCGGTGTGTGGGCGTTTCTAAACGATCGTCTGTAGTAGTAGCGTAAATGCGTGTGCTTTCTGATGAGAACTGTTCCTGGGAACAGTTTCTAAGTCTGTTCGACTGCTTGTTATTTTTGTGCGCCAAATTTGCTGTGCAAATTTGGGTCGTCACAAGCATGCGCTTATATTCTTTCAATTCGCGCCTAAAAGACAAACTGATCTGATCACTATTAGCATCACCAGCAATTCGCGCTCTCTGGAAACGTTTCCTGAGACGGCGAAGCTCCCTACGCTTCTCCGTCAAGCCTCGTGTCCACCACTTCACCCCTATACGATTTGCCAACCGGCATCTCTCGAAGAGCTCGTCGTTGACACGCCAAACGGCCTCAGTCAAACTGGCTCATCCACACCAAGGTTGTCAAAGTCAGCAAGCGGTACCGAAGTAACCGCCTCCCTGACCCTAACCGCATACGTATCCCAATTGACCCCCAGAGTACGCCAACGCTTAGTGACACTGCCCGTATTGTCTACGTGGCCATAAGTGACCTCAATCTCAATGAGATTGTGATCACTTACACTTAAGCCCCCCCCCATTTGGGCCAATGAAATCCATACAAGTTCATAGCCGCCTCATTCGCAAACGTTACATCAATATCACTCACACCTCTAGGCCCCTCAAAGGTATACCACTCACTCGGCTCATTGAGCACATGAACGCCACTACTCATGACCCATTCACTCAGCATCTCACCCCGCTGTTGACTCAGCCGAAGGCACACATACCAGCTGGCAAACCCCTTACCCCACCCTGCTGGTAGTACGGCTCGTGCAGCAGAGCATAGCTGCGGCCTGACTTGCACAAAAATTGCCCCAAATCACCCATCGTAGCGTAAGCGCGCTGACAGTTCAACTGCACAATCTTACAAGACATTATAATGTCTTGCATTCGCAGCGCCGACGTTCGTTAGCGTCAGCAATGAGCGCGCCAGGCTACAGCCTGCAGCGAATCAGATGACTGTCGCCGATCGTTATCGCACTCCGCGATGAGCAACAATGTGGAATGCGGGCACTGAAACCCAAACCGAATTTGCGCTAATTTGCGTTCAACGACTCGCGGCTTCGATGCTTGTGGGGACCACCAGGTCCGCCACACTTGCTCATCCACACCAAGGTTGTCAAAGTCAGCAAGCGGTACCGAAGTAACCGCCTCCCTGACCCTAACCGCATACGTATCCCAATTGACCCCCAGAGTACGCCAACGCTTAGTGACACTGCCCGTATTGTCTACGTGGCCATAAGTGACCTCAATCTCAATGAGATTGTGATCACTTACACTTAAGCCTCCCCCCCCATTTGGGCCAATGAAATCCATACAAGTTCATAGCCGCCTCATTCGCAAACGTTACATCAATATCACTCACACCTCTAGGCCCCTCAAAGGTATACCACTCACTCGGCTCATTGAGCACATGAACGCCACTACTCATGACCCATTCACTCAGCATCTCACCCCGCTGTTGACTCAGCCGAAGGCACACATACCAGCTGGCAAACCCCTTACCCCACCCTGCTGGTAGTACGGCTCGTGCAGCAGAGCATAGCTGCGGCCTGACTTGCACAAAAATTGCCCCAAATCACCCATCGTAGCGTAAGCGCGCTGACAGTTCAACTGCACAATCTTACAAGACATTATAATGTCTTGCATTCGCGCGGGCAACATATGCAGCGTGAATGGGGCAGTCAGCCGACATCATTCGATGTGCAGCTGGCCTCCCATTGAGCACGCAGTTACGGCAGTGCAACGCGTTGTCGCACTTCCGACCGTGATGGCCAGACTGCCCACAACGACGGCAGACATCTTCCTTCAACCTGCATTCGTTCACCCTGTGGTCCGAGCTGAGACAGCGGAAGCAGCCGGGAGTCACCTCGTGTTCCCCCACACGGAAGCAGAACCACTTGATGTAGCAACTGCCCACATCCAGAAGAGCTTTGTGGCGGACCTGGTGGTCCCCACAAGCATCGAAGCCGCGAGTCGTT
This sequence comes from Sicus ferrugineus, assembly GCA_922984085.1. Classification (NCBI taxonomy): domain Eukaryota; kingdom Metazoa; phylum Arthropoda; class Insecta; order Diptera; family Conopidae; genus Sicus; species Sicus ferrugineus. The sequence goes on along the minus strand of OV277348.1, from coordinate 26,319,783 downwards.
GAACGCAAATTAGCGCAAATTCGTTTTGGGTTTCAGTGCCCGCATTCCACATTGTTGCTCATCGCGGAGTGCGATAACGATCGGCGACAGTCATCTGATTCGCTGCAGGCTGTAGCCTGGCGCGCTCATTGCTGACGCTAACGAACGTCGGCGCTGCGATTTGAGACGGCGGAGTAGCTACCCGCCGCCTTGACTCATCAGTGCATCGAGCTCGCTTTCGTCTATTGTAAAGACGCAGCGTCAGCATGCGAGCGCTGGCCAGCGCAGCTCTCCTATCGTTAGCGCTGACGTAGGAGGGTTGTTTATAAGGCCCAGCGCGATGCATCGTGGGAGCATTGCAACAATGTGGAAGTACGTGACCATCGGTCTGTTTTCGGCGACCGTCTTGTATTTCGCGGCGAAATATTTTCTGCAGTGGTGGTGGTGGCATTCCCTCTGGGATATGCTGCCAACACCATAAAACAGCGAGCGACTTCTTTGAAAGGCCAGTTCAGTTTTCGGCGTCAATCCAGCGACTGATCTCTCGGCGACTCGCGGCTTATCCAGTGTATATATTGACTTCACAAAGAATTTAGTGGTAACACATAAATGTACATTTCTTGTAAATAAAAATTGAAAAAAATACAAAACCACAATTGGTGACCCCGACGAGTGAAGTGAACATTTTATGATACAAATTGTGAACGCTTTAGGGCAGTGCGTCGCGCTCTTAATTATCGCGATAATTTTACGGTTAGTGAAGGAACAAACCGGGCACGGACAATGTCAGAAGTGAAGGATGACTCAGCGGCGGCGAGCTCGGCGACAGATACGGCCACCGTGGAGGCCGCAGCCAACAGCGACTCAGGAGCCTCGGCCGGAGCGACAGCGGCCAATGCAGGTATTGGGGAGCAACCACCGGCGAGCGACGAGGTAAGCCGTATCACAATTAGAGTTCCTCCTTTCTGGCAGACGAACCCGGAGGTCTGGTTCGCGCAAGTAGAGGCGCAATTCGCAACCGCGCGCATTTCCTCGGACGTAGCGCGCTTTAATCTGGTGGTCGGCGCCATGGAAAGTCGTATCCTGGAGCAGGTGTACGACGCGGTTACGCAGCCACCAGCCCGCGAGCGCTACGCGAACCTCAGGAAGCGCCTGCTGGAGCAGTTTGGGGCCTCGGAGCAGCAGAAGCTGAAGATATTGCTCGCAGGGGTCGAGCTGGACGGCAGGCGACCCTCCCAGTTGCTCGGTGAGATGCGGCGGTTAGGCGGCGCAAATCTAACTGACCAATTGCTCGACAGCATGTGGATGAGCCGTCTCCCACGACATATCCGCGCGATCCTACAGGCGTCCAGCGGAGCATTAGAGGAGAAGGCGAATCTTGCGGACAAAATCGCCGAAGTAGCTAACGAGCCCGGTAGCGAATCTGCATCGCTTATGCAAGCGGCGCGTCCAGTTGACGACATGCAGCAGCGAGTGCAGCGCATCGAGTCAGCACTCGCTTCGCTCAACGTTCGCGAACGACGCGCACCGACATCATTCGAAGCTGACCTACGGCGAGTTGGGCTGCCAGCGGAGCACGAAGATGCCGCGCTCTATTGCGGTGGCCGTGGCAGGGCGCCGCAACCACCGAAGACGGTGACGTACCGTAACCGGTATCACAGGTCCCCCTCGCGCACACCGTCGGCGCATGAGAAGCGCCGCGACGACGACCTTAACTGGGGGCGAGTCATCTGCTGGTATCATCACGTCCACGGAGAGCGCGCGAAGCTATGCCGGCCTCCGTGCGATTTCGCAAAGCCAGCGACCCAGAATGGGCCCCGCCAAAAAAACTGAGTGCCCCCAGATTCCGCCAGCGGGGGCTCGTGAAGCGAGCGTAGTTAACCGAGTTTACGTAAGGGACGCAGCAACAAAGAAGCGATTCCTCGTAGACACGGGTGCCGACGTTTCAGTATTACCACCAACGCAGCACGAGCTGCTCGATCGACCCGATTCTTACCAGCTTTACGCAGCGAACGGAACGCCCATTCTTACGTACGGCCGGAAGCGAATCGGGCTCGATCTCGGGTTGCGACGAAAATTTACATGGGAATTCGTAATAGCAAAGGTCAAAGCCCCGATATTAGGGATGGATTTCCTGAAGCACTACGGGTTGTTGGTGGATGCGAAGAACGACAAACTGATCGACGGGGTGACGAAACTGGAATGCAGCGGCACACCGGCGGACGTTATTGAAAGCATTTCAACAGTTAGCGACAACGCACCTTTCTCCAGTTTGGTTCGAGAATTCCGCGACATTACCGTGATGCGACCCTCAAGCGGAGCGAGCAAGTCAGACGTCACGCATCATATAGTTACGCAGGGACCTCCGGTTTACGCGCGCCCCCGGCGCCTGTCTCCGGAGAAACTCGAAGCGGCGCGGGAAGAATTCCGCTATTTGTTGGAAAAAGGAATTTGCGAGGCATCTGACAGCAGTTGGGCGAGTCCGTTACACATGGTAAGGAAGTCCGACGGATTCTGGCGACCATGCGGCGACTACCGAGCGCTCAACGCGATCACCGTTCCCGATCGCTACCCAATTCCGTACATCCAGGATTTCACACATATCTTGTACGGAAAGCGTGTTTTCTCCACCATTGACCTGCAGCGCGCGTATCATCAAATCCCAATCGAGCCCAGCGACGTCCCTAAATCGGCTATTACGACGCCTTTCGGGTTATTTCAGTTTAAATATATGACCTTCGGGTTACGAAATGCGGCGCAAACCTTTCAGCGCCACATAGATAATTTGTTGGCAGGCGAGACGGCATACGCATTCGTTTACATCGACGACATTTGCGTCGCGTCCGAGTCATGGGAGCAGCATGAGCAGCACCTACGGCGGATTTTCCAGCTGCTGCGCGAAAACGGACTCACGATAAATTTGGCGAAGTGCGTCCTCGGGCAAACGACGGTGAAATTCTTGGGTCACACGGTCTCCAGCGAAGGCATTCTACCGAATGATGAGAAGGTAAAAGCGATCAACGACTTCAAGAGACCAGCGACGGCCCGCGAACTGAAACGTTTCCTTGGCATGATAAACTTCTACCGTCGTTTCATTCCGCGCGCGGTGGAAAGCCAGATGATCCTGCAGAGTTTGATGTGCGGCAACCGAAAAAACGACGTCACGCGAATCGAGTGGACATCTGAAGCGGTAAACGCTTTCGAAATGTGCAAGAAAGCGTTGTCACAGGCGACCATGTTGTTCCACCCCGCGCCGAACGCGACTTTATGCTTGAATGTCGACGCGTCGGATACAGCCGTAGGGGCGGTCCTACAGCAGCAAGTGGGTACCGAGTTGCAACCGTTGGGGTTTTACTCGAAAAAACTGACTGACGCCCAGCGAAAATACAGCACCTATGATCGGGAGTTGACGGCAATCTATCAGGCGGTGCGGCATTTTAAGCATATGGTCGAAGGCAGACAATTTACAGTTTTTACGGACCACAAGCCTTTGACGTTCGCCTTCAAGCAGAGCTCGGAGCGGGCAGCGCCACGACAAGCCCGCCAACTGGATTACATCGGTCAGTTCACGACAGACGTCCGACACGTAGCGGGACGAGACAACGAGGTGGCCGATGCATTATCACGAGCCCAGTCGATCACTTACGCAGGCGGCGGCATCGACTACGAAGAGCTCGCACGGGAACAGCAGCGCGACTCAGAAATTTCGGAATGGTCCGGAGCAACGAAAGCAACGTCAACGCTGCAGCTTCAGCCCCTCACACTTCCGCAATCGAATACGACATTAGTCTGCGACGTAGCACACGGTAAGATCCGACCTTGGGTGCCCTCCCGATGCAGGAAATCGGTCATGGAAAAGATGCATGGACTAGCGCACCCGGGCGCGAAGGCAACCATTGAGCTCGTGCGACAACGTTTCGTGTGGCCAGGCATGAGCAAGGATATACGAGAGTTCGTCCGCTGCTGCGGCCCGTGTCAGCAAAGCAAAGTGCAGCGTCATAATCGCGCGGAGGTGGGCAGATATGAAGGCCCAGATGAGCGATTCGAGCACCTAAATATCGATTTAATTGGGCCGCTGCCAGCGTCCGAAGGATACCGCTACTGCCTCACCGTGATCGACAGATTCACCAGGTGGCCTGAGGCAATTCCGCTTATCGACATATCAGCGGAGAGCGTAGCGAAGAACCTCATCTCAGGCTGGTTCGCGAAATTCGGGATCCCGGTGAGGATTTCAACCGATCTCGGACGGCAGTTCGAATCCGAGCTTTTCCGGCAGTTAAACGAGATGCTCGGCGTGCAGCATTATAAAACGACACCATATCACCCCCAAGCGAACGGGATGATCGAGCGCTGGCACAGGACGTTGAAGACAGCGATAACCTGCTACAAGCATGACGAGTGGAGCGAAATATTACCACTCGTGCTGCTTGGGCTGCGCGCAACATTTAAAGAAGACATCGCAGCGACACCAGCGGAGTTGGTTTATGGTACGACGCTCCGGTTACCAGGCGAATTCCTGATGCCCACGCCATCGAAAGTTTCTGAGTCCGAGTTCGTAAAGGATTTGAGACGCAGAATGGCGAAGGTAGCGCCAGTCCCAGCCGCGCATCACGACACCACGAGAGTCTTCATCCAACCAGAACTCAGTACGTGCTCACACGCCTTCGTGAGGATCGACAAAGTCCAGCGACCGTTACAGCCACGTTACGAGGGCCCCTTCCGCATCCTTAAGCGCAGCGAGAAATACTTTACGCTAAGGCTACGCGGAAGAGCTGCGAAGATCGCCATCGACAGGTTGAAAGCTGCGTACACTACTAGCGACAACAGCGAGCCGGCGAAACCGACGACTTCAAGACCAGAGGGCGCAGAGAAGAAGACAAGAAGCGGCCGGCACGTGAAGATTCCGGCGAGATTTGTGCTATCGCAAATGCTTTATTAGGGGGGGAGTACTGTGGCGGACCTGGTGGTCCCCACAAGCATCGAAGCCGCGAGTCGTTGAACGCAAATTAGCGCAAATTCGGTTTGGGTTTCAGTGCCCGCATTCCACATTGTTGCTCATCGCGGAGTGCGATAACGATCGGCGACAGTCATCTGATTCGCTGCAGGCTGTAGCCTGGCGCGCTCATTGCTGACGCTAACGAACGTCGGCGCTGCGATTTGAGACGGCGGAGTAGCTACCCGCCGCCTTGACTCATCAGTGCATCGAGCTCGCTTTCGTCTATTGTAAAGACGCAGCGTCAGCATGCGAGCGCTGGCCAGCGCAGCTCTCCTATCGTTAGCGCTGACGTAGGAGGGTTGTTTATAAGGCCCAGCGCGATGCATCGTGGGAGCATTGCAACAATGTGGAAGTACGTGACCATCGGTCTGTTTTCGGCGACCGTCTTGTATTTCGCGGCGAAATATTTTCTGCAGTGGTGGTGGTGGCATTCCCTCTGGGATATGCTGCCAACACCATAAAACAGCGAGCGACTTCTTTGAAAGGCCAGTTCAGTTTTCGGCGTCAATCCAGCGACTGATCTCTCGGCGACTCGCGGCTTATCCAGTGTATATATTGACTTCACAAAGAATTTAGTGGTAACACATAAATGTACATTTCTTGTAAATAAAAATTGAAAAAAATACAAAACCACAGCTTCCATGGCACGGCCACTGCCCTCCAGGATGACATTCGTCGCACCATCTCCGCCCTCCTTCCATAGGCGGCTCACCAGTTTGACTTCCTTCTCAAACGTCTCCAAACTCATCCGCTCTTTGAGGTTCATCTCATAGAGATCACCCATGAACTCGTCAAGAGTGATCCTACAGTGGACCCCACGAACGACGACCTTGGGACCAAGCTTCTTGTTCACGCTCACGTCCAACCCAACCTTGCCAAACTTTGGATTAACCGGGATTTTCTCGCGTTCGGCCACGGAGGGGGTGGGAATAATCGCACCACCACCACGAAGAGCCTTAACCTCGTGGACGCGCACACCCAGGGTCGGGCCCACCTGCTTCACCACCTTGTCGACCACTTCCTTGGGTGTCTCACCGGCCTTCCGGCTCTTGACCACCAAGGACCATGTCTTAACTGGTTTCACAACGGGGCGCACAGGAGGCAGGGCTGGAAAGGGCGAGGGCGCTGCCATAACGGTGCTGCCACCATCACCGGCAGGAACCCCCGAAAAACCCGCCATAACCCCACTACCGGCCGACCCACCGGCGCCACGAACCCGCTACTGGCGGCCCCTCGCTCCTTCAAGCGTCCTTTCACACGCTCGTTCTCCTCCGAGAGCTCGATGAGCAAACGCTTATAGCCCCCCGCAATCTCCAAAATACGACGGGTCAGCGGCCGGCTGAAACCGTCACCCTCATAGAGGACCCCGATGAGGGCACCCGTGACTGCCTTGAGCCGTTCACCGAACGACTCAGAGGCAGCGGTGGCAACCACCGGAGCACTCACATGAGTACCCTCACGGGCACTCCCACCGGGACCCTTACCTCCCTTAGCAACATTCTTGCTTACCTTCTTGGTGGCCTTCGGACTTACCACCTTCATGGACTCATCTGAAGATGACGAGGACTCACAGTCACTCGTGAGTCCCACCATCTTCAGTGCGTCCACGGAGAACGCCTTCTTCATTGCCTTCGCGGCACCTTCCTTCTTAGCCAGCTTGGAGGCAGCAGCAAGCTCCGACTTACAGGGCGATCACAAAGAGATAAATTTTATCAGCAATCGCGAGACTCTTCGACCCACTATGCTGGTTGAACCCGGTAATTGTTACAGCCAAAATAATAATTCAAGACTTATGGAAGCAAAAACTCGGATGGGACAATGAAGTACCGACTATCATAAGAAAAGCGTGGGAGCAGTACGTGAAGGAGTTGCAGGCTATTGATCAAATTCGGATTCCTCGCTGGCTTAAAACCGGAAGCAATGACTCCACACGCGAATTACACATATTTTCTGACGCCTTCATGCACGCTTATTCAGCAGCAGCGTATCTTCGAGTTCGCGACACAAGGGGGAATTATAGTTCGAATTTAATCATAGCTAAATGCAAGTTTGAGCTTTACTCAAACCAAAAGTAAAAGTTGCGGTGCTGTACTAGCTACTAAATTATTAACATTTATTCGCAGGTCTTTGTCTCCTAACATTGAAGCATCTTCAACATTTTTATGGACAGACTCAGACAGCGACATTTACAGCGATTGTGGTACTAATTTCATCGGTGCAAACAGCAAGTTACAAGCAGACTGACTTATAGTCTGCTATAAGGCATTCATTAATTCTAAAATAGCGCCTTTCTTGATTGAAAAACAAATACAGTGGCATTTCATCCCACCATCGGCTCCACACTTTAGTGGATTATGGGAGGCGGGTGTAAAATCGATGAAAACCCATCTAAAACGCACCATCGGAGATCGCATCCTAACATACGAGGAGCTGAGCACTGTCCTAGTTCAGGTCGAAGCATGCCTTAATTCTAGACCTTTATGCCCACTCACAAACGATCCTTCGGATTTCATGGTCCTAACACCAGAATATTTCATAACTGGAGATTCATTACTTTCACCGCCGAGTCCAGAACTCGACTTCCACAAATCATTTCCAAATCGTTGCAAAAACTGTCAATATCTAGAGCAACAATTTTGGCATCGTTGGAGTAGCGAATACTTGTCTCGACTTCAAAGCCGACCTAAGTGGTTAAAACGCCAACCTAATCTGCAAATACACGATGTTGTTTTAATAAAGGATGAAAGACTTCCATGTCTTCAATGGCCTTTGGCACGTATAATGGAATTGCATCCGGGCGCAGACAACCTAGTACGTGTTGTCACAGTTCGAACGAAGAATGGATTACTTAAATGTCCTATAACAAAGATCTGTCCACTGCCTATCCAAGATAGTTTTCAAACATCCAAACCCGCTAGCTAACCTCGTGTTTTTACAACATTAACCAGATACACACATTTTTGCTTGATCTATGTGGTTCTAGATCATATACAGTAGTCTATCCATTGTAAATTAAAACTTAATATTTAAAGGGAAACAAATTGAATACACGAAACAACAGTTATTGGAATTTATTTATTTTAATTTAAATGCTAATAATTATTTAATTCAATAGAACTTCTTCTATATTTTGGTTTTAAACAAAAATAAAATATATATGAAATTTGTAGCAACTGTTGGTTCGCTACAACGTATATGTGGGTCATCCACGCACCCAACAATCACAATAATTCCACACTTTTCAAAGAATTTTGTTTTTACTTCTTCTTTTTCGTCGTCCGTCATATCTAAGATAAATTCAGTGACGAGTTAACTTTTAATCTGAATTTAACTCAACAAAGAAGGTTAACACAAGTTTAATCATACGACTTTCTGTAGTTAACTAATCGTTAACTGTTAACTAACAAGTGGTCTCCTTATCCTCCACGGTTGTTGCATCTGTTTTTTTGACTCCACGATGTTTTTATAATTATTAATTATTTCAATCAAGCAGTTTACTTCTGCTGAAGAAAAATTAGATGATCTTCCAACCTGTATTTTGTTGCAAAATGATATGTCTGCTGTGGGGTTGCCATATTTTTAAAAGAAGTTAAACCTAGCTAACAAGCACTGTGAAATTGAAACAAAGTTAAATTAGGCTTAACTCAAAGTACAATAATTGGTTTGTTAATCCATTGGTTAACTCAGCACTGTGAAACCGGTCCTAATACTTCCACAAAATATTCCACTTGAATATTTGTCAACAACAATATGTCAAAACGAACATATGAGAACATATCAAAGTAAAATTACAACAAGTAAAAGTTTTGTCTTCGGCCTGGCCGAAATCTAAATACCATATACCCGAGTAACTGAAAAATTATAATTTCGCCGCTTAACAACTTTTGTATGTGCACCACGCTCATTTCGGGGAAATATTTTTGTAATGTCTCTAGATACTGTTAGATAGAATCACGTATTAATATTTTGAACCGTTTATGATATTTTGACTAATTTACAATGTACCTTTCGCGAAACCACTGGAAACCATTCAAATTGCGACATCTACATGCATCTAGCGTAAGATAGAAAGAGGTAGATAGCTAGTTTCACAACCTTCCACAACTTTGTACGGCGACATCTAGCGCGAGATAGATCAAATAGATAGATCGACAATTTGCTAGATAATTCCAGATCCTTCTGCAGCAGTATGAGCTGCCCTATAAATAACCGCAGGAAGACTAAGAGAATTAATTCGAATTTGGTTCTTAAACAGAACACATCGACACCTTGTGAGCATAGCGTCAAGTAATAAGTGTTAATAAGTGCAATAAGAAAAGAATAAATTTGTGGAATTAAGAACAGCGACACTTTTGAGTTTTATTGGATTATTCACAATCCAGAGATCGAACCTAAGAGAGAGTCGTACCCGTAAATCTGAATTTACGGAACAATATATTTACAACTTTTGTATAAGTGGGAGGACCACGCCCATTTTTTGGTATACAAATTGGTAATACCTGTAGACACCTAGTGATAAAATTACGTTATACCGTTTACGAGATATTGACAACTTTTGTATAAGTGGGCATTGCACGCCCATTTTCGGCAAACTTCTTGGTAATGCTTCCGGATACATCGTGATAAAATTACATCTCAATATCTTATACCGTTCATGAGATTTCCAACCAACTTTGTTGTGAGTGGGCGTGGCACGCCCATTTTTTGCAAATCCGGAGTAAAATTATACCTCAATATCTCGCACGGTTTATGAGATATTCACCTTATCACATTTTTTATGTAGAGTAGGCGTGGTTGTTAACTGAGCTCGCCCATTTTCAGTCCCAAACTGCGCTACGTAACAAAGAATATTTGTGCAAAATTTCATTGCGATATCTCTTCGTTCTCCCGTAATCGTGACTTCAACAGACAGACAGACAGACGGACGGACTTGAAACTCTATATGTTGTTATAGTTATGTTGTGTATTTGGCAGGGTCCCTACTCGGGCGCCACTGTAACGAAGTTCCTGGAAAGTTGTTGGAAGTCCACGGTTCGTCACAGAAGATTTATAATTCGCTGGAAATTCTTTCCAAATTCACTTTATTCAAGATCCTAACGTAGTTTTACACTTAATGAAGCCTATGAGCGTTGAGTCGAGCTGAGTAGGAGATTGGGTTACGTGATTTGGTATTGGTGACGATATGACGCACCCGTATGTGCCTTGGTGATCACACAGCCGTGATGTCCGCTGATGCGCGGAGCTACTGATGTGACGCACCTGTACTCTGCCTTGATGAGCGCACAGCCGTGACGTCCTCTGAACGCGTGAGCTATTAATGTGACACCCCTGTACGCTGCTTTGATGAGCGCACAGCCGTGGCGCCCGCTAATCGCGTGCGCTAATGATGTGACGCACCTGTACGCTGCCTTGATGAGCGCTGTAGCGAGCCAACGGGTTGCTACAAATTTTATATATATTTTATTTTGTTTTAAACTAAAATATAGCAGAAAGTCCTTGGATTAAGAATAATTATTAGCATTTAAATTAGAAATCGAAAATAATAATAATAACAATAAGTATTCGAATTAATAACATTAAAATAAGTTTTCAATAAGGAATACACAAGAAAGAATTAACTAACAATAACAACAAACAAGAATTGAACCAGAGCATTGTAAAAACAAAGCAAGCCCCGAAAACACACGATAGTATACATACGCTCAGAGAATAAGACATACGCACAAGTAGAGCAGCGGCAATTCTAAAAATAGAATTATCTGACCAGCTTAATTTCGATTTTTCTTTGCACTTTCGCTGCCACTGATCAAAAAATAGAATCAAGCATTCAGCTCACACATATTTTCTTTCGTCGCTCAACCGCTGCATATGATTCCTACTGTGTTTTCAGCAGCATGTGCATTTAACGAATAGTTTGTGCAAACCCAGTCAGCCTTCTGCCATTGAGCAAAGACTTGATTCTTGCCTGCCATAACAGAAACTCCTTTTGCGTGCAGCAGTTGACTCCCTGGTTCGAAAGCCCCACCTATCGCATAACGAGTTGCTCATATTTGAAACGGGTTAATCAACTCGAATACATTGAATAGAGTAGAAGTAGTTGTTGGCGTATCCTAAGCGTATTTTAGGAATATCTTTGGGCGTATTAAGGACTATCCTGAACCATTGCTCCGGGAATTTCAAGGCTTCGGCCGGAATCATTCCTTCGGGAATTTCAAGGCTTCGGCCGGAATCATTCCTTCGGGAATTTCAAGGCTTCGGTCGCAATCATTCCTTCGGGAATTTCAAGGCTTCGACCGGAATCATTCCTTCGGGAATTTCAAGGCTTCGGCCGGAATCACTCCTTCGGGAATTTCAAGGCTTCGGCCGGAATCAGTTCTTCGGAGCTTTCACCAGCATTGTGAGCGGCCCTCTGCCGCGGAGCACTCAGCTCCTCCGACATTGTATTCACCAGCATTGAAAGCGGCACTCTGCCGCGGGGCATTCGGCCCCTCCGTCACCTGTACACCCGCAACCTTTGTTAGCGGCTCTTTGCCGCGGAGCACTCGGCTCCCCCACTTCTGTACATTTAAACTATTGTACGCGACCCTCTGTCGCCAGGCACTCGGCCTGATAAACCGACTGTAACCAGTGGCGTATATATTAAGTTTGTAAAACATTTGTGAATTAAATAAAATATTAAATAAAGAAAAAAACGAACACCAACCCGCATACGTCCGAGCTGAAATTTCAGTGATAGATTTGCTTCAAAGCAAATCGTGTGCAATTCCTGACTGTCGTGGTGGTTGGAACTTTGAGGGTTGCGAGATTTCCCAAAATGGACCCTGGGGCGACTGACGCTACCCCAGCTGGAAACAAAAACTCGTTACAGCGCACAGCCGTTACGTCCGTTGACGCGCGTGAGTTACTGGTGCGACGCGCCTGTACGTTGCCTTATTGGGCGCACAGCCGTGACGTCAATTGACGCGCGTGGGTTTCTAGTTATATATTGCTGAGCAGCCGATACCGAAGCTTCGCACTGACTACTATATTGGTACCCGCGACCGAAGCCTCGCGATATCAATATAGTCAACGATATATATGGTCTTTTGTCTACGCCGTGTCTGCTATTTACCTCTGCTTTCTACTGTCTCGCCTCGTGTTCTTTTGTGCATGTACTCTTTGTTAGTTGTGCTTGCTTGCTCACTCAGATTTCTGGTTTTTTCCCCTACAGTTCAGATGGAAGGTTTTGTGTATACATGCTCTCCGTCGGTTGTGCTCAACCGCTTACTTCTGCTTTATGACTTTTCCAGTGCTGTATACTTCGTGTGTCGTTTCGTGGCTGTATATGTAGGCTCCACTCACTCGCTCTTTCGCTCTATTACTAACTTAGTCTTACTAACTTGCTCTTATACTTGCTCGGGTAAATTACTAATTACAGGGATGTCTAATTCTTAATTGGGCTTATTCTAATTCTAAATTTGGCTTAAGCTAAAATAGCTTAACAATTCTGACTTAAAATAATAGACTTGGTTTTCTTCTCTCAGATATCTAGTTTAATAATATGTACATATTTACATCCATTATCTGCTTATTTGTGGGGGTGAAATTGCAGCGTGTCCTCTCCCAGCAGCATACGTGCGTTGGTGACCCCCGCCTCGTTGTCAATTCTGCCTGGAGGTACTTCCGTACCTGCTTTACGGCAGCTGTCCGTGGCTCCGTTGCCGTGGATTCGAGGGTCAGTATTACGGGACGTATCTCCGTTCCTTCGGGGACACTCTTCCCCGTCATGACTGCATCCAGGCCAATCACTGCCAACAGGACCCAATGCATGGCTTCGTTGACGGGTATTATCACCACACGTTTGGTGAATATGTCCACACATTTGGTCCAGCCACGTACCCAGCTGTGGCGTTCCATAGGGGTGATCGTGGCCGCATTCTGTCGGCTTGGAGGGGTTCTTCTGAGGCGGTCCCGATGCTCCTTAGGTAGGCCTGCCTTCCACATTAACTGTAGGTAGAAATCTAGAATGGCATCGTTGAGGAAGCGGCCTTTGGCCAATCTTCTGTAGTCGTCGGTGTTGATGGCAATGACACCGCGATGTAACTGGGTATTTAAACAGTTCTCTGGGACTTTCCTTCGCTTTGCTCAGCAGCAGCGCCGGTGACCTTTGTTATCTGCTGCAAACTGGTTTTATTCACCACTCCCAGTTTTTGCCGTTTGGGAAGGGACGCCTCGCAGTAACCAGCAGTAGTAGCCTTGGTGTCGTTATTCGTCGACGGCACTCCCGTGGTGATGCGGTGCCGATCCATACGTGCCACGTGAGCAGGATCCAGCTCCCAACTGGCGATGCAGATCGTCCTTTTTTTTTGCTACATCTATGGTATTTTAACGTCGGCGCATTCGCTCGACACTCTCGCGTAGTTTTCCGCCATCGCTCATCTTCGCTCCCCGGTAGTTGACTTCGTTATGAGTGTGATACTCGCCTGTAATAATCCAAAATACCTTATGGGCATGCTTACACTGTGGTGAGTTCTTTTGTTTGAAGTGAGTAGCTTAACATCGTTTTTCCCGTTGTCTTCATAAAATATTTTCATATCTTGTATGTGAGTTTTACATATTTTCCTGCCACATTCTCGTTGTACTTCGGCATTTACAGGTGAAATAAAATTTATGACTCGGTAGGGGCCGTTGTACTTCGGAGCAAGTTTCGCGGCTAATCGCTCGATGGCCTTGGATAAATGGTGTTCCTTGACCCGTACTCGGTCCCCAATTTTCGATGTCCAGTTCTCTTTCTCGTTGTGGGGTCGGCACGCATAACTTCCATGGGTAGCAGTTCTCTCTGGTGTTCCTAGTTGGTATATAGTATGCCGATATAACATGCCTTTCACGTACTCCGGATGGGCACGAAATTTCCATTTCCCCTGGCGGTACTATCATCGAGAGCAATACGTCTCGAGGTTGTCGAGATAAGCCGTCGGCGACAACGTTTTGCTTTGCTCATCGGTACTTGATGTCAAAGCGGAACTGTTGCTCCAGCGCCCAGCGTGCGATATATCCTGAAGGACTTTCGATGGAGTTTAGCCACTTTAGAGCGAAATGGTCGGTGACAATCGTAAAGTCGTCTCCCTCGAGGTACTGTCTCATCTTCCTTACTCCCCACACGATTGCAAGACACTGCCTTTCTGTAGGCGAGTAGTTGATTTCAGCTTTATTTAACCGTCGGCTGGCATACGCAATAACCCTTTCAGCTCCACCGGTTTCCTGTGTGAGAACTACGCCCAGACCATAATCACTTGCGTCTGTCTGCTTGGTGAACCTCTTGTCAAAATCTGGACAGGCTAATACAGAGGCTTCGGTGATGCGTTTTTTTAGTTCTTGAAGCGCATCCTCCTGAACAGGTTCCCATTTCCATTTGCATCCCTTTTTAAGTAGCTCGGTGGTGGAGACTTCTGGCACAAATCTATACCAGCATGCTACCCCTAAATATTGACGCAACTCCCGAAGGTTTGAAGGTGGCATCAGCTCCTGGCTGCCGGCTATCTTTTCCGTGTCCTTGCGAATGCCCGCTGGGGTTACGATGTGTCCTAAATTACGGATTTCGGAATTTAGGACAAAATTCCTAAATAACGGAAAATGAAAATGTTGAAAAATTCGCATTTTTCTACATTTATCTTCAGGTTGGCCTCTCTCTCTCCAGCACTTTTCCAAGTACCGGAAGAAGGCTAATCCCCCGATAGGGTCTAGGATTAGATCGGACCCTATCAGGCGACTTCAAAAGCACAATGACTCTGGCGGTCTTGCATTCAGAAGGAAAGTATCCGTCCCGCACACACTTCCCGAGCAGGGCAACCAGGTATTCAGGAATTACCTTCCAGATGGCTTTCACTATCTCTCCAGTAATCCCATGCAACCCAGGAGACCTCCTGGACCTTATCAGCGAGACCGCACACCCAATTTCCGCGGTCACCAATTCAGGGGGACCAACAGGCAACCCCACATCGTGAGGATGACCTGAAGGCACCGCACCAGGAAAAAACTCAGAAAGTAGTGCACTCACAGAAGCATTCCATGTTGGCAATACGGAATCGCCAACACGGATGCCACTAATTTCAATTATCCTTATGTTGCCACGACACACCTTATACAGCTGACCCCAGGGGTCATCGCTGTGGCGCACAGCAAACTGTCTCCATTCATTCTCCTTAGTCGCCATAAGCATGCGCTTATATTCTTTCAATTCGCGCCTAAAAGACAAACTGATCTGATCACTATTAGCATCACCAGCAATTCGCGCTCTCTGGAAACGTTTCCTGAGACGGCGAAGCTCCCTACGCTTCTCCGTCAAGCCTCGTGTCCACCACTTCACCCCTCTACGATTTGCCAACCGGCATCTCTCGAAGAGCTCGTCGTTGACACGCCAAACGGCCTCAGTCAAACTGGCTACCTGCTCATCCACACCAAGGTTGTCAAAGTCAGCAAGCGGTACCGAAGTAACCGCCTCCCTGACCCTAACCGCATACGTATCCCGTACGCCAACGCTTAGTGACACTGCCCGTATTGTCTACGTGGCCATAAGTGACCTCAATCTCAATGAGATTGTGATCACTTACACTTAAGCCAGCCCCGATGGACCAATGAAATCTATACAAGTTCATAGCCGCCGCATTCGCAAACGTTACATCAATATCACTCACACCTCTAGGCCCCTCAAAGGTATACCACTCACTCGGCTCATTGAGCACATGAACGCCACTACTAATGACCCATTCACTCAGCATCTCACCCCGCTGTTGACTCAGCCGTCCAGCCAATCTGGACGTTTTGCTGAACCAAAGCGCTGACGATGCATTCGCGTCAGAGCCGAGTATAACGGTATTGCTACTCGCAAGTAGTAGCTCCCTATCCATATACCTTATATAGGGCTTTAGATCACTGCTATAACGGCAGTAAACACTTGTCAACAAGAGCTTGCCGTACACACCCTCCACACTCACACAAATAGCCCATTTGCTTGAATCAACGAGCATACACTGGGTATGCACGTCATTCACCACCACAACAGCATTGCCCCCACATCGGAGAAGACATACATACCAGCTGGCAAACCCCTTACCTCACCCTGCTGGTAGTACGGGCCGTGCAGCAGAGCATAGCTGCGGCCTGACTTGCATAAAAATTGCCCCAAATCACCCATCGTAGCGTAAGCGCGCTGACAGTTCAACTGCACAATCTTACAAGACATTCCTGACTACATTCAGACACACATACCAGCTGGAAAACCCCTTACCCCACCCTGCTGGTAGTACGGCTCGTGCAGCAGAGCATAGCTGCGGCCTGACTTGCACAAAAATTGCCCCAAATCACCCATCGTAGCGTAAGCGCGCTGACAGTTCAACTGCACAATCTTACAAGACATTATAATGTCTTGCATTCGCGCGGGCAACATATGCAGCGTGAATGGGGCAGTCAGCCGACATCATTCGATGTGCAGCTGTCCTCCCATTGAGCACGCAGTTACGGCAGTGCAACGCGTTGTCGCACTTCCGACCGTGATGGCCAGACTGCCCACAACGACGGCAGACATCTTCCTTCAACCTGCATTCGTTCACCCTGTGGTCCGAGCTGAGACAGCGGAAGCAGCCGGGAGTCACCTCGTGTTCCCCCACACGGAAGCAGAACCACTTGATATAGTAACTGCCCACATCCAGAAGAGCTTCCATGGCACGGCCACTGCCCTCCAGGATGACATTCGTCGCACCATCTCCGCCCTCCTTCCATAGGCGGCTCACCGGTTTGACTTCCTTCTGAAAGGTCTCCAAACTCATCCGCTCTTTGAGGTTTATCCTATAGAGATCACACATGAACTCGTCAAGAGTGATCCTACAGTGGACCCCACGAACGACGACCTTGGGACCAAGCTTCTTGTTCACGCTCACGTCCAACCCAACCTTGCCAAACTTCGGATTAACCGCGATTTTCTCGCGTTCGGCCACGGAGGGGGTGCGAATAATCGCACCACCACCACGAAGAGCCTTAACTTCGTGGACGCGCACACCCAGGGTCGGGCCCACCTGCTTCACCACCTTGTCGACCACTTCCTTGGGTGTCTCACCGGCCTTCCGGCTCTTGACCACCAAGGACCATGTCTTAACTGGTTTCACAACGGGGCGCACAGGAGGCAGGGCTGGAAAGGGCGAGGGCGCTGCCATAACGGTGCTGCCACCATCACCGGCAGGAACACCCGAAAAACCCGCCATAACCCCACTACCGGCCGACCCACCGGCACTGGCCGACCCATCGGCGCCACGAACCCGCTACTGGCGGCTCCTCGCTCCTTCAAGCGTCCTTTCAGATGCTCGTTCTCCCCCGAGAGCTCGATGAGCAAACGCTTATAGCCCCCCGCAATCTCCAAAATACGACGGGTCAGCTGCCGGCTGACACCGTCACCCTCATAGAGGACCCCGATGAGGGAACCCGTGACTGCCTTGAGCCGTTCACCGAACGACCCAGAGGCAGCGGTGGCAACCACCGGAGCACTCACATGAGTACCCTCACGGGCACTCCCACCGGGACCCTTACCTCCCTTAGCAACATTCTTGCTTACCTTCTTGGTGGCCTTCGGACTTACCACCTTCATGGACTCATCTGAAGATGACGAGGACTCACAGTCACTCGTGAGTCCCACCATCTTCAGTGCGTCCACGGAGAACGCCTTCTTCATTGCCTTCGCGGCACCTTCCTTCTTAGCCAGCTTGGAGGCAGCAGCAAGCTCCGACTTACAGGGCGATCACAAAGAGATAAATTTCATCAGCAATCGCGAGACTCTTCGACCCACTATGCTGGTTGAACCCGGTAATTGTTACAGCCAAAATAATAATTCAAGACTTATGGAAGCAAAAACTCGGATGGGACAATGAAGTACCGACTATCATAAGAAAAGCGTGGGAGCAGTACGTGAAGGAGTTGCAGGCTATTGATCAAATTCGGATTCCTCGCTGGCTTAAAACCGGAAGCAATGACTCCACACGCGAATTACACATATTTTCTGACGCCTTCATGCACGCTTATTCAGCAGCAGCGTATCTTCGAGTTCGCGACACAAGGGGGAATTATAGTTCGAATTTAATCATAGCTAAATGCAAGTTTGAGCTTTACTCAAACCAAAACTGACCATACCAAGGGCAGAACTTTGCGGTGCTGTACTAGCTACTAAATTATTAACATTTATTCGCAGGTCTTTGACTCCTAACATTGAAGCATCTTCAACATTTTTATGGACAGACTCAGACAGTGACATTTACAGCGATTGTGGTACTAATTTCATCGGTGCAAACAGCAAGTTACAAGCAGACTATAAGTCATATAAGGCATTCATTTATTCTAAAATAGCGCCTTTCTTGATTGAAAAACAAATACAGTGGCATTTCATCCCACCATCGGCTCCACACTTTAGTGGATTATGGGAGGCGGGTGTAAAATCGATGAAAACCCATCTAAAACGCACCATCGGAGATGGCATCCTAACATACGAAGAGCTGAGCACTGTCCTAGTTCAGGTCGAAGCATGCCTTAATTCTAGACCTTTATGCCCACTCACAAACGATCCTTCGGATTTCACGGTCCTAACACCAGAACTTGCACAAATCATTTCCAAATCGTTGGAAAAACTGTCAATATCTAGCGCAACAATTTTGGCGTCGTTGGAGTAGCGAATACTTGTCTCGACTTCAAAGCCGACCTAAGTGGTTAAAACGCCAACCTAATCTGCAAATACACGATGTTGTTTTAATAAAGGATGAAAGACTTCCATGTCTTCAATGGCCTTTGGCACGTATAATGGAATTGCATCCGGGCGCAGACAACCTAGTATGTGTTGTCACAGTTCGAACGAAGAATGGATTACTTAAACGTCCTATAACAAAGATCTGTCCACTGCCTATCCAAGATAGTTTTCAAACATCCAAACCCGACCTGACCCACTAATGTCATTTGCACTTAACCTTTCTTTCAGGACTAATGGTATCCTGGTGATACCATCCGGGCGCAGGATGTTGCGGCTGCTGGCAACCCTGAAATTATAAAAACCTTCTGGCAACTCGTTTTTGACGCTAGCTAACCTCGTGTTTTTACAACATTAACCAGATACACACATTTTTGCTTGATCTATGTGGTTCTAGATCATATACATATACAGTACTCTATCCATTGTAAATTAAAACTTAATATTTAAAGGGAAACAAATTGAATACACGAAACAACAGTTATTGGAATTTATTTATTTTAATTTAAATGCTAATAATTATTTAATGCAATAGAACTTCTTCTATATTTTGGTTTTAAACAAAAATAAAATATATATGAAAATTGTAGCAACTGTTGGTTCGCTACAACGTATATGTGGGTCATCCACGCACCCAACAATCACAATAATTCCACACTTTTCAAAGAATTTTGTTTTTACTTCTTCTTTTTCGTCGTCCGTCATATCTAAGATAAATTCAGTGACGAGTTAACTTTTAATCTGAATTTAACTCAAACTTTCATTTTCACAGTTGAAGGTTAACACAAGTTTAATCATACGACTTTCTGTAGTTAACTAATCGTTAACTGTTAACTAATCGTTAACTGTTAACTAACAAGTGGTCTCCTTATCCTCCACGGTTGTTGCATCTGTTTTTTTGACTCCACGATGTTTTTATAATTATTAATTATTTCAATCAAGCAGTTTACTTCTGCTGAAGAAAAATTAGATGATCTTCCAACCTGTATTTTGTTGCAAAATGATATGTCTGCTGTGGGGTTGCCATATTTTTAAAAGAAGTTAAACCTAGCTAACAAGCACTGTGAAATTGAAACAAAGTTAAATTAGGCTTAACTCAAAGTACAATAATTGGTTTGTTAATCCATTGGTTAACTCAGCACTGTGAAACCGGTCCTAATACTTCCACAAAATATTCCACTTGAATATTTGTCAACAACAATATGTCAAAACGAACATATGAGAACATATCAAAGTAAAATTACAAGTAAAAGTTTTGTCTTCGGCCTGGCCGAAATCTAAATACCATATACCCGAGTAACTGAAAAATTATAATTTCGCCGCTTAACAACTTTTGTATGTGCACCACGCTCATTTCGGGGAAATATTTTTGTAATGTCTCTAGATACTGTTAGAATCACGTATTAATATTTTGAACCGTTTATGATATTGTGACTAATATAATGTACCTTTCGCGAAACCACTGGAAACCATTCAAATTGCGACATCTACATGCATTTAGCGTAAGATAGAAAGAGATAGATAGCTAGTTTGACAACCTTCCACAACTTTGTACGGCGACATCTAGCGCGAGATAGATAAAATAGATAGATCGACAATTTGCTAGATAATTCTGAATTTACGTAACAATTGGTGTCAGAAGTGGGATTGCTGAATAATCCTAAAATCATGGTGAAGTTTGTTGAACTGAGAATACCCTAGGTGAGGGAAGAGCTGGAGGCTAGAGGTTTGCCTGTGACAGGGTATAAGGCTACAAGCACGGTTGCGTAAAGCAATGGAGAGTGAGGGCATCGATGTTGAAGAACATGAGTTCTGTCATGATGCTTCAGGAGCTTATCTAAAGTCGAGGAGCAGTTGGTAGAGCCGCAGCCAGCTTCAGCATTTGACATGAATGTGCTTCTAGCAGCAATGGGGCAACTGTCTTCACGTATGGAGGGGCAGCTAGCACAAAACACTTCTCGATTGCAGGAGAAGCTGACGCGTTATTGGCTGCGATTGAACGACGATATGGTAGCGACCAAAGAAAACAAGTGTTTCAAGTGTTGGAGCTGATGAATCGTTACCAAAAGGCAAACGAGTCGCTACAAGAATATGCAACGGAGTTTATGAGTGGTATACGAGATGCGGATACCAAACGTGCAGTCTACTCCATGCCAAAAGAAGACGTTTGCCGAAACAGTGTCATTTGCCTTGACGCAGTAAACAGCATGCCTTTTAAGCAATAAAGCACATAGAGTTCATCGGCTGGAAGTTGAGCCAAGTGAATCCCTAGAGAAAACCATAAGGGAGCTCATCCAGACTATTTCTCAGAGGATGCCAACCTCACGTAAGGGCTCTGAACTAAAGTGTTACAGCTGTGGAACATCAGGACACCTGGCACGGAATTGTAATGCGTCTGGTAGGAAAAACGAAAACGCAAGGAAAAGAAGTAACGAAGATGCAAGTGACGCTTCTGAAGAGAAACGATCACGGACCAGTTCAACGGGGCGTGAGGTGGTTCCCCCCACTGATTGCCTTCGTTTCACAAACACAGCATCGGAAAGGTGGGCAACATGAAAACGCCCATGCACTATCTCGACGCCCATGTGCATTGGAGTGTAAACATTGCTCCAAGGTTGAAAGAAGCGAAGGTATAGTCCACATCCGATTAACAAATCTGCAACCTGATGATGAATGGGAATCCAGCGCTCTAAGGAAAAGTAATTTGAAGGATGCGGACTTGGTTAAGGTCATGAAAGCGAAAGAAACGGATAAAAGACCAACCAAGGAAGAAATGGCATCAGAAAGTCCGTTGGCCAAGGCGTATTGGGCGCAATGGAATAGCTTTAGTTAATAAACGGTATTCTGAATCGTTCGTGGGAAAGTGAAGATGGTAAACACATTCGCGATTTAGTTATCCTACCAAAGTCTAGAATAGCAACTGTATTAGAAGAGTTTCACAATGGACCAAGTGGAGGGCATTTTGGCGTCACGAAAACTCTGGAAAAGATTAAACAACGGTTTTACTGCGTGAATTGCCAAGAATCAGTTGCTGAATGGATTAAAAACTGCGCGCAATGCATGGCAGCTAAGGGTCCGAAAGTTAGAAGCAGAGGAAGGTTGCAGCAGTACAATGCGGGCGCACCATTTGAACGCGTTGCAATGGATGTAGCTGGCCTATTCCCTACTAGCGACTCTGGGAACAAATATGTGTTGGTAATTATGGACTATTTCAGTAAGTGGCCAGAAGTATACGCTATACCAAATCAGGAGGTTAAAACTGTGGCCGAAGCTTTTGTGCAGAATTGGGTCACGCGGTTTGGAATACCAATTGAGTTGCATTCAGATCAAGGGAGGAACTTTGAGTCTGCTATATTTCAAGAAATGTGCTCATTGTTGGGTATCAAGAAAACTCGAACGACAGCTCTACATCCAAAATCGGATGGCATGGTGGAGAGGTTTAACCGTACATTACAAGAACATTTACGGAAAGTACTGGGTAAATGTCAGCGCAATTGGGACAAGCACATTCAAATGTTTTTATTGGCTTCACGATCAGCAGTCCATGACACTACCGGCCATCCACCTGCGAGGATTATTTTTGGTACAGATTTGAGACTCCCGTCAGATTTGAAATTTGGAAAGAGCAATCAACTTACTGAAACTGGAGGCAGCTATTGGGAATTGCTTCAGTCCGAAATGGATGAAATACATCAACATGTGAGGCAGCGAACACAGCTAATGAGCAATAAAATGAAGGATTGTTACGACCGAGGAATTTGGTGTCTGATCGGGACAATCAGACTTAAGTGGAGGGCAGTGTGACGAATTTACAATGTAACATTCGCGAAACCAATGGAAAGCACTCAAACCAAACATCGCGACATCTACATGCATCTAGCGTAAGATAGAAAGAGGTAGATAGCTAGTTTCACAACCTTCCACAACTTTGTACGGCGACATCTAGCGCGAGATAGATCAAATAGATAGATCGATAATTTGCTAGATAATTCCAGATTCTTCTGCAGCAGTATGAGCTGCCCTATAAATAGCCGCAGGAAGACTAAGAGAATTAATTCGAATTTGGTTCTTGAACAGAACACATCGACACCTTGTGAGCATAGCGTCAAGTAATAAGTGTTAATAAGTGCAATAAGAATAGAATAAATTTGTGGAATTAAGAACAGCGACACTTTTGAGTTTTATTGGATTATTCACAATCCAGAGATCGGACCTAAGAGAGAGTCGTACCCGTAAATCTGAATTTACGTAACAATATATTTACAACTTTTGTATAAGTGGGCGGACCACGCCCATTTTTTGGTATACAAATTGGTAATACCTGTAGATACCTAGTGATAAAATTACGTTATACCGTTTACGAGATATTGACAACTTTTGTATAAGTGGGCATTGCACGCCCATTTTCGGCAAACTTCTTGGTAATGCTTCCGGATACATCGTGATAAAATTACATCTCAATATCTTATACCGTTCATGAGATTTCCAACCAACTTTGTTGTGAGTGGGCGTGGCACGCCCATTTTTTGCAAATCCGGAGTAAAATTATACCTCAATATCTCGCACGGTTTATGAGATATTCACCTTATCACATTTTTTATGTAGAGTAGGCGTGGTTGTTAACTGAGCTCGCCCATTTTCAATCCCAAACTGCGCTACGTAACAAAGAATATTTGTGCAAAATTTCATTGCGATATCTCTTCGTTCTCCCGTAATCGTGACTTCAACACACAGACAGACAGACGGACGGACTTGAAACTCTATATGTTGTTATAGTTATGTTGTGTATTTGGCAGGGTCCCTACTCGGGCGCCACTCTAACGTAGTTCCCCCGGTTCTCCGGTTTCAGGCGCGGGTGAGCTTGTTGGAAGTCCACGGTTCGTCACAGAAGATTTATAATTCGCTGGAAATTCTTTCCAAATTCACTTTATTCAAGATCCTAACGTAGTTTTACACTTAATGAAGCCTATGAGCGTTGAGCCGAGCTGAGTAGGAGATTGGGTTACGTGATTTGGTATCGGTGACGATATGACGCACCCGTATGTGCCTTGGTGATCACACAGCCGTGATGTCCGCTGATGCGCGGAGCTACTGATGTGACGCACCTGTACTCTGCCTTGATGAGCGCACAGCCGTGACGTCCTCTGAACGCGTGAGCTATTAATGTGACACCCCTGTACGCTGCTTTGATGAGCGCACAGCCGTGGCGCCCGCTAATCGCGTGCGCTAATGATGTGACGCACCTGTACGCTGCCTTGATGAGCGCTGTAGCGAGCCAACGGGTTGCTACAAATTTTATATATATTTTATTTTGTTTTAAACTAAAATATAGCAGAAAGTCCCTGGATTAAGAATAATTATGAGCATTTAAATTAGAAATCGAAAATAATAATAATAACAATAAGTATTCGAATTAATAACATTAAAATAAGTTTTCAATAAGGAATACACAAGAAAGAATTAACTAACAATAACAACAAACAAGAATTGAACCAGAGCATTGTAAAAACAAAGCAAGCCCCGAAAACACACGATAGTATACATACGCTCAGAGAATAAGACATACGCACAAGTAGAGTAGCGGCAATTCTAAAAATAGAATTATCTGACCAGCTTAATTTCGATTTTTCTTTGCACTTCGCTTCCACTGATCAAAAAATAGAATCAAGCATTCAGCTCACACATATTTTCTTTCGTCGCTCAAACGCTGCATATGATTCCTACTGTGTTTTCAGCAGCATGTGCATTTAACGAATAGTTTGTGCAAACCCAGTCAGCCTTCTGCCGGTGAGCAAAGACTTGATTCTTGCCTGCCATAACAGAAACTCCTTTTGCGTGCAGCAGTTGACTCCCTGGTTCGAAAGCCCCACCTATCGCATAACGAGTTGCTCATATTTGAAACGGGTTGATCAACTCGAATACATTGAGTAGAGTAGAAGTAGTTGTTGGCGTATCCTAAGCGTATTTTAGGAATATCTTTGGGCGTATTAAGGACTATCCGGAACCATTGCTCCGGGAATTTCAAGGCTTCGGCCGGAATCATTCCTTCGGGAATTTCAAGGCTTCGGCCGGAATCATTCCTTCGGGAATTTCAAGGCTTCGGTCGCAATCATTCCTTCGGGAATTTCAAGGCTTCGGCCGGAATCATTCCTTCGGGAATTTCAAGGCTTCGGCCGGAATCACTCCTTCGGGAATTTCAAGGCTTCGGCCGGAATCAGTTCTTCGGAGCTTTCACCAGCATTGTGAGCGGCCCTCTGCCGCGGAGCACTCAGCTCCTCCGACATTGTATTCACCAGCATTGAAAGCGGCACTCTACCGCGGGGCATTCGGCCCCTCCGTCACCTGTACACCCGCAACCTTTGTTAGCGGCTCTTTGCCGCGGAGCACTCGGCTCCCCCGTCTTTTGTACATATAAACTATTGTACGCGACCCTCTGTCGCCAGGCACTCGGCCTGATAAACCGACTGTAACCAGTGGCGTATATATTAAGTTTGTAAAACATTTGTGAATTAAATAAAATATTAAATAAAGAAAAAAAACGAACACCAACCCGCATACGTCCGAGCTGAAATTTCAGTGATAGATTTGCTTCAAAGCAAATCGTGTGCAATTCCTGATTGTCGCGGTGGTTGGAACTTTGAGGGTTGCGAGATCCCCCAAAATGGACCCTGGGGCGACTGACGCTACCCCGTTGTTACATCCGTTGACGCGCGTGAGTTACTGGTGCGACACGCCTGTACGTTGCCTTATTGGGCGCACAGCCGTGACGTCAATTGACGCGCGTGGGTTTCTAGTTATATATTGCTGAGCAGCCGATACCGAAGCTTCGGGCTGACTACTATATTGTTACCCGCGACCGTAGCCCCGCGATCTCAATATAGTCGACGATATATACGCTCTTTGTAATGCCAATTACGGCTACGTGTCCCGTCTGAGTATTCGTCGCGCTTCCTATATATAGTCGAGCAGCCGATACCGAAGCTTCGCACTGACTACTATATTGGTACCCGCGACCGAAGCCTCGCGATATCAATATAGTCAACGATATATATGGTCTTTTGTCTACGCCGTGTCTGCTATTTACCTCTGCTTTCTACTGTCTCGCCTCGTGTTCTTTTGTGCATGTACTCTTTGTTAGTTGTGCTTGCTTGGTCACTCAGATTTCTGGTTTTTTCCCCTACAGTTCAGATGGAAGGTTTTGTGTATACATGCTCTCCGTCGGTTGTGCTCAACCGCTTACTTCTGCTTTATGACTTTTCCAGTGCTGTATACTTCGTGTGTCGTTTCGTGGCTGTATATGTAGGCTCCACTCACTCGCTCTTTCGCTCTATTACTAACTTAGTCTTACTAACTTGCTCTTATACTTGCTCGGGTAAATTACTAATTACAGGGATGTCTAATTCTTAATTGGGCTTATTCTAATTCTAAATTTGGCTTAAGCTAAAATAGCTTAACAATTCTGACTTAAAATAATAGACTTGGTTTTCTTCTCTCAGATATCTAGTTTAATAATATGTACATATTTACATCCATTATCTGCTTATTTGTGGGGGTGAAATTGCAGCGTGTCCTCTCCCAGCAGCATACGTGCGTTGGTGACCCCCGCCTCGTTGTCAATTCTGCCTGGAGGTACTTCCGTACCTGCTTTACGGCAGCTGTCCGTGGCTCCGTTGCCGTGGATTCGAGGGTCAGTATTACGGGACGTATCTCCGTTCCTTCGGGGACACTCTTCCCCGTCATGACTGCATCCAGGCCAATCACTGCCAACAGGACCCAATGCATGGCTTCGTTGACGGGTATTATCACCACACGTTTGGTGAATATGTCCACACATTTGGTCCAGCCACGTACCCAGCTGTGGCGTTCCATAGGGTGATCGTGGCCGCATTCTGTCGGCTTGGAGGGGTTCTTCTGAGGCGGTCCCGATGCTCCTTAGGTAGGCCTGCCTTCCACATTAACTGTAGGTAGAAATCTAGAATGGCATCGTTGAGGAAGCGGCCTTTGGCCAATCTTCTGTAGTCGTCGGTGTTGATGGCAATGACACCGCGATGTAACTGGGTATTTAAACAGTTCTCTGGGACTTTCCTTCGCTTTGCTCAGCAGCAGCGCCGGTGACCTTTGTTATCTGCTGCAAACTGGTTTTATTCACCACTCCCAGTTTTTGCCGTTTGGGAAGGGACGCCTCGCAGTAACCAGCAGTAGTAGCCTTGGTGTCGTTATTCGTCGACGGCACTCCCGTGGTGATGCGGTGCCGATCCATACGTGCCACGTGAGCAGGATCCAGCTCCCAACTGGCGATGCAGATCGTCCTTTTTTTTTGCTGCATCTATGGTATTTTAACGTCGGCGCATTCGCTCGACACTCTCGCGTAGTTTTCCGCCATCGCTCATCTTCGCTCCCCGGTAGTTGACTTCGTTATGAGTGTGATACTCGCCTGTAATAATCCAAAATACCTTATGGGCATGCTTACACTGTGGTGAGTTCTTTTGTTTGAAGTGAGTAGCTTAACATCGTTTTTCCCGTTGTCTTCATAAAATATTTTCATATCTTGTATGTGAGTTTTACATATTTTCCTGCCACATTCTCGTTGTACTTCGGCATTTACAGGTGAAATAAAATTTATGACTCGGTAGGGGCCGTTGTACTTCGGAGCAAGTTTCGCGGCTAATCGCTCGATGGCCTTGGATAAATGGTGTTCCTTGACCCGTACTCGGTCCCCAATTTTCGATGTCCAGTTCTCTTTCTCGTTGTGGGGTCGGCACGCATAACTTCCATGGGTAGCAGTTCTCTCTGGTGTTCCTAGTTGGTATATAGTATGCCGATATAACATGCCTTTCACGTACTCCGGATGGGCACGAAATTTCCATTTCCCCTGGCGGTACTATCATCGAGAGCAATACGTCTCGAGGTTGTCGAGATAAGCCGTCGGCGACAACGTTTTGCTTTGCTCATCGGTACTTGATGTCAAAGCGGAACTGTTGCTCCAGCGCCCAGCGTGCGATATATCCTGAAGGACTTTCGATGGAGTTTAGCCACTTTAGAGCGAAATGGTCGGTGACAATCGTAAAGTCGTCTCCCTCGAGGTACTGTCTCATCTTCCTTACTCCCCACACGATTGCAAGACACTGCATTTCTGTAGGCGAGTAGTTGATTTCAGCTTTATTTAACCGTCGGCTGGCATACGCAATAACCCTTTCAGCTCCACCGGTTTCCTGTGTGAGAACTACGCCCAGACCATAATCACTTGCGTCTGTCTGCTTGGTGAACCTCTTGTCAAAATCTGGACAGGCTAATACAGAGGCTTCGGTGATGCGTTTTTTTAGTTCTTGAAGCGCATCCTCCTGAACAGGTTCCCATTTCCATTTGCATCCCTTTTTAAGTAGCTCGGTGGTGGAGACTTCTGGCACAAATCTATACCAGGATGCTACCCCTAAATATTGACGCAACTCCCGAAGGTTTGAAGGTGGCATCAGCTCCTGGCTGCCGGCTATCTTTTCCGTGTCCTTGCGAATGCCCGCTGGGGTTACGATGTGTCCTAAATTACGGATTTCGGAATTTAGGACAAAATTCCTAAATAACGGAAAATGAAAATGTTGAAAAATTCGCATTTTTCTACATTTATCTTCAGGTTGGCCTCTCTCTCTCCAGCACTTTTCCAAGTACCGGAAGAAGGCTAATCCCCCGATAGGGTCTAGGATTAGATCGGACCCTATCAGGCGACTTCAAAAGCACAATGACTCTGGCGGTCTTGCATTCAGAAGGAAAGTATCCGTCCCGCACACACTTCCCGAGCAGGGCAACCAGGTATTCAGGAATTACCTTCCAGATGGCTTTCACCATCTCTCCAGTAATCCCATGCAACCCAGGAGACCTCCTGGACCTTATCAGCGAGACCGCACACCCAACTTCCGCGGTCACCAATTCAGGGGGACCAACAGGCAACCCCACATCGTGAGGATGACCTGAAGGCACCGCACCAGGAAAAAGCTCAGAAAGTAGTGCACTCACAGAGCCATTCCATGTTGGCAATACGGAATCGCCAACACGGATGCCACTAATTTCAACTGTCCTTATGTTGCCACGACACACCTTATACAGCTGACCCCAGGGGTCATCGCTGTGGCGCACAGCAAACTGTCTCCATTCATTCTCCTTAGTCGCCATAAGCATGCGCTTATATTCTTTCAATTCGCGCCTAAAAGACAAACTGATCTGATCACTATTAGCAACACCAGCAATTCGCGCTCTCTGGAAACGTTTCCTGAGACGGCGAAGCTCCCTACGCTTCTCCGTCAAGCCTCGTGTCCACCACTTCAATCCCTCTACGATTTGCCAACCGGCATCTCTCGAAGAGCTCGTCGTTGACACGCCAAACGGCCTCAGTCAAACTGGCTACCTGCTCATCCACACCAAGGTTGTCAAAGTCAGCAAGCGGTACCGAAGTAACCGCCTCCCTGACCCTAACCGCATACGTATCCCGTACGCCAACGCTTAGTGACACTGCCCGTATTGTCTACGTGGCCATAAGTGACCTCAATCTCAATGAGATTGTGATCACTTACACTTAAGCCACCCCCGATGGACCAATGAAATCCATACAAGTTCATAGCCGCCTCATTCGCAAACGTTACATCAATATCACTCACACCTCTAGGCCCCTCAAAGGTATACCACTCACTCGGCTCATTGAGCACATGAACGCCACTACTCATGACCCATTCACTCAGCATCTCACCCCGCTGTTGACTCAGCCGTCCAGCCAATCTGGACGTTTTGCTGAACCAAAGCGCTGACGATGCATTCGCGTCAGAGCCGAGTATAACGGTATTGCTACTCGCAAGTAGTAGCTCCCTATCCATATACCTTATATAGGGCTCTAGATCACTGCTATAACGGCAGTAAACACTTGTCAACAAGAGCTTGCCGTACACACCCTCCACACTCACACAAATAGCCCATTTGCTTGAATCAACGAGCATACACTGGGTATGCACGTCATTCACCACCACAACAGCATTGCCCCCACATCGGAGAAGACACACATACCAGCTGGCAAACCCCTTACCTCACCCTGCTGGTAGTACGGGCCGTGCAGCAGAGCATAGCTGCGGCCTGACTTGCACAAAAATTGCCCCAAATCACCCATCGTAGCGTAAGCGCGCTGACAGTTCAACTGCACAATCTTACAAGACATTCCTGACTACATTCAGACACACATACCAGCTGGCAAACCCCTTACCCCACCCTGCTGGTAGTACGGCTCGTGCAGCAGAGCATAGCTGCGGCCTGACTTGCACAAAAATTGCCCCAAATCACCCATCGTAGCGTAAGCGCGCTGACAGTTCAACTGCACAATCTTACAAGACATCCCTGTCTTGCATTCGCGCGGGCAACATATGCAGCGTGAATGGGGCAGTCAGCCGACATCATTCGATGTGCAGCTGGCCTCCCATTGAGCACGCAGTTACGGCAGTGCAACGCGTTGTCGCACTTCCGACCGTGATGGCCAGACTGCCCACAACGACGGCAGACATCTTCCTTCAACCTGCATTCGTTCACCCTGTGGTCCGAGCTGAGACAGCGGAAGCAGCCGGGAGTCACCTCGTGTTCCCCCACACGGAAGCAGAACCACTTGATGTAGCAACTGCCCACATCCAGAAGAGCTTCCATGGCACGGCCACTGCCCTCCAGGATGACATTCGTCGCACCATCTCCGCCCTCCTTCCATAGGCGGCTCACCGGTTTGACTTCCTTCTGAAAGGTCTCCAAACTCATCCGCTCTTTGAGGTTCATCTCATAGAGATCACCCATGAACTCGTCAAGAGTGATCCTACAGTGGACCCCACGAACGACGACCTTGGGACCAAGCTTCTTGTTCACGCTCACGTCCAACCCAACCTTGCCAAACTTCGGATTAACCGCGATTTTCTCGCGTTCGGCCACGGAGGGGGTGCGAATAATCGCACTACCACCACGAAGAGCCTTAACTTCGTGGACGCGCACACCCAGGGTCGGGCCCACCTGCTTCACCACCTTGTCGACCACTTCCTTGGGTGTCTCACCGGCCTTCCGGCTCTTGACCACCAAGGACCATGTCTTAACTGGTTTCACAACGGGGCGCACAGGAGGCAGGGCTGGAGGGCGCTGCCATAACGGTGCTGCCACCATCGCCGACAGGAACCCCCGAAAAACCCGCCATAACCCCACTACCGGCCGACCCACCGGCACTGGCCGACCCACCGGCGCAACGAACCCGCTACTGGCGGCTCCTCGCTCCTTCAAGCGTCCTTTCATACGCTCGTTCTCCCCCGAGAGCTCGATGAGCAAACGCTTATAGCCCCCCGCAATCTCCAAAATACGACGGGTCAGCGGCCGGCTGACACCGTCACCCTCATAGAGGACCCCGATGAAGGCACCCGTGACTGCCTTGAGCCGTTCACCGAACGACCCAGAGGCAGCGGTGGCAACCACCGGAGCACTCATATGAGTACCCTCACGGGCACTCCCACCGGGACCCTTACCTCCCTTAGCAACATTCTTGCTTACCTTCTTGGTGGCCTTCGGACTTACCACCTTCATGGACTCATCTGAAGATGACGAGGACTCACAGTCACTCGTGAGTCCCACCATCTTCAGTGCGTCCACGGAGAACGCCTTCTTCATTGCCTTCGCGGCACCTTCCTTCTTAGCCAGCTTGGAGGCAGCAGCAAGCTCCGACTTACAGGGCGATCACAAAGAGATAAATTTTATCAGCAATCGCGAGACTCTTCGACCCACTATGCTGGTTGAACCCGGTAATTGTTACAGCCAAAATAATAATTCAAGACTTATGGAAGCAAAAACTCGGATGGGACAATGAAGTACCGACTATCATAAGAAAAGCGTGGGAGCAGTACGTGAAGGAGTTGCAGTCTATTGATCAAATTCGGATTCCTCGCTGGCTTAAAACCGGAAGCAATGACTCCACACGCGAATTACACATATTTTCTGACGCCTTCATGCACGCTTATTCAGCAGCAGCGTATCTTCGAGTTCGCGACATAAGGGGGAATTATAGTTCGAATTTAATCATAGCTAAATGCAAGTTTGAGCTTTACTCAAACCAAAACTGACCATACCAAGGGCAGAACTTTGCGGTGCTGTACTAGCTACTAAATTATTAACATTTATTTGCAGG
This sequence comes from Sicus ferrugineus, assembly GCA_922984085.1. NCBI lineage: Eukaryota > Metazoa > Arthropoda > Insecta > Diptera > Conopidae > Sicus > Sicus ferrugineus. The sequence continues at coordinate 26,287,872 of OV277348.1, read as the reverse complement.
TCTTTGACTCCTAACATTGAAGCATCTTCAACATTTTTATGGACAGACTCAGACAGTGACATTTACAGCGATTGTGGTACTAATTTCATCGGTGCAAACAGCAAGTTACAAGCAGACTATAAGTCATATAAGGCATTCATTAATTCTAAAATAGCGCCTTTCTTGATTGAAAAACAAATACAGTGGCATTTCATCCCACCATCGGCTCCACACTTTAGTGGATTATGGGAGGCGGGTGTAAAATCGATGAAAACCCATCTAAAACGCACCATCGGAGATGGCATCCTAACATACGAAGAGCTGAGCACTGTCCTAGTTCAGGTCGAAGCATGCCTTAATTCTAGACCTTTATGCCCACTCACAAACGATCCTTCGGATTTCACGGTCCTAACACCAGAACTTGCACAAATCATTTCCAAATCGTTGGAAAAACTGTCAATATCTAGCGCAACAATTTTGGCGTCGTTGGAGTAGCGAATACTTGTCTCGACTTCAAAGCCGACCTAAGTGGTTAAAACGCCAACCTAATCTGCAAATACACGATGTTGTTTTAATAAAGGATGAAAGACTTCCATGTCTTCAATGGCCTTTGGCACGTATAATGGAATTGCATCCGGGCGCAGACAACCTAGTATGTGTTGTCACAGTTCGAACGAAGAATGGATTACTTAAACGTCATATAACAAAGATCTGTCCACTGCCTATCCAAGATAGTTTTCAAACATCCAAACACGCTAGCTAACCTCGTGTTTTTACAACATTAACCAGATACACACATTTTTGCTTGATCTATGTGGTTCTAGATCATATACAGTAGTCTATCCATTGTAAATTAAAACTTAATATTTAAAGGGAAACAAATTGAATACACGAAACAACAGTTATTGGAATTTATTTATTTTAATTTAAATGCTAATAATTATTTAATTCAATAGAACTTCTATATTTTGTTTTTAAACAAAAATAAAATATATATGAAATTTGTAGCAACTGTTGGTTCTCTACAACGTATATGTGGGTCATCCACGCACCCAACAATCACAATAATTCCACACTTTTCAAAGAATTTTGTTTTTACTTCTTCTTTTTCGTCGTCCGTCATATCTAAGATAAATTCAGTGACGAGTTAACTTTTAATCTGAATTTAACTCAAACTTTCATTTTCATAGTTGAAGGTTAACATAAGTTTAATCATACGACTTTCTGTAGTTAACTAATCGTTAACTGTTAATCGTTAACTGTTAACTAACAAGTGGTCTCCTTATCCTCCACGGTTGTTGCATCTGTTTTTTTGACTCCACGATGTTTTTATAATTATTAATTATTTCAATCAAGCAGTTTACTTCTGCTGAAGAAAAATTAGATGATCTTCCAACCTGTATTTTGTTGCAAAATGATATGTCTGCTGTGGGGTTGCCATATTTTTAAAAGAAGTTAAACCTAGCTAACAAGCACTGTGAAATTGAAACAAAGTTAAATTAGGCTTAACTCAAAGTACAATAATTGGTTTGTTAATCCATTGGTTAACTCAGCACTGTGAAACCGGTCCTAATACTTCCACAAAATATTCCACTTGAATATTTGTCAACAACAATATGTCAAAACGAACATATGAGAACATATCAAAGTAAAATTATAACAATTAAAAGTGTGTCTTCGTCCTGGCCGAAATCTAAATACCATATACCCGAGTAACTAAAAAATTATAATTTCGCCGCTTAACAACTTTTGTATGTGCACCACGCTCATTTCGGGGAAATATTTTTGTAATGTCTCTAGATACTGTTAGATAGAATCACGTATTAATATTCTGAACCGTTTATGATATTGTGACTAATTTACAATGTACCTTACACGAAACCACTGGAAACCATTCAAATCGCGACATCTACATGCATTTAGCGTAAGATAAAAAGAGATAGATAGGTAGTTTGACAACCTTCCACGAGCCAATCACTGGACTACGGCAGACAAAGTGGCAGCTTTGGTAGTATCATTAGAAGGCTCCGCCGTTCAAGTTTTGCAAACAGTTCCTGAAATTGAACGTGATAATTATGACGCGTTAATGGCTGCGATTGAACGACGATATGGTAGCGACCAAAGAAAACAAGTGTTTCAAATGGAGCTGATGAATCGTTACCAAAAAGCAAACGAGTCGTTACAAGAATATGCAACGGAGGTAGAGCGGCTCGCGCATTTGGCCAACGCAGATGCACCAGCGAAAGTAACTGAATTTACTTAAAATTCAGGCGTTTATGAGTGGTATACGAGATGCGGATACCAAACGTGCAGTCTACTCCATGCCAAAAGAAGACGTTTGCCGAAACAGTGTCATTTGCCGTGACGCAGGAAATAGCATGCCTTTTAAGCAATAAAGCACATAGAGTTCATCGGCTGGAAGTTGAGCCAAGTGAATCCCTAGAGAAAACCATAAGGGAGCTCATCCAGACTATTTCTCAGAGGATGCCAACCTCACGTAAGGGCTCTGAACTAAAGTGTTACAGCTGTGGAACATCAGGACACCTGGCACGGAATTGTAATGCGTCTGGTAGGAAAAACGAAAACGCAAGGAAAAGAAGTAACGAAGATGCAAGTGACGCTTCTGAAGAGAAACGATCACGGACCAGTTCAACGGGGCGTCAGGTGGTTCCCCCCACTGATTGCCCCACTGTCTTCGTTTCACAAACACAGCATCGGAAAGGTGGGCAACATGAAAACGCCCATGCACTATCTCGACGCCCATGTGCATTGGAGTGTAAACATTGCTCCAAGGTTGAAAGAAGCGAAGGTATAGTCCACATCCGATTAACAAATCTGCAACCTGATGATGAATGGGAATCCAGCGCTCTAAGGAAAAGTAATTTGAAGGATGCGGACTTGGTTAAGGTCATGAAAGCGAAAGAAACGGATAAAAGACCAACCAAGGAAGAAATGGCATCAGAAAGTCCGTTGGCCAAGGCGTATTGGGCGCAATGGAATAGCTTTAGTTAATAAACGGTATTCTGAATCGTTCGTGGGAAAGTGAAGATGGTAAACACATTCGCGATTTAGTTATCCTACCAAAGTCTAGAATAGCAACTGTATTAGAAGAGTTTCACAATGGACCAAGTGGAGGGCATTTTGGCGTCACGAAAACTCTGGAAAAGATTAAACAACGGTTTTACTGCGTGAATTGCCAAGAATCAGTTGCTGAATGGATTAAAAACTGCGCGCAATGCATGGCAGCTAAGGGTCCGAAAGTTAGAAGCAGAGGAAGGTTGCAGCAGTACAATGCGGGCGCACCATTTGAACGCGTTGCAATGGATGTAGCTGGCCTATTCCCTACTAGCGACTCGGGGAACAAATATGTGTTGGTAATTATGGACTATTTCAGTAAGTGGCCAGAAGTATACGCTATACCAAATCAGGAGGTTAAAACTGTGGCCGAAGCTTTTGTGCAGAATTGGGTCACGCGGTTTGGAATACCAATTGAGTTGCATTCAGATCAAGGGAGGAACTTTGAGTCTGCTATATTTCAAGAAATGTGCTCATTGTTGGGTATCAAGAAAACTCGAACGACAGCTCTACATCCACAATCGGATGGCATGGTGGAGAGGTTTAACCGTACATTACAAGAACATTTACGGAAAGTACTGGGTAAATGTCAGCGCAATTGGGACAAGCACATTCAAATGTTTTTATTGGCTTCACGATCAGCAGTCCATGACACTACCGGCCATCCACCTGCGAGGATTATTTTTGGTACAGATTTGAGACTCCCGTCAGATTTGAAATTTGGAAAGAGCAATCAACTTACTGAAACTGGAGGCAGCTATTGGGAATTGCTTCAGTCCGAAATGGATGAAATACATCAACATGTGAGGCAGCGAACACAGCTAATGAGCAATAAAATGAAGGATCGTTACTACCGAGGAATTTGGTGTCTGATCGGGACAATCAGACTTAAGTGGAGGGCAGTGTGACGAATTTACAATGTAACATTCGCGAAACCAATGGAAAGCACTCAAACCAAACATCGCGACATCTACATGCATCTAGCGTAAGATAGAAAGAGGTAGATAGCTAGTTTCACAACCTTCCACAACTTTGTACGGCGACATCTAGCGCGAGATAGATCAAATAGATAGATCGATAATTTGCTAGATAATTCCAGATTCTTCTGCAGCAGTATGAGCTGCCCTATAAATAGCCGCAGGAAGACTAAGAGAATTAATTCAAATTTGGTTCTTGAACAGAACACATCGACACCTTGTGAGCATAGCGTCAAGTAATAAGTGTTAATAAGTGCAATAAGAAAAGAATAAATTTGTGGAATTAAGAACAGCGACACTTTTGAGTTTTATTGGATTATTCACAATCCAGAGATCGAACCTAAGAGAGAGTCGTACCCGTAAATCTGAATTTACGTAACAATATATTTACAACTTTTGTATAAGTGGGCGGACCACGCCCATTTTTTGGTATACAAATTGGTAATACCTGTAGATACCTAGTGATAAAATTACGTTATACCGTTTACGAGATATTGACAACTTTTGTATAAGTGGGCATTGCACGCCCATTTTCGGCAAACTTCTTGGTAATGCTTCCGGATACATCGTGATAAAATTACATCTCAATATCTTATACCGTTCATGAGATTTCCAACCAACTTTGTTGTGAGTGGGCGTGGCACTCCCATTTTTTGCAAATCCGGAGTAAAATTATACCTCAATATCTCGCACGGTTTATGAGATATTCACCTTATCACATTTTTTATGTAGAGTAGGCGTGGTTGTTAACTGAGCTCGCCCATTTTCAGTCCCAAACTGCGCTACGTAACAAAGAATATTTGTGCAAAATTTCATTGCGATATCTCTTCGTTCTCCCGTAATCGTGACTTCAACAGACAGACAGACAGACGGACGGACTTGAAACTCTATATGTTGTTATAGTTATGTTGTGTATTTGGCAGGGTCCCTACTCGGGCGCCACTCTAACGAAGTTCCCCCGGTTCTCCGGTTTCAGGCGCGGGTGAGCTTGTTGGAAGTCCACGGTTCGTCACAGAAGATTTATAATTCGCTGGAAATTCTTTCCAAATTCACTTTATTCAAGATCCTAACGTAGTTTTACACTTAATGAAGCCTATGAGCGTTGAGCCGAGCTGAGTAGGAGATTGGGTTACGTGATTTGGTATCGGTGACGATATGACGCACCCGTATGTGCTTGGTGATCACACAGCCGTGATGTCCGCTGATGCGCGGAGCTACTGATGTGACGCACCTGTACTCTGCCTTGATGAGCGCACAGCCGTGACGTCCTCTGAACGCGTGAGCTATTAATGTGACACCCCTGTACGCTGCTTTGATGAGCGCACAGCCGTGGCGCCCGCTAATCGCGTGCGCTAATGATGTGACGCACCTGTACGCTGCCTTGATGAGCGCTGTAGCGAGCCAACGGGTTGCTACAAATTTTATATATATTTTATTTTGTTTTAAACTAAAATATAGCAGAAAGTCCTTGGATTAAGAATAATTATTAGCATTTAAATTAGAAATCGAAAATAATAATAATAACAATAAGTATTCGAATTAATAGCATTAAAATAAGTTTTCAATAAGGAATACACAAGAAAGAATTAACTAACAATAACAACAAACAAGAATTGAACCAGAGCATTGTAAAAACAAAGCAAGCCCCGAAAACACACGATAGTATACATACGCTCAGAGAATAAGACATACGCACAAGTAGAGTAGCGGCAATTCTAAAAATAGAATTATCTGACCAGCTTAATTTCGATTTTTCTTTGCACTTTCGCTGCCACTGATCAAAAAATAGAATCAAGCATTCAGCTCACACATATTTTCTTTCGTCGCTCAAACGCTGCATATGATTCCTACTGTGTTTTCAGCAGCATGTGCATTTAACGAATAGTTTGTGCAAACCCAGTCAGCCTTCTGCCGGTGAGCAAAGACTTGATTCTTGCCTGCCATAACAGAAACTCCTTTTGCGTGCAGCAGTTGACTCCCTGGTTCGAAAGCCCCACCTATCGCATAACGAGTTGCTCATATTTGAAACGGGTTGATCAACTCAAATACATTGAGTAGAGTAGAAGTAGTTGTTGGCGTATCCTAAGCGTATTTTAGGAATATCTTTGGGCGTATTAAGGACTATCCGGAACCATTGCTCCGGGAATTTCAAGACTTCGGCCGGAATCATTCCTTCGGGAATTTCAAGGCTTCGGCCGGAATCATTCCTTCGGGAATTTCAAGGCTTCGGTCGCAATCATTCCTTCGGGAATTTCAAGGCTTCGGCCGGAATCATTCCTTCGGGAATTTCAAGGCTTCGGCCGGAATCACTCCTTCGGGAATTTCAAGGCTTCGGCCGGAATCAGTTCTTCGGAGCTTTCACCAGCATTGTGAGCGGCCCTCTGCCGCGGAGCACTCAGCTCCTCCGACATTGTATTCACCAGCATTGAAAGCGGCACTCTGCCGCGGGGCATTCGGCCCCTCCGTCACCTGTACACCCGCAACCTTTGTTAGCGGCTCTTTGCCGCGGAGCACTCGGCTCCCCCGTCTTCTGTACATATAAACTATTGTACGCGACCCTCTGTCGCCAGGCACTCGGCCTGATAAACCGACTGTAACCAGTGGCGTATATATTAAGTTTGTAAAACATTTGTGAATTAAATAAAATATTAAATAAAGAAAAAAAACGAACACCAACCCGCATACGTCCGAGCTGAAATTTCAGTGATAGATTTGCTTCAAAGCAAATCGTGTGCAATTCCTGATTGTCGCGGTGGTTGGAACTTTGACGGTTGCGAGATCCCCCAAAATGGACCCTGGGGCGACTGACGCTACCCCAGCTGGAAACAAAAACTCGTTACAGCGCACAGCCGTTACGTCCGTTGACGCGCGTGAGTTACTGGTGCGACACGCCTGTACGTTGCCTTATTGGGCGCACAGCCGTGACGTCAATTGACGCGCGTGGGTTTCTAGTTATATATTGCTGAGCAGCCGATACCGAAGCTTCGGGCTGACTACTATATTGTTACCCGCGACCGTAGCCCCGCGATCTCAATATAGTCGACGATATATACGCTCTTTGTAATGCCAATTACGGCTACGTGTCCCGTCTGAGTATTCGTCGCGCTTCCTATATATAGTCGAGCAGCCGATACCGAAGCTTCGCACTGACTACTATATTGGTACCCGCGACCGAAGCCTCGCGATATCAATATAGTCAACGATATATATGGTCTTTTGTCTACGCCGTGTCTGCTATTTACCTCTGCTTTCTACTGTCTCGCCTCGTGTTCTTTTGTGCATGTACTCTTTGTTAGTTGTGCTTGCTTGCTCACTCAGATTTCTGGTTTTTTCCCCTACAGTTCAGATGGAAGGTTTTGTGTATACATGCTCTCCGTCGGTTGTGCTCAACTGCTTACTTCTGCTTTATGACTTTTCCAGTGCTGTATACTTCGTGTGTCGTTTCGTGGCTGTATATGTAGGCTCCACTCACTCGCTCTTTCGCTCTATTACTAACTTAGTCTTACTAACTTGCTCTTATACTTGCTCGGGTAAATTACTAATTACAGAGTCTAATTACTTAAAATAATAGACTTGGTTTTCTTCTCTCAGATATCTAGTTTAATAATATGTACATATTTACATCCATTATCTGCTTATTTGTGGGGGTGAAATTGCAGCGTGTCCTCTCCCAGCAGCATACGTGCGTTGGTGACCCCCGCCTCGTTGTCAATTCTGCCTGGAGGTACTTCCGTACCTGCTTTACGGCAGCTGTCCGTGGCTCCGTTGCCGTGGATTCGAGGGTCAGTATTACGGGACGTATCTCCGTTCCTTCGGGGACACTCTTCCCCGTCATGACTGCATCCAGGCCAATCACTGCCAACAGGACCCAATGCATGGCTTCGTTGACGGGTATTATCACCACACGTTTGGTGAATATGTCCACACATTTGGTCCAGCCACGTACCCAGCTGGGCGTTCCATAGGGGTGATCGTGGCCGCATTCTGTCGGCTTGGAGGGGTTCTTCTGAGGCGGTCCCGATGCTCCTTAGGTAGGCCTGCCTTCCACATTAACTGTAGGTAGAAATCTAGAATGGCATCGTTGAGGAAGCGGCCTTTGGCCAATCTTCTGTAGTCGTCGGTGTTGATGGCAATGACACCGCGATGTAACTGGGTATTTAAACAGTTCTCTGGGACTTTCCTTCGCTTTGCTCAGCAGCAGCGCCGGTGACCTTTGTTATCTGCTGCAAACTGGTTTTATTCACCACTCCCAGTTTTTGCCGTTTGGGAAGGGACGCCTCGCAGTAACCAGCAGTAGTAGCCTTGGTGTCGTTATTCGTCGACGGCACTCCCGTGGTGATGCGGTGCCGATCCATACGTGCCACGTGAGCAGGATCCAGCTCCCAACTGGCGATGCAGATCGTCCTTTTTTTTTGCTGCATCTATGGTATTTTAACGTCGGCGCATTCGCTCGACACTCTCGCGTAGTTTTCCGCCATCGCTCATCTTCGCTCCCCGGTAGTTGACTTCGTTATGAGTGTGATACTCGCCTGTAATAATCCAAAATACCTTATGGGCATGCTTACACTGTGGTGAGTTCTTTTGTTTGAAGTGAGTAGCTTAACATCGTTTTTCCCGTTGTCTTCATAAAATATTTTCATATCTTGTATGTGAGTTTTACATATTTTCCTGCCACATTCTCGTTGTACTTCGGCATTTACAGGTGAAATAAAATTTATGACTCGGTAGGGGCCGTTGTACTTCGGAGCAAGTTTCGCGGCTAATCGCTCGATGGCCTTGGATAAATGGTGTTCCTTGACCCGTACTCGGTCCCCAATTTTCGATGTCCAGTTCTCTTTCTCGTTGTGGGGTCGGCACGCATAACTTCCATGGGTAGCAGTTCTCTCTGGTGTTCCTAGTTGGTATATAGTATGCCGATATAACATGCCTTTCACGTACTCCGGATGGGCACGAAATTTCCATTTCCCCTGGCGGTACTATCATCGAGAGCAATACGTCTCGAGGTTGTCGAGATAAGCCGTCGGCGACAACGTTTTGCTTTGCTCATCGGTACTTGATGTCAAAGCGGAACTGTTGCTCCAGCGCCCAGCGTGCGATATATCCTGAAGGACTTTCGATGGAGTTTAGCCACTTTAGAGCGAAATGGTCGGTGACAATCGTAAAGTCGTCTCCCTCGAGGTACTGTCTCATCTTCCTTACTCCCCACACGATTGCAAGACACTGCATTTCTGTAGGCGAGTAGTTGATTTCAGCTTTATTTAACCGTCGGCTGGCATACGCAATAACCCTTTCAGCTCCACCGGTTTCCTGTGTGAGAACTACGCCCAGACCATAATCACTTGCGTCTGTCTGCTTGGTGAACCTCTTGTCAAAATCTGGACAGGCTAATACAGAGGCTTCGGTGATGCGTTTTTTTAGTTCTTGAAGCGCATCCTCCTGAACAGGTTCCCATTTCCATTTGCATCCCTTTTTAAGTAGCTCGGTGGTGGAGACTTCTGGCACAAATCTATACCAGGATGCTACCCCTAAATATTGACGCAACTCCCGAAGGTTTGAAGGTGGCATCAGCTCCTGGCTGCCGGCTATCTTTTCCGTGTCCTTGCGAATGCCCGCTGGGGTTACGATGTGTCCTAAATTACGGATTTCGGAATTTAGGACAAAATTCCTAAATAACGGAAAATGAAAATGTTGAAAAATTCGCATTTTTCTACATTTATCTTCAGGTTGGCCTCTCTCTCTCCAGCACTTTTCCAAGTACCGGAAGAAGGCTAATCCCCCGATAGGGTCTAGGATTAGATCGGACCCTATCAGGCGACTTCAAAAGCACAATGACTCTGGCGGTCTTGCATTCAGAAGGAAAGTATCCGTCCCGCACACACTTCCCGAGCAGGGCAACCAGGTATTCAGGAATTACCTTCCAGATGGCTTTCACCATCTCTCCAGTAATCCCATGCAACCCAGGAGACCTCCTGGACCTTATCAGCGAGACCGCACACCCAACTTCCGCGGTCACCAATTCAGGGGGACCAACAGGCAACCCCACATCGTGAGGATGACCTGAAGGCACCGCACCAGGAAAAAGCTCAGAAAGTAGTGCACTCACAGAAGCATTCCATGTTGGCAATACGGAATCGCCAACACGGATGCCACTAATTTCAACTGTCCTTATGTTGCCACGACACACCTTATACAGCTGACCCCAGGGGTCATCGCTGTGGCGCACAGCAAACTGTCTCCATTCATTCTCCTTAGTCGCCATAAGCATGCGCTTATATTCTTTCAATTCGCGCCTAAAAGACAAACTGATCTGATCACTATTAGCAACACCAGCAATTCGCGCTCTCTGGAAACGTTTCCTGAGACGGCGAAGCTCCCTACGCTTCTCCGTCAAGCCTCGTGTCCACCACTTCACCCCTCTACGATTTGCCAACCGGCATCTCTCGAAGAGCTCGTCGTTGACACGCCAAACGGCCTCAGTCAAACTGGCTACCTGCTCATCCACACCAAGGTTGTCAAAGTCAGCAAGCGGTACCGAAGTAACCGCCTCCCTGACCCTAACCGCATACGTATCCCGTACGCCAACGCTTAGTGACACTGCCCGTATTGTCTACGTGGCCATAAGTGACCTCAATCTCAATGAGATTGTGATCACTTACACTTAAGCCACCCCCGATGGACCAATGAAATCCATACAAGTTCATAGCCGCCTCATTCGCAAACGTTACATCAATATCACTCACACCTCTAGGCCCCTCAAAGGTATACCACTCACTCGGCTCATTGAGCACATGAACGCCACTACTCATGACCCATTCACTCAGCATCTCACCCCGCTGTTGACTCAGCCGTCCAGCCAATCTGGACGTTTTGCTGAACCAAAGCGCTGACGATGCATTCGCGTCAGAGCCGAGTATAACGGTATTGCTACTCGCAAGTAGTAGCTCCCTATCCATATACCTTATATAGGGCTCTAGATCACTGCTATAACGGCAGTAAACACTTGTCAACAAGAGCTTGCCGTACACACCCTCCACACTCACACAAATAGCCCATTTGCTTGAATCAACGAGCATACACTGGGTATGCACGTCATTCACCACCACAACAGCATTGCCCCCACATCGGAGAAGACACACATACCAGCTGGCAAACCCCTTACCTCACCCTGCTGGTAGTACGGGCCGTGCAGCAGAGCATAGCTGCGGCCTGACTTGCACAAAAATTGCCCCAAATCACCCATCGTAGCGTAAGCGCGCTGACAGTTCAACTGCACAATCTTACAAGACATTCCTGACTACATTCAGACACACATACCAGCTGGCAAACCCCTTACCCCACCCTGCTGGTAGTACGGCTCGTGCAGCAGAGCATAGCTGCGGCCTGACTTGCACAAAAATTGCCCCAAATCACCCATCGTAGCGTAAGCGCGCTGACAGTTCAACTGCACAATCTTACAAGACATCCCTGTCTTGCATTCGCGCGGGCAACATATGCAGCGTGAATGGGGCAGTCAGCCGACATCATTCGATGTGCAGCTGGCCTCCCATTGAGCACGCAGTTACGGCAGTGCAACGCGTTGTCGCACTTCCGACCGTGATGGCCAGACTGCCCACAACGACGGCAGACATCTTCCTTCAACCTGCATTCGTTCACCCTGTGGTCCGAGCTGAGACAGCGGAAGCAGCCGGGAGTCACCTCGTGTTCCCCCACACGGAAGCAGAACCACTTGATGTAGCAACTGCCCACATCCAGAAGAGCTTCCATGGCACGGCCACTGCCCTCCAGGATGACATTCGTCGCACCATCTCCGCCCTCCTTCCATAGGCGGCTCACCGGTTTGACTTCCTTCTGAAAGGTCTCCAAACTCATCCGCTCTTTGAGGTTCATCTCATAGAGATCACCCATGAACTCGTCAAGAGTGATCCTACAGTGGACCCCACGAACGACGACCTTGGGACCAAGCTTCTTGTTCACGCTCACGTCCAACCCAACCTTGCCAAACTTCGGATTAACCGCGATTTTCTCGCGTTCGGCCACGGAGGGGGTGCGAATAATCGCACTACCACCACGAAGAGCCTTAACTTCGTGGACGCGCACACCCAGGGTCGGGCCCACCTGCTTCACCACCTTGTCGACCACTTCCTTGGGTGTCTCACCGGCCTTCCGGCTCTTGACCACCAAGGACCATGTCTTAACTGGTTTCACAACGGGGCGCACAGGAGGCAGGGCTGGAGGGCGCTGCCATAACGGTGCTGCCACCATCGCCGACAGGAACCCCCGAAAAACCCGCCATAACCCCACTACCGGCCGACCCACCGGCACTGGCCGACCCACCGGCGCAACGAACCCGCTACTGGCGGCTCCTCGCTCCTTCAAGCGTCCTTTCATACGCTCGTTCTCCCCCGAGAGCTCGATGAGCAAACGCTTATAGCCCCCCGCAATCTCCAAAATACGACGGGTCAGCGGCCGGCTGACACCGTCACCCTCATAGAGGACCCCGATGAAGGCACCCGTGACTGCCTTGAGCCGTTCACCGAACGACCCAGAGGCAGCGGTGGCAACCACCGGAGCACTCATATGAGTACCCTCACGGGCACTCCCACCGGGACCCTTACCTCCCTTAGCAACATTCTTGCTTACCTTCTTGGTGGCCTTCGGACTTACCACCTTCATGGACTCATCTGAAGATGACGAGGACTCACAGTCACTCGTGAGTCCCACCATCTTCAGTGCGTCCACGGAGAACGCCTTCTTCATTGCCTTCGCGGCACCTTCCTTCTTAGCCAGCTTGGAGGCAGCAGCAAGCTCCGACTTACAGGGCGATCACAAAGAGATAAATTTTATCAGCAATCGCGAGACTCTTCGACCCACTATGCTGGTTGAACCCGGTAATTGTTACAGCCAAAATAATAATTCAAGACTTATGGAAGCAAAAACTCGGATGGGACAATGAAGTACCGACTATCATAAGAAAAGCGTGGGAGCAGTACGTGAAGGAGTTGCAGTCTATTGATCAAATTCGGATTCCTCGCTGGCTTAAAACCGGAAGCAATGACTCCACACGCGAATTACACATATTTTCTGACGCCTTCATGCACGCTTATTCAGCAGCAGCGTATCTTCGAGTTCGCGACATAAGGGGGAATTATAGTTCGAATTTAATCATAGCTAAATGCAAGTTTGAGCTTTACTCAAACCAAAACTGACCATACCAAGGGCAGAACTTTGCGGTGCTGTACTAGCTACTAAATTATTAACATTTATTCGCAGGTCTTTGACTCCTAACATTGAAGCATCTTCAACATTTTTATGGACAGACTCAGACAGTGACATTTACAGCGATTGTGGTACTAATTTCATCGGTGCAAACAGCAAGTTACAAGCAGACTATAAGTCATATAAGGCATTCATTAATTCTAAAATAGCGCCTTTCTTGATTGAAAAACAAATACAGTGGCATTTCATCCCACCATCGGCTCCACACTTTAGTGGATTATGGGAGGCGGGTGTAAAATCGATGAAAACCCATCTAAAACGCACCATCGGAGATGGCATCCTAACATACGAAGAGCTGAGCACTGTCCTAGTTCAGGTCGAAGCATGCCTTAATTCTAGACCTTTATGCCCACTCACAAACGATCCTTCGGATTTCACGGTCCTAACACCAGAACTTGCACAAATCATTTCCAAATCGTTGGAAAAACTGTCAATATCTAGCGCAACAATTTTGGCGTCGTTGGAGTAGCGAATACTTGTCTCGACTTCAAAGCCGACCTAAGTGGTTAAAACGCCAACCTAATCTGCAAATACACGATGTTGTTTTAATAAAGGATGAAAGACTTCCATGTCTTCAATGGCCTTTGGCACGTATAATGGAATTGCATCCGGGCGCAGACAACCTAGTATGTGTTGTCACAGTTCGAACGAAGAATGGATTACTTAAACGTCATATAACAAAGATCTGTCCACTGCCTATCCAAGATAGTTTTCAAACATCCAAACACGCTAGCTAACCTCGTGTTTTTACAACATTAACCAGATACACACATTTTTGCTTGATCTATGTGGTTCTAGATCATATACAGTAGTCTATCCATTGTAAATTAAAACTTAATATTTAAAGGGAAACAAATTGAATACACGAAACAACAGTTATTGGAATTTATTTATTTTAATTTAAATGCTAATAATTATTTAATTCAATAGAACTTCTATATTTTGTTTTTAAACAAAAATAAAATATATATGAAATTTGTAGCAACTGTTGGTTCTCTACAACGTATATGTGGGTCATCCACGCACCCAACAATCACAATAATTCCACACTTTTCAAAGAATTTTGTTTTTACTTCTTCTTTTTCGTCGTCCGTCATATCTAAGATAAATTCAGTGACGAGTTAACTTTTAATCTGAATTTAACTCAAACTTTCATTTTCATAGTTGAAGGTTAACATAAGTTTAATCATACGACTTTCTGTAGTTAACTAATCGTTAACTGTTAATCGTTAACTGTTAACTAACAAGTGGTCTCCTTATCCTCCACGGTTGTTGCATCTGTTTTTTTGACTCCACGATGTTTTTATAATTATTAATTATTTCAATCAAGCAGTTTACTTCTGCTGAAGAAAAATTAGATGATCTTCCAACCTGTATTTTGTTGCAAAATGATATGTCTGCTGTGGGGTTGCCATATTTTTAAAAGAAGTTAAACCTAGCTAACAAGCACTGTGAAATTGAAACAAAGTTAAATTAGGCTTAACTCAAAGTACAATAATTGGTTTGTTAATCCATTGGTTAACTCAGCACTGTGAAACCGGTCCTAATACTTCCACAAAATATTCCACTTGAATATTTGTCAACAACAATATGTCAAAACGAACATATGAGAACATATCAAAGTAAAATTATAACAATTAAAAGTGTGTCTTCGTCCTGGCCGAAATCTAAATACCATATACCCGAGTAACTAAAAAATTATAATTTCGCCGCTTAACAACTTTTGTATGTGCACCACGCTCATTTCGGGGAAATATTTTTGTAATGTCTCTAGATACTGTTAGATAGAATCACGTATTAATATTCTGAACCGTTTATGATATTGTGACTAATTTACAATGTACCTTACACGAAACCACTGGAAACCATTCAAATCGCGACATCTACATGCATTTAGCGTAAGATAAAAAGAGATAGATAGGTAGTTTGACAACCTTCCACGAGCCAATCACTGGACTACGGCAGACAAAGTGGCAGCTTTGGTAGTATCATTAGAAGGCTCCGCCGTTCAAGTTTTGCAAACAGTTCCTGAAATTGAACGTGATAATTATGACGCGTTAATGGCTGCGATTGAACGACGATATGGTAGCGACCAAAGAAAACAAGTGTTTCAAATGGAGCTGATGAATCGTTACCAAAAAGCAAACGAGTCGTTACAAGAATATGCAACGGAGGTAGAGCGGCTCGCGCATTTGGCCAACGCAGATGCACCAGCGAAAGTAACTGAATTTACTTAAAATTCAGGCGTTTATGAGTGGTATACGAGATGCGGATACCAAACGTGCAGTCTACTCCATGCCAAAAGAAGACGTTTGCCGAAACAGTGTCATTTGCCGTGACGCAGGAAATAGCATGCCTTTTAAGCAATAAAGCACATAGAGTTCATCGGCTGGAAGTTGAGCCAAGTGAATCCCTAGAGAAAACCATAAGGGAGCTCATCCAGACTATTTCTCAGAGGATGCCAACCTCACGTAAGGGCTCTGAACTAAAGTGTTACAGCTGTGGAACATCAGGACACCTGGCACGGAATTGTAATGCGTCTGGTAGGAAAAACGAAAACGCAAGGAAAAGAAGTAACGAAGATGCAAGTGACGCTTCTGAAGAGAAACGATCACGGACCAGTTCAACGGGGCGTCAGGTGGTTCCCCCCACTGATTGCCCCACTGTCTTCGTTTCACAAACACAGCATCGGAAAGGTGGGCAACATGAAAACGCCCATGCACTATCTCGACGCCCATGTGCATTGGAGTGTAAACATTGCTCCAAGGTTGAAAGAAGCGAAGGTATAGTCCACATCCGATTAACAAATCTGCAACCTGATGATGAATGGGAATCCAGCGCTCTAAGGAAAAGTAATTTGAAGGATGCGGACTTGGTTAAGGTCATGAAAGCGAAAGAAACGGATAAAAGACCAACCAAGGAAGAAATGGCATCAGAAAGTCCGTTGGCCAAGGCGTATTGGGCGCAATGGAATAGCTTTAGTTAATAAACGGTATTCTGAATCGTTCGTGGGAAAGTGAAGATGGTAAACACATTCGCGATTTAGTTATCCTACCAAAGTCTAGAATAGCAACTGTATTAGAAGAGTTTCACAATGGACCAAGTGGAGGGCATTTTGGCGTCACGAAAACTCTGGAAAAGATTAAACAACGGTTTTACTGCGTGAATTGCCAAGAATCAGTTGCTGAATGGATTAAAAACTGCGCGCAATGCATGGCAGCTAAGGGTCCGAAAGTTAGAAGCAGAGGAAGGTTGCAGCAGTACAATGCGGGCGCACCATTTGAACGCGTTGCAATGGATGTAGCTGGCCTATTCCCTACTAGCGACTCTGGGAACAAATATGTGTTGGTAATTATGGACTATTTCAGTAAGTGGCCAGAAGTATACGCTATACCAAATCAGGAGGTTAAAACTGTGGCCGAAGCTTTTGTGCAGAATTGGGTCACGCGGTTTGGAATACCAATTGAGTTGCATTCAGATCAAGGGAGGAACTTTGAGTCTGCTATATTTCAAGAAATGTGCTCATTGTTGGGTATCAAGAAAACTCGAACGACAGCTCTACATCCACAATCGGATGGCATGGTGGAGAGGTTTAACCGTACATTACAAGAACATTTACGGAAAGTACTGGGTAAATGTCAGCGCAATTGGGACAAGCACATTCAAATGTTTTTATTGGCTTCACGATCAGCAGTCCATGACACTACCGGCCATCCACCTGCGAGGATTATTTTTGGTACAGATTTGAGACTCCCGTCAGATTTGAAATTTGGAAAGAGCAATCAACTTACTGAAACTGGAGGCAGCTATTGGGAATTGCTTCAGTCCGAAATGGATGAAATACATCAACATGTGAGGCAGCGAACACAGCTAATGAGCAATAAAATGAAGGATCGTTACTACCGAGGAATTTGGTGTCTGATCGGGACAATCAGACTTAAGTGGAGGGCAGTGTGACGAATTTACAATGTAACATTCGCGAAACCAATGGAAAGCACTCAAACCAAACATCGCGACATCTACATGCATCTAGCGTAAGATAGAAAGAGGTAGATAGCTAGTTTCACAACCTTCCACAACTTTGTACGGCGACATCTAGCGCGAGATAGATCAAATAGATAGATCGATAATTTGCTAGATAATTCCAGATTCTTCTGCAGCAGTATGAGCTGCCCTATAAATAGCCGCAGGAAGACTAAGAGAATTAATTCAAATTTGGTTCTTGAACAGAACACATCGACACCTTGTGAGCATAGCGTCAAGTAATAAGTGTTAATAAGTGCAATAAGAAAAGAATAAATTTGTGGAATTAAGAACAGCGACACTTTTGAGTTTTATTGGATTATTCACAATCCAGAGATCGAACCTAAGAGAGAGTCGTACCCGTAAATCTGAATTTACGTAACAATATATTTACAACTTTTGTATAAGTGGGCGGACCACGCCCATTTTTTGGTATACAAATTGGTAATACCTGTAGATACCTAGTGATAAAATTACGTTATACCGTTTACGAGATATTGACAACTTTTGTATAAGTGGGCATTGCACGCCCATTTTCGGCAAACTTCTTGGTAATGCTTCCGGATACATCGTGATAAAATTACATCTCAATATCTTATACCGTTCATGAGATTTCCAACCAACTTTGTTGTGAGTGGGCGTGGCACTCCCATTTTTTGCAAATCCGGAGTAAAATTATACCTCAATATCTCGCACGGTTTATGAGATATTCACCTTATCACATTTTTTATGTAGAGTAGGCGTGGTTGTTAACTGAGCTCGCCCATTTTCAGTCCCAAACTGCGCTACGTAACAAAGAATATTTGTGCAAAATTTCATTGCGATATCTCTTCGTTCTCCCGTAATCGTGACTTCAACAGACAGACAGACAGACGGACGGACTTGAAACTCTATATGTTGTTATAGTTATGTTGTGTATTTGGCAGGGTCCCTACTCGGGCGCCACTCTAACGAAGTTCCCCCGGTTCTCCGGTTTCAGGCGCGGGTGAGCTTGTTGGAAGTCCACGGTTCGTCACAGAAGATTTATAATTCGCTGGAAATTCTTTCCAAATTCACTTTATTCAAGATCCTAACGTAGTTTTACACTTAATGAAGCCTATGAGCGTTGAGCCGAGCTGAGTAGGAGATTGGGTTACGTGATTTGGTATCGGTGACGATATGACGCACCCGTATGTGCTTGGTGATCACACAGCCGTGATGTCCGCTGATGCGCGGAGCTACTGATGTGACGCACCTGTACTCTGCCTTGATGAGCGCACAGCCGTGACGTCCTCTGAACGCGTGAGCTATTAATGTGACACCCCTGTACGCTGCTTTGATGAGCGCACAGCCGTGGCGCCCGCTAATCGCGTGCGCTAATGATGTGACGCACCTGTACGCTGCCTTGATGAGCGCTGTAGCGAGCCAACGGGTTGCTACAAATTTTATATATATTTTATTTTGTTTTAAACTAAAATATAGCAGAAAGTCCTTGGATTAAGAATAATTATTAGCATTTAAATTAGAAATCGAAAATAATAATAATAACAATAAGTATTCGAATTAATAGCATTAAAATAAGTTTTCAATAAGGAATACACAAGAAAGAATTAACTAACAATAACAACAAACAAGAATTGAACCAGAGCATTGTAAAAACAAAGCAAGCCCCGAAAACACACGATAGTATACATACGCTCAGAGAATAAGACATACGCACAAGTAGAGTAGCGGCAATTATATAAATAGAATTATCTGACCAGCTTAATTTCGATTTTTCTTTGCACTTTCGCTGCCACTGATCAAAAAATAGAATCAAGCATTCAGCTCACACATATTTTCTTTCGTCGCTCAAACGCTGCATATGATTCCTACTGTGTTTTCAGCAGCATGTGCATTTAACGAATAGTTTGTGCAAACCCAGTCAGCCTTCTGCCGGTGAGCAAAGACTTGATTCTTGCCTGCCATAACAGAAACTCCTTTTGCGTGCAGCAGTTGACTCCCTGGTTCGAAAGCCCCACCTATCGCATAACGAGTTGCTCATATTTGAAACGGGTTGATCAACTCAAATACATTGAGTAGAGTAGAAGTAGTTGTTGGCGTATCCTAAGCGTATTTTAGGAATATCTTTGGGCGTATTAAGGACTATCCGGAACCATTGCTCCGGGAATTTCAAGACTTCGGCCGGAATCATTCCTTCGGGAATTTCAAGGCTTCGGCCGGAATCATTCCTTCGGGAATTTCAAGGCTTCGGTCGCAATCATTCCTTCGGGAATTTCAAGGCTTCGGCCGGAATCATTCCTTCGGGAATTTCAAGGCTTCGGCCGGAATCACTCCTTCGGGAATTTCAAGGCTTCGGCCGGAATCAGTTCTTCGGAGCTTTCACCAGCATTGTGAGCGGCCCTCTGCCGCGGAGCACTCAGCTCCTCCGACATTGTATTCACCAGCATTGAAAGCGGCACTCTGCCGCGGGGCATTCGGCCCCTCCGTCACCTGTACACCCGCAACCTTTGTTAGCGGCTCTTTGCCGCGGAGCACTCGGCTCCCCCGTCTTCTGTACATATAAACTATTGTACGCGACCCTCTGTCGCCAGGCACTCGGCCTGATAAACCGACTGTAACCAGTGGCGTATATATTAAGTTTGTAAAACATTTGTGAATTAAATAAAATATTAAATAAAGAAAAAAAACGAACACCAACCCGCATACGTCCGAGCTGAAATTTCAGTGATAGATTTGCTTCAAAGCAAATCGTGTGCAATTCCTGATTGTCGCGGTGGTTGGAACTTTGACGGTTGCGAGATCCCCCAAAATGGACCCTGGGGCGACTGACGCTACCCCAGCTGGAAACAAAAACTCGTTACAGCGCACAGCCGTTACGTCCGTTGACGCGCGTGAGTTACTGGTGCGACACGCCTGTACGTTGCCTTATTGGGCGCACAGCCGTGACGTCAATTGACGCGCGTGGGTTTCTAGTTATATATTGCTGAGCAGCCGATACCGAAGCTTCGGGCTGACTACTATATTGTTACCCGCGACCGTAGCCCCGCGATCTCAATATAGTCGACGATATATACGCTCTTTGTAATGCCAATTACGGCTACGTGTCCCGTCTGAGTATTCGTCGCGCTTCCTATATATAGTCGAGCAGCCGATACCGAAGCTTCGCACTGACTACTATATTGGTACCCGCGACCGAAGCCTCGCGATATCAATATAGTCAACGATATATATGGTCTTTTGTCTACGCCGTGTCTGCTATTTACCTCTGCTTTCTACTGTCTCGCCTCGTGTTCTTTTGTGCATGTACTCTTTGTTAGTTGTGCTTGCTTGCTCACTCAGATTTCTGGTTTTTTCCCCTACAGTTCAGATGGAAGGTTTTGTGTATACATGCTCTCCGTCGGTTGTGCTCAACTGCTTACTTCTGCTTTATGACTTTTCCAGTGCTGTATACTTCGTGTGTCGTTTCGTGGCTGTATATGTAGGCTCCACTCACTCGCTCTTTCGCTCTATTACTAACTTAGTCTTACTAACTTGCTCTTATACTTGCTCGGGTAAATTACTAATTACAGAGTCTAATTACTTAAAATAATAGACTTGGTTTTCTTCTCTCAGATATCTAGTTTAATAATATGTACATATTTACATCCATTATCTGCTTATTTGTGGGGGTGAAATTGCAGCGTGTCCTCTCCCAGCAGCATACGTGCGTTGGTGACCCCCGCCTCGTTGTCAATTCTGCCTGGAGGTACTTCCGTACCTGCTTTACGGCAGCTGTCCGTGGCTCCGTTGCCGTGGATTCGAGGGTCAGTATTACGGGACGTATCTCCGTTCCTTCGGGGACACTCTTCCCCGTCATGACTGCATCCAGGCCAATCACTGCCAACAGGACCCAATGCATGGCTTCGTTGACGGGTATTATCACC
The DNA here is from genome assembly GCA_922984085.1 of Sicus ferrugineus. Taxonomy (NCBI): domain Eukaryota; kingdom Metazoa; phylum Arthropoda; class Insecta; order Diptera; family Conopidae; genus Sicus; species Sicus ferrugineus. Next base: position 26,266,637 of record OV277348.1, on the reverse strand, counting down.
ACACGTTTGGTGAATATGTCCACACATTTGGTCCAGCCACGTACCCAGCTGGGCGTTCCATAGGGGTGATCGTGGCCGCATTCTGTCGGCTTGGAGGGGTTCTTCTGAGGCGGTCCCGATGCTCCTTAGGTAGGCCTGCCTTCCACATTAACTGTAGGTAGAAATCTAGAATGGCATCGTTGAGGAAGCGGCCTTTGGCCAATCTTCTGTAGTCGTCGGTGTTGATGGCAATGACACCGCGATGTAACTGGGTATTTAAACAGTTCTCTGGGACTTTCCTTCGCTTTGCTCAGCAGCAGCGCCGGTGACCTTTGTTATCTGCTGCAAACTGGTTTTATTCACCACTCCCAGTTTTTGCCGTTTGGGAAGGGACGCCTCGCAGTAACCAGCAGTAGTAGCCTTGGTGTCGTTATTCGTCGACGGCACTCCCGTGGTGATGCGGTGCCGATCCATACGTGCCACGTGAGCAGGATCCAGCTCCCAACTGGCGATGCAGATCGTCCTTTTTTTTGCTACATCTATGGTATTTTAACGTCGGCGCATTCGCTCGACACTCTCGCGTAGTTTTCCGCCATCGCTCATCTTCGCTCCCCGGTAGTTGACTTCGTTATGAGTGTGATACTCGCCTGTAATAATCCAAAATACCTTATGGGCATGCTTACACTGTGGTGAGTTCTTTTGTTTGAAGTGAGTAGCTTAACATCGTTTTTCCCGTTGTCTTCATAAAATATTTTCATATCTTGTATGTGAGTTTTACATATTTTCCTGCCACATTCTCGTTGTACTTCGGCATTTACAGGTGAAATAAAATTTATGACTCGGTAGGGGCCGTTGTACTTCAGAGCAAGTTTCGCGGCTAATCGCTCGATGGCCTTGGATAAATGGTGTTCCTTGACCCGTACTCGGTCCCCAATTTTCGATGTCCAGTTCTCTTTCTCGTTGTGGGGTCGGCACGCATAACTTCCATGAGTAGCAGTTCTCTCTGGTGTTCCTAGTTGGTATATAGTATGCCGATATAACATGCCTTTCACGTACTCCGGATGGGCACAAAATTTCCATTTCCCCTGGCGGTACTATCATCGAGAGCAATACGTCTCGAGGTTGTCGAGATAAGCCGTCGGCGACAACGTTTCGCTTTGCTCATCGGTACTTGATGTCAAAGCGGAACTGTTGCTCCAGCGCCCAGCGTGCGATCCATCCTGAAGGACTTTCGATGGAGTTTAGCCACTTTAGAGCGAAATGGTCGGTGACAATCGTAAAGTCGTCTCCCTCGAGGTACTGTCTCATCTTCCTTACTCCCCACACGATTGCAAGACACTGCCTTTCTGTAGGCGAGTAGTTGATTTCAGCTTTATTTAACCGTCGGCTGGCATACGCAATAACCCTTTCAGCTCCACCGGTTTCCTGTGTGAGAACTACGCCCAGACCATAATCACTTGCGTCTGTCTGCTTGGTGAACCTCTTGTCAAAATCTGGACAGGCTAATACAGAGGCTTCGGTGATGCGTTTTTTTAGTTCTTGAAGCGCATCCTCCTGAACAGGTTCCCATTTCCATTTGCATCCCTTTTTAAGTAGCTCGGTGGTGGAGACTTCTGGCACAAATCTATACCAGGATGCTACCCCTAAATATTGACGCAACTCCCGAAGGTTTGAAGGTGGCATTAGCTCCTGGCTGCCGGCTATCTTTTCCGTGTCCTTGCGGATGCCTGCTGGGGTTACGATGTGTCCTAAATTACGGATTTCGGAATTTAGGACAAAATTCCTAAATAACGGAAAATGAAAATGTTGAAAAATTCGCATTTTTCTACATTTATCTTCAGGTTGGCCTCTCTCTCTCCAGCACTTTTCCAAGTACCGGAAGAAGGCTAATCCCCCGATAGGGTCTAGGATTAGATCGGACCCTATCAGGCGACTTCAAAAGCACAATGACTCTGGCGGTCTTGCATTCAGAAGGAAAGTATCCGTCCCGCACACACTTCCCGAGCAGGGCAACCAGGTATTCAGGAATTACCTTCCAGATGGCTTTCACCATCTCTCCAGTAATCCCATGCAACCCAGGAGACCTCCTGGACCTTATCAGCGAGACCGCACACCCAACTTCCGCGGTCACCAATTCAGGGGGACCAACAGGCAACCCCACATCGTGAGGATGACCTGAAGGCACCGCACCAGGAAAAAACTCAGAAAGTAGTGCACTCACAGAAGCATTCCATGTTGGCAATACGGAATCGCCAACACGGATGCCACTAATTTCAACTGTCCTTATGTTGCCACGACACACCTTATACAGCCGACCCCAGGTGTCATCGCTGTGGCGCACAGCAAACTGTCTCCATTCATTCTCCTTAGTCGCCATAAGCATGCGCTTATATTCTTTCAATTCGCGCCTAAAAGACAAACTGATCTGATCACTATTAGCATCACCAGCAATTCGCGCTCTCTGGAAACGTTTCCTGAGACGGCGAAGCTCCCTACGCTTCTCCGTCAAGCCTCGTGTCCACCACTTCACCCCTCTACGATTTGCCAACCGGCATCTCTCGAAGAGCTCGTCGTTGACACGCCAAACGGCCTCAGTCAAACTGGCTACCTGCTCATCCACACCAAGGTTGTCAAAGTCAGCAAGCGGTACCGAAGTAACCGCCTCCCTGACCCTAACCGCATACGTATCCCGTACGCCAACGCTTAGTGACACTGCCCGTATTGTCTACGTGGCCATAAGTGACCTCAATCTCAATGAGATTGTGATCACTTACACTTAAGCCACCCCCGATGGACCAATGAAATCCATACAAGTTCATAGCCGCCTCATTCGCAAACGTTACATCAATATCACTCACACCTCTAGGCCCCACTCACTCGGCTCATTGAGCACATGAACGCCACTACTATCCATATACCTTATATAGGGCTCTAGATCACTGCTATAACGGCAGTAAACACTTGTCAACAAGAGCTTGCCGTACACACCCTCCACACTCACACAAATAGCCCATTTGCTTGAATCAACGAGCATACACTGGGTATGCACGTCATTCACCACCACAACAGCATTGCCCCCACATCGGAGAAGACACACATACCAGCTGGCAAACCCCTTACCTCACCCTGCTGGTAGTACGGGCCGTGCAGCAGAGCATAGCTGCGGCCTGACTTGCACAAAAATTGCCCCAAATCACCCATCGTAGCGTAAGCGCGCTGACAGTTCAACTGCACAATCTTACAAGACATTCTAATGTCTAGCATTCGCGCGGGCAACATATGCAGCGTGAATGGGGCAGTCAGCCGACATCATTCGATGTGCAGCTGGCCTCCCATTGAGCACGCAGTTACGGCAGTGCAACGCGTTGTCGCACTTCCGACCGTGATGGCCAGACTGCCCACAACGACGGCAGACATCTTCCTTCAACCTGCATTCGTTCACCCTGTGGTCCAAGCTGAGACAGCGGAAGCAGCCGGGAGTCACCTCGTGTTCCCCCACACGGAAGCAGAACCACTTGATATAGTAACTGCCCACATCCAGAAGAGCTTCCATGGCACGGCCACTGCCCTCCAGGATGACATTCGTCGCACCATCTCCGCCCTCCTTCCATAGGCGGCTCACCAGTTTGACTTCCTTCTGAAAGGTCTCCAAACTCATCCGCTCTTTGAGGTTCATCCTATAGAGACCACACATGAACTCGTCAAGAGTGATCCTACAGTGGACCCCACGAACGACGACCTTGGGACCAAGCTTCTTGTTCACGCTCACGTCCAACCCAACCTTGCCAAACTTCGGATTAACCGCGATTTTCTCGCGTTCGGCCACGGAGGGGGTGCGAATAATCGCACCACCACCACGAAGAGCCTTAACTTCGTGGACGCGCACACCCAGGGTCGGGCCCACCTGCTTCACCACCTTGTCGACCACTTCCTTGGGTGTCTCACCGGCCTTCCGGCTCTTGACCACCAAGGACCATGTCTTAACTGGTTTCACAACGGGGCGCACAGGAGGCAGGGCTGGAAAGGGCGAGGGCGCTGCCATAACGGTGCTGCCACCATCGCCGACAGGAACCCCCGAAAAACCCGCCAAAACCCCACTACCGGCCGACCCACCGGCGCAACGAACCCGCTACTGGCGGCTCCTCGCTCCTTCAAGCGTCCTTTCATACGCTCGTTCTCCCCCGAGAGCTCGATGAGCAAACGCTTATAGCCCCCCGCAATCTCCAATATACGACGGGTCAGCGGCCGGCTGACACCGTCACCCTCATAGAGGACCCCGATGAAGGCACCCGTGACTGCCTTGAGCCGTTCACCGAACGACCCAGAGGCAGCGGTGGCAACCACCGGAGCACTCATATGAGTACCCTCACGGGCACTCCCACCGGGACCCTTACCTCCCTTAGCAACATTCTTGCTTACCTTCTTGGTGGCCTTCGGACTTACCACCTTCATGGACTCATCTGAAGATGACGAGGACTCACAGTCACTCGTGAGTCCCACCATCTTCAGTGCGTCCACGGAGAACGCCTTCTTCATTGCCTTCGCGGCACCTTCCTTCTTAGCCAGCTTGGAGGCAGCAGCAAGCTCCGACTTACAGGGCGATCACAAAGAGATAAATTTTATCAGCAATCGCGAGACTCTTCGATCCACTATGCTGGTTGAACCCGGTAATTGTTACAGCCAAAATAATAATTCAAGACTTATGGAAGCAAAAACTCGGATGGGACAATGAAGTACCGACTATCATAAGAAAAGCGTGGGAGCAGTACGTGAAGGAGTTGCAGTCTATTGATCAAATTCGGATTCCTCGCTGGCTTAAAACCGGAAGCAATGACTCCACACGCGAATTACACATATTTTCTGACGCCTTCATGCACGCTTATTCAGCAGCAGCGTATCTTCGAGTTCGCGACACAAGGGGGAATTATAGTTCGAATTTAATCATAGCTAAATGCAAGTTTGAGCTTTACTCAAACCAAAACTGACCATACCAAGGGCAGAACTTTGCGGTGCTGTACTAGCTACTAAATTATTAACATTTATTCGCAGGTCTTTGACTCCTAACATTGAAGCATCTTCAACATTTTTATGGACAGACTCAGACAGTGACATTTACAGCGATTGTGGTACTAATTTCATCGGTGCAAACAGCAAGTTACAAGCAGACTATAAGTCATATAAGGCATTCATTTATTCTAAAATAGCGCCTTTCTTGATTGAAAAACAAATACAGTGGCATTTCATCCCACCATCGGCTCCACACTTTAGTGGATTATGGGAGGCGGGTGTAAAATCGATGAAAACCCATCTAAAACGCACCATCGGAGATGGCATCCTAACATACGAAGAGCTGAGCACTGTCCTAGTTCAGGTCGAAGCATGCCTTAATTCTAGACCTTTATGCCCACTCACAAACGATCCTTCGGATTTCACGGTCCTAACACCAGAACTTGCACAAATCATTTCCAAATCGTTGGAAAAACTGTCAATATCTAGCGCAACAATTTTGGCGTCGTTGGAGTAGCGAATACTTGTCTCGACTTCAAAGCCGACCTAAGTGGTTAAAACGCCAACCTAATCTGCAAATACACGATGTTGTTTTAATAAAGGATGAAAGACTTCCATGTCTTCAATGGCCTTTGGCACGTATAATGGAATTGCATCCGGGCGCAGACAACCTAGTATGTGTTGTCACAGTTCGAACGAAGAATGGATTACTTAAACGTCATATAACAAAGATCTGTCCACTGCCTATCCAAGATAGTTTTCAAACATCCAAACACGCTAGCTAACCTCGTGTTTTTACAACATTAACCAGATACACACATTTTTGCTTGATCTATGTGGTTCTAGATCATATACAGTAGTCTATCCATTGTAAATTAAAACTTAATATTTAAAGGGAAACAAATTGAATACACGAAACAACAGTTATTGGAATTTATTTATTTTAATTTAAATGCTAATAATTATTTAATTCAATAGAACTTCTATATTTTGTTTTTAAACAAAAATAAAATATATATGAAATTTGTAGCAACTGTTGGTTCTCTACAACGTATATGTGGGTCATCCACGCACCCAACAATCACAATAATTCCACACTTTTCAAAGAATTTTGTTTTTACTTCTTCTTTTTCGTCGTCCGTCATATCTAAGATAAATTCAGTGACGAGTTAACTTTTAATCTGAATTTAACTCAAACTTTCATTTTCATAGTTGAAGGTTAACATAAGTTTAATCATACGACTTTCTGTAGTTAACTAATCGTTAACTGTTAATCGTTAACTGTTAACTAACAAGTGGTCTCCTTATCCTCCACGGTTGTTGCATCTGTTTTTTTGACTCCACGATGTTTTTATAATTATTAATTATTTCAATCAAGCAGTTTACTTCTGCTGAAGAAAAATTAGATGATCTTCCAACCTGTATTTTGTTGCAAAATGATATGTCTGCTGTGGGGTTGCCATATTTTTAAAAGAAGTTAAACCTAGCTAACAAGCACTGTGAAATTGAAACAAAGTTAAATTAGGCTTAACTCAAAGTACAATAATTGGTTTGTTAATCCATTGGTTAACTCAGCACTGTGAAACCGGTCCTAATACTTCCACAAAATATTCCACTTGAATATTTGTCAACAACAATATGTCAAAACGAACATATGAGAACATATCAAAGTAAAATTATAACAATTAAAAGTGTGTCTTCGTCCTGGCCGAAATCTAAATACCATATACCCGAGTAACTAAAAAATTATAATTTCGCCGCTTAACAACTTTTGTATGTGCACCACGCTCATTTCGGGGAAATATTTTTGTAATGTCTCTAGATACTGTTAGATAGAATCACGTATTAATATTCTGAACCGTTTATGATATTGTGACTAATTTACAATGTACCTTACACGAAACCACTGGAAACCATTCAAATCGCGACATCTACATGCATTTAGCGTAAGATAAAAAGAGATAGATAGGTAGTTTGACAACCTTCCACGAGCCAATCACTGGACTACGGCAGACAAAGTGGCAGCTTTGGTAGTATCATTAGAAGGCTCCGCCGTTCAAGTTTTGCAAACAGTTCCTGAAATTGAACGTGATAATTATGACGCGTTAATGGCTGCGATTGAACGACGATATGGTAGCGACCAAAGAAAACAAGTGTTTCAAATGGAGCTGATGAATCGTTACCAAAAAGCAAACGAGTCGTTACAAGAATATGCAACGGAGGTAGAGCGGCTCGCGCATTTGGCCAACGCAGATGCACCAGCGAAAGTAACTGAATTTACTTAAAATTCAGGCGTTTATGAGTGGTATACGAGATGCGGATACCAAACGTGCAGTCTACTCCATGCCAAAAGAAGACGTTTGCCGAAACAGTGTCATTTGCCGTGACGCAGGAAATAGCATGCCTTTTAAGCAATAAAGCACATAGAGTTCATCGGCTGGAAGTTGAGCCAAGTGAATCCCTAGAGAAAACCATAAGGGAGCTCATCCAGACTATTTCTCAGAGGATGCCAACCTCACGTAAGGGCTCTGAACTAAAGTGTTACAGCTGTGGAACATCAGGACACCTGGCACGGAATTGTAATGCGTCTGGTAGGAAAAACGAAAACGCAAGGAAAAGAAGTAACGAAGATGCAAGTGACGCTTCTGAAGAGAAACGATCACGGACCAGTTCAACCGGGCGTGAGCTGGTTCCCCCCACTGATTGCCCCACTGTCTTCGTTTCACAAACACAGCATCGGAAAGGTGGGCAACATGAAAACGCCCATGCACTATCTCGACGCCCATGTGCATTGGAGTGTAAACATTGCTCCAAGGTTGAAAGAAGCGAAGGTATAGTCCACATCCGATTAACAAATCTGCAACCTGATGATGAATGGGAATCCAGCGCTCTAAGGAAAAGTAATTTGAAGGATGCGGACTTGGTTAAGGTCATGAAAGCGAAAGAAACGGATAAAAGACCAACCAAGGAAGAAATGGCATCAGAAAGTCCGTTGGCCAAGGCGTATTGGGCGCAATGGAATAGCTTTAGTTAATAAACGGTATTCTGAATCGTTCGTGGGAAAGTGAAGATGGTAAACACATTCGCGATTTAGTTATCCTACCAAAGTCTAGAATAGCAACTGTATTAGAAGAGTTTCACAATGGACCAAGTGGAGGGCATTTTGGCGTCACGAAAACTCTGGAAAAGATTAAACAACGGTTTTACTGCGTGAATTGCCAAGAATCAGTTGCTGAATGGATTAAAAACTGCGCGCAATGCATGGCAGCTAAGGGTCCGAAAGTTAGAAGCAGAGGAAGGTTGCAGCAGTACAATGCGGGCGCACCATTTGAACGCGTTGCAATGGATGTAGCTGGCCTATTCCCTACTAGCGACTCTGGGAACAAATATGTGTTGGTAATTATGGACTATTTCAGTAAGTGGCCAGAAGTATACGCTATACCAAATCAGGAGGTTAAAACTGTGGCCGAAGCTTTTGTGCAGAATTGGGTCACGCGGTTTGGAATACCAATTGAGTTGCATTCAGATCAAGGGAGGAACTTTGAGTCTGCTATATTTCAAGAAATGTGCTCATTGTTGGGTATCAAGAAAACTCGAACGACAGCTCTACATCCACAATCGGATGGCATGGTGGAGAGGTTTAACCGTACATTACAAGAACATTTACGGAAAGTACTGGGTAAATGTCAGCGCAATTGGGACAAGCACATTCAAATGTTTTTATTGGCTTCACGATCAGCAGTCCATGACACTACCGGCCATCCACCTGCGAGGATTATTTTTGGTACAGATTTGAGACTCCCGTCGGATTTGAAATTTGGAAAGAGCAATCAACTTACTGAAACTGGAGGCAGCTATTGGGAATTGCTTCAGTCCGAAATGGATGAAATACATCAACATGTGAGGCAGCGAACAAAGCTAATGAGCAATAAAATGAAGGATCGTTACGACCGAGGAATTTGGTGTCTGATCGGGACAATCAGACTTAAGTGGAGGGCATTGTGACGAATTTACAATGTAACATTCCCGAAACCACTGGAAAGCGCTTAAACCAAACATCGCGACATCTACATGCCTCTAGCGTAAGATAGAAAGAGGTAGATGGCTAGTTTCACAACCTTCCACAACTTTGTACGGCGACATCTAGCGCGAGATAGATCAAATAGATAGATCGACAATTTGCTAGATAATTCCAGATCCTTCTGCAGCAGTATGAGCTGCCGTATAAATAGCCGCAGGAAGACTAAGAGAATTAATTCGAATTTAGTTCTTGAACAGAACACATCGACACCTTGTGAGCATAGCGTCAAGTAATAAGTGTTAATAAGTGCAATAAGAAAAGAATAAATTTGTGGAATTAAGAACAGCGACACTTTTGAGTTTTATTGGATTATTCACAATCCAGAGATCGAACCTAAGAAAGAGTCGTACCCGTAAATCTGAATTTACGTAACAATATATTTACAACTTTTGTATAAGTGGGAGGACCACGCCCATTTTTTGGTATACAAATTGGTAATACCTGTAGATACCTAGTGATAAAATTACGTTATACCGTTTACGAGATATTGACAACTTTTGTATAAGTGGGCATTGCACGCCCATTTTCGGCAAACTTCTTGGTAATGCTTCCGGATACATCGTGATAAAATTACATCTCAATATCTTATACCGTTCATGAGATTTCCAACCAACTTTATTGTGAGTGGGCGTGGCACGCCCATTTTTTGCAAATCCGGAGTAAAATTATACCTCAATATCTCGCACGGTTTATGAGATATTCACCTTATCACATTTTTTATGTAGAGTAGGCGTGGTTGTTAACTGAGCTCGCCCATTTTCAATCCCAAACTGCGCTACGTAACAAAGAATATTTGTGCAAAATTTCATTGCGATATCTCTTCGTTTTCCCGTAATCGTGACTTCAACAGACAGACAGACAGACGGACGGACTTGAAACTCTATATGTTGTTATAGTTATGTTGTGTATTTGGCAGGGTCCCTACTCGGGCGCCACTCTAACGAAGTTCCCCCGGTTCTCCGGTTTCAGACGCGGGTGAGCTTGTTGGAAGTCCACGGTTCGTCACAGAAGATTTATAATTCGCTGGAAATTCTTTCCAAATTCACTTTATTCAAGATCCTAACGTAGTGTTACACTTAATGAAGCCTATGAGCGTTGAGCCGAGCTGAGTAGGAGATTGGGTTACGTGATTCGGTATCGGTGACGATATGACGCACCCGTATGTGCCTTGGTGATCACACAGCCGTGATGTCCGCTGATGCGCGGAGCTACTGATGTGACGCACCTGTACTCTGCCTTGATGAGCGCACAGCCGTGACGTCCTCTGAACGCGTGAGCTATTGATGTGACACCCCTGTACGCTGCTTTGATGAGCGCACAGTCGTGGCGCCCGCTAATCGCGTGCGCTAATGATGTGACGCACCTGTACGCTGCCTTGATGAGCGCTGTAGCGAGCCAACGGGTTGCTACAAATTTTATATATATTTTATTTTGTTTTAAACTAAAATATAGCAGAAAGTCCTTGGATTAAGAATAATTATTAGCATTTAAATTAGAAATCGAAAATAATAATAATAACAATAAGTATTCGAATTAATAACATTAAAATAAGTTTTTAATAAGGAATACACAAGAAAGTTAACTAACAATAACAACAATCGAGAATTGAACCAGAGCATTGTAAAAACAAAGCAAGCCCCGAAAACACACGATAGTATACATACGCTCAGAGAATAAGACATACGCACAAGTAGAGCAGCGGCAATTCTAAAAATAGAATTATCTGACCAGCTTCATTTCGCTTTCTCTTTTTCTTTGCACTTTCGCTGCCACTGATCAAAAAATAGAATCAAGCATTCAGCTCACACATATTTTCTTTCGTCGCTCAAACGCTGCATATGATTCCTACTGTGTTTTCAGCAGCATGTGCATTTAACGAATAGTTTGTGCAAACCCAGTCAGCCTTTTGCCGGTGAGCAAAGACTTGATTCTTGCCTGCCATAACAGAAACTCCTTTTGCGTGCAGCAGTTGACTCCCTGGTTCGAAAGCCCCACCTATCGCATAACGAGTTGCTCATATTTGAAACGGGTTGATCAACTCGAATACATTGAGTAGAGTAGAAGTAGTTGTTGGCGTATCCTAAGCGTATTTTAGGAATATCTTTGGGCGTATTAAGGACTATCCGGAACCATTGCTCCGGGAATTTCAAGGCTTCGGCCGGAATCATTCCTTCGGGAATTTCAAGGCTTCAGGAATTTCAAGGCTTCGGCCGGAATCAGTTCTTCGGAGCTTTCACCAGCATTGTGAGCGGCCCTCTGCCGCAAATCGTGTGCAATTCCTGACTGTCGCGGTGGTTGGTACTTTGAGGGTTTCGAGATCCCCCAAAATAGACCCTGGGGTGACTGACGCTACCCCAGCTGGAAACAAAAACTCGTTACAGCGCACAGCCGTTACGTCCGTTGACGCGCGTGAGTTACTGGTGCGACACGCCTGTACGTTGCCTTATTGGGCGCACAGCCGTGACGTCAATTGACGCGCGTGGGTTTCTAGTTATATATTGCTGAGCAGCCGATACCGAAGCTTCGGGCTGACTACTATATTGTTACCCGCGACCGTAGCCCCGCGATCTCAATATAGTCGACGATATATACGCTCTTTGTAATGCCAATTACGGCTACGTGTCCCGTCTGAGTATTCGTCGCGCTTCCTATATATAGTCGAGCAGCCGATACCGAAGCTTCGCACTGACTACTATATTGGTACCCGCGACCGAAGCCTCGCGATATCAATATAGTCAACGATATATATGGTCTTTTGTCTACGCCGTGTCTGCTATTTACCTCTGCTTTCTACTGTCTCGCCTCGTGTTCTTTTGTGCATGTACTCTTTGTTAGTTGTGCTTGCTTGCTCACTCAGATTTCTGGTTTTTTCCCCTACAGTTCAGATGGAAGGTTTTGTGTATACATGCTCTCCGTCGGTTGTGCTCAACCGCTTACTTCTGCTTTATGACTTCTCCAGTGCTGTATATTTCGTGTGTCGTTTCGTGGCTGTATATGTAGGCTCTACTCACTCGCTCTTAAGCTCTATTACTAACTTAGTCTTACTAACTTATTCTTATACTTGCTCGGGTAAATTACTAAGTACAGGGATGTCTACTTCTAAATTTGGCTTATTCTAATTCTAAATTGGGCTTAAGCTAAAATAGCTTAACAATTCTGACTTAAAATAATAGACTGGGTTCTTCTCTCAGATATCTAGTTTAATAATATGTACATATTTACATCCATAATCTGCTTATTTATGGGTGTGAAATTGCAGCGTGTCCTCTCCCAGCAGCATACGTGCGTTGGTGACCCCCGCCTCGTTGTCAATTCTGCCTGGAGGTACTCCCGTACCTGCTTTACGGCAGCTGTCCGTGGCTCCGTTGCCGTGGATTTGAGGGTCAGTATTACGGGACGTGTCTCCGTTCCTTCGGGGACACTCTTCGCCGTCATGACTGCTTCCAGTCCAATCACTGCCAACAGAACCCAATGCATGGCTTCGTTGACGGGTATTATCACCACACGTTTGGTGAATATGTCCACACATTTGGTCCAGTCACGTACCCAGCTGTGGCGTTCCATGGGGGTGATCGTGGCCGCATTCTGTCCGCTTGGAGGGGTTCTTCTGAGGCGGTCCCGATGCTCCTTAGGTAGGCCTGCCTTCCACATTAACTGTAGGTAGAAATCTAGAATGGCATCGTTGAGGAAGCGGCCCTTGGCCAATCTTCTGTAGTCGTCGGTGTTGATGGCAATGACACCGCGATATAACTGGGTATCTAAACAGGGACTTTCCTTCGCTTTGCTCAGCAGCAGCGCCGGTGACCTTTGTTATCTGCTGCAAACTAGTTTTATTCACCACTCCCAGTTTTTGCCGTTTGGGAAGGGACTCCTCGCAGTAACCAGCAGTAGTAGCCTTGGTGTCGTTATTCGTCGACGGCACTCCCGTGGTGATGCGGTGCCGATCCATACGTGCTACGTGAGCAGGATCCCGCTCCCAATCACTGGCGATGCAGATCGTCCTTTTTTTGCTGCATCTATGGTATTTTAACGTCGGCGCATTCGCTCGACACTCTCGCGTAGTTTTTAGTGTGAGAGTTGCCTGTAATAATCCAAAATACCTTATGGGCATGCTTACACTGTGGTGAGTTCTTTTGTTTGAAGTAAGTAGCTTAACATCGTTTTCCCGCTGTCTTCAGAAAATATTTTCATATCTTGTATGTGAGTTTTAAATATTTTCCTGCCACATTCTCGTTGTACTTCGGCATTTACAGGTGAAATAAAATTTATGAGTTCCTCCCTCGAGGTACTGTCTCATCTTCCTTACTCCCCACACGATTGCAAGACACTGCCTTTCTGTAGGCGAGTAGTTGATTTCAGCTTTATTTAACCGTCGGCTGGCATACGCAATAACCCTTTCAGCTCCACCGGTTTCCTGTGTGAGAACTACGCCCAGACCATAATCACTTGCGTCTGTCTGCTTGGTGAACCTCTTGTCAAAATCTGGACAGGCTAATACAGAGGCTTCGGTGATGCGTTTTTTTAGTTCTTGAAGCGCATCCTCCTGAACAGGTTCCCATTTCCATTTGCATCCCTTTTTAAGTAGCTCGGTGGTGGAGACTTCTGGCACAAATCTATACCAGGATGCTACCCCTAAATATTGACGCAACTCCCGAAGGTTTGAAGGTGGCATCAGCTCCTGGCTGCCGGCTATCTTTTCCGTGTCCTTGCGGATGCCCGCTGGGGTTACGATGTGTCCTAAATTACGGATTTCGGAACTCCCGTACCTGCTTTACGGCAGCTGTCCGTGGCTCCGTTGCCGTGGATTTGAGGGTCAGTATTACGGGACGTGTCTCCGTTCCTTCGGGGACACTCTTCGCCGTCATGACTGCTTCCAGTCCAATCACTGCCAACAGAACCCAATGCATGGCTTCGTTGACGGGTATTATCACCACACGTTTGGTGAATATGTCCACACATTTGGTCCAGTCACGTACCCAGCTGTGGCGTTCCATGGGGGTGATCGTGGCCGCATTCTGTCCGCTTGGAGGGGTTCTTCTGAGGCGGTCCCGATGCTCCTTAGGTAGGCCTGCCTTCCACATTAACTGTAGGTAGAAATCTAGAATGGCATCGTTGAGGAAGCGGCCCTTGGCCAATCTTCTGTAGTCGTCGGTGTTGATGGCAATGACACCGCGATATAACTGGGTATCTAAACAGGGACTTTCCTTCGCTTTGCTCAGCAGCAGCGCCGGTGACCTTTGTTATCTGCTGCAAACTAGTTTTATTCACCACTCCCAGTTTTTGCCGTTTGGGAAGGGACTCCTCGCAGTAACCAGCAGTAGTAGCCTTGGTGTCGTTATTCGTCGACGGCACTCCCGTGGTGATGCGGTGCCGATCCATACGTGCTACGTGAGCAGGATCCCGCTCCCAATCACTGGCGATGCAGATCGTCCTTTTTTTGCTGCATCTATGGTATTTTAACGTCGGCGCATTCGCTCGACACTCTCGCGTAGTTTTTAGTGTGAGAGTTGCCTGTAATAATCCAAAATACCTTATGGGCATGCTTACACTGTGGTGAGTTCTTTTGTTTGAAGTAAGTAGCTTAACATCGTTTTCCCGCTGTCTTCAGAAAATATTTTCATATCTTGTATGTGAGTTTTAAATATTTTCCTGCCACATTCTCGTTGTACTTCGGCATTTACAGGTGAAATAAAATTTATGAGTTCCTCCCTCGAGGTACTGTCTCATCTTCCTTACTCCCCACACGATTGCAAGACACTGCCTTTCTGTAGGCGAGTAGTTGATTTCAGCTTTATTTAACCGTCGGCTGGCATACGCAATAACCCTTTCAGCTCCACCGGTTTCCTGTGTGAGAACTACGCCCAGACCATAATCACTTGCGTCTGTCTGCTTGGTGAACCTCTTGTCAAAATCTGGACAGGCTAATACAGAGGCTTCGGTGATGCGTTTTTTTAGTTCTTGAAGCGCATCCTCCTGAACAGGTTCCCATTTCCATTTGCATCCCTTTTTAAGTAGCTCGGTGGTGGAGACTTCTGGCACAAATCTATACCAGGATGCTACCCCTAAATATTGACGCAACTCCCGAAGGTTTGAAGGTGGCATCAGCTCCTGGCTGCCGGCTATCTTTTCCGTGTCCTTGCGGATGCCCGCTGGGGTTACGATGTGTCCTAAATTACGGATTTCGGAACTCCCGTACCTGCTTTACGGCAGCTGTCCGTGGCTCCGTTGCCGTGGATTTGAGGGTCAGTATTACGGGACGTGTCTCCGTTCCTTCGGGGACACTCTTCGCCGTCATGACTGCTTCCAGTCCAATCACTGCCAACAGAACCCAATGCATGGCTTCGTTGACGGGTATTATCACCACACGTTTGGTGAATATGTCCACACATTTGGTCCAGTCACGTACCCAGCTGTGGCGTTCCATGGGGGTGATCGTGGCCGCATTCTGTCCGCTTGGAGGGGTTCTTCTGAGGCGGTCCCGATGCTCCTTAGGTAGGCCTGCCTTCCACATTAACTGTAGGTAGAAATCTAGAATGGCATCGTTGAGGAAGCGGCCCTTGGCCAATCTTCTGTAGTCGTCGGTGTTGATGGCAATGACACCGCGATATAACTGGGTATCTAAACAGGGACTTTCCTTCGCTTTGCTCAGCAGCAGCGCCGGTGACCTTTGTTATCTGCTGCAAACTAGTTTTATTCACCACTCCCAGTTTTTGCCGTTTGGGAAGGGACTCCTCGCAGTAACCAGCAGTAGTAGCCTTGGTGTCGTTATTCGTCGACGGCACTCCCGTGGTGATGCGGTGCCGATCCATACGTGCTACGTGAGCAGGATCCCGCTCCCAATCACTGGCGATGCAGATCGTCCTTTTTTTGCTGCATCTATGGTATTTTAACGTCGGCGCATTCGCTCGACACTCTCGCGTAGTTTTTAGTGTGAGAGTTGCCTGTAATAATCCAAAATACCTTATGGGCATGCTTACACTGTGGTGAGTTCTTTTGTTTGAAGTAAGTAGCTTAACATCGTTTTCCCGCTGTCTTCAGAAAATATTTTCATATCTTGTATGTGAGTTTTAAATATTTTCCTGCCACATTCTCGTTGTACTTCGGCATTTACAGGTGAAATAAAATTTATGAGTTCCTCCCTCGAGGTACTGTCTCATCTTCCTTACTCCCCACACGATTGCAAGACACTGCCTTTCTGTAGGCGAGTAGTTGATTTCAGCTTTATTTAACCGTCGGCTGGCATACGCAATAACCCTTTCAGCTCCACCGGTTTCCTGTGTGAGAACTACGCCCAGACCATAATCACTTGCGTCTGTCTGCTTGGTGAACCTCTTGTCAAAATCTGGACAGGCTAATACAGAGGCTTCGGTGATGCGTTTTTTTAGTTCTTGAAGCGCATCCTCCTGAACAGGTTCCCATTTCCATTTGCATCCCTTTTTAAGTAGCTCGGTGGTGGAGACTTCTGGCACAAATCTATACCAGGAT
The DNA here is from genome assembly GCA_922984085.1 of Sicus ferrugineus. Lineage (NCBI taxonomy): Eukaryota > Metazoa > Arthropoda > Insecta > Diptera > Conopidae > Sicus > Sicus ferrugineus. The sequence continues at coordinate 26,250,085 of OV277348.1, read as the reverse complement.
GCTACCCCTAAATATTGACGCAACTCCCGAAGGTTTGAAGGTGGCATCAGCTCCTGGCTGCCGGCTATCTTTTCCGTGTCCTTGCGGATGCCCGCTGGGGTTACGATGTGTCCTAAATTACGGATTTCGGAATTTAGGACAAAATTCCTAAATAACGGAAAATGAAAATGTTGAAAAATTCGCATTTTTCTACATTTATCTTCAGGTTGGCCTCTCTCCAGCACTTTTCCAAGTACCGGAAGAAGGCTAATCCCCCGATAGGGTCTAGGATTAGATCGGACCCTATCAGGCGACTTCAAAAGCACAATGACTCTGGCGGTCTTGCATTCAGAAGGAAAGTATCCGTCCCGCACACACTTCCCGAGCAGGGCAACCAGGTATTCAGGAATTACCTTCCAGATGGCTTTCACCATCTCTCCAGTAATCCCATGCAACCCAGGAGACCTCCTGGACCTTATCAGCGAGACCGCACACCCAACTTCCGCGGTCACCAATTCAGGGGGACCAACAGGCAACCCCACATCGTGAGGATGACCTGAAGGCACCGCACCAGGAAAAAACTCAGAAAGTAGTGCACTCACAGAAGCATTCCATGTTGGCAATACGGAATCGCCAACACGGATGCCACTAATTTCAACTGTCCTTATGTTGCCACGACACACCTTATACAGCTGACCCCAGGGGTCATCGCTGTGGCGCACAGCAAACTGTCTCCATTCATTCTCCTTAGTCGCCATAAGCATGCGCTTATATTCTTTCAATTCGCGCCTAAAAGACAAACTGATCTGATCACTATTAGCATCACCAGCAATTCGCGCTCTCTGGAAACGTTTCCTGAGACGGCGAAGCTCCCTATGCTTCTCCGTCAAGCCTCGTGTCCACCACTTCACCCCTCTACGATTTGCCAACCGGCATCTCTCGAAGAGCTCGTCGTTGACACGCCAAACGGCCTCAGTCAAACTGGCTACCTGCTCATCCACACCAAGGTTGTCAAAGTCAGCAAGCGGTACCGAAGTAACCGCCTCCCTGACCCTAACCGCATACGTATCCCGTACGCCAACGCTTAGTGACACTGCCCGTATTGTCTACGTGGCCATAAGTGACCTCAATCTCAATGAGATTGTGATCACTTACACTTAAGCCACCCCCGATGGACCAATGAAATCCATACAAGTTCATAGCCGCCTCATTCGCAAACGTTACATCAATATCACTCACACCTCTAGGCCCCTCAAAGGTATACCACTCACTCGGCTCATTGAGCACATGAACGCCACTACTATCCATATACCTTATATAGGGCTCTAGATCACTGCTATAACGGCAGTAAACACTTGTCAACAAGAGCTTGCCGTACACACCCTCCACACTCACACAAATAGCCCATTTGCTTGAATCAACGAGCATACACTGGGTATGCACGTCATTCACCACCACAACAGCATTGCCCCCACATCGGAGAAGACACACATACCAGCTGGCAAACCCCTTACCTCACCCTGCTGGTAGTACGGGCCGTGCAGCAGAGCATAGCTGCGGCCTGACTTGCACAAAAATTGCCCCAAATCACCCATCGTAGCGTAAGCGCGCTGACAGTTCAACTGCACAATCTTACAAGACATTCTAATGTCTTGCATTCGCGCGGGCAACATATGCAGCGTGAATGGGGCAGTCAGCCGACATCATTCGATGTGCAGCTGGCCTCCCATTGAGCACGCAGTTACGGCAGTGCAACGCGTTGTCGCACTTCCGACCGTGATGGCCAGACTGCCCACAACGACGGCAGACATCTTCCTTCAACCTGCATTCGTTCACCCTGTGGTCCAAGCTGAGACAGCGGAAGCAGCCGGGAGTCACCTCGTGTTCCCCCACACGGAAGCAGAACCACTTGATATAGTAACTGCCCACATCCAGAAGAGCTTCCATGGCACGGCCACTGCCCTCCAGGATGACATTCGTCGCACCATCTCCGCCCTCCTTCCATAGGCGGCTCACCAGTTTGACTTCCTTCTGAAAGGTCTCCAAACTCATCCGCTCTTTGAGGTTCATCCTATAGAGATCACACATGAACTCGTCAAGAGTGATCCTACAGTGGACCCCACGAACGACGACCTTGGGACCAAGCTTCTTGTTCACGCTCACGTCCAACCCAACCTTGCCAAACTTCGGATTAACCGCGATTTTCTCGCGTTCGGCCACGGAGGGGGTGCGAATAATCGCACCACCACCACGAAGAGCCTTAACTTCGTGGACGCGCACACCCAGGGTCGGGCCCACCTGCTTCACCACCTTGTCGACCACTTCCTTGGGTGTCTCACCGGCCTTCCGGCTCTTGACCACCAAGGACCATGTCTTAACTGGTTTCACAACGGGGCGCACAGGAGGCAGGGCTGGAAAGGGCGAGGGCGCTGCCATAACGGTGCTGCCACCATCGCCGACAGGAACCCCCGAAAAACCCGCCATAACCCCACTACCGGCCGACCCACCGGCACTGGCCGACCCACCGGCGCAACGAACCCGCTACTGGCGGCTCCTCGCTCCTTCAAGCGTCCTTTCATACGCTCGTTCTCCCCCGAGAGCTCGATGAGCAAACGCTTATAGCCCCCCGCAATCTCCAAAATACGACGGGTCAGCGGCCGGCTGACACCGTCACCCTCATAGAGGACCCCGATGAAGGCACCCGTGACTGCCTTGAGCCGTTCACCGAACGACCCAGAGGCAGCGGTGGCAACCACCGGAGCACTCATATGAGTACCCTCACGGGCACTCCCACCGGGACCCTTACCTCCCTTAGCAACATTCTTGCTTACCTTCTTGGTGGCCTTCGGACTTACCACCTTCATGGACTCATCTGAAGATGACGAGGACTCACAGTCACTCGTGAGTCCCACCATCTTCAGTGCGTCCACGGAGAACGCCTTCTTCATTGCCTTCGCGGCACCTTCCTTCTTAGCCAGCTTGGAGGCAGCAGCAAGCTCCGACTTACAGGGCGATCACAAAGAGATAAATTTTATCAGCAATCGCGAGACTCTTCGACCCACTATGCTGGTTGAACCCGGTAATTGTTACAGCCAAAATAATAATTCAAGACTTATGGAAGCAAAAACTCGGATGGGACAATGAAGTACCGACTATCATAAGAAAAGCGTGGGAGCAGTACGTGAAGGAGTTGCAGGCTATTGATCAAATTCGGATTCCTCGCTGGCTTAAAACCGGAAGCAATGACTCCACACGCGAATTACACATATTTTCTGACGCCTTCATGCACGCTTATTCAGCAGCAGCGTATCTTCGAGTTCGCGACACAAGGGGGAATTATAGTTCGAATTTAATCATAGCTAAATGCAAGTTTGAGCTTTACTCAAACCAAAACTGACCATACCAAGGGCAGAACTTTGCGGTGCTGTACTAGCTACTAAATTATTAACATTTATTCGCAGGTCTTTGTCTCCTAACATTGAAGCATCTTCAACATTTTTATGGACAGACTCAGACAGTGACATTTACAGCGATTGTGGTACTAATTTCATCGGTGCAAACAGCAAGTTACAAGCAGACTATAAGTCATATAAGGCATTCATTAATTCTAAAATAGCGCCTTTCTTGATTGAAAAACAAATACAGTGGCATTTCATCCCACCATCGGCTCCACACTTTAGTGGATTATGGGAGGCGGGTGTAAAATCGATGAAAACCCATCTAAAACGCACCATCGGAGATGGCATCCTAACATACGAAGAGCTGAGCACTGTCCTAGTTCAGGTCGAAGCATGCCTTAATTCTAGACCTTTATGCCCACTCACAAACGATCCTTAGGATTTCACGGTCCTAACACCAGAACTTGCACAAATCATTTCCAAATCGTTGGAAAAACTGTCAATATCTAGCGCAACAATTTTGGCGTCGTTGGAGTAGCGAATACTTGTCTCGACTTCAAAGCCGACCTAAGTGGTTAAAACGCCAACCTAATCTGCAAATACACGATGTTGTTTTAATAAAGGATGAAAGACTTCCATGTCTTCAATGGCCTTTGGCACGTATAATGGAATTGCATCCGGGCGCAGACAACCTAGTATGTGTTGTCACAGTTCGAACGAAGAATGGATTACTTAAACGTCCTATAACAAAGATCTGTCCACTGCCTATCCAAGATAGTTTTCAAACATCCAAACACGCTAGCTAACCTCGTGTTTTTACAACATTAACCAGATACACACATTTTTGCTTGATCTATGTGGTTCTAGATCATATACAGTAGTCTATCCATTGTAAATTAAAACTTAATATTTAAAGGGAAACAAATTGAATACACGAAACAACAGTTATTGGAATTTATTTATTTTAATTTAAATGCTAATAATTATTTAATTCAATAGAACTTCTATATTTTGTTTTTAAACAAAAATAAAATATATATGAAATTTGTAGCAACTGTTGGTTCTCTACAACGTATATGTGGGTCATCCACGCACCCAACAATCACAATAATTCCACACTTTTCAAAGAATTTGGTTTTTACTTCTTCTTTTTCGTCGTCCGTCATATCTAAGATAAATTCAGTGACGAGTTAACTTTTAATCTGAATTTAACTCAAACTTTCATTTTCACAGTTGAAGGTTAACATAAGTTTAATCATACGACTTTCTGTAGTTAACTAATCGTTAACTGTTAATCGTTAACTGTTAACTAACAAGTGGTCTCCTTATCCTCCACGGTTGTTGCATCTGTTTTTTTGACTCCACGATGTTTTTATAATTATTAATTATTTCAATCAAGCAGTTTACTTCTGCTGAAGAAAAATTAGATGATCTTCCAACCTGTATTTTGTTGCAAAATGATATGTCTGCTGTGGGGTTGCCATATTTTTAAAAGAAGTTAAACCTAGCTAACAAGCACTGTGAAATTGAAACAAAGTTAAATTAGGCTTAACTCAAAGTACAATAATTGGTTTGTTAATCCATTGGTTAACTCAGCACTGTGAAACCGGTCCTAATACTTCCACAAAATATTCCACTTGAATATTTGTCAACAACAATATGTCAAAACGAACATATGAGAACATATCAAAGTAAAATTATAACAATTAAAAGTGTGTCTTCGTCCTGGCCGAAATCTAAATACCATATACCCGAGTAACTGAAAAATTATAATTTCGCCGCTTAACAACTTTTGTATGTGCACCACGCTCATTTCGGGGAAATATTCTTGTAATGTCTCTAGATACTGTTAGATAGAATCACGTATTAATATTCTGAACCGTTTATGATATTGTGACTAATTTACAATGTACCTTACGCGAAACCACTGGAAACCATTCAAATCGCGACATCTACATGCATTTAGCGTAAGATAAAAAGAGATAGATAGCTAGTTTGACAACCTTCCACAACTTTGTACGGCGACATCTAGCGCGAGATAGGTAAAATAGATAGATCGACAATTTGCTAGATAATTCTGAATTTACGTAACAATTGGTGTCAGAAGTGGGATTGCTGAATAATCCTAAAATCATGGTGAAGTTTGTTGAACTGAGAATACCCCAGCTGAGGGAAGAGCTGGAGGCTAGAGGTTTGCCTGTGACAGGGCATAAGGCAGATCTACAAGCACGGTTGCGTAAAGCAATGGAGAGTGAGGGCATCGATGTTGAAGAACATGAGTTCTGTCATGATGCTTCAGGAGCTTATCTGAAATCGAGGAGCAGTTGGTAGAGCCGCAGCCAGCTTCAGCATTTGACATGAATGTGCTTCTAGCAGCAATGGGGCAACTGTCTTCACGTATGGAGGGGCAGCTGGCAAAAAACACTTCTCAATTGCAGGAGCAGCTGGCACAAAACACGAAACAACTGCAGGAGCAACTATCGCGCAACGAAATTCCAAGCGCCAATGTTCGACGGAACTGTACCGTTTAAAATTTTTAAACTGCAGTTCGAAACCACAGCACGAGCCAATCACTGGACTACGGCAGACAAAGTGGCAGCTTTGGTAGTATCATTAGAAGGCTCCGCCGTTCAAGTTTTGCAAACAGTTCCTGAAATTGAACGTGATAATTATGACGCGTTAATGGCTGCGATTGAACGACGATATGGTAGCGACCAAAGAAAACAAGTGTTTCAAATGGAGCTGATGAATCGTTACCAAAAAGCAAACGAGTCGTTACAAGAATATGCAACGGAGGTAGAGCGGCTCGCGCATTTGGCCAACGCAGATGCACCAGCGAAAGTAACTGAATTTACTTAAAATTCAGGCGTTTATGAGTGGTATACGAGATGCGGATACCAAACGTGCAGTCTACTCCATGCCAAAAGAACACGTTTGCCGAAACAGTGTCATTTGCCTTGACGCAGGAAATAACATGCCTTTTAAGCAATAAAGCACATAGAGTTCATCGGCTGAAAGTTGAGCCAAGTGAATCCCTAGAGAAAACCATAAGGGAGCTCATCCAGACTATTTCTCAGAGGATGCCAACCTCACGTAAGGGCTCTGAACTAAAGTGTTACAGCTGTGGAACATCAGGACACCTGGCACGGAATTGTAATGCGTCTGGTAGGAAAAACGAAAACGCAAGGAAAAGAAGTAACGAAGATCAAGTGACGCTTCTGAAGAGAAACGATCACGGACCAGTTCAACGGGGCGTGAGCTGGTTCCCGCCACTGATTGCCCCACTGTCTTCGTTTCACAAATACAGCATCGGAAAGGTGGGCAACATGAAAACGCCCATGCACTATCTCGACGCCCATGTGCATTGGAGTGTAAACATTGCTCCAAGGTTGAAAGAAGCGAAGGTATAGTCCACACCCGCTCTAAGGAATCCAGCGCTCTAAGGAAAAGTAATTTGAAGGATGCGGACTTGGTTAAGGTCATGAAAGCGAAAGAAACGGATAAAAGACCAACCAAGGAAGAAATGGCATCAGAAAGTCCGTTGGGCAAGGCGTATTGGGCGCAATGGAATAGCTTGAAGTTAATAAACGGAGTTCTGAATCGTTCATGGGAAAGTGAAGATGGTAAACACATTCGCGATTTAGTTGTCCTACCAAAGTCTAGAATAGCAGCTGTATTAGAAGAGTTTCACAATGGACCAAGTGGAGGGTATTTTGGCGTCACGAAAACTCTGGAAAAGATTAAACAACGGTGTTACTGCGTGAATTGCCAAGAATCAGTTGCTGAATGGATTAAAAACTGCGCGCAATGCATGGCAGCTAAGGGTCCGAAAGTTAGAAGCAGAGGAAGGTTGCAGCAGTACAATGCGGGCGCACCATTTGAACGCGTTGCAATGGATGTAGCTGGCCTATTCCCTACTAGCGACTCTGGGAACAAATATGTGTTGGTAATTATGGACTATTTCAGTAAGTGGCCAGAAGTATACGCTATACCAAATCAGGAGGTTAAAACTGTGGCCGAAGCTTTTGTGCAGAATTGGGTCACGCGGTTTGGAATACCAATTGAGTTGCATTCAGATCAAGGGAGGAACTTTGAGTCTGCTATATTTCAAGAAATGTGCTCATTGTTGGGTATCAAGAAAACTCGAACGACAGCTCTACATCCACAATCGGATGGCATGGTGGAGAGGTTTAACCGTACATTACAAGAACATTTACGGAAAGTACTGGGTAAATGTCAGCGCAATTGGGACAAGCACATTCAAATGTTTTTATTGGCTTAACGATCAGCAGTCCATGACACTACCGGCCATCCACCTGCGAGGATTATTTTTGGTACAGATTTGAGACTCCCGTCAGATTTGAAATTTGGAAAGAGCAATCAACTTACTGAAACTGGAGGCAGCTATTGGGAATTGCTTCAGTCCGAAATGGATGAAATACATCAACATGTGAGGCAGCGAACACAGCTAATGAGCAATAAAATGAAGGATCGTTACGACCGAGGAATTTGGTGTCTGATCGGGACAATCAGACTTAAGTGGAGGGCAGTGTGACGAATTTACAATGTAACATTCCCGAAACCACTGGAAACCAAACATCGCGACATCTACATGCCTCTAGCGTAAGATAGAAAGAGGTAGATAGCTAGTTTCACAACCTTCCACATCTTTGTACGGCGACGTCTAGCGCGAGATAGATCAAATAGATAGATCGACAATTTGCTAGATAATTTCAGATCCTTCTGCAGCAGTATGGGCTGCCCTATAAATAGCCGCAGGAAGACTAAGAGAATTAATTCGAATTTGGTTCTTGAACAGAACACATCGACACCTTGTGAGCATAGCGTCAAGTAATAAGTGTTAATAAGTGCAATAAGAAAAGAATAAATTTGTGGAATTAAGAACAGCGACACTTTTGAGTTTTATTGGATTATTCACAATCCAGAGATCGAACCTAAGAAAGAGTCGTACCCGTAAATCTGAATTTACGTAACAATATATTTACAACTTTTGTATAAGTGGGCGGACCACGCCCATTTTTTGGTATACAAATTGGTAATACCTGTAGATACCTAGTGATAAAATTACGTTATACCGTTTACGAGATATTGACAACTTTTATATAAGTGGGCATTGCACGCCCATTTTCGGCAAACTTCTTGGTAATGCTTCCGGATACATCGTGATAAAATTACATCTCAATATCTTATACCGTTCATGAGATTTCCAACCAACTTTGTTGTGAGTGGGCGTGGCACGCCAATTTTTTGCAAATCCGGAGTAAAATTATACCTCAATATCTCGCACGGTTTATGAGATATTCACCTTATCACATTTTTTATGTAGAGTAGGCGTGGTTGTTAACTGAGCTCGCCCATTTTCAATCCCAGAGTACCGGAAGTAATGTATATAATTAACAAACGTCGAAGCATTGTAGTATGGCTGAAGCGACACGTTAAGGCCAATGATGACCTGAGAAGATTGCAGTCAGTGATGGGTATAAGCGAAGGAAAAATGCTGAAACCAATATTGGATGTGTCAATTCGCTGGAATTCAACTTTATACATGTTAGAGTTTAAGGTTTTTAATGCTTGTGGTATATTGGGCCAATTTTATTAAATTGTACAGAGGCATCCTCCATAATATGTGTGTAAGAAAAGGGAGATCTCGTGAAGATTCTTTCATTGTTGTTCTATTAGAGGCAGTGACAGCCGAAATAAGTGGCGAAAATTATGCGACCTTGTGTCAAATTATTCTACTTTTATATTGAACTTGCGAACAATTAACGAAAGTAATTTTCAAAGGCAAGGCTGCAATAATGTTGAAGGAAAAAATTTTAAGCGAATTTAACCGTCGGTTTGGCCCTATTAGCATTCTAAAAATCATTTACTGACTGCTTCATAAATATTAGATAAGAGATTTTAAAAAATGCATTTTAATGACCCATTGGCCATTTCTGCTACTTTACTGTGTTTAAGAACTGAAAGGATTAATAAAGATGATAGCATAGAAAATTCCGACAGCACCTCTGCGTCTGGGGAGGAAGAATTTGATTTATGTAAAAGAAAATTTAAGGAAAAAAGAAAAAGATGTCAGCTTTGGATTAGATGTTTTGGATTCGTGGATTAGAAGCAACAATTAGTAGTCAAGAAATTTAAACTAAAAAGTTTCTCTGTGCTACCTGAAAAAACTTCGTAAGCACATGCACATGTAAGCACATGCTTACAAAATTTTTTGAGATCAAAGGTTAACAAATTCGATTTTTTTATAAGAAAGATTTGGCTTCCTCTTGGTCGTACGGTAAAAATAGTAATTATGAAAGTTTTATGGAAAATATATAAGACCTCATGTAAATTACTTATGTAAATTCATTTAAACTACTGCTACTTGTTATAAACTATAAACTATCTACTACTTGCTATATTAAATATTGTTAGTGATTGATATCTTGTTTTAATATGATAATATGTTAAAATTGTATCCTATCCGTCTGTATACTTTTTAGTTTTCAAATTTTATTTTAATTATGTTCAATGGTAATATTTTGTTTGCTTGTTTTAGTCTAGATAAAGTCCTGAGCTATTATTATAAGATATATCTTGTTGCTTAGAGATGAAACGCTAAATAAATAAATAAATTAAACGATTTTTCAATATGTTGCTACCCATGGAATTCCGGCTGCAGGCCCATACCATACAGGCTCTTTCGATACAGTTTCTGTTCTACGATACTTTTTATATCACCACCAAATTTTTCAAGAGGCTTTCTTTTGGAATTTCCACCTAAATCCCCACTTCCTGAACATAGATACATTATTCTCATATATTTTATAGGGATGTTCCGCTGCTAGCAAACACATTAGTACATTAGTATAGTATAGTAGTATATAGTATAGGAATCGTCTAAATTTCATGGGAGATTCAACACTACTGCTCGATACCAACGCACGACCTTATATACGGTCCAGAAGCTGAAGATATGTTTTCGAAGCTCCCGACCAAATATGCGAGTTGTACTCCATTTTTGGACGGATATAAGTGGTGTAGATACAACGATGTTCGGTTGGAGTGAAGTATTTCTTGCATCGCTTTAAAAACCTAAGCACTTGGCTGCTTCTTTCGACACATCAAAAATGTAATCGTTCCAACGAAGATCGCATTGTATTGACATGCCCAGAACATCAAGAGCCTCCGACTCATTAATATCCACACCAACCATATTTAAAGGTGGGAAGTTGTCGCCCGCCAGACGCTTGTGGGTCAATAAACAGCATTGGGTCTTCCGCGCATTAAAATCGACCCGATTCGCTTGACCCCACTCCTGGATTTTGTTGACGTCAGATTGGAGTGTGTCATTCATAATTCTGCGTTTTTCAATGATCTCCAGAATAGAAGGACGCCTGGAGAATGAATATGAATGACAAATGCTGCTGTCATCAGCAAAGGAGTACACCGAGTTTGATATCAATAACAGAAGGTCATTGATAAAAATGAGAAAAAGTGTTGGAGACAGGACCGAACCCTGCGGAACTCCAGCATTTATGGAGTGCTCTTCGGAAGCAAAGCCGTCTATCACAACCCGAATAGAACGACCGCTGAGGAAACTCGATATCCATCGAGTGAATGTATCACCGACACCATAAGCAGCCAGTTTAGACACAAGTGCTTTATGCCACACTCGGTCAAATGCCTTGGAGATATCCAAAGCAACAACCTTACTCTCACCGAATTGGTGAACACAACTGTTCCACCGCTCAGTGAGGAACGCCATCAAATCGCCTGTGGAGCGGTGAGCACGGAAACCGTACTGGCGATCGCTGACCAATTGGTTGCTCTCCAGATACCTCATCAGGTTAAAATTTATAACGCTCTCCATAACTTTGGAGAGCATTGAACAGATTGCTATGGGCCGGTAATTGGCAGGATTCGTAGCCTCACCTTTTTTGGGAACTGGCTGCACATTGGCAATCTTCCAGGAAGTAGGAAAAACTCCTGAAGTGAACGATAAGTTAAACAGATTGCGAAATGGGCGAGCCAATGTTGAGGCGCACTTTCTCAACACGTGGGCTGAAATGCCATCCGGTCCCGAGGATTTATTGACGTTGAGGTTTACAAGCACTCTTTTAACAGCCCGCGTTCGAAAGTGCATCTCAGGCATAATATGAGACACACCGTCGGTCAGGGGTAGTGGTTGGCTACTCTCAGGAAGAGAGCAGTTTTCAGCAAACATTTTGGCTAATAAGTTTGCCTTATCAACCGAGTGAGTGAAGATCTGATCGTCCTTGAGGAGAGCCGGAATAGACGATCGCGTCTGATTCTTCACCCTCCCCACGAACGACCAAAAGTTCTTGCTACCCTTATGGTATTCAAGAACTCTGCGTCTAAGGCGCTGTTCGTAAAGAACTTTTTCGCGCTTTAGAGTGGCATTGCACGTATTTCTGGCCTGATTGCGCAGCAGTTTAGTATCAGCAGTTTTATTTAAACGCCAATTCCTAAATGCTTCCTCTTTAGACCTGACTGCTTGTCTGCAAGTCGCATTAAACCAGGAATGGTCTTTTGGTTTAATGGAAATTCTTTTATTAGGTATGAAAGACCTCATACCAAATAAAATTATATTTTCTACCAATTTTGCTGCAGCATTTATGTTTCTATCCCTGAAACACAATTGCCAATTGAAATGGCTGAAAAAGGAGTTTAGCGCATCCCAATTAGCCTTCTCATAAAGCCACACTGTCCGCTTCGGAGCTGGCTGATGAGCGGATTGAAGACTAGAATATGGGAAGGTATCAGAAATTGTAGCGTGGTCCGAATTACCAAGAGGTTCAATAACATTCACATCATACTTGCTGTGATGCGAAGTTGAAAAAAGGTCCAGAATATTTTGGTTTTGCCCATCAACGCAAGGAAAGTGCGTTGGTTCCTTCACTAATTGAGTCAAATTATTAGACTCAGCAAATAACTCAACATACAAACCCTCAGGTGTTGTGTGACTCGAATGACGTAGCCAATTGGAATTATGAACATTGAAATCACCAGCAACAACAATTTCACTGTTCGGATACGATTCCAGGATTTTAGAAATCGAATCAGAGAGACTGTCAAGTTTACCAAAAGTTGGCAGCCTCTCTAGACCCGGGCTTCTATAAATGAAGCAGAAGTGCAGGATGTGCGACTGGATTTTGAACTTAACCCACATGGAGCTAAATTCGGCATCCGTCGTGCAAAGGTGTTGCTGACACTGGTACGCAACATCACTGCGAATATATAAGGCGAGGCCTCTGTGTGATGAAAATAATGGCAGTAAGTGGTACCCAGGCAAGTGAAAATCCAGTGGATCTGCACCCTCAGACACCTGGGTCTCACCCAGTGCCATTATATGCGGTTGGTGAGTACAAACATACGCATAGACCGCGAAGAAATTCGCCCTCAAGCCACGCACATTTGTGGTGTCTATACGAAATTTTGTCATCGCCACCCACTGTAAAGAGGTATAAAGTCAGCTGCACAAGCGGACAAGCCTACACCGCAGGCAAAGCAAAACGCGACAAGACAAGTGTTATGCCTTTATCTTGCCACGCTTCAGCCCACGGTGCACTCACAGCCGCATTGCACACCTAACGGGACCAGGAAGAAGGAGGAGGAGAAGAAAGAAACGAAATGCTGAGCTTTACTGCGGAGGGCATAAATAAGCCCTTCGCTTGGTTCTCTGCATTCCGTTTAATTGTATATTTGTGATATTTGGTGTTATTGTTTCAGGGAATTTATTGATGTCTATTATTATGTTTTAATGCACTGTAATCCAAATCAATGTTATTGCACTGTGACTTTGTCTGTTTGAAAATATATCTTTATATTTGTTTGTTTGTTTCCGCGGGCACACTAAACACTGCACTGCGGTGGGTAGTTGCATCCACCCTCGTCCGTGGTCACTACACTACTGAGTTTAGCCACTTCAGAGCGAGATGGTCGGTGACAATCGTAAATTCGTCTCCCTCGAGGTACTGTCTCATGTTCCTTACTTCCCACACGATTGCAAGACACTGCCTTTCTGTAGGCGAGTAGTTGATTTCAGCTTTATTTAACCGTTGGCTGGCATACGCAATAACCCCTTCAGCTCCACCGGTTTCCTGTGTGAGAACTACGCCCAGACCATAATCACTTGCGTCTGTCTGCTTGGTGAACCTCTTGTCAAAATCTGGACAGGCTAATACAGAGGCTTCGGTGATGCGTTTTTTTAGTTCTTGAAACGCATCCTCCTGAACCCATTTCCATTTGCATCCCTTTTTAAGTAGCTTGGTATTGGAGACTTCTGGCACAAATCTATACCAGGACGCTACCCCTAAATATTGACGCAACTCCCGAAGGTTTGAAGGTGGCATCAGTTCCTACTGCCGGCTATCTTTTCCGGGTCCTTGCGGATGCCCGCTGGGGTTACGATGTGTCCTAAATAACGAATTTCGCGTTTGAAAAATTCGCATTTTTCTACATTTATCTTCAGGTTGGCCTCTCTCAGCCTCCGAAATACCTGTCGCAACTTCTTCATATTATCTTTCTCTTGATTCTCCTATTACGACAATATCGTCAAGATAGTCGAAGGCAAATGGTTTCATTGCCGGCCCGATGACTCTGTTGAGGGCTCCTTGAAATGTGGCCGACGCAGAGTGCAGTCCAAAAGGCATGGCGCGCCATTGAAATAATCCACGCCAATTGTCCTGCCAGCAGCAATTTTTGAGGTCCAATGTGCTGATCACATTGGCATTACGGAGTTGATCCAGGATGTGCTGCATTCTTGGATACCCGTCTGGCACCAATTTCGCGTTAAGTTGTCGATAATCCACACTGCGCCTCCATTTCTCATTCTTCTTCTTGGCCAACACGATGTGCGCGCTGTACGGGCTCTTCGAGGGTTCAATGCAGCCTGCCGACAACAACTCATCGACCTGCTTATTGATGATTGCCTGCATCGCGCGGTTCCGGGGATAACGCTGCTTAATCGGCTGATCATCTCGCATACGATTCGATTGGGCGTGACTTTTGCTGACCCCTGTAAGCCATTAAATTCTCGCAACTCTGTTTCTAAAAATTTCTTGGCAAGCACCTCTTCACGGCGTATGATTGGGCAAACATGTGGGCCAATGCTTTCACCAATTTTTTAAATTTCGTTGTGATCCCACCGATCGTCATAGAGGGCCCCATTTTGCCCAGAAAATCCAGTCCAAGTATAAGCGAGTCAAATGCTTCCGGGAGTACTAATAGTTGCACTTCACATCCCCTATTGTTGATCGCCACTCGCTTTACCACGGACCTGCGTATTCCTATAGATTCTCAGGTGGCCAATCTGATCGTGATTGTTATTGACTTATTGCTGTCTGGTGTCCATAACTGATCCGCCATATCTTGATTCATAAAACTGCAAGTCGCTCCTCTGTCTATCGTTTTGATAGAAAAATTATTTGTTATTTATTGATTTATTTATTTTTTATTATTATTATTTTTTTTTTCTATCGATTTTGCCCTCAATAGCGACTTCCGCAGCAAATCTGCCGTTCTCCTGTTTCAACAACCCCGTTTGTTGTCCTATTCGGGAGGCGTTACAGTTTTGGAATTCATTACGCCTCCGTTTTGATGAATTCCACTTCCGTTTCCCTGCCGTGGGGAACAGCATTGGTACGTCTTGATTCCTTTCCGAACGCACTCCCCACAAAATGCCAGCTTCGGGTTGCGACATCCATACCTGATCGACACGCAAGCACTCTAGGTCCTCGGCTAGTGCTGTCAATTCGGCCAAACTCGAAAAATCTTTCCTCTTGATGTACAGTTGGTAACTGCTTTGACTGTTTCGGAATATCCTTTCCAACTGTCGAGATTTGTCGTATCCGGCATGTCTCATCAAGACCTGTAACGCCACAACGTAATCCTTTGAGGGCTCTTTCTGTTGTTGATGTCGGCTCCTAATTTTATCGTCTAGCTTCTCGAAATACCGTGAGGATAAGAAAAATTTCAGAAAGTCTCGCTTAAATTCGTCCCATTTCTCTCAATGGCGATTATTATTCCGCAACCATGTGAGTGCCTTCTCCCTTAGTAGTTCGGGCATCGTACGCAGAAGGAGATTGATATTTAGATTGTACGTGACTGCCAGTTCCTCGACGCGAGTAGTAGGAATATGCCGTTTTTGGCTCAAATGCATCCGCTCGTGTATTTCGGAGGAGTAATCCTCTGAAGGGTGCGCTGTGTGTGTAAGAGTGTGATAGACTATATGAGTGCAGAACAGAGTTGCACTATCGAGGGATTCTGTCATGGAATTTTTGTGTGGATTTGGGGACTTGTGGGGATTTGGAGACTCCGTGGAATTTTCCGGGATTTTCAGGTGGCAACCCTGGCTCCTGGAACTGAGGATTGAAGGCTGAAAGCTGGAAGCTGAAGTCGGCGGTTGGTCGGACCGACGGTCGGATGGTGTGTGAGTATTGGGAGACCATAAGTAGCAAGAGTTAGTGTGAATAATGGCGGTCTTTGTTCGTTTTGTTTATTGGAGAAGGGGAACTGTGGCTTGTGTTGCGCATAAGGTTGGTGAGTGGAGTTATTTTTTTTAGGAAATTTAGGAAGTATGCTGTTGTAGTTGTTGTTGTTGTAGTTTTAATGTTTGCATGTGGGATACAGAGCTGAGGAATGTGTGTGCGCGCGGCTGGTAGCTTGCCAAGCAGTGGCTCCGTAAGCAGAAGTAGTGCTGTAGTTGTTGTTTATTTAATTGCTTCGCTTTTGAGACGCTGCCTCAGAAACTTAATGTGTTCAAATATGAACACGGTTTTGCTTACGAGAAGCAAGGCGGCTGGTCGTATCCTCGCACCATGACGACACTATACTACCGGTCTTATCAACGCAGAGCGATAACTGCAAGAGAGCGTCGTTTCCCAATAGCTGATATGCAACTATTGTTAGTTTAGGATTATTTATGTATTTTTTTTTATGGCAGATAGAACCAAACTCAGGGGATGCCACCTATCCATGCAAAGCATTCGTTGGTTAGAAGGGAAAAGGTTAGTGGGAAGGGGAAAAGTGGGAGTAGTGTCGATTTACACCTCTTTTAAAAGCATTGACGTTATAAGTGGGTGGGAAAACATGCGCAGGGAGACTATTCCAGAACTTAACTGCGCGACCGAAAAACGAATTCTCGCGGTAGTGGGTAGTGCGTTGGAACGGGATCGAGACGTAAAAGGGGTGCACCGCTCTGGAAAGCCGAGTAGATCTGTTGAATACCTGAACCGAAGGAATCAGGCTGGCTACTTCAGAGGAACAATTACAATTAAAGTAACGGTAAAATAAGGTTACACACCCTACATACCGACGACATCCCAAGGTTTCAATAGAGCTGGATACCCTACTGTCCCCTATAAGTTTTATCGCACGACCTTGTATACGGTCCAGAAGCTGAAGATATGTTTTCGAAGCTCCCGACCAAATATGCGAATTGTACTCCAAATTGCGGAAAAGGTAAAGTAAGCTGGCTAAAGCTACCTTCTCAAGGCATCGTTGTACTGAGATCAGAATGTACTGCGAGCTCCTCATAGATCTTCTTAGATGCATCGAAGCAGAACAATTCCTATACGAACGTCGCAACTAAAAAATCATATGGGAGAAGGATATCAGCGGACTTACTTCATGGCATACCAAACCACTGAAGGCTCATATAACCAACGATTCCCAACTAGATGATCTGTCCAAGCAGCTGGATAATCTGCACACAACGCAAATCGAACTAAGAAAACTGCACTTCCATACATTAAGTGGACATTCAGCTCTGTTCATCGTACTGGTAACCTTATTTATCATATTAATAATTTTCATTAAGATTAAATGCTGCAAGGGAAGGTCGAGAATACAGATAGATTTTACAACTCCACGCACTCTAGCTGGCCAGCAGAATGTTCAAATATGAACACGGTTTTACTTACGAGAAGCAAGGCGTCTGGTCGTATCCTCGCACCATGACGACACTATACGACTGGTCTTATCAACGCAGAGCAATAACTACAATAGAGCGTCGTTTCCAAATAGCTGATATGCAACTATTGTTAGTTTAGGATAATTTATGTATTTAGTACTCGTTTATTATCAACGACTCGTTTATTATCAATTAATGGTTCTACTTGCTTAAGATAAATGTATATAGATGTAATATATATGTAAATTAAGATAAGGAAAATGGTGAGATGTCAGCGACACAGTAGAGTGCCAGTGATTTCAGAACGCGGTGAGACCCCGAAGAGTTCCAGAGACCTCCAAAACGCAATGAGATATCAACAACGAAGACTCAGCGAAGTCAATCACCGGTGGTAAAGCGCATAGAGGTACCGTCGACATTATATTATTTTTTGTATAAGCCAAACACCATACAAACGTTAGAACAAGTTAGATTAAGGTGAATAAAGATATTGAACCTATTAAAACAATCTTGTCTTGTAATCGAACCCTGGAATCCCGGCGAGCTAATCCAAGCCATAGAAATAGGCAAGAAGGTTCGTTACAAAGACTGCAAGCCATACACCCATGGATGCCCCAGGGAAACTAAATACGCAGCATGGCAATAACTCCATGCAAAACCCAAGTATCACGCGGGACGGCAAAAGGATGGGACGTCCACAAGGATTTGGTGGTGAAGCCAGTGCCAAAAAGCGAATAGTATGTAGTTTCTGCGGAAGGAAAGGCCATGCTAAGGACGAGTGTCTTATAAGGAAAAATAGTCCATTCTGTGAGAAATGCATGATGTATGGGCATAAATTAAATTAGAGATGTCAGCCACGGGCGCAGCCGTGAGGAAATTTAGAAGAACGTGAGGTAGGTAATCAGAGAGAAAGTAGTAACGACCCCATGAGTAGTGGTAGACATCAGCCACAATCTAATGAGTGTAGATGGAATACGAATAATAAGGGAAACAGTAGCAGGGGAGATAATATCAATAGCTTTCGCTAGCCGAGCGCTGAGCGACACAGAACAAAGATATTCAACAATAGAAAAAGAATTCTTAGCAATAGTTTGGGCCACAAAAAACTTCAGAGCATTTTAAAATTTTTACTGATCACCAGCCATTAAAGGGAACAGCCAATTTAAAAGACCAAACTTCAAGACTGGCAAGATTCAGACACAAGTTGTCAGAGTATGATTTCGCAATCATATATAAGCCAGGCAAAAAAAATTTAGGGCCAGATTCTGTATAGTCACTTTCGTCTGATTTCGTGCACTTTCGTCCTAAAATCAGCTGATTTTCGTCTTTTGGTATTCTGTAAGACGTGACTCACGTCTCTGCAAAGAGCTTTCGTCTTTTGTCGTAAGAAATGTGTATTCTGAAAGACGAAAGCTGGCGTGAACAGCTGATAAATGAGACGATAAAGAAAAGGCTGTCGTCAGGAGGTTTTTTTGTTTTGAATGTGCGGTAAATGAAACGAAATTCATGTGTGGTACCTAAAATGAATCTGCGACGCAGGCTCGGTGAAATTTTAACCAAGTGCTTGTGATCTTTCCGGTTAATTTTCGTTTTCTCGGAACATTCATTAGCCTCACAAGCACCCTTTCTGTCTGCATATGGATATGTAATTAGAAGTGCAATTATTCGCCATTCATTATTTCGCGTTATCAGTTTCATTTTGCTGTATGCAAGGAAGGAGAAGGTATCTGTGAGCAGTAGAAAAATTTATTTGTTAAAAAGGCTGAAGTAGGTGGCGGCCCTTCAATTACTTTGGAGCAAACCGTTGCAAGCATTTTGCTTTTATGAGCATCGGCTTCGCCAATGGTTTCTCCTACGATGTAGGAAGGAAAGCAATTAGAAGGCAGGAAGACACTAGCGGCGAAACGACCTCCACTTACACAGCCAAGTTCAGTAGCACTGCAATCGAAAATGATGGAGAAAGCATTTTATGAACTTTTAGCAGAAACATCTGCAGAAAATGTCTATATATCGGAAGCTAGAACCAAAAGCATACAGTAAAAAAAGCTGTTTTCAGTGTTGGACAAGGTAGAATAGAAAAATATAGATAATTCAAACTGAGCGAAATAAAATAAGATATCGGGTATATTTATATCTTGAAATTTTTCTTTCGATAATTTTTCAGTTTAGCTTTGTTCCTACGTCAGATATTTGCACAAAAAACAATTTTATTGAGTGATTAAAAATTTCCACTTAAATATTCTTAATTCACGGCAGTTGCAATATACAAAAATGCTTTTCACAACACTTAAAACTTGAGATCTATTACCGACAAGCGGCAACTGTTTTAACGACAGCGTGAGTGCGACGTAAAGCCCAGACGAGACGAAATTTTCGTCTTACAGAATGCCGTGACTATGACGTAGTGACTTGAGACGAAAGCTTCGTCTGTAAATACTGTATACTGTAATACTGTAAAAACTGTAAATACAAAAAGCTTCGTCTCAAGTCACCGGAACTATACAGAATCAGGCCCTTAAACGCAGACGCGTTGAGTAGAATTCCTCAAAATCGTAATGTAGTGACAGCAGTCCAGACCCGGTCTGGAACAAGGGAAATAGAAATGAAGTACTAAAAAAGTAGTGATAAAACAAGTACAAGTCCGATGTCTGTAGAACCTGACACTCCAGGTATAACACAAAACGGAAACACAATTTTATTAGAAAACCCAAAAGGAATAGAGACCGTTATAAAAGATTTCCATAACACACCATTAGGAGCCAACCAGGGAGCGGTGAAAACTTACCTAATAATCAGGCAACAATATAGGTGGCCAGGGATGCAAAGACAAATCAAAGATTATATTAAGAACTGTCCGAAATGTCAAGCGAACAAAAGTTCGAGATTAACGAAAATGCCATGGTGCTAACAGATACACCAATGAGGCCATTTGATAAAGTTTACATGGACATAGTAGGTATTCTACCAGAAACTGTGTCCGGAAATAAGTACATTCTAACTTTTCAGGATGATTTTTCGAAATTTATGACATGCACAGCTATCCCTGACGCTGAAGCAAGCACCGTAGCTAGAGCTTTTTATGATGACGTAATAACGCAATACGGAATTCCACGCGTTCTGGTAACGGATAACGGTACTAATTTCACATCCAAATTATTTACCAAAACTTGCAAACTTTTGGAAATTAAAAAATTACACACAACACCGTACCATTCGTAAGATAATGGTTCATTAGAAAGAAGACACAGACCTTTAGCGGAATATTTGCGTAGTTTTGCTAAAGAAGACGGGTCGAATTGGAATCAATGGTTAACTGCAGCGATGCACGTTCATAACCACACACCCCACATTACGACCAAACATACACCGTTCCGTACTTTATTTGGATTCGGTACAGAGATGCCGACTAACTTAAAAAGAAAGTGTAGTCCGGTATATAATGCAGAAGATCCGATTAAAGTATTAAAATTTCAAATACAAAGAGCTCACGAAATAGTGAGGAAAAATCAAGAGAGGGCCAAGCAAGCAGCAAAAGAGCAATATGATGCTAAGTTAAATTTAGTAGAATTTAAGATAGGAGATAGTGTATTGATTAAGAATCAAACTAGAAAAAACAAATTTTCACCGATATGGTTAGGCCCATATGAGATGGTAGGCATTAAGAGCCCGGTCACGACAGTTCTAAAAATTAAGAACAGGGATAAGTCCTTCCATAACAATTTGCTCAAACATTACAACAATTCAATAAAAATAGGAACAGCTACGAATGCAGTACATCGGAACCGGAAAACAACGATCAACACATACAATTCAACAAAAAATTTAGTAAATAGGGAAAAATAACGAACGTAAGATAATATATATATTTGTATATTTCAAGGCAGTCGTAGGTGGTGCAAAGGGAAATTCCGTGTTTACCAGGACGACGGAAAAGAGAGGGCTGGATCCCATTAACTGCGACGCCGCCAATTGATAAGTAAGTACGCCCGAAGTCGCTCATCCATATAAAACCTAGTAAAACCTTTTGGCTAGTATCTTTTTAAGGGGAATTTTCTTTAGCTAACCGGACACTTACTAACTTACTTACTAACAAAATTTATTAATTAATTGTCGAATTTGTTTAAACCGTATATCTGGGCTTGGTTAAAGCAATATATAAAGTTTATGCTGTTTACATTGTTTCCAAATACATTGAACAATATAAAACATATGGTTGACACAATATAAACCTAGTTTTAATTCAATTATATTTCTACTTGGACCTAATCCTATTTATCAGAAGTCCAAGTTGCAATAATTTTGGGATAGGTAATTCGTGGTCGATTATGATTTGTCACATGGTGTCAGGGCGTTATGACATTATGTGGCATTGCGAATTGGTTTACCGTTACTTGTATATAGATATGTTAACTGCACAGGGAAGCGTCTAGTAAGGGGGAAGCAACTAGAAGAGTATTTAAAATTTACTTCAACTTGACTAAGTATTGAATTAAAATTAAACTGATGAAGTAATTACTAAGCTAAATTAAAATAATTAAGTAACTACATAGAAGTCCTGGAATAATGGCAATGAATAATGGCTGAAATAGAAAATAGTTGGGATAACTGTAAATACAAAATATTGAAAAATACTCGGGAAATTATAAGAATAATAATATTAAAAAAAGGGGAAATAATTTTTACATAAGGAAAAATGTTCTACCCTGAATGGGTTAATAAATATTAAGTTTATAGAAAGATGTTAATAGGCAAATACGCACACATCTTAGGTATACATGTAAATAAATATATGCAGTACATGTGACTGCAACGTAAACAGTAAGACTTTACAGACTTTAAGACTTAATATATTAAATACAACCAAACGAAATAAAATATAAGATATTATCTAAATGGAATTAGAACATAGGTAAAAAGTGTAAGGACATTAATAGAATAAGACATTAACGACACCGACCCTGCAGCTTCAGTTTAATCATGGACTCCAAGATACAGAAGTGTCTCCGGGTGTTTAACGTGAGCGCCTGCCAAGACTGGCTTAAGCTCACGGTGTGCCATCACACATGGGGTTGAAGTCTATGCGTCAACCAACGCCCCCTTGAATAGGTACCTGGTACCAGTCCGCGGGAACCAATTCGAGTACTTGCGTAAAGGACAAGCACTCCCTCTTGGTGAGGGGTCGAGGCCTTTCTAACACCTCTGCCGTTCTATGGGTCACGGCACCCGGTTGCAATGCAACTCCACACCGAGCTATAAAAGAATAGCTCTGCCCGCGTACGTTTGGGCGTCAACCACAGCCCCCACGATGCTCCCACAAGGGGTCCTTCCAACAATGACCAGGCTGAGCGTGAGCGAACACGCTACAGGGGCTCCTGAACCCCGTGGTACCAGACAAAGCCTCTGGTCAGACTTCGTAGTCAAGACTACTACCAGTTGGGCTCCTTACAGCCCGGGACCGGTCGCCTATAAGTTTTTAAGTCCAGCTGTGGATAGAACTTGGTGCAGAGAGAAACTGCCCACACCAAACGTGAAAACAGTCTAAAGACATGTGTACGGACATGTCTTCCTCACTGCGGGAGCGAGGCCTATCCGTACCTCTTCCACTCAGACAGGGAGCGGCACCTAAGACGGGGTTTAACCCCAATTTAGCTGGACCCCCAACAAGATGTAAAAATCTTTGATTCCGGGGTGAGGCGTTGAGACCAACCTCAGCACCCCCCGAAACCCGTGGTACCAGATAACCTCTGGTCAGGCTTCGTAACGGTGTTACTACCGGTGAGCTCCATACCGCTCGGGGACCGGTGGCCCCAGGAGAGACGGACACCTGGAACGCACACCAGTGCAGCACAACAGCTCTGTCCTCCCGAAGGACGACAGTTAGGCTGGCACACACATAACATGCACACTTCATTCAGCACAACCAACACATACATCGCCATCCAACCCCACCCAACACTCACACACAATCACCTACAACTTACCTATTCATACAACACATACGCCACATACACAAGACCACTCACGCACAAAATTGGGCAGGTAACCTACCCTCGCACGACGCTCCACGAACACTCTACCGGCGAACCGGTCCAGACATTCCAGTTGCTCTGATGTGGAGAGAGCCTCACTCACACAGAACCCCTGGTCAGTCCAACTAATACCCATAGCCCACTCCAAGATACAAGAGGTATATCGAAGTTGCTTCTCCGAACCATCACGTTGTACGGCACCATCACAGAAATAAAGGACATCATTGTCGGACAAAGACGGCCATGGTGATGTTTTTTCGCTGGCATTAGTCAACAAGGTGGACGTGCTAAAACGTTTTTATTTTGGGGCACTCGCCGCTAATTAACGTCTGACTACAGATCATAGTCGCAAATTTGAGCTAACGTCCGGACTGAGAGAAGGGAATCGTGAAGCCACAGAAGTGTCACCGAATGTTTTACGTGAGCGCCTGCCAAGACTGGCGCACGGTGTGACATTACACATGGGGTTGAAGTCAACGCGTCAACCAACGCCCCATTGGATAGGTACCTGGTACCAGTCTGCAGGAACCAAGTCGAGTACTTGCGTAAAGGACAAGTACTCCCTCTTGGTGAAGGGTCGAGGCCTTTCTAACACCTCTGCCGCGCTATGGGTCACGGCACCAGCTTGCAATGCAACTCCACACCGAGCTAGAAAAAAAGCTCTGCCCGCGTACATTTGGGTATCAACCACAGCCCCCACGTTTCTCCCACTAGGGGTCCTACCTACAATGATCAGGCTGAGCGTTATCGAACACGCTACAGGGGTCCCTGATCCCCGTGGTACCAGACAAAGCCTCTGGTCAGACCTCGTAGTCTAAACTACTACCAGTTGGGCTCCTTACAGCCCGGGACCGGTCGCCCAAAAGTTTTGGAGTCCAGCTGTGGATAGAACTTGGTGCAGACAGAAATTGCCCACACCAAACATGAAACAATCTGAAGACATGTGTATGGACATGTCTTCCTCACTGCGCGAGCGAGGCCTATCCTTACCTCTTCCACTCAACAGGTGGTGGCACCTAAAGAGGGGGTTAACCCCAATTTAGCTGGACCCCCAACAAGATGTAAAAAGCATTGATTCCGGGGTGAGGCGTTGAAACGCAACCTCAGCGCTCCCCGAAACCGGTTTTTTTTTAATGAGGTGGAAAGCATCAAAAGCCAATGTGCGAGACTTTAACACGCTAAAACCACCTCCCCCAGGTCTGACTGTCCTCCCGGAACTACCGTCAAGTATTACGTCGGGAGGCAGAGGGAGCAACAAGCTCAATCACGTGATAGTCCGTCTGTCCCTGTCCGACAGTTGGTCAAAGTCACTCAGTGTCCCTATCGTCTTGGTTCAAGGCCCCTACTGAACCAGCTCCTCCACCAGCCATCCGCGCTCTCCCAGTGCTCCTCAGCTTCGCATATAAGCAGGCAGCGAATCGGCACACGGCCGTCCATGCTGCCACCGAGGATAGCATCGCATCAACAAGATTTGTTGCGTTCAGTTCTGAACCGTGTGTGTCGCTGACCAATCTCCTTTCCGCAGCAAAGCGCGCGCACTCAAACAGTAAATGCTTTTGATCTTCCACCACCTGCGGACATGCTGGACAAAGCGGCGAATCGTCATTTCCGAATCGGAACAAGCTACTCCGAAAAACGCCATGGCCCGTGAGGAATTAGGTAGTACTTCAGCTCCCCGTGCGTGCGACTAATCCACTCTTTAATGTTTGGGATCAGAGTGTGTGTCCACCGCCCTTTGTTGTACTCGTTCCATCGCCTCTGC
Source organism: Sicus ferrugineus (assembly GCA_922984085.1). Classification (NCBI taxonomy): domain Eukaryota; kingdom Metazoa; phylum Arthropoda; class Insecta; order Diptera; family Conopidae; genus Sicus; species Sicus ferrugineus. The sequence continues at coordinate 26,224,978 of OV277348.1, read as the reverse complement.
CACATTTCCAAGGAAAGTGCTCTCTCACGTGGTACGTCAACACCCAAGTTCTTTTTTGTGTAGCACCGTTGAGCCTCATGCGCCATAATATCCATTGGGATAATGCCAGCCAGAACAAAAGCCGCATCGTCCGAGAATGTTCGGTGTGCTCTTATTATGCGCAAGGCGCTAAGCCGATGGACTCTATTAACGAGCTTCCAATTAGCCACGGTATTTAATGATTCGGCCCAAATAGGCGCCGCATACATCAAAATTGACGTAATAACTCTAGTCAGGAGCTGTCTCCTTCCGCCTTTCGGGCCACCAACGTTTGGCAACATCCGCGCTAGTGACGCGTGACAGGCAGGGGCTTTTTTGCAGGCATACTCAGTGTGTTGCCGAAACTTGAGGCGATCATCGATCAACACTCCTAAGTATTTAATTGCGCGCTGGGAATTTATTGTTGCCTCTCCCACCTTTAACTGTGCCACTTCCACTTTTTTGCGACTGCTTATGAGTACCATTTCGGTCTTATTTTCCGCCATCATCAAGCCAGTCGAATTAAGCCAGCTGCGTACAGTTTCGACGGCCATGTGCGCCTTTTCCTGGACTTGGCTTATATGTTTCGCCAACACTACTACAGCCAAATGGTCAGCAAAGCCGATGATGTTAACTCCTTCAGGAACCGGAAGTGTTAGAACTCCATCATACATGAAGTTCCATAGCAGGGGTCCGAGAACTGAGCCCTGAGGAACGCCAGCTGTTACAGGATAGCGCTTTATTCCCATGTCGCTGTCGTAGAGCAGTACTCTCTTGCTAGGTAGCTGCTAACTATTTGAAAGAGGTAGTCAGGGACTGATTTTTCACGTAGCGCCCGTAAAATACAATACCACGGCGCCGTATTGAACACGTTCTTCACGTCGAGCGTAACAACAGCACAGTACTGCTTGGAGCCACCTCTCCATCTGGTACCACAAATTGCCTCTCTAGCCAAAGAGACTACTGCTGTTATTGCATCAATGGTCGAACAGCCTCTGCGAAATCCGTATTGGCTTTTACTGAGACCCCGAGCGCCTTCTGCATAGAGACGCAGCCTTTCATATATAATTCGCTCGAGCACTTTTCCCAAGCTATCCAGAAACGGAAACGCTGGAAACGCTGTCTTGCCTGAAGGCACAGCGCCCGCAGCATTGCTATCTCCTCGCTCAACCAGTGGACTGATCGTCTTCGATTTTTACCCTTGCGCTTAGACATTGCTGCGTCGCAGGATTTAACGAGCTGTTCTATAAGTTGCGCAGCCAGTTCTTCAGCTCGTGACGACCACTTGCGATCCTCCGTGAGCACAATGTCAAACACCTCCTTATCTAACGAGCTCGCTTTCCAACCCAGCTGCCAATGGCACCGCGCCCTCTCACTGCTGTTGGCCTGGTTGATATTATTCACGGCCGCTTGATGGTCGCTATATGTGAAATCCTCGCTCACCCTCCATTGAATTTTCTGCGCCAAAGAAGTGCTGGCGAAGGTTATGTCGATCACCGAGTTTCTGCCATCTCTCCGAAAGGTAGGAGGATTTCACATATAGGTGGTCGCTATATGTGAAATCCTCGCTCACCCTCCATTGAATTTTCTGCGCCAAAGAAGTGCTGGCGAAGGTTATGTCGATCACCGAGTTTCTGCCATCTCTCCGAAAGGTATTCAAAAGAGTAATGTTGAGCCCCGAGTAGACTTCTAGTAGAGTCCACGGCCCACGCATTGAAGTCGCCTGCTATAATTACTGGGTGTTGATGTCTGGCTTCTGACGCGATGTTCTCCAGTAGAAGCTCGTATTCCTCCCAAGACACGCTCGGCGCCGCGTAACAGCTGTAAAAATGAATACCAGCTATCGCAGCATAAGCAAACCCCTTGCATATACGTTGGGAGACACCTTGGATGGGGTGCTGGCCGCACGCCCAGATCACCGCCTTTCGAGTTTCGTCAGTAATCCATGAGTCCTTAGCACCATTCGGGGTCTTGTAAGATTCGCATAATAGAGCAACGTTCGCCTTAGTCTCAAGTATTTCTTGCTTTAGCAGATCCTGTGCAGCTTCGCAGTGATTTAAGTTGATCTGGAGGAAAATCATTTTCGCTGCTCTGTTCTGGCTCTCCTGTATACTGGGCAACGGCTACTGCCCATCGCATGGTCTGTCGGCTCATCGCCGGTCTGCACGCAAAGAAAGCATTTCGGTTTGTTCCTGCAATCCTTCGCAAAATGATTTTCGCTACCACATTTCCAGCACAGTTTTGACCGGTCAGGGTTCTTACACCCGTTGCTTATGTGGCCAAACTCGAGGCAACGGAAGCACCTCAGGGGGCGGCTCAACTCACGAAGGCGGCAGACTACCCATCCGATTTTTATTTTTCCTTCATCGAGGGCTTTCTTTGCTGTAGTAACCGGAAGATTTACCAGCTATTTAGTTCCTCTAAACGCAGAGCGCAGTGATTTCACAGCATTAGTTCCTACGCTCTCTCCGTACTTCTGCTGGTAGGCTTTTAAGACGTCTTCTTTAGTGGTGATATCGTCTAAGGCCCTGCATTCAATAGTCACCTCTTGTGACATTGCTCTCACTTCGGCTTCATCGCCTAGAGAGTTTACTAAGAGCTTTTTAAAGTCGTCGGACTCGGAACTAGATTTTGACTCCAATTGGAATAGCATTTCCCCTTTCTGTGTTCTTCTGATTCGACGAACGCCCTCTCCTACTCTCTGGAGGTTGGGCTCCTCTCTAATCTTACGTAGAATATCTGCGTAACTCGTCGTGCCTCGCGTTGATAGAACAATAGCATCAGGTTTCTGTTTTCCCAGTCTGCCTTTATTTAGAGCCTTTTTTCACTTGAGTCCACTCCGAGTCACTGTCGCGTTCGGTGATTTTATTCCTAGCACCCTCTTGAGCTACGCTTACAGCAATTGCGGTTTCCGCTGGCTTACTCTTCTTGGCTACTGGCTGCACCGCCTTGGTCTCATCCCGACTCCTCTTCGAACCATCTTGCTTCATGCGCTTGACTATTGGAGACGTTTGAGTCCAGCTCACCCTATGCGCCTTCTCGCCGCTTTCACCGCTGACTGAATTTCGCTTTATAGGAAGCTGCCTACTTACACTGCCTCCCTCGGTAATTTCCCTCTCCAAATTGCTGAAGAGAGAAGCAATGGAGCCGATAAGGTTCCGCATCGGTTGGTGGATTGATCGCCGGCCGTCACCAATCATATCGACCAAACGATTCACGCTCTTTCCCAACCTCTCCAGTGTCGAGAGATTCGCCTCAGATGGCGTGCTATGACGATCACCATTGGTTGGCGACTCTGCGCTTGCAGCCGCCATTGCAGTGCTTTCAAGTTCTATTCCTACCGGGGATCGACCAATCAAAGAGCTCCTTTTAAACGGATCCGCCATTGGAGTAGATACCTCTAGAACTTCGTAGTAGTTACGCCCGCCTCTCGGTTTGTCCTCACCATGCGCCGCTATATCTGCACTCTTCTTGCACGCTGCAACAGGTGGCGTGGCCCCGATCGGCCTTCTTGCACGCTGCAACAGGTGGCGTTGCCATAGTTTTGACAAAAACCGAAAGCTTCCTCTTTTAGCATGGACACCACCCACTGAGTCGGCAATGCAGTTCCTTTCTAAGGATTTGTGAACTGTCAAGCCGCCGGCGGGTGCAAAAACGGGAAAAAACGGCTACAATTTAATTATAACACCTTTTCACTCACCCAAAAGTCGCGCGGGAGTTTTGACTTAAAATGTTGCCAATAAGTTTTCACCATCCAGTTTGTAAGAGGCTTCAAACACGTCCGATCTCACCAACTACTCAGTGAGAACATTCATCGCCATCCAACACCTGATACACATACACAATCACCTACAACTTACCTATTCATACGACCCATACGCCACACCCAACACACACACACACACACACACACAATCACCTACAACTTACCTATTCATACAACCCATACGCCACATACACAAGACCACCCACGCACAAAAGTGGGCAGCTAACCTACCCTCGCACGACGCTCCACGAACACTCTACCGGCGAACCGGTCCAGACATTCCAGTTGCTCTGACGTGGAGAGAGCCTCACTCACACAGAACCCCTGGTCAGTCCAACTAATCCCCATAGCCACCAAGTCTCTAAAGTCTGAGTACAATGGGCAATCACACAGGACATGAAGCCAATCCTCAATTTCAGCTCCACAGTCACAATTTTCCGAAGCCGTGAGGCATCTCTTATACAAAAATTCATTAAGAGAGCCATGGCCAGTTAGCAAAGAGCCCAAGCTCAGACTGAAGCCAAACCAAGGATGGCTTGCAGCGAATGTGACGTCCCGAATGTCGTCCTACCCTTTTCGCTATTGTTCCATCTAGTTTTCCAGTTAGATGAAGCATTCATTCAAGAACACTTTGCGCTCTGTCACACTAAGCCATGGTGAACTCGGTCCTGTTGGCTGTGATACAGGGTAGGTAGATCCCGGTCCAGTTGGTTGCCTTCCTGGAGTTTCTGGCTGAGTTGGTTGTGTACCTGGATATGGTGAACTCGGTCCTGTTGGCTGTGATCCAGGGTAGGTAGAGCCCGGTCCAGTTGGTTGTCTTCCCGGAGTTCCTGGCTGAGTTGATTGTGTACCTGGATATGGTGAACTCGGTCCTGTTGGCTGTGATCCAGGGTAGGTAGAGCCCGGTCCAGTTGGTTGTCTTCCCGGAGTTCCGGGCTGAGTTGGTTGTGTACCTGGATATGGTGAACTCGGTCCAGTTGGCAGTGATCCAGGGTAGGTAGAGCCCGGTCCAGTTGGTTGTCTTCCTGGAGTTCCTGGCTGAGTTGGTTGTGTACCTGGATATGGTGAACTCGGTCCTGTTGGCTGTGATCCAGGGTAGGTAGAGCCCGATCCAGTTGGTTGTCTTCCTGGAGTTCCTGGTTGAGTCGGTTGTGTACCTGGATATGGTGAACTGGGTCCTGTTGGCTGTGTTCCTGGATATGTTTTCCCTGGTCCTGTTGGTTGACTTCCCGGATAAGTTCCTGGCTGTGTTGGTTGTTTACCTGGATAAGTAGACCCCGGTTTGCTGCTACCAGGATATGAAGTTCCTGGCTGAGTTGTTCCAGGATATGATGCTCCTGGTCCTGTTGTTTGAGTGCCTGGATACGACGTCCCAGGTTGTGTTGTTTGTGCCTCTTGCACCTCTTGCCTCTAAAGATGGCCGCACGACGGAACACCTCCAAGTCAAGAGGGGCAACCCCCATTAATACCTGTAAGGCCTCCGTGGAGACCGTACGGCAAACTGGCAAGCATGCAGTAAGCATTATCCTCTGACATGCCAGAATCTTACGATATCCAGCAGCAGACGTTACCACATCACACCAGACGGACGCACCAAAAGTCGCACACGCAACGATTAGCCCCCCATATAAGATACGGACGACACGTCTACTCAGACCCCAGTCACACCTAAGCAGCCGACGCACCTGACCTACCACACACAAGACGCTCACGCGTATGTGTCAAATGGGGAAGGAAATTCATCCTTTCACCGATAGTCACCCCCAAGTACTTGACCTCAGTCACATACTTGAGGGAGACACCAGATGCACGGACAATTGGATGTCAATTACATGATAATCTGCCCTTAAGCAGCATTGTCCATTGCCACGTCCACACCCACCTGTACACCCCACGCGCACACAACACCCATAGCACTCACTCCCTGGGACTCAATCGCGGCACGCGACCGACCCTCATCGAAGACAAGCAGATCGTCAGCATATAACACCTCTAGGCCCCTCAAAGGTATACCACTCACTTGGTTCATTGACCACATGAACCCATGGCCCATTCACTCAGCATCTCACTCCGCTGTTGACTCAGCCGCCCAGCCATACCTTATATAGGGCTCTAGATCACCGCTATAACGGCAGTAAACACTTGTCAACAAGACCTTGCCGTACACACCCTCCACACTCACACAAACACAGCATTCGCTTGAATCAACGAACATTCACTGAGTATGCACGTCATTTACCACCACAGCAGCATTGCCCCCCACGTCGGAGAAGACACGCATACCAGCTGGCAAGCCCCTTACCCCACCCTGCTGGAAGTACGGCTCCTGCAGCAGAGCAAAACTGCTGCCTGACTCGCACAAAAACTGCCCCAATAACCCATCGTAGCGTAAGCGCGCTGACAGTTCAGCTGCACAATCTTACAAGACATTCTAATGTCTTGCATTCGCGCGGGCAACATATGCAGCGGTAATGGGGCAGTCAGCCGACATCGTACGATGTACAGCTGGCTTCCCATTAAACGCGCAGTTTCGTCAGTGCAACGGCCAGACTGCCCACAACGACGGCAGGCATCCTCCTTCAGCCTACACTCATTTACCCTGTGGTCCAAGCTGAGACAGCGGAAACAGGCGGGAGTCATCTTATGTTCCCACACACGGAAGCAGAACCACTTAATGTAGCAACTACCCACATCCAGAAGACCTTCCATGGCACGGCCACTGCCCTCCAGGATGACATTAGTCGCACCATCACCACCCTCCTTCCATGGGCGGCTCACCAGTTTGACTTCCTTCTTAAAGGTCTCCAAACTCATCCTCTCCTTGAGATTCATCTCGTAGAGATCACCCATGAACTCGTCAAGAGTGATCCTACAGTGAACCCCACGAACGATGACCCTGGGACTAAGCTTCCTGTTCACGCTCACATCCAGACCAACCTCGCTAAACTTCGGGTTTTTCGCTATTTTCTCGCGTTCGGACACGGAGGGGGTGCGAATAATCGCACCACCACCACGAAGAGCCTTTACTTCGTGGACGCGCACACCCAAGGTCGGGCCCACCTGCTTCACCACCTTGTCGACCACCTCCTTGGGTGTCTCACCGGCCTTCCGGCTATTGACAACCAAGGACCAGGTCTCAACGGGCTTCACAACGGGGCGCAAAGGCGGCAAGGCCGAGGCGCTGCCATAATGGTGCTCCCACCAGCACCAGCAGGAACCCCCGAAACACATGCTACACTTGCCACTGCAGGCCCGACAACCGGCGCCACGAAACCGCTACTGGCGGCCTCTTTCTCCTCAAAGCGTCCTTCCAGACGCTCGTTCTCCCCCGCAAGCTCGATGAGCAATCGCTCATACCCCCCTGCAACATCTAGAATGCGACGGGTCAGAGATCGAGACTCCGAGACCGCTGACGAGTCCTCCCTCGCGGACTTAACCACGACAACGTCCACCTCAGCCGCGGCATCAACACCAACCGCGCCAACCGCGACGGCCTTCTTTCGCGATTTTTAACAAATTATTAACAACAAAAATTCGCGCAAAAACGCTCCAGCACGAATTGCAACCGCAAAACCACGGCACCGCAACACGGAACCGGCAAGAATTACGAAAAAAACCAAAAAAGTCACCCTCAAAGTAACCCCTAGGGAGCACTCCAAAACTAAAATGCAATTGATATCGTGCAAAAACGCACTCGCACTGACTACCAACACCAACCGAAGGTATCGCAGCACAAAACCGGCAAAAATTCCACAAACTCCAAAAAGGTACCCCTAGGAAAGACAACGAGAAAAACACGTCCAGCCTCGATTACACCTGGAACGCAACTGAGATATGCCACAGAAGTATCTCCGGGTGTTTAACGTGAGCGCCTGCCAAGACTGGCTTAAGCTCACGGTGTGCCATCACACATGGGGTTGAAGTCTATGCGTCAACCAACGCCCCCTTGAATAGGTACCTGGTACCAGTCCGCGGGAACCAATTCGAGTACTTGCGTAAAGGACAAGCACTCCCTCTTGGTGTGGGGTCGAGGCCTTTCTAACACCTCTGCCGTTCTATGGGTCACGGCACCCGGTTGCAATGCAACTCCACACCGAGCTATAAAAGAATAGCTCTGCCCGCGTACGTTTGGGCGTCAACCACAGCCCCCACGATGCTCCCACTAGGGGTCCTTCCAACAATGACCAGGCTGAGCGTGAGCGAACACGCTACAGGGGCTCCTGATCCCCGTGGTACCAGACAAAGCCTCTGGTCAGACTTCGTAGTCAAGACTACTACCAGTTGGGCTCCTTACAGCCCGGGACCGGTCGCCCAAAGTTTTTAAGTCCAGCTGTGGATAGAACTTAGTGCAGACAGAAACTGCCCACACCAAACGTGAAAACAGTCTAAAGACATGTGTATGGACATGTCTTCCTCACTGCGGAAGCGAGGCCTATCCGTACCTCTTCCACTCAGACAGGGAGCGGCACCTAAGACGGGGTTTAACCCCAATTTAGCTGGACCCCCAACAAGATGTAAAAATCTTTGATTCCGGGGTGAGGCGTTGAGACCAACCTCAGCACCCCCGAAACCCGTGGTACCAGACAACCTCTGGTCAGGCTTCGTAACGGTGTTACTACCGGTGAGCTCCATACCGCTCGGGGACCGGTGGCCCCCGGCGAGACGGACATCAGGAACGCAACACCAGTGCAGCACAACAGCTCTGTCCTCCCGAAGGACGACAGTTAGGCTGGCACATACATAGCATGCACACTTCATTCAGCACAACCAACACATTCATCGCCATCCAACCCCACCCAACACACACACAATCACCTACAACTTACCTATTCATACAACCCATACGCCACATACACAAGACCACCCACGCACAAAATTGGGCAGCTAACCTACCCTCGCACGACGCTCCACGAACACTCTACCGGCGAACCGGTCCAGACATTCCAGTTGCTCTGATGTGGAGAGAGCCTCACTCACACAGAACCCCTGGTCAGTCCAACTAATACCCATAGCCCCCAAATCCCTAAAGTCAGAGTACAACGGGCAGACACAGAAGACAGCCAATCCTCAATTTCAGCTCCACAGTCACAAGCTTCTGAAGCCGTGAGGCATCTCTTAAACAAAAATGCATTAAGAGAGCCATGGCCAGTTAGCAAAAAGCCCAAGCTCAGACTGAAGCCAAACCAAGGATGACTTGCAGCAAATGTGACGTCCCGTATGTACTCATACGTCGTCCTACCCTTTTCACTATTGTTCCATCTAGTTTGCCAGCTAGATGAAACACATTCATTCAAGAACGCTTTGCGCTCTGTCACACTAAGCCTCTCCACATCACTCTCAAACCATTCATGCTGCGGCAATGGTAATCCCCTCCTGCATCTGAAGATGGCCGCACGACGGACCACCTCCAAGTCAAGAGGGGCAACCCCCATTAATACCTGTAGGGCCTCCGTGGAGACCGTACGGCATACTGGCAGGCATGCAGCAAGAATAACCCTCTGGCATGCCAGAATCTTGCGATACCCAGCAGCAGACGTTATCACATCGCACCAGACCGACGCACCAAAGGTTGCACAGGCAAGAAAGAGACCCCCATAGAGGACACGGACAGCACGTCTACTCAAACCCCAGACACACCTAAGCAGCCGACGCACCTGATCCACCACACACACAAGACGCTCTCGCGTATGTGTCAGATGGAGAAGGAAGTTCATCCTTTCACCGATAGTCACCCCCAAGTACTTGATTTCAGTCTCATACTTGAGGGAGACACCAGATGCACGGACAATTGGATGTCGATTACGTGATAATCTGCCCTTGAGCAGCATTATCACGGTCTTGTCCATTGCCACGTCCACACCCACCTGAGCACCCCACTCACACACAACAATCATGGCACTTTCTCCCAAGGATTCAATCGCGGCACGCGATCGACCCTCAACGAGGACAAGCAGATCGTCGGCGTAAGCACAGCACTTCCAGGACAGACCAAGACGCCGCAATAGAGGATCCATCATGAGGTTCCAAATAAATGGACCACAGACGGAACCCTGCGGACAGCCCCTGACCACATCAGCCCAGACGCACTGATTACTTCCAGCCACGCACGCCTTTCTGTCAGAGAAGTAACTCTCCCACAGTCCAACCTCTTGGCAGCCCAACTCACGTAGCCTACTGGTGATACTAGACCAGCTCAAGTAGTCAAACGCACTTGAAGTCCACGAATACACCCAAGACGTATTCCGCACTAGAGGAGCTCACACAATCCCTCACATACGCCCACGCATCCTCCACAGACCGACCACTCCTGAAACCAAACTGCCAAGGACACATGTCATCACGCAAGCACTCATGAAGCCGTTCTACCATAACCCTCTCCAGCACTTTTCCAAGTACCGGAAGAAGGCTAATCCCCCGATAGGATCTAGGATTAGACCTGACCCTATCAGGCGACTTGAAGAGCACAATGACTCTGGCGGTCTTCCATTCAGAAGGAAAGTATCCGTCACGCACACACTTCCCGAGCAGGGCAACCAGGTATTCAGGAATTACCTTCCAGATGGCTTTCACCATCTCTCCAGTAATCCCATCCAACCCAGGAGACCTCCTGGACCTTATCAGCGAGACCGCACACCCAACTTCCGCGGTCACCAATTCAGGGGGACCAGGAGGCAGCCCCACATCGTGAGGATGACCTAAAGGCACCGCACCAAGAAAAAACTCAGAAAGTAGTGCACTCACAGAAGCATTCCATGTTGGCAACACGGAATCGCCAACACGGATGCCACTAATTTCAACAATCCTTCTGTTGCCACGACACACCTTATACAGCTGACCCCAGGGGTCATCGCTGTGGCGCACAGCAAACTGTCTCCATTCATTCTCCTTAGTCGCCATAAGCATGCGCTTATATTCTTTCAATTCGCGCCTAAACGACAACCTGAACTGATCAATATTCGCAATATAGATATGCCACAGTCGAGATATGAGCTTCTTCGATCAATTAGCGTCAAGCAAGATGGGAGGTCCACCAAACAGTCAAGAACGTCGCACACAACTCCAGCCGTCCGAGAAAACAATACAATACTCTGTTGGAATTTCGGTACCATGAAGTCGTAGTGAAAGTTATACATCTTCTACTTTGACAATTCAAGCACCGAAAATCCCAAGTAAATGGGCTTGTTATAAACGGTGCGAATCCTATTCATTTGAATCACAATCATGTCTTCAGTAAATTGTTAAGAGCTGTGAAAATTGGGTTTAGCAATTAGTGCGCGAGCTCCCAATCGCTTTCCTCGACTTCCCCAACTATTCACAATCTTGACATCTTTCCGTTTATCAACATTTTCCATTGTTTTCCGATACACCGCATTGTTTAGCAGTTTAAACGAATTCTTTTCAAAAGTATTTCTGGCAAAACTGCGGTGATGGGTATTTAAGTCAATAAATTGTTTTGTGACGCGACACCACAGGTACACGTCACAAACCAAACTATTTACGCTTTATTTTTAAGTAAACATTAATTTTGTAACGAATGAAATTAATATGAGTAGAACTGAATATTTTAAGAGTAATATTTCGCTGAGGATCAATTGAAACTAGTTGTAAAGTAGTTAACATTAGATTTAGTAGCTGGTAATTTCACCTACGGATACTGGATTCCTGGTCACCTCGATATAACAGCTGTTCGAGGTGTAACAGCCATCGAGGTGCGAACAACGAAATCAACAAGAAAGTACGCACAGGAAAAGGTATAAAAGAGCGTGCACAGCAGACAGTGGGAGAGTTCTTCGCAGGCAGTGGTCTGGACAGCATCGTGGCTCCAAGTTCAAAGCTGGTAAGTTATGCAGTAGCTCCTGACCCCTTCCTTGCTTAGGTGTACGGGTGTTATACATCCTGCCGAAGGCAATACTAGCCACAACACCAGCATTCACCAGTGCGACAAAGCGCACCCGTCGGCGCGACGCAGGCGCACTCACCGGCGCGACAGGCGCATTCACCAGAGCATTCACCGGCGCATTCACCAGCGCATTCACCAAAGCGACGCCAGCGTGCATCGGCGCATTCACCAGCGCGTCCACCAGTGCAACAAAAGCGCACTCATCGGCACAACACAGGCGCATTCATCGGCACGACACAGGCGTATTCATCGGCGCGACACAAGCGCATTCATCGGCGCATTCACCAACGCGACACCAGCGCATTCACCAGTGCGACAAAGCGCACCCATCGGCGCGACGCAGGCGCACTCACCGCCGCGACAGGCGCATTCACCAGGGCATTCACCGGCGCATTCACCAACGCGACGCCAGCGTGCATCGGCGCATTCACCGGCGCATTCACCAGCGCGTCCACCAGTGCGACAAAAGCGCACTCATCGGCGCAACGCAGGCGCATTCATCGGCGCAACACAGCGCGTTCATCAACGCGACACCCGCGCGTTCATCAACACGACACCAGCGGGTTCATCAACGCGACACCAGCGCGTTCATCAGGGCAACACAGGCGCACTAACGAGTGCGACACAAGTGCACTCACCGGCGCGACTCAGCGCGTTCATCAACGCGACATCAGTGCGACACAAATGCACTCACCAGCGCGACAGCAGTGCGACACAAGTGCACTCATAGCGCGACACCAGTGCGACAAGTGCACTCGCCGGCGCGACTCAGCGCGTTCATCAACGCGACGCCAGAGTTCATCGGCGCGACATCAACACGACACAGGCACAGTCATCAGCGCATTCACCGGCGCGACACCGGATCGTTCACCGGTTCACACCGACGCATACCAGGCACATAAACGCCGTAAGTGTACGAGTGTAAAGCCGACTCCCAAGGACGTCAAGCAGTCAACAAAGGTGGAATTACCAGCTACTCAAAAGGGGTGTACAAATTATATAAGTAGCGTGTTAAGATTGAGTAAATAAATACAGTGAATTTATTGTTCCACTAAATTTTCTGTGGACTGAACTCCGGTCTAACTCCTCGAGTTATATCCTGGCCAGAGCAACGTCACAGTTTTAACCAACAAGACTGTTTAAACTTCAATGCCTTGTGGACTTACTTTAAAATCAATCCATTTTGAAGGCATTGCTGTAGATTTTTATAGTGAATTATATAATTAGTCTTGTTGGTTAAATCAACAATTAACTTTTTACACTTGGAGCTACCCACAGTTTTATTTTCAGCGCAAAATGGTAAATCATTATGCGCGTCATGTAAACTCGGGGGGGTAGTCCAAGTCTACTTCCAAAATGTATCCAGTGGACGAATCCTCTCACAGCAACCCATTCAAATCCCCCTAATGATTGGCCAAATCTCGTTAGGAGCTTCACTTCCCACGTTACAAAACACAGTATTCGGTTGGATACTATCAGGTAAAGTCGAAAACAACAAACAAATGACGACATTAAGCTGTGAAGTTAGCACAATCAAAGAAACCAGCTTGGAAGGGGGTATCAAGCGACTATGGAAATTGGAAGAATTGGTACCAACAGAGCACATACTCTCGAAAGCCGAGCATCAAATTAGGCAAATTGTACAAAAAAGGCAAATTGTACAAAACACGTCTAGGCTGAATGAGGGAAATTTTATAGTTCGCCGACAGCCCTGATAAATTTGGAGAGTCAAAAATAATTGCCTACAACAGATTTCGATCTTTAGAACAAAGACTACCAAAAAATAAACAATTAAAAGAACAATATGTCGCTTTCATTGAAGAATACGAAGCTTTAGGCCATATGACAAGGGTCGATAAGAAATCAATATTAACACCAAATTATTTTGTCCCTCACCACTGCGTGATCAAGCCTGACAGCAGTACCACCAAATTACGCGTCGTATTCGATGCCTCGGCGAAAACCTCTTCAGGGTATTCCCTTAATGACATCCTTCACACTGGTTCGATAATTCAGGAGAATACGAAGCTTTAGGCCATATGACAAGGGTCGATAAGAAATCAATATTAACACCAAATTATTTTGTCTCTCACCACTGCGTGATCAAGCCTGACAGCAGTACCACCAAATTACGCGTCGTATTCGATGACTCGGCGAAAACCTCTTCAGGGTATTCCCTTAATGACATCCTTCACACTGGTCCGATAATTCAGGATGATCTGTTTTCAATATTATTGCGCTTTCGGCTACCACGTTTCGTTTTTACGACAGATATAAAAAAAATTTATCGGCAGCTCTTCGTCCAACCCGATGATAGGAGGTATCAGCTAATCATCTGTTGAAAGGATCCGAGTGAGACGCTCTAATATTACGAACTCAACACTGTCACTTATGGGACGAGACCAGCACCGTACCTGGCTGTCCGATGCCTTCAACAGCTGGTGACAGAACATAGCAGCAAATATCCTCTGGGATGTCAAGTCCTCAAAAAGAACTTTTACATGGATGATGGATTAGGAGAATCAGACAGCCTCAGTAGCGCTCTTGAAACTCAACAGCAGCTGATACACATTTTAAAAACAGCTGGATTCTCATTGCACAAATGGAACGCTAATCAACCTCAACTACTACAAGGGATCTCTGAAGACAACAAGGAATAGAATTTAGAAAACAGGGAATAGAATTTAGAAAACAGGGAATAGAATTTAGGAAAAGATTCTACTAACACGTTAGGTTTGACATGGATACCAAAACAGGATAAACTATGCATCAAGGTAAATCTGAATTCTCACAAGTGTATAACGAAGAGAACGGTTAGTTCAGATCTAGCAAAATTGTTCGACCCTCTCGGTATGTTAGCACCAAAAGTGGTAACGGCTAAGATATTCATTCAAGAATTGTGGCAATTAAAGTTGGATTGGGACGAGGCATTATCAATGAATCATCACATAAGATGGACATCGTTCCGTGAAGAGTTGCAACAGTTGAGCAATTTTAAAATAGCTCGACACATTTTCGATTGGAACATTGCAAGGTCCATGCAGATCCATGTATTTGCAGATGCGTCAGAAAAGGCCTTCGGTGCTGCGATATATATACGATTCCTCGGTGCAGAACAAAAGTCTTAGTGAGACTCCTATGCGCCAAGTCTCGGGTAGCACCACTCAAACGCCAAACTTTACCCAGATTAGAGTTATGCGCAGCGCTACTAGGTGCTCAGCTGGCCAACAAAGTAAAAAGGGATTTAAATTTTAAAGACGCGCCAACTTACTTTTGGACAGATTCGACCATCGTATTGTCGTGGATAAAGTCGGCATTCGCGACTTACCAAACGTTCGTGGCAAAAAGAATTGCAGCTATTCAGGAGTCAACATTAGCAGAACCATCGTATTGTCGTGGATAAAGTCGGCATTCGCGACTTACCAAACGTTCGTGGCAAAAAGAATTGCAGCTATTCAGGAGTCAACATTAGCAGAACAGTGGCGTCATGTTGCTTCGCACCATAACCCAGCCGACGTATTGTCCAGAGGAATATCGCCATCAAAACTAATGCAGTGCAGTTTATGTTTGTATGGTCCACTATTTTTGCATGGAGTAGACACAATATGCCCATCTAAATTCGTACCTAGCTTGTTGGTGAGTGATAACATTGAACGAAAACGCAAAGCACCAACCGCAATGGTAGTAGAAGAGGAGGCATCCTCGCTAGTGTATATGGTTAATCACAAAAATTCATTCATGACGCTCCAGCGGATTATTGGTTATATAATCCGCATTGTGAAGCGCTTTAAGGGAGCTTCATGTCCCAACAATATCCAGCTTACTGTCGAGGAACTGGACGAAGCATTAATATTTATAGTAAAAACAATACAAGCGGAATTCTCTGAAAACATAAAGATGCTGTCAAGGGGTAAACAAGTACACAGTTCCAGTTCCCTAGCATCGTTAAATCCATTTCTGGACGATAAAGGGATTATCCGAGTCGGTGGCCGATTAACTGCATCAATACTTAGCTACGACGCTAAGCATCCGATACTTCTGCCATATGGAAGTAGTATCAGATCTATTATCTAGTATCAGATTCTGTACATATGGAAGTAGTATCAGATCTAACTACTGCTGCTTTTATTGGAGCTATAAAACGATTCATCATTGGCGAGGACATTGTCAAAATCTATTTTGTGACAACGCAACAAATTTCGTAGGAGCCAACAATGAACTGCACCACTTACATTCGTCTGAAGCGCAGGAAGCTATAGTGAATGCTTGTAACCGGAAGAATATAATTTTCAACTTTATTCCACCCCGGTCTCCACATTTCGGAGGACTGTGGGAACCGGCCGTGAAGTCAGCAAAGTATCTGTTAACAAGAAGCGTCTCGACGGCGTCCTTGACTTACGAGGAACTCGAAACTGTAGTTGTTGAAATTGAAGCCATACTAAATTCACGACCGATCACCGAAATATCTTCAGATCCAAATGATTTAACAGCCCTGACACCAGGACACTTTCTGATTGGGGAACCTCTTACCGCCCAGATTGACACTTTAGCGAAACCTGTTAAGGCAAGCCTACCGTCAAGATGGAAATTGGTACCACACCTGAAGCATGAATTCTGGAAGCGCTGGTCGACAGAGTACTTAAATCAACTGCAGCAAAGAGCCAAGTGGAGAATGCACGCACCGAATATAAAAATTGGTGCTATGGTGATAATCAAGGAGGACAATTTACCACCACAAAAATTGCCGTTAGGACGTGTCATCAAGGTTTACGAAGACGACGACGGATTCGTTCGAGTAGTAAAGGTGAAAACGGCAACAGGGAAATGGAAGCGTCCAATTCATCGACTCGCACCGTTACCGATAGATATCGAGCAAACAGAACTTCCAACAAAAATAGACAATAAAACTCAAGGGACCACGATTGAACCAAAAAGAAGGAAATTGACGATTGGCAGTACAATGGCGACCGTTCTTTGCATAGTTTTCTTTTTACCAATCATTATAGCAACACCAGTGACAGTGACCAATGTTCTCCTGGAAAGTCCTTGCTGTGGGCTTCTCCAAAGTCCACAGTCCTTCCGAATGAAAAACTATTATTTCACTTTGGGCACTTTATTCTCTGGAATACGTTTTACACGTTCACTACTCACTACTCAACTCAACTCCGCTAACTCAACTCACTCAACGACTTCATACCAGTCTTATTTATATTTCCGTATGCGGAAACTTAAATACGGAAACAACAATATGCTAACTGTAGTGGAAAAAACCTGCCTTAACACCTGAGCGCAAGAAAGTGGGTCACTCGTTCCACGGCCAACAAGTGCAATACCGCTTCACCAGCGGCTAGCGCGCGCTCGATGAATTGATCTTGGCAAGTTACAATGCGGAATTAAACGCTTAGTGCGACACCATTATGGTCGACTGAGAATGATTTCCGCGGAAGTAGCGACTCACAACACCAACTACAACAAAATATTTTGAAGGGCTTGGAACTATCAAATTAGTAACGGCGTAATGGAATCTAATTGCTTTTTTCGATCTAAAGCCGCTGCAGAGGAATTTAGAGGCATTTATAAACGGAACCTCATCAATGGCCAAGCTCTGTCAGAAGTTGGATAATTACACGAATTGCGAGACACTAACAACGCAATTCACACAAGATATTGGACAGCTAAAATCAAACAATAAAATCTTGTTACAAATAAATTTGAAGAAATAGATAAACAACTAGTAAACATAGAAAATTTAATTAATAAGCAACAAGATTATTTTACCAATCACAGGCGGTTTCAAGTTTCCACGTCTCTAGCTATTCAGTTATCAATCATAAGAACAGAAATCAAACAAGTTCAAGCAGACATTTTATCGATCTTAACCGACGTTAATCACGGAAAAATCCATCCGCTATTATTGTCACCAGCTCACTTAACAGAAGAAATAAGAAAAATAAGGAATCATTTGCCCAGCACATTACAGCTGCCTATGGCTCAAAAAGATATCTTAACTCTCTACAAATTGCTAAAAATCACAGCTGGGTACTCCGAGAAACATCTAATATTCAACATCAAAATTCCGCTAAACGACGATAGACAATTTAACTTATTTAATTTAATACCCATACCACGACTGGCTAATGATACTCTAACGATTCCAACGCTCTCCACACAGTACTTAGCAATATCGTCTCACCGAGATACATATTTTCCAACAAACGCTACAGCGATCCAATCCTGTCCAAAGGTAACTCGGAATCCGTATCTGTGTTCCGACATTCAAACAACATATAATCGAGGATCTGGAGTGTGCACGTGCGAAGTAGATTTCTTCAATAACGAAACTACGGCAGATTGCGAATTCAGTCAGATCAATGCTGAGTTGTCATGGAAACCAATGCTGATGACTAACGAATGGATATTTGCAACCAAGACACCCCTGCGAGTCAGTCTGTGAATCAGAATGATGTAAATTTCTGCTGATGTTTGTCGCACTCGAATGTCCGTTTTTCGTGTTTGGACTCAACGTGGCGTTTAAGGTTGCGTTTTTCGGTGAAACGACCACCACACTTATCACAAATGAAACCCTTCATTTTGTTGTTGGTGGTGACTGTGACGGTGTTGTTGATAGTTTTCATAATAATATTAATGAAGTAGATTTCACTTCAGTCTCTTTAAAAATTTGAGCGTTCTTTATAAAACTTGTAATGAAGTTCCGGTTCTCCGGTTTAAGCACGGATAAGCTCGCCGGTGTCCACGGTTCAGTCACAGAATTTTATTTAAACCAGTTAATTTTCTAAACACAGAGTCTTTATTTGTAGTTGACTTGAATTCACGGCTCCCCTTGTTAGACTGTTACCTATTTGAGAACCTGGTCGCCTGGTCGAATTCTGTTACTTACTGAGAATTGTGAATCACGGATAAAAACCCACGTGCTATTAGGACTTGTAGAGAATCTATAACCCACGAGTGATAACCACGTGCTGCTAAGATTTGGTTAGAAACTATAGATCACGAGTGATAACCACGTGCTAAGATCCGGCTAGAAACTATAAATTAAGAGAGATGATCGCGTGCTGCTAAGATTTGGCTAGGAACTATATGTCACGAGTGATAACCACGTGCTAAGACTTGGCTAGAACCTATAACTCACGAGTGATAACCACGTGCTAAGATTTGGCTAGAAACTATAACTCACGAGTGATAACCAAGTGTTAAGATTTGGCTAGAAACTATAACTCACGACTGATAACCACGTGCTAAGATTTGGCTAGAAACTATAATTCACGAGTGATAACCTTGTGCTAAGATTTGCTTTTACGAATTGTAAATATATGTAAATACTAGGCTTACCATACGTCTCGGTTTGACCGGGATGGTCCAGGTTTGAGATCCCTGTCCCGGCCGGTCTGCATTAGCGTCACGGTCAAACTTGAACAACACCGACACCCCGGCCGATCGTTCTCTCGCGCACCGCCCGCGCCAACGACGACAAGCGAGCGAGAACGGGCGATACCGAATGCGTTCGTGAGCGTGACAGTTTATTAGCTCAGTCAGTTGTCCACATGCAAGCATGTCTACCGCACGCGTCTACTATTAAGTCGTGTTGTGTTCAGTTTATTACATTACGTCGTCGTCGCCCGCCTTTGTTGTATTTTGTGTCTATTGTATTGTTTTTTCTTCGAAACATATTTATCGTACGATTTTTCCTTGCTCAACATGCTAAAACGAAATTGTACATTCACAAAAGAACTTGAAAATTACTATCCGTTTCTCAAAAAGCTCTGCGGCCATAACGACAGAGTGAAATGTCAACAGTGTTTATCAGAATTTTCAATTGCACACGGTGGAAGAGCGGACCGATCTAAAGTGCTCGAAACACAAAGCCAGCGTAAGTGCCATTGCAAGCTCATCTACCATAACATCGTTTTTAAAAAATGCCGAACCGGCAGAACATGAACTTTCCATTGCTGCTAAAGACGCTACTTTTGCATTCCATACAGCAATGCACGATATAAGTTTTAAAACATCTGATTGCTCCTCAAAATTAATATCGAAGCTGTTGAGCCCAAATTCGGGTCTGCGCGTCAAGGAAGGTCTCGGCGTTAACATAAAAGGCATTGGTTGTAGCGCACACATCGTTCACAATACAATTCAACATGCAGTTGATGGTTTTCCTGTCGAAATAGAGGCTATCGTTGTAAATACATACAAATATTTTCGTATATATACCGTACGCGTCACAAACTTAAAAGAGTTTTGTGAGACAGCTGACATCGAGTACAAAAAATTACGAAACATGGAAATACAAAAGTTGTGATGTGACCGCGGACGGAGGCGGACGGTGCGCCCGCCAATTCATTTTATAAACAGTGTTCGCGAAAATAAAATCCAAAACAATAGTGAAAACCCACGCCGCGAAAATACAACAATAACGCTTCACCAAACAACACTTATTAATAAACAAAATAGTGCACTACTTAATAACTTAATACTTGATAACAAATAAATAAACCTGATGAAATTATAACAAATAAATAGACAATCTAACGCAATGCAGAGAAACATGCGAGGGGCTTGTTTATGCTCTCCGCAGTAAAGCTCAGCATTTCGTTGGTTTTCACTCTTCCTCCTTCTTCCTGGTCCCGTTAGGTGTGCAGGCGGCTGTGAGTGCACCGTGGGCTGAAGCGCGGCAAGATAAAGGCATAACACTTGTCTTGTCGCGTTTTGCTTTGCTTGCGACGTACGCGTGGTTGCTTGTACGGCTGACCTTACACTTCGCTACAGTGGGCGGCGATGACAAAATTCCGCATAGACTCCACTAATGTACGTGGCTTGAGGGCGAATTTCTTCGCTGTCTGTGCGCATATTTGTACTAACCAACCGCATATAATGGCACTAGGTGAGGCCCAGGTGTCTGAGGGTGCAGATCCACTGGACTTTCACATGCCGGGGTACCATTTACTGCCATTGTTTTTACCACACAGAGGCCTAGCCTTATACATTCGCAGTGATGTTGCGTACCAGTGTCAGCAACACCTTTGCACGTCGGATGCGGAATTTAGCACCATGTGGGTTAAATTCAAAATCCAGTCGCACATCCTGCACTTCTGCTTCATTTATAGAAGCCCGGGTCTAGGGAGGCTGCCAACTTTTGATAAATTGGACAGTCTCTCTGATTCGATTTCTAAAATTCTGGAATCGTATCCGAACAGTGAAATTGTTGTTGCTGGTGATTTCAATGTTCATAATTCCAATTGGCTACGTCATTCGAGTCACACAACACTTGAGGATTTGTATGTTGAGTTGTTTGCTGAGTCTAATAATTTGACTCAATTAGTGAAGAAACCAACGCACTTCCCCTGCGTTGATGGGCAAAACCAAAATATTCTGGACCTCTTTCTAACTTCACATCACAGCAAGTATGATGTGAATGTTCTTGCAGACAAGCAGTCAGGTCTAAAGAGGAAGCATTTAGGAATTGGCGTTTAAATAAAACTGCTGATACTAAACTGCTGCGCAATCAGGCCAGAAATAGGTGCAATGCCACTCTAAAGCGCGAAAAAGTTCTCTATGAACAGCGCCTTAGACGCAGAGTTCTTGAATACCATAAGGGTAGCAAGAACTTTTGGTCGTTCGTGGGGAGGGTGAAAAATCAGACGAGATCGTCTATTCCAACTCTCCTCAAGGACGATCAGATCTTCACTCACTCGGTTGATAAGGCAAACTTATTAGCCAAAATGTTTGCTGAAAACTGCTCTACTCCTGAGAGTAGCCAACCACTGCCCGCGGTCGATGATGTATCTCATGCTATGCCTCAGATGCATTTTCGAACGCGGGCTGTTAAAAGAGTGCTTGCAGACCTCAATGTCAATAAGTCCTCGGGACCGGATGGCATTTCAGCCCATGTGCTGAGAAAGTGCGCCTCAACACTGGCTCGCCCATTGCGCAATCTCTTTAATTTATCTTTTACTTCAGGAGTTTTTCCAGCTTCCTGGAAGATTGCCAATGTGCAGCCAGTTCCCAAAAAAGGTGAGGCTACGAATCCTGCAAATGACCGGCCCATAGCAATCTGCTCAGTGCTCTCTAAAGTCATGGAGAGCATTGTAAATTTTAAATTGATGAGGTATCTAGAGAGCAACGAAATGATCAGCGATCGCCAGTACGGCTTCCGTGCTCACTGTTCCATCGGCGATCTGATGGCGTTTCTCACTGAGCGGTGGAGCAGTTGTATTCACCGGTTCGGTGAGAGCAAGGTTGTTGCTCTGGATATCTCCAAGGCATTTGACCGGGTGTGGCATAAAGCACTCGTGTCTAAACTGGCTGCTTATGGTGTCGGTAATACTTTCACTCGATGGATATCGAGTTTCCTCAGCGGCCGTTCTATTCGGGTTGTGATAGACAGCCTTGCGTCAGAAGAGCACTCCATTAATACTGGAGTTCCGCAGGGTTCGGTCCTGTCTCCGACACTTTTTCTTATTTTCATCAATGACCTTCTGTCATTGACATCAAACCCCGTCTACTCGTTTGCTGATGACAGCAGCATTTGTCATTCATATTCATTTTCCAGGCGTCCTTCCATTCTGGAGATCACTAGAAGACGCAGAATTATGATTGACACACTCCAATCCGGCCTCAATAAAATCCAGGAGTGGGGTCGTGCGAATCGGGTCGATTTTAATGCGCGGAAGACCCAATGCTGTTTGTTAACCCACAAGCGTTTGGCGGGTGACAACTTCCCACCTCTAAATATGGGTGGTGTGGATATTAATGAGTCGGAGGCTCTTGATGTTCTGGGCATGTCAATCCAATGCGATCTTCGCTGGAACGATCACATCTTTGACGTGTCGAAAGAAGCAGCCAAGTGCTTAGGCTTTCTTAAGCGGTGTAAGAAGTACTTCACTCCAACCGATCTTCGTTGTATCTACACCACTTATATCCGTCCGAAAATGGAGTACAATTCGCATATATGGTCGGGAGCTTCGCGAACATATCTTCAGCTCCTAGACCGAGTCCAATGTCGTGCGTTAAAACTTATAGGGGACATTAGGGTATCCAGCTCTATTGAAACCTTGGAGCGTCGTCGTGATGTAGGGTGTGTATCATTATTTTACCGCTACTTTCATGGTAAATGTTCCTTTGAAGTAGCCGGCCTGATTCCTCCGGTTCAGGTATTTAGCAGAACTACTCGGCTTTCAAGAGCGGTGCACCCCTTTTATGTCGCGATTCCGTTCCAACGAACCACGCATTACCGTGAGAGTTCGTTTTTCGGTCGCGTCGTTAGATTGTGGAATAATCTCCCTGCGAATGTCTTCCCGCCCACTTACAGTGTCGAGACCTTTAAGTGAGGTGTAAACCGTCACTACTCCCTCTTTCCCCCTTCCCACTAACCTGTCATCCCTTCGGAACCAACAAATGCTGTGCATGGATAGGGGGCATCCCCTGAGCTTGGTTTCATCTGTCATAAAAAAAAAAATACAAGATTTCTGTCGTCATTACCAGCTGTGGAAAGGATTCTTCAGCTATACGAAGGCTTAAAATCTTATTTTCTTGCTCAAGTAAACTGCCCGCTCGCATTGCGACAGTTCTTCACAACAGAAATTGGAGCACTTTACTTTTGGTTTGTGCTCGGACAGTTAAATGTATTCAAGAAGACCGTTGAGTCTATGGAGAAGACTAATTCAACTGCGACAGATGTAGGTATGGAGTTGGCAAAGTTAAAAACTAATCTTCAAAACAGGATGGAAAACAAATTTCTTCCACAAGCAGCTAAACAACTTTTAAATAAATTGAAAGATTCCATAAAAGTCGAAAACTTCATGGGTGACGTTCACGCTTTTTATGAGCGCTGCATTTCGTATTTAGAATTGTGGGAAAAGAGCTTCGACGGAGCTGAAGATTTTGAGTGGATCTGCTTAATCTGAAGATTTTGAGTGGATCTTCTTCCAAAATTCTAATGAAGCTAGTTACTCCAAGAAATGGGTCCAGCTATTCACCCATTTTCACAAGCAGCATGTTGAGGTGCCAAATTTAAAAAAAATTGTGGAGTTTGCTATGTGTGGAAGAATTTTTTCACAGATGAAAAAATGTGGTCTGAAGATCCGGGGAAGATGGACGAATGCGTTGTGGAAGCCTTGCTTACGTGCAAACTCAACTTGAGTGAATTTTATGCAGAATGAATGTCATGCAGTGAATTTTATGACAAAATTAAGCACGATTCTGAAGAAAGTGCAATTTCTAGTGAAAAATATAAAGCAAGCGTGGGCGAATAATAAAACTGGGCTAACTTTTAGTGTTGCTTGTATTAATTGTACTTTATCTCTTTTTCTTTTTAATAAAAAAAATATATTCACATTTATTAATATGTTTTCAGTTCTTAATAATTTTGATTGCATTTCAAATATGAAAAACACAAATTAAGCGAAAAGCAAAACGAAAATCAGCCTCCTTCCTCTTCTGCGTCCCGGTTTGTCTCATCGTAATTATGGTAAGCCTATATAACATACTTCACCTAGCCTCGAGTCGTCTTTATCCCACCGTGTTCGCTGCAACGTACGTTCTCCTCACAAGTTCTCCCACTCGTCTGCGCTATTGGCCCTGGCGACATCTGTCTTCTTGAAGCGGGTTCTTGAAGCCGGCTTCGAGAAGAACGCGTGGCGACACCTAGTTTCTTCTTTGATGTTAAAATTCATATACCTGTGATTTCTAAATGTGTGTGAGTGAAATTTACTAAAATTCCGAATGTTCGCCAGAGTTGCCATAATTATATTGCATGATGATTTACAATTAAAAAAAAAGGAAATTCTATGTGTGTATAATTTAAATGAATCGCTTTTAAATTAAAATGAATCGCATAGTTGCAAAATACGACCGTATTCGTGGCCAAAATAGGATAAGTAAACTAAATTTCTAAAAAAATAGAATTTTTACAAAGAACTTTGGTATGGCAATCATACAATTTCATGATAGCGGACACTTCGTTTGTTGTTCTTTTGTTCTTCAGTTTTATTCTTACTTATTTTTATTTTATATCAACACTTTATTATATTAAATATATTTATTGTACTTTCTTTATTGTTTTTTAATGATATTTTTCAACTTTCACTTTATTTAAATCTTTATTTTCACTTCCAAAGCACAGTATAAAAATGTAAACAAACCTCTTCGGGAAACCTCTTCGGAACTTGTTCGGGCGACAACTGTTTAATTGTGTGCGTAAGAAGAACCGAGAATCCTACAGAATTTGGGCTTCAAAAAATCTCTCCACTTGAAGAATGTGTGGAGACTTTTCTCTCCTCACATCCCCTCTCTTTCCCAGAAACTTTTGAAGAAAGAAGAAAGAAGCCTTAATGTCACCATGCGGATTGTCTTTTCTGTACGTCTACTCTTGTTGACTGCTGCTGCCTTCTTCTATTCCACGCTACAAATTTTCCGACTTACTTGATCTCGTTTGGTTTCTCGTTGTGGTTCTCTCTCTCGTTTTCCTTGTCACTGGTTCCGCACATTGCGTTGTTAAATGGTGTGATTTTTATCTCCGGTGTTATTCTTTCTCTCTCTCTCTTGTCGCTGTTCGCTCGCCTCACCACATACTTAAAAACTAAACCAGTGTTTCTTATCACGACTTCAATTCATCTAAAGGGATGATAACAAACTTAAAATATTAGGTTCTAATTGGTATAAAATAATATCTTCATTCAATTCAAATAAAAAAAACTATTATTCTGTGTGATATACATGTTAATTATTAACAAAAATTGTTGACACAAATAAAATGTTGTGACACCAAATTTGGTAAAATTTGGTCATCACAAACTTTAAGTTTTAGTTTTCATCTCCAATTTGAATAAAAGTAAATAATTTTTTGTGTTGTATCTGTTGTATCTACACCACCTATATCATTCAGCAAATGGAGCACAACTCGCATATATAGTATGGCCGGGAGTTTCGAAAACGTATCTTTAGCTTATGGACCGTATCCAAGGTCGTGCGATAAAACTTATAGGGACAGTAGGGTATCCAGCTCTATTGAAACCTTGGGATGTGGTCGGATGTGTATCCTTATTTTACCGATACTTTAATGGTAAATGTTCCTCTGAAGTAGCCAGCCTGATACCTTCGGTTCAGGTATTCAACAGAATTACTAGGCTTTCCAGAGTGGTGTACCCCTTTTACGTCTCGATCCCATTCCAACGCACTACCCATTACCGCGAGATATCGTTTTTCGGTCGCGCTATTAAATTGTGGAATAATCCCTGCTCATGTTTTCCCACCCACTTATAACATCTAAGCTTTTAAAAGAGGTGTAAACCGACACTACTCCCACTTTTCCCCTTCCCACTAACCTTTCTTCCCTTCTAAACCAACGAATGCTTTGCATGGATGGGGGCATCCCCTGAGCTTGATGCTATCTGCCATAAAAAAATCAATAACTCATAAACGGTATAAGATATTAAAATGTAACTTTACACAACGTATCTGGAGGCATTGCCTACCTATTTTCTTGGCACGCCCACTCATGGAGAAGTTGTTAATATCTCATAAACGGTGCAAAATATTCATACGTAATTTTCTCCTGAGGTACCAGGAGACATTAGCAAAATGTTTGCAAATGGGCAAAATGGGCGTTGCCCGCCTAGTTATAGAAAGGTTGTTAACTGTCGAAATTATTATTTTTATACCATACATCCGAAGGGACTAAAATGTTTGTAAAAAATGGGCGTGCCACGCCCACTTATAACAAAGTTTTCCATATCTCATGAACGGTATAAGATATTGAGATGTAATTTTATCACGATATATAAATGGGCGTGCCACGCCCACTCATACAAAAGTTGTCAAAATCTTGTAAACCGTATAAGATATCAACACGATATTTTTTCACGAGGTATCTACTATACAGGTATTACAAAAAATCTACAATTTTTATACAAAAAATGGGCGTGGTCCGCCCACTTATACAAAAGTTGTATAATGTATCTAGTATAATGTATCTAGATACATTATAAAAACATTTGCCAGAAATGGGCGTGGTCCGCCTACTTATACAAAAGTTGTTTAGTGGCGAAATTATAATTTTTTCAGTTACTCGGGTGTAGGGTATTTGGATTTCGGCCAGGCCGAAGACAACACTTTTACTTGTTTTAGCTACCGGCTGTACTTAGACTTCGGCCTGGCCGAAAACAACACTTTGACTTGTTGTGTAATATTTATCAAAATTTCAAAATTGATTCTCGATGGATTGGATTGTCCCTGAAACATGAAGTCGCCAATCTCTCCTCAGCTCTAACTTTGCTGCTTATGTCATTCCACCAGTGATTAGGAGGACATGTTCTATGTGGAGGTCTAATCTTGAAGGAATCGTGAAATTTTAAAATAAAAGAGTCCAAAGCATGTCCATCCACTGGAATAATATCTATAAAGGAAATATTTTAGAAAGTTTTTTATTTAGAAAGCTTTTATGTAAATTCTTGGGTATAAAAGGTCTCCTACTGAACTCACGGAACAAAAAATTAATAGTTGTAATGGAGTGAGTGCTGCCAGAGCCTTATTGGTGACACGCCATGATGCAATCACGTCAAGATTAGGGTATTGAAAGGGTTAGGTCTGTAGCTGACGGGGAAAAGGAACCAACCAAAGTTGGAGAACCATAATTTGAAATGATCAGATTCTGCTCTTCGATAAAGTTCAAAAAGTTGCGACCAAGCA
This sequence comes from Sicus ferrugineus, assembly GCA_922984085.1. Lineage (NCBI taxonomy): Eukaryota > Metazoa > Arthropoda > Insecta > Diptera > Conopidae > Sicus > Sicus ferrugineus. The sequence continues at coordinate 26,197,592 of OV277348.1, read as the reverse complement.
AATCACTATTGGTACACCCCTAAACTTTATAATGAGATTAAAATCTCTGCAGATAATTTTTGAAGGGTAGTGTAAAGTTAAAAAATATTGCAGAGTCCACATGTAGAGAACCAATGTTTGGAGGAATGTACAAAGAGAAGATAGCAACACCTCACAACCACACGCCTCGATGCCAAAAAAGTATTGGAGATAGGACCGAACTCTGCGGAACTCCAGCATTAATGGAATGCTCTTCGGAAGCAAAGTCATCTATCACAACCCGAATAGAACGGCCGCTGAGGAAACTCGATATCCATCGAGTGAATGTATTACCGACACCGTAAGCCACCAGTTTAGACAAAAGTGCTTTATGCCACACTCGGTCAAATGCCTTGGAGATATCCAAAGCAACAACTTTACTCTCACCGAATTGGTGAACACAAATGTTCCACCGCTCAGTGAAGAACGCTCTCCATAACTTTGGAGACCATTGAACAGATTGCTATGGGTCGGTAATTGGTAGGATTCGTAGCCTCACCTTTTTTGGGAACAGGCTGCACATTGGCAATCTTCCAGGAAGTAGGAAAAACTCCTGAAGTAAACGATAAATTAAAGAGATGGCGCAATGAGCGAGCCAGTGTTGGGGCGCACTTTCTCAACACGTGGGCTGAAATGCCATCCGGTCCCGAGGATTTATTGACGTTGAGGTTTACAAGCACTCTTTTAACAGCCCGGGTGCGAAAGTGCATCTCAGGCATAATATGAGACACACCATCGATCTCGGGTAGTGGCTCGTAGAGAACTTTTTCGCGCTTTAGAGTGGCATTGCACCTATTTCTGGCCTGATTGCGCAGCAATTTAGTATCAGCAGTTTTGTTTAAACGCCAATTCCTAAATGCTTCGTCTTTAGACCTGACTGATTGTCTGCAAGTCGCATGAAACCAGGAATGGTCTTTTGGTTTAATGGAATTTCTTTTATTGGGTATGAAAGACCTCATACCAAATAAAATTATATTTTCTACCAATTTTGCTGCAGCATTAATGTGTCTACCCCTGAAACACAATTGTCAATTGAAACGGCTGAAAAAGGAGTTCAGCGCATCCCAATTAGCCTTCTCATAAAGCCATACTGTCCGCTTCGGACCAGGCTGGTGAGCGGATTGAAGACTAGAATATCGGAATGTAGCAGAAATTGTAGCGTGGTCCGAATTACCAAGAGGTGCAAGAATATTCACTTCATACTTGCTGTTATGTGAAGTTAGAAAAAGGTCCAGAATATTTTGGTTTTGCCCATCAACGCAGGGAAAGTGCGTTGGTTCCTTCACTAATTGAGTCAAATTATTAGACTCAGCAAATAACTCAACATATTATACAAACTCTCGAGTGTTGTGTGACTCGAATGACGTAGCTAATTGGAATTATGAACATTGAAATCACCAGCAACAACACTTTCACTGTTCGGATACGATTCCAGAATTTTAGAAATCTAATCAGAGTTCAGTTTAGCAAAAGTTGGCAGCCTCTCTAGACCCGGCCTTCTATAAATGAAGCAGAAGTGCAAGATGTGCGACTGGATTTTGAATTTAACCCACATGGTGCTAAATTCGGCATCCGACGTGCAAAGGTGTTGCTGACTCTGGTACGCAACATCACTGCGAATGTATAAGGCTAGGCCTCTGTGTGATGAAAACAATGGCAGTAGAAGGTACCCAGGGATGTGAAAATCCAGTGGATCTGCACCCTCGGACACCTTGTGCCATTATATGCGGTTGGTAGAAATATGCCCATAGACCGCGAAAAAATTCGCCCTTAAGTCACGTCTATTCGGAATCTATACGGAATTTTGTCATCGCCACCCACTTTAAAGTCAGCTGCACAAGCGGTCAAGCCTACACCGCAGGGAAAGCAACACGCGACAAGACAAGTGTTATGCCTTTATCTTGCCACGCTTCAGCCCACGGTGCACTCACAGCCGCCTGCTCACCTAACGGGACCAGGAAGAAGGAGGAGGAGAAGAAAGAAACGAAATTCTGAGCTTTACTGCGGAGAGCATAAATAAGCCCTTCACTTGGTTCTCTGCATTCCGTTTGATTGTCTATTTGTGTTATTTGGTTATGTTATTTGGTGTTATTGTTTTTGTGAATTAATAATGTTTATTGTTATGTTTTAATGTACTATTGTTTCAATCCAATGTTATTGCACTGTGACTTTTTTAGGTTTGTTTAAAATATTTGTTTATACCGCGAGCGCTCTGAACACTGCACTGCGGTTGGTAGCAGCATCCACTTTAAAACCGCAGTCACGACACTACTCCAACATATAACATAACTTATGTAAACTCAGCGTCGGTTCACCCACACCCATTTTGATAATTTTCATTGCCGACACCCCCAGAGCTTGTATTAGACCCGTGCCAGCTTGGTCCTTATATTTGACCCCATAATTTCTTCCGCCTGTCAACTGACAAACATGCTGCATTTTCAGCCGTACTGTGTGTAATGAACTTACTTGCTTATTTTTCCTAATCGTAGCGCAAAACTTTCAACTGTATTAAACTTCCTAGATTTCAATAGACTGTATACGTTACCATGGAATGTCTGTTATATGCAAGGTACCAAATACTGACGGTCTGTTTCCTCAATACCTTGAATAGCCAATTCTCACACATGAATGAATCTACTTCATTTCGTAGATCTGGAGAAGGTGTTCTCGAAAACAAAGGTACTAATTTATTCACTACCTTGGCAACTGTTTATATATACTTCCAATTTTTTCTTAATTTTTTGTAGTCAACGCCGTAAAAAAAGATGGAAATCTTTACGGGATCGTATTTATCGTATAAAGACGAAAGAAGCACCCCTTCTGATAGTAAAGCATGCAATATTCTAAACAACTACAAATTTTATGAAAACGTATTATTTTCAAATTACTACACTACAAACAGCAAGAAGTAGGATGTAACTCAAGCAATTCGAAGTAATACATATCATAATCCCGATTTTTTTCCACGGTATGTAATTTTGAGCCCTTACATGATCTTGAAGACGGCGAACGGAATATTGAAGCCAGCTGCTTCACCTTTTGCAGCGACAATGCCTGGAAAATGCCCACTTAACTTTGGAAAGCATGACTCGTCTGCAGATGATGATTTTTAAAACGGTTCACGATGAAATCAAGCAGCAGCAATAAACTATTGTTATGATACCTATTTGCTTGCTGATTTCTGGATAATTATTTTTAAAACCTACCTTTTTTTCTGAAAGGTGATTCCATTATAAATAATTCTTCACGGCTCATTATTCCTTATTTACTTGAATGTGAATTACTATTGATGTGAATTAAATAAATTGAACAGATTTGTCTGTATTTAAAGAACATATTTAATATATCTTTATATTGTGTACGAAAAATTTATTGTGTGGACACAAACTAGTGGTAATTTAAATTAATGGTAAGTAGCAACTATGACCATGCCGATAAGGCTCCTGCTCCAATCCGATAGAAAGTGCGTGACAGGTTCCTTAGTACACCGCAAACTGCTGAAAGATAAGAAATGTAAAAGTTCTAAAATAACAGTATGTAAATGTATAGTATAGTATAGGGCAAACTTACAACGAACGTCTTAAGTAACCTTAAAAACTGACAAAGATACTCAAAGCGCTACTCTCAGACGAGATATATATAGAAAAGTATATCCTCAGACGAGATAGATATAGAAAAGTATATATATTTTTGCTCAGCCTCACCTTCTAAATCGATTTAGTTCTGTCCGTCCCTCTGTCTTTCTGTCTGTTGAAATCACTATTACTAGAGAACGAAAAAAGATATCGCAATGAAATTTGGCGCAAATATTCTTTATTATGTAGGGCAGTTTGGAATTGAAAATGGGCGAGATCGGTTAACAACTACGCCTACTTTACATTCGGAGTGTAAAGGCACCTCGTTTTAAAAAATGTTATCGTATATGGTGAATATCTCATAAACCGTGCGAGATATTGAGGTATAATTCTATACCGGAACACAGCGCCATTATAAAGATTTTTACAAAAAAATGGGTTGGCAATATATCATGAACGGTATAAGATATGAAGACGTAGTTTTATAACGAGTTATCTGGAGGCATACCAATCTTCTCGCCAAAAGTGGGCGTACCCCGCCCACTCATAAAAAATTATCAATATCTTATAAACGGTATAAGATATTAAAACGTAATTTTGTCACGACGTATCTGGGGCATTACCTACGATATGTTTGCCAAAAGTGGGCATGGTCCGCCTAATTTATACAAAAGATGTCAACTTGCGAAATTATTATTTTCTTTAGCTACTCGGGTGTAGGGTACTTAGACTTCGACCTGGCCGAAGACAACACTTTTCCTTGTTTGTAATTTAAAAATAAGGATCCGGAGCGACATTGGCATCTAATACGGATTTGTTTCCGTGTATTTCCCGTCGACTGCACCGACACAATGAGGTAAACTGTTTTTTTTTTTTTAAAAGTCTGTGGCTATGGATTTTCATGCTAATGAGGAGGAGCTAGATAAATGAAATTGGGCTATATGGATAGCCTCGCGTGTTTCTAATATTATTTTCCGAATGGTGAATATACCCAATCGAAAGTTTTAAACTAATGCTTGCCATTTTGCTCCATGGGCTAAGTACTCGGTATCATCACTTATTTTATTAATTCATATGTGCCTTGAAGAAGAAGCTTTATATATGCCTTGAAAATTTCTTTAATTTAAATTCTTGAACTTTATAATCTTTTAAACTTTTTATACGCCAAGGACAATTTCAGAACTTGAACCAGTTCTTTTTGAAATATTAAAGACATTTTAACCAACTGTGAAAAAACGAAATGTCAAAATATACTGCCCACTGCCACTGCCGAATTGTAATTATTACGGCAGTGAATAAGATTGTTTTCAATGACGCTGCTCACTACCACTGCTGCATTGCAATTTTGTCTTAAGGATGAATCCACCTATTTTCCCCACAGTACAATTATTTTCCCACAGTTAAATGCGCTAATGAATTTTCGATAACAATGAAAACCGAAAGAACCTATTTTATAAGGTTCTCGAGAAATTGCGAATTACCGAAGATACTTTTCACTTAACAACGCCTTTTGGTTATTTATAGCTCATTCACTGGCGTAACAATCAATGCTGAAATTTAAGTTTAATGTATATGTATGTTAATATTAGTGGTTCTTTACAGAAAAGCAGAAATAAAAACAAATTAATAGCAGTTAAGAACACCAAAAATTAAGAAAACTTATTTTTCTATTTGCAGTTTGGAAGAGACAATACTGATGCTGAATCTGAATATTGGATAACTTCCAAACAGAAATTCAGCAATGGTTTGCCAACAAACGGTAACTTTCTTATAAACAGGGATAGTGTACTCCTACCGACTGTTCAAAATAATTCACTTCAGGAAAAATGTGCGGAGTCAAATTTACTTTATGAGGTAAGTAATCATATGAGCAAAGTGGAATATTATCGAAATTGTGGCAGGAAGACCTTTTGGTTGATAAATTCGCCACAATTAAAAAAAACAAACGATTGATATTAAAATATGTAAAAACTTATTCGATTCATTGCTTTAAATTGCTTCGCTTCACCAGTTGTCTGGTTCTAATGCCTTAATAAATATATCCTTTATGACAAATGCTCAGGAGAACCTTAAGTTTAATTAATGCGAGTGCATGAAAGGGAGGACAATGGAGTAATAACTATTAATTGTAGAGGCGTTACTTATATGGTTGCCAAAAGTCTCTATATGGTTGCCTCATACAAAAGTTGTCAATATCTCATAAACGGTGCAAAATATTAATACGTGATTTTATCCCAGGCTACCTAGAGACATTAGCAAAATGTTTGCAAAAAAATGGTCGTGGTCCGCCTACTTATACAGAAGGCAACTGTCGAAATTATTACTTTTATAGGAGCCTCGACCAAAAACAACTCTCTACTACTGAACTAAATGGTTTATTTTTATTATCATAAATATACAATTAATAATTAAGTTTGAGGTTACTAAAAATTAAAATGCCGAGTCGGCAAGGCGGTCGACCGGCGGCTGTCAGAGTCGTGGAAAAACTAATTTTAATTTTAACTTTAACTGCTGCTATGGCCAGGCCAACATATCCCACAGGGAATGCCAGAATAGCCAACGCAGCAGATACTTCAGCTCGAAGTAAAGCGCGACCACAATGGTAACGGCGACAGCGGCGTACATTCCAGTCGACATTCCGACAGTCTCATCTATCTTCGCGGAATTTATAGTCGCTCTCTAGTGTGCCAGCGCTAGCACACCAAGAACGGCGGAAACTGTGCGCGCTGCCAAGGAGTCGGATAGCTAATCCGACTTGCTGGCAGCGCGATAGCACAGCGCTTCAAAACCGATGGTTAAGCCAAAAACCGATGGTTAAGCGTCGCGAGCTTTTGGCGACGGCTTCGTGCCTGTTGGATTGACTGGGTGTCATATTGCGTCGCCCAAGCGTTGTCTCCGTTCACCAGCCGACCTACTTACAACTAATCAGCAGCGTATGTACGCGCCGCTACAATACTCCCCCCTCAGCGTTTATGACGCGAAATTGTGCAGCTTGGCTGGGAAATGTACTCTTCTTCCACTTCTCGTTCTGCCAGGTTGCTGCTCTGCGGTTTGCTTGGGAGGCGTTTGGAGCGTGGATGGCGATGACGTCGTTGGTGTGATGCTTCCGGGGATTGCCGCGAACGCTGGCTTGAGTCTGTCGATCGAGATCTTGGTCGCCTTCACCCGCACCGTGAAGTATTTTTCCTTTCGCGAGATAACTTCGAAAGGGCCATCGAAGCGGGTATGCAGTGGACGCTGGATTTTGTCGATGCGAACGAATACATGCGTACTCGTATCCATGCCCCGGTGTAAAAATACTTTCTGGTCACTGTGGTGGTTGGTCTGTGATGGCGTGATCTGCTTCATCTGCCGACGGAGGCGGTTTACGAATTCCGCCTCCGTTGCTTTGACTGGCGAGGGTATGAGGAACTCCCCTGTAGCTTTAGGGTCGTTTCGTATACGAGTTCCACTGGCGACGCTGCCAAATCTTCTTTAAGCGCCGTGCGAAGGCCGAGAAGAACGATTAGTAACGATGTGCCCCAGTCGTCGCTGGCGTGGCAAGCTATGGCTGCCTTGAGGGTTCGATGCCATCAACCCGTTAGCCTGCAGATGATATGGCGTGGTGCGTAAGTGCTTGATGCCAAAGCAGCCTGTTGAACTGCCTGAAAACGTCGGACTGGAATTGTCGACCTAAGTCGGTCGTGATGCGAACTGGAACGCCGAAGCGTGCGATCCAACCGGAAATTAAATTTTGCGCCACAGTCTCCGCTGACAAGTTTGGTATCGGAATGGCTTCTGGCCACCTCGTAAAGCGGTCGATTATCGTGAGGCAGTACTGATTTCCGCTCGAAGGAGGTAGTGGTCCGATTAAATCGACGTTGATGTGTTCGAATCGTTCATCAGGTTTATCGAAGAAGTCCAGTGCTGTTTTGTTATGCCTGCCTATTTTCGCTCGCTGACACAGTGTGCATGCCTTCACGAAATTCTGCACGTCTTTTCGCATGCTGGGCCACACGAAACGCTTCCAGATTAATCTGAGCGACGCTCTCACCCTGGGGCGCGATATGCCAAGAATTTTGGTTATGACTTGCTGCCTGTAAAAGGCGGGTATAAAGGGGTGTATCGCGTGCTGCGACGTGTCATATATGATGGTCCCCATAACCCTCGGAATTCCCAGTTTCGTAAGGTGCAACGAACTGGTCTCGGACGCCTTCAGCAGCTTTAGGAGTTCCTCGTCCGGTCCAGTAACTTGCTGTATTCTGGATAGAATATCGGCAATGTCGGTTTGTGAGTGGTTGTGGTGTCGGATGTACGTGCAAAACTGACCTATGAATCCAAATGCATAGCTTGCCTTGGCGACGCTTTATCCAGATTTTGTTTGAAAGCGTATATCAGCGGCTTGTCATCCGTGTAAATGACGAAGGCATTCGAACATGTACCTGAAAAATTTGACGGCTTGGTAAATTGCCAGGAGCTCGCGGTCGTACGCGCTGTATTTCTTTTGATCGTCGGTTAGCTTTTTGGAGTAAAATCCCAGTGGCTGGAGCGTGCCATTCGCTTTCTCCTGCAGAACGGCGCCGACCTCGAAATCTGACGCGTCCACACACAGGGACAACTCCGCGCTTGGAGCTGGATGATAGAGTGGTGTCGCGATGGCTAGATCCTCTTTACACTTCGCGACCGCTTGCCTGGTCTCTTCCGTCCACTTGAGTGGAGTTGTGTCGTTTTTCTTGTTACCGGCGACAGTGGCGTAGCGAGGGGTGGGCACGGGGCATCATGCCCCGAGCGCTACTCACAAAGGGGCGAAATGGTCCGCAAAACAAAAATTGCTGGATAATTTTTATTTTTATTATAATTGATTTCTGGAAAATACATTTTAAATTTAGTGCCAGTGTAATATAATAAATGTTAATTCGTAAATAAAATTAATAAAATGAAACACTAATACTATAGTCTAAATCAAACTGTAAGAATATATTCGTAAAAGAAATGGCACGTCTTTTCTACTGGCAGGGCTGATTCGACCTGTCTGCGTTTCAACTGCAATTGGGGTTTGCATAGTTATTATGTTGTGATAGTCTGTCAAACGCGCTGAAAACACGAAAAACACAAAGGAGGATCAACGATAGACAAATAACGTGAGTTTCTGTTATGAGGCTATTAATTTTATTTCTATAAACGCAATGTATCTTACGCTTGTTATTTTAAAACGATAACAATAACACTCTAATGTACTTATATGTAGGATGGAAAAAAGTAAATGATTCTTTGTTACTTTCCGGATACTTTTTTCCGTGACATGTCCGTGACACTTGCGACAGGTTGTGGAAGTCCGCAACAAATTAAAATACTCGAAATATTAACGTTTGAGTTATTTTGTGCGTGTATTTTTCAGTTTAGAATAAAAATTATATGTTAAATATTATATGTTAAAAGTTTAATGTTAGCATAAATTAATTATAGTGTACTATATATTTCACTGTGTTACTACCTTTCAAGTTAAAGGCATTCTTGGTAAGTAAAAAACAAATAAGATAATAATACTACATCTATTCGAGGATTCTATTATTCAGTGAATAGGGTATGAAAACATTTGTTAACAGTGTTCAATAAAACAATTGAAAAAATAGAATATATTCAATTTTTATTACTATTACTATTAATAAAAATTATTTTTTATTTCGACCATTTCAACGTCAGAAAAAAAACTAAGCGGTTCCCAGAATCGCAAAAGAAAACTACAGCAAGAAAAAGAAGCTCTGAAATCTAGAGTAATAATGAAATCATACTTAGGCAAGAAATCGCAAAAAGAAAATCCAGAAGATAAAAAAGATGAAGATGTAATTTCAGAGTCAGAACCACATTCAGGTTGTACACCTACTGCTGCTAAACTTGTATGTACTAATAACACAACTCAACAAACACAAGACTCTGAAGAAGGTGGCACAAGTACATCAGAAATGATAAATCCATGTTCACATCTAATAAAAAACACAGAAAATACAATAGAATCACTTGTTGTAATTCCGGACGTTCTGGAGTTCAAGGATGTTGCTTATTTAAAATTTAGCAACAATCTTCCAATAATATCGAACCAACTTCGAAAAGAAATGATTATTCGTGGATCTTGCACTTTTCAAAATTAAGCCAGTTTAAATGCAGTAACAACAACAACTCATCGTCTAATGCCAAAATCTTGGTTTTCTCGACGGGTCGCTAATGAAGAGGAAGGAACTGAAGTTAACCGATCTTGGTTATTATATTCACCAAAAAACAATGCAGCGTACTGCTTTTGTTGCTTACTGTTTATTACATCAAACTCCGCTACAGGTGGCACAAGTAAATCAGAAATGATAAATCCATGTTCACATCTAATAAAAAACACAGAAAATACAATAGAATCACTTGTTGTAATTCCGGACGTTCTGGAGTTCAAGGATGTTGCTTATTTAAAATTTAGCAACAATCTTCCAATAATATCGAACCAACTTCGAAAAGAAATGATTATTCGTGGATCTTGCACTTTTCAAAATTAAGCCAGTTTAAATGCAGTAACAACAACAACTCATCGTCTAATGCCAAAATCTTGGTTTTCTCGACGGGTCGGTAATGAAGAGGAAGGAACTGAAGTTAACCGATCTTGGTTATTATATTCACCAAAAAACAATGCAGCGTACTGATTTTGTTGCTTACTGTTTATTACATCAAACTCCGCTACACAATCATCTTTCGTAACATCTGCTGGTTTTAATAAATGGAAGAAAAAAGATAAATTGATTAGCCATGAAACAAGTCCAAATCACCGAAAATCACTTACGGTTTTGAAAGAAACAGAACGAAGATTGATAAGTAGAACGGGAATTGATGTATCATTAGAAGCGAACATTCAGTCCGAAAAAGAACGGTGGCGAAATATATTGCTCTACATGGCCATGTTGAAAAACTAGCACTTTAAGATGGTACAAATGTAGGAAACCTATTATCTTTACTTAGACTTGTAGCTCAGTTTGATCTGCTATTAGCAAATCATCTTAAACATGCCACAGAGACTCCAAAAACTGTCTCATATTTGTCACCACAGATTCAAAAGGAATTTATTCATCTTCTGGCATCTACAGTTCGAAATGAACTATATCCTAAGAAATAAATATTATGGACTTTTGATTCAACTCCTGATATCTCTCATCGAGAACAAATGTCTCAAGTCATTAGATGTTGAGTTTATCAATAAAAAAGTTTCCATCAGGGAATCTTTTTTGGGTTTTACTGAAATACATGCTAAAGATGCATCCTCGATCAAAATACAATTTTAGAGAAATTAAATTCCGATGAAATTTCATTAACAAACTGCAGATCACAATGTTACGATAATGCTGCCGTGATGGCAGGTCACTCATCTGGCGTTCAACAAAGAATAATGCAAAAAAATCATAAAGCATTATTTGTAAATTGTGATAACCATTCATTGAATTTAGTAGGAGTTACTGCAGCTAAACAAGATCCAGTCGTTGTTACATGTTCTGGAATAATTGAAAACATATACCTCTTTTTCTCACGTTCAACGTTACGATGGGAAATATTAAAAAATGCTTTAACAAAAACTGTCACACGTGAATCTGAAACACGATAGAGCGCCAGAATACAAGCGGTTAGCGTTATCGTCGATGGGTTAGAGAATATGGTAGAATTATTAGAAAAATTCTCGGAGGACACTACCACTACAAGTGACACCAGAAGTGAAGCTACAATTCTGTTGCAAAATATACTAACTTTTAGTTTCATAACTTTAGTTCATTTCTTGTATGAAATCTTAAGGAGGATGGATCGTGGGCAGCTCAGATTACAAGATCCTAGAATGAATTTTAGAGAAGCGTTCCATGATCTTGAATCATTAGCGACTCAATTAGCTGAAATTCGAGACAAACTCTGTGAAGAGGCAATAGAAAAAGGGAAGTCTCTTTGTGAAAAATGGGATATTGATACAACAATACGCGTAAGAAGACGCCGCAAAATGCCCGGAGAATTGGCTAGAGATGTTGGTCTTTCCGCAGAAAGTGAAATTTCTCGTGTTATGAAAAGCGTTCTTGATCGTCTCCAACAAGAAATATGTATACGATTCACACGATTAGTGACCTTAATTTTAAAATTGGATTTCTACTGGACGTTGAAAATTTATTAAACAAGGATAATGTTGATAACGACCTTGAAAAAAATTGTACAAAATTGGGTGAATTTTATAATACAGATTTCAATAACTGCGTGAAGATTTTTTTTTTTTTTTTATATCAGATTCTAGCAGTAGCCCTTAAGAGATCAATCTCTTTTTTTTTCATGATTGGCTACTGGTGGAATGGGGGACAGTGGGAGAGGAAGGGAAAGGGAACTTTTCGCATTCTACTAATTCGACTCCGGCAAGTGTTGCGAAGCAAAGCTTTCTAAGAACAGCTATTTTGCTTTATTATTGCAAACACTGCCGGAGTCAACGAATGATTCTTAATTTCACAACTAGCGCTAGGCGAGGCCTTAAGTACGCATTAGAAATTGAGACGTCACGATAAGAAAAGTTAACACCCATGCACACGGCGGGACTCGAACCCACGTCCCCGGAAAATCGATGGCTAGTGTGCCACGCACTAAACCACCGAGCCACTAGATAAATACGTATTTAAGTTGAGAAGATAAATACGTATTTAGTTTAGCAAAGACACGAACCGCAACCCGCCCCAGGATCCACAACATGATCCACATATACTGTCATGATGAAGTGGCCACTGCCCACTCCATGGTCCGAGTGCGTTGATGAAACCTACCAACCTACCATTTTGGAAAGCTAATAGCAGTGCCTTTCCACCGATATATGCCACTTGGTCAGAATATTTTTCTAAAGTTACCAGAAAAGGCACTGAAAACGCGCATTTTTAGTTAGCCTACACTGGCATGATGAAGTGGCCACTGCCCACTCCATGGTCCGAGTGCGTTGATCAAACTTACCATTTTGGAAATCTAATGGCAGTGCCTTTCCACCGATATATGCCACTTGGTCAGAATATTTTTCACCGATATATGCCACTTGGTCAGAATAGAGAGGTGGAAAATACAACAAAAACAGTGGCCAAGGAGAGAATTTCTTTTCCTGAGCTGCCAAATCGAGGTGTGAATGCAAGTGTTCATGTTCGTAACTTGTATAATGAAAATAAAGAGATTGAGGGGGAAGTGTCTAACTGGGAGCAATCTAATTTGAATGACGTGTTTATTGAGTTGCCTTGCGAAGAGGCCAGAAATAAAAAACTCATTCTGCTAGTTAATACCGGAGCCGACACTAGTTTAGTAAAAGAAAGTGCCTTGTGGGGCGACATACTCGTACACGTAAATACCAACGACGTGAAGAATTTATGTGGAGCATTCGGTGGTTGTGTTACCACTAAGGGTTCCGTGATACTTAATCACAAAGGCATATACAGTCTAGGTTTGAAGCTACACAGAGTGTCATCTAAACAAGGTGTGCCAGCTGATGGTATCATTGAAAGGGATAACTTGTGGAATCATGCCATAATAAACGCGTTGAATGAGGACAGAAGGATTACATTCTTTGATGAAAATAAAAGACATGTAGCAACATTGCCGCTACACACAAGTAAGGATTGGCGACAAGAAGAAAATGTCACAATTTCAGCACGAACTATAAAAATAGTTCCAATTACATTGAAAACGAATATACTATACACACCGCAGTAATCCACAAAAAGTAACTTAACCAGAACGTGTACATAGGCGAAACCTTATGCAATGTGAAAAACGGAAAAGTCTTTGTACCAATTTTAAACGTGACAAACGAAGATTACGTCCTGGAACGGAAATTAACAGTCGAATTTACCAACTTCAATGAATACGAGTTGCCAAAAATAGGTAATATAAATCTGATCGAAAACGTGAAACAAGAAAATGAGGCCAGATTAATGCGACTGATGCAGGAACTACAACTAGATCCAAATCTCAACAAGGAAGAAAGAGAGTTAATAAATAAAACATGTGCAATGTTTCATGACGTCTTCTTACTAGAGGGGGATAGATTACCCCTCACTTCGGTCCTGAAACATGAAATACCAACGCATCAAAACCCATAAATCAAAAACAGTACAGATTACCACACGTCCATAGGGAAGAGATAAATAGGCAGGTGGATAAATTGTTACGGGAGGGCATTAATTCTCCTAGTATATCGCCGTGGAACTCTCCTTTATTGTTGGTTCCAAAGAAAGGTGTAGACGGTACAGAAAAGAAATGGAGATTAGTAATAGACTACAGGAAGTTAAATGAGGTCACCATCAAACAAGTTTTTCCAATACCTAGGATAGATGAGATTTTAGAACAACTAGGGCACAGCAGGTATTTTTCAACATTGGATTTAGCCAGCGGCCAGCTACCACCAGGTGTTAATTGATGACCGTTATAAAGAAAAAACGGCATTTAGCACGGCATTAGGGCATATCGAATTCAACAGGATGCCTTTTGGCTTAACCGGTGCTCCAGCAACCTTCCAGAGAATAATTAATCATATTCTCACTGGGTTACAAGGTATAGATTGTTTTGTGTATTTAGATGATATAGTTATTTACGGTAGGAATTTGAAACAGCACGAGGAAAGATTGAGTAAGGTTTTAGGCATAATTCGGGAAAAAATTTAAAATTAAATACACAAAAGTGTCAATTCTTACATAAGGAAATGGTATACCTAGGACATAAGTGTTCAGAATCATGCGCACTACCGGACCCGCAAAAGGTCGAATGCGTCCTGAAGGTCAGCCCGCCAAACAACAGGAAGGAGGTACAAACTTTCTTAGGTTTGGTTAATTATTATAGGAAATTAATATAGAACACGGCAAAAATAGCTTTACCAATAAACAAATTGCTGAGGAAAGACAGTAAATTCGTGTGGACCGACGACTGTCAGCGAGCATTTGAGCAATTGAAGCTAGCAATAAGTACAGCACTTATATTACCATACCCAGATTTCACAAAACCGTTCAATCTTACAACGGATGCAAGCAATGAAGCGTTAGGAGCAATTTTATCTCAGGGAGAGATAGGAGCTGATAGATCCATAGCTTTCGCAAGTAGAGCATTAAACAGTGCAGACAAGAGGTATTCTACTATAGAAAATGAATTTTTAGCAATAGTTTGGGCAACAAAGATATTCAGAGCGTATTTACTAGGAAGACCATTCACGATTTTCACAGACCATCAACTGTTACGAGGAATAGGAAACCTCAAGAACCAGACATCACGTCTTGCCAGGTTCAGGCACAAATTGTCCGAGTACGATTTCGATATCCGTTATAAACCAGGAAAGAAAAACTTAAATGCTGATGCATTAAGCAAAATTCCTCAGGAGACACCATACACAGTAGGAGCCGTACAAACACGGTCAAAAACTAAAACACTGGAAAAAGAAGAGCATCACGGATTGCCCACGGGAATCGAAGTTGAAAAGGACGAACAAAAAAATTAACCAGAGAACTCTGCGAAATTACTAACGGACCCTAAAGACGTAGAAACGGTCATTAAAGACCACAATTCACCACTAGGAGGACATCAAGGTGCAGTGAAAACATATCTGAGAGTTCGTAGGCAATTTAGATGGCCAGGAATGCAGAGGCAAATTAAGGAATTTGGAAAAAACTGCCCGAAGTGCCAATCAAACAAAAGCTCAAAGTTAACAAAAATGCCCATAGTACTAACCGATACACCAATGCGGACTTTCGATAAAGTCTTTATGGAAATTGTGGGTATTTTACCAGAAACTGTATCCGGTAATAAATACATTCTCACATTTCAAAATGACTTTTCAAAGTTTATGGCATGTACAGCCATCCCAGACGCAGAAGTAAGTACTGCGGCCAGAGCTTTCTATGACGAGGTAATAACGCGGTACGGAATCCCACGTATTGTAGTAACAGATAACGGCACTAATTTTACTTCGAAATTATTCACAGATACGTGTAAAATGTTAGGTATCAAAAAATTACACATAACGCCATACCACCCACAGGCTAATGGCTCATTAGAGAGAAGCCATAGACCTCTGGCGAAGTATTTAAGAAATTTTGCGAGGGAAGACGGTTCGAATTGGGACAGGTGTTTAACTGCAGCTATGCACGTACATAATCACACACACACCATATAACGACGAAGCAAACACTTTTCTGTACTCTTCGGTTTTGATGTAGAGATGCCAACAAACTTGAAAAGAAAATGCAGTCCATTATATAACGCGGAAGACCCGAATAAAATTCTAAAATTTCAAATACAAAGGGCACACGAAATTGTTAAGAGAAATCAGGATATAGCTAAACAGATAGCTAAGAAGTAGCTAGTATGATAGTAAATTAAATTTAGTACAATTTAATACTTGAATTGAATTGAAATTTATTGAGCCTTTTTTTTCAACAACATTATAAGTTTTCAAGAATTCAAATTACAATTGTGGACAAAAATTAAAGACTATAATGTATTATCTAAAAAAACATATATGTACAGCAGTATCAAACTTATTAATAAGAAGAGAACATTGAAGAAAACAATAACATGAACATTCAACGCACTTGCTCCCGGAGCTGACATGGATTGGGATTTATAGATCTCCTAACCTAGATTAGATTTTAACGCTAACTTAATGCTAACTTAGTTCTCTAAGAAAAGAAAAATAAAGAAAACGATAATAAAAAATTAATACAAAAACAAAAAAGAGAAAACACCTTTTAGACACATTTGAGTGCTAACCTCTATGAGAATCAGGAACTGTATTTTTATAAAAATTGTGGCAAAGTGACACATTTAAATCAAAATTAGCGGGAGATGGGTGATAAATACCTTAAATTTGACCAGCTAAAAACTCTTTGTTGGTTGAAGATATCAAGAATGCAATCGTTAACATGGCAAGAAATTCTATTGATAAATCTATGTAGAATATCTGACACGTAAAGGCCAATTGGACAAACTTTAACAAACCGAATAAACGAAACGATTCGAGAAACGTTTTGTAGGCGATTGGAAATACTTTCCAATACAATGACGTAAGACCTTGCGTTCTAAAATTTCAAATTCTCTAATGACAGTTGGAGAAACGTTAAACCAAATAGGAAATCCATACAAGATAACAGGTCTAATACAGGTTTTATACAACAAAAGTTTTGTTTTCTTTGGTAAGCTTCCGTTCCAAAAAATACTTGAAAAAGTGCCCAAAATTCTGTAAGCTTTTTTCAGTACAATTCTTGCATGTTTGTTAAATTTCAGAAGACTGTAAAAATTAATGCCAAGATATTTAATGGAATCCTTGAAAGGAATCTCAGACCCATTCAGAGCGAATTGTAAAGTTTTGCTTTCAGGCACAACAAACGACTTACATTTCCCTGAAGCATTCCTGATGCAAATGGCTTCACTTTTAGATGCATTAAGTTTAATACCCCAATCCTCGTCGTACAATTTGCAGATGTTGCAAAGTCTGATCTAACGCCAACTTAGGGGACTCATGGTGAGAGTACAGAAGAGAGTCGTCAGCATACAAAAGACATAAAGTAATTAGGCCCAAAGTGTGGGAAATCGTACATTAAAATATTGAAAAGATGAGGAGCTAAGATGAACCCTGAGGGATTCCACAAGTTATGTCACCAATATCCGAAAGCAATCCATTAAAAAGAACGTAAAACTTTCTGTTGACAAAGAAACTCTTGAATAATTTAATAATTGAGCGAAACCAATTTGAAACATTTTAAAAAGAATTCCGTTATGATATGCGCGATCAAAAGCCTTATCAATGTTTAAAGAAATTGCAACGGTGCAACGGCGATTACGCAAGTTAGAAACTATATCATTTTGAAATTTCAATAAAGCATCAACTGTTGAGTGATCTTTTTTAAGACCAAACTGCAAATTTGGAATATAAGATGGATCTAGCCCGATGTCCATAATTCTGCGAATAACGTTTTCAAAAAGCTTTCCTAGATTAGACAACAAAGAAATTGGTCTCAGGTTATTTACCTCGAAGCTGTTTGGCTTTTTTTGAATAGGAATAATCTTAGAGACTTTCCACGCGTCAACAAAATATGAATTATTTAAACAATTATTAAAAACCATTGCAATATATTCAAAAGCTTTCATAGGAAGTCTTTTAATTAAGAAATTAGAGACGTCGTCTAGACCAGAAGACATTTTGTTATTCAGTTTAACAGCACAAGAAAGAACTTCGTCTAAATAAGTCAAATTAGGAAGGTGGCATTCATTGAGTGCACTTAAAACATTACTAAAAATATGGATGCTTTGTGAAGATTGAGCGAAAACATTTGTTAGTGTATTTTCTATATAAGAAATGTCCCTGCCAGGAGCATAAACCTTTTAAATATTGGAAAAGTGAGCTAGCAGATGTTGCAGTTTTTCATCGTTATTTTCAATATCGACGCCGTTAACTGAAAGGTTTTTTGCGAATTAATTTTTTTAGCTTTTTAGCTCCTATTAAACTATAGATTTGTTTATGAGCCCTTTTGCTCAGTTTAACGCTAAAAATTTTGGACTGTTCAATTTCTACTTGTTTTTTAATAATAATGCTCAACAGTTGAATTTGCTTAGACTGGAGTAAATAGCTTGGACCTGAACGGTTGAAATTACAATGATAAATACGCTTCAAATACCTCTGCCAACGATGCTTGATTTTGAACAAATATTTTATATGGTCAGAAATAATAATTTTTTTATTTTCTCTAACAATTCTTTCAGAATGAAGTGTAACCAATGAATTTAAAGAATTAGAAAACAGTGTTATGAAAGCATCAATTTCGTGGTTACTTAAATTTCTACAACATGGAGGAAAATTATTTATTATTTCATTAACGAAATCATTTCTAAACGTATCCCAATTGGTTCTTCTGAAGGAGATGAAAAAATGGGGGAATGGAGAAGAAACTCAAAATCCGTGAATTTAATATGTAATTTAAGAGGGAAATGATCAGAAAAAGTAGGAAGACTGGAAATTTTAAAATTTGGATTTGTGGAGTTTAAAAGATTTGAGCTGATTAGGAAGTGGTCAAGAAAAGACGAACCGTTAGGATAAGAAGGTGTTGAGTCCGATAACCTTGTGAAGCTGAGAATATTGTGCTGTAACCAACTGAAGAGTGCATTACCATTGGTATTGTTAATGGAATCACCCTAGTCAATGTTTTTTGCATTGAAGTCTCCTCCAACAATAGTTCCATCAAAATTTTGAGACAAGCGCGCTAAGATTGATAGCCCATCATAGACTAAAGAATGTGGAGAGTTACATGGAATATAAAACGACCCAAATAAATATTTCTTGGTGACACCATTAACTAGAGTGTGAATTGATATAAATAAATTAGGAAAACTTATTCCAACACCGTTAATTTTCGAAAATTTCAAAGACTTCCTTAACATTATGCTAACCCCAAGCTGACTATTATTACGAAGAAATGTAAAATCCTCCAGGTAAACTTTTTGATTAGCCCTCAAGTGAGTTTCCTGAACAAACGCAACGTCAATGTTATTTAAATTTAACAACTGTAGTAAATCTAGTCTTCGGCTCACTTCAATTAGTGACCTAACATTAAATGAAAGAACGTTAAGAAAATCACGGACCATAGGCATCGTTAACTTCTTGTAAAAGAGACATGCAACGTTTCTTAGCTTCGCCTTTTGACAGTGATTTGTAATCTGATAAAAATAACACAATTTTGTCTTCTAAAGAAAGCTCCACAGTTTGCAATCTCTAAAAATTCCTTAATCAAAGCAGGCCTTGCGGATGTTTTCGGAACAGAATCTTTAAAAAGACTGGCAAAAGACTTGTTAGGAGATATGAAGTTAGAATTGTTAATTGAAGTGCGCACATTAGCTGAAGCCAACATTTTTCTATCAATAGCTTCTTTTTTACGATTATTTTTGCCTTCAACGAATTTCTTGAACACTGGGCAACCTCTAAAATTTGACGGATGGCCAGACTGTTGCCAATTCACACAATAAGGCAAATTGTTCGCATTCGAAACAAACTTACAAGCCCCTGGTAAATGCCTTTTTTTTTTTTTATGACAGATGAAACCAAGCTCAGGGGATGCCCCCCATCCATGCACAGCATTTGTTGGTTCCGAAGGGATGACAGGTTAGTGGGAAGGGGGAAAGAGGGAGTAGTGACGGTTTACACTTCGCTTAAATGTTTCGACGCTGTAAGTGGGCGGGAAGACATTCGCAGGGAGATTATTCCACAATCTAACGACGCGACCGAAAAACGAACTCTCACGGTAATGCGTGGTTCGTTGGAACGGAATCGCGACATAAAAGGGGTGCACCGCTCTGGAAAGCCGAGTAGTTCTGCTAAATACCTGAACCGGAGGAATCAGGCTGGCTACTTCAGAGGAACATTTACCGTGAAAGTAGCGGTAAAATAGTGCTACACACCCTACATCACGACGACGCTCCAAGGTTTCAATAGAGCTGGATACCCTACTGTCCCCTATAAGTTTTAACGCACGACATTGGACACGGTCGAGAAGCTGAAGATATGTTCGCGAAGCTCCCGACCATATATGCGAATTGTACTCCATTTTCGGACGGATATAAGTGGTGTAGATACAACGAAGATCGGTTGGAGTGAAGTACTTCTTACACCGCTTAAGAAAGCCTAAGCACTTGGCTGCTTCTTTCGACACGTCAAAGATGTGATCGTTCCAGCGAAGATCGCATTGCATTGACATGCCCAGAACATCAAGAGCCTCCGACTCATTAATATCCACACCACCCATATTTAAAGGTGGAAAGTTGTCGCCCGCCAGACGCTTGTGGGTCAACAAACAGCATTGGGTCTTCCGCGCATTAAAATCGACCCGATTCGCTTGACCCCACTCCTGGATTTTGTTGAGGTCAGATTGGAGTGTGTCATTCATAATTCTGCGCCTTCTATTGATCTCCAGAATAGAAGCCTTAGATCACACTTAACGCAACAGAAGGGTCTGTTGCAATTATTGGACATATGACCCCATTTCTGGCATCTCCAACACTGCACCTCCTTCTTAGAATTTCTGGGTGATTCCCAAGTGTTCCTTTGGTTATTTGCTGACTTTCCCAAATTCAACGTAATAAGAAATAAACCTGTGTCAATGTTGTTTTTTTTTTTTGAATAAATGGTTGAAAACTTTGAAACGTTGGACACTATGTTTGGAACTAAGAAATCGATTGCACTCTTGATCTCCTCAGTTTCAGTATTGTGATACAGTCCCCGTAAAACCAACTTAGTATGTTTTAGCTGTTTGGGAGTGTAGGGTTACGAAATAAGAGTTGCATCATTTCGGAATGAGCTGATGCAGTTTTAAGATAAAGTTTACTCTTATTTTTGTTTTTGTTTACAATTTTAAAAACAATATTTTTATCATTTAATTGCTTAACTAAATGTTTGATATCTACATGATATAGAAAAATTGGAGGACAAAAAGTATTATCAATACTTTTAACACTGGTTTTCTGTTGTGCAGGTTGCCGAGGTTTAACGGTAATCGGGTCAGATTCAATTTCCAGTTTACCTAGTATAGCAAAACGATTTTCTGAACTTATCTGTTTCGGTTGAGAAAGCTGCTCTTGACTCCTCATAGCGTACGATGACAGATCAATTTCATGATTACTTCCTGTTCTGCGGCGTTTATTAACCACATTTTCAAATTCCTTAGTAGTGTTGACATCTGTACATTCCATTGAAGCACTTGTAAAACCATTACGGCGATCAGAAGCCGGTTGAACGTTGACGGCAGACAACGCCAAATTGAAACATCTGAGACTCGCTTGAACGACCATCTGACTCAGAGACTTTTTTGATGACATCAACAAAGACTTATCCGGTGGCACTTTTTTAACATTTAGATTGGCTTGTAAAGCCATTTAAAAACCGTAAACCACTTTAGACTCTTATGAAGGCGAACTTTTGTGGTCAAAATTATTTGCAAAATGTATTTTTATAAATATATTTGCAAAGGCAAAGAAAATAATATTTTTTATTCTTTATATATTAATTTTTATTTTTTAAGCAGAAAAAAAAATCACGTCCGACTTTGACAGCTATCCCCACAAATTATATTAAATTATCAATTTAATACTTACTTTTTTTAGTATTAGTAAGGAATCAAATTAGAAAAAAATAAATTTTCACCTATTTGGCTAGGGCCATATGTAGTAGTCGCGGTTAAAGGTCCAGTGACCACCAGAAACAAAAACAAAAATGACAGTGATAGTCAGAAACAAAAACAAACATTTTCATAACAACTTTGCGGTTCTCGGTGGCTCGGTGGTTTAGTGTGTGCACACTTGCCATCGATTTTCCGGGGACGTGGGTTCGAGTCCCGTCTTGCGCATGGGTGTTACCTTTTCTTATCGTGACGTCTCAAATTCTAATGCGTACTTAAGGCCTCGCCTAGCGCTAGTTGTGAAATTAAGAACCATTCGTTGACTCCGGCAGTGTTTGCAATAATAAAGCAAAATAGCTGTTCTTAGAAAGCTTTGCTTCGCAACACTTGCCGGAGTCGAATTAGTAGAATGCGAAAAGTTCCCTTTCCCTTCCTCTCCCACTGTCCCCCATTCCGCCAGTAGCCAATCATGAAAAAAGAGGTTGACCTCTTAAGGGCTACTGCTAGAATCTGATATATAAAAAAAAAAAAAAAAAAAAAAAAAAACTTACTCAAGCCATTTAAATCTACTATTAATGAAAATAACCAGTGTTAGTCGTAAGTGTAAGGAGTTTCTGTTTGTTTTGTTTCTTTGTAGGGCAAGTAAATTTAAATGGTGAGAATGTACATAATAATATTGCTGGTATTGTAGGCGATACCGAGATCCACCGAGACGCCTTCTGTATCGATAAAAAAGATTTCGTCAACACCCACTTTTTTTCGAGAAATTAGGGGAATGCTTGTCTTACGAGGACGAGGACGTGGACCGTAATAACAAGCATTAGATTGTTTAATTTTACGGAATTGGTGGAAAATATACACAGGTACTCGGGAAAAATTGAAAAAACTTGTGGAGAGCTAGACAAAAAACTTGTAATGTTAGATTTTAAGGAATTGTGCGCTGCGTTTACGGGTCCAACGCAATCAATATTGGAGAGGTTGCGAAATAACGAAAAAATATTAAATCCCACATTGAGAAGAAGGGAAAAACGCGCATTAGATTTCGTGGGAGAAGCCTTGAATTGGGCGTTTGGAACCATGGACCACAAAGATTCGGAATCTATAAACTTAGACTTGAAAGAATTACACAATCAACAGAGTAGAAACTTGGAGCTACTAAATAACCAAGTCACACTAATCTAAAGAACAATTATGAAGAGTAGCTGCGGGCGTAATTTCCGATTATGTTCAGTGCTCCTCTTTTGCTTCGTCGGATAGACTGCGGTGTTAACATTGAATTCATTTATTATATGTCATCGCTGAATCTTTGTATTTGGCTCACTACCCCAGAACAGGTTCCATCTGTGGCTTTGATGAGTTCACACATTTTGTCCAATGACATTACATAATGTGTAATTGCATTAAATTCTGTCCAATATGGTTGTAGTTTGAAGAAAGTTATTAAATTCGTTTCGAAGTAAATTCCTGGGTCATTGTTGAACCTGTGTATTTGCACATCTTTGCTATGACCAGGTGAAACAATTGGTCGATTTGGTCGATTAGACCGTTGTCATCTTGATAACTGGAGCTGCTGCTTTGATTGTTGTCAGTGGGATGGCAATGGCGCTCGGATGGCAATGGCGCTATTTTATGCAATGGGCGTCGTATCACATTTGTTGGTGTGCGCACATCTACTACTCGAACGAGTCCATCATCTCCGCGGATTACCTGTATAACACGTCCCAGCGACCATTTTAGTGGTGGCAATTTGTCATCCTTTATAACGACTAAAGTTCCAGGAATTATATTGTGACATTCAGTTTTCCACTTATATCGGTGTTGGAGATGATTTAAATACTCTCGACTCCATCTCCTCCAGAATTCTGCTTTTATGTGTGTGACTAACTTCCATCGCAAGAGTCGAATGGGCAGGCGTAATGTGATCTATTGGATCTATTGTTGATATAAGAGGTTCGCCGATTAGAAGATGTCCAGGAGTTAGAGCGGTTAAGTCATTTGGGTCTGATGACAGTGGCGTTATAGGTCGAGAATTTAATATAGCTTCTTCAATGATGACAGTTTCCAATTCCTCGTATGTTAGAGAGGCTGAGGATAAGGTGTGCTGCAATAAGTGTTTGGCTGACTTTACCGCTGCTGAATTCAACTCTTCTTTTGCTGCATTCTCCGACTATCCTTTCTTGAGCATCTTTTGATTGTACCGCATACTGTAATTCTTGAAGTTGATTTCTTGCACCTACGAAATTTGTGGCGTTATCGTAGTATATTTTTTGGCAGTGTCCACGTCGACCGATGAAGCGTTTGAGAGCGCCTAGAAAGGCTTCCGTGGTTAGGTCACTCACAAGTTCCATATACACGGCCTTTGTGGCAAAACAGCAAAAAACAGCGACATAAGCCTTTTGTGGCCGCTTGCCGCGAAGTTTGAAATAAGTCCAAACTGGACCGAAGAAGTCAACTCCTGCATTGATGAATGGTCGTGCTGGTTGTACACGATCTGCCGGTAAATTGCCCATTAATTGAGTAAGTAGCTTTGGCTGCATCCTGGAACATCTCATACATCCTTGGACAACAGAACGAGGCGTCCGCCTACTTGTAAAAGGCCATCTTCACTCATAAAAGGTGCTAAACGAGCTGCTTCTGTTGACGCATTTGTATGGGCGGAGGTTTTTTTATGTCGTCTCCAAACTGATTCTGTTGCATTATTTTGATAATGCAAAGAAGAGCTTTTTCCCATTTCAGTTGAGCTTGGTGTTGCAGTACATGTTCTTAGCTTTGATGTATTGCCAAAACGAAGCATGTAAGCCACGATTCTCTGCAATCGCCTAAATAAGTGGCTGTGTTTAATCCTTGTTAACAAGTCTTCTGATGAATTCACGTTTGAATTCTGAACTGCTTTGACATTATTGCAGCGCTCTATACAGCATTCTTTATGTTTTGCGAGTTGAGATGGCCATTGTCCTTCGGATCCGTGTAAAAATATGGGACCATAAAACCAAAAATTGTTGGCTGCAATTTTTTCTGGGGTCACACCCCTGGACACTATATCAGCAGGATTTTGATGCGATTGTACATATCTCCATTGTTTGGATAGCGTGTTGCGTTGTATTGAAGCTACTCGATTAGCCACAAAAGTATGATAATTTGCAGAGCTTGACCTAACCAAGAACAACCGTTGAGTCTGTCCACAGATAAATTATCTCCTAATAATTATCTCCTTAATGTTTAAGTCTTATTGAATTCTTCTCATTAGATCTACGGCTAATTTTGCTGCGCAGAGTTCTAATCGTGGAAGACTGACTTGTTTAACGGGTGCAACCTTTGATTTTGCACAGAGAAATCATACTCGAATTGTGCCCTTCACATCGATACTCCTTATGTATGATACAGCGCCATATGCCTGCTCAGAAGCGTCTGCAAATATGTGGACTTGGAAGTTCTTACGTGTTTGGTGATCAAACACATGACGTTGAATTGAAATCTTTTCCAGTTCTGGTAATTTATCCTTGAAGTTTTCACAAAAGGTGTGAAGATCTTGAGGAATTGCGACATCCCAATCCAGTTTTAACCGCCATAATTTTTGCAAAAAGATTTTCGCTGAAACTACTACTGGTGCAATGAATCCAAGTGGATCAAAGATGCGAGAAACGTCAGAAAGAGCTGATCTTTTTGTAATCCTTTCCTTAGTCGTATTCCCAGTTCTGACTGAAAATGTGTCGCTTGCGGGATTTCATGTTAGTCCCATCGCCTTGGTAAGCTCTTCACCTTTGTTCTCGAATTCGGTCTCTGCCATCTTGTCCACCGATGGAACGTTTTGCAGTAATCTTTTATCGTTCGCGCACCATTTGCGTAGAATGCACCCTGCTTTTTGGAACAAGTTGATTAGTTGTGCTTGCGTTTCTAATACGACGGCAAGGTTGTCACTTCCACATAAGCCGTCGTCTACATAAAAGTTATTTTTTATTGCTTCAGCTGCTAGTGGGTATTTGTCGCTGTTTTGTTCCGCCAAAAGTTGAAGGGACCGAATTGCCAAGAACGGGGGACAAGTTGTGCCGTAAGTTACGGTGTTTAGTTGATAGCACTGTAGTGGCAGCGTTTGATTCTCTGTCCACCAGATGAGCTGATACTTCCGATCCGATGGATGCACCCATATTTGCCGATACATTTTTTAATGTCGGTAGTAAAAACATATCTCGGCATTCGGAAACGAAGCAATATGGTAAAGAGATCAGTTTGTATGTTCGGTCCTGTTGACAAAACATCGTTTAATGAGTAGTTCGATGAAGTTTTCGCTGACGCATCGAATACCACCCGAAGTTTAGTACATAGTGCTACTGTCGGGTCTCAACACTCTATGATGAGGGAGAAAGAAATGTGGTTTTTCGATTTTCTCAAGGATCACCCTTTCCATGTGGCCCAAGGCTTCATATTCACGCATGAACTGTACGTAGAGCTTCTTGAAGTCGTCATTTCTTTAAAATTTCCTTTCGATTGCACGGAAGCGCTGAAACGCTATATCCTTTGACTCACCTAATTGACTGGGCTCTCCATCAAATGGCAACCGAACGATACTATATATCGACCATGGCAATGTCGTTGAACATTTAAGTTGAAATGTGATATACATCGTTTTTCTGATGTAGTCAAGACGTCAGTCCGAACTTCACATTCTTCTATTCGCCAAAATCTTTCGACGGCCTCATTTAATTTGGTTTCACTACTAATCCCGCAACTTATTGTTGATAATTGAGAAGGTTTATTGTTGAATTCACCTCCAACAACTCAACCGAAGAGTGTGTTTTGAAGAACTGAAGAACGCGCAATACGTTGTAGAATAATCCTGCTCTAACTAGTAGATCGATCGATCCAGGCGTTGAAAATTCTGGATCTGCAAGTGGTAGATTTTTTGGAATTTGCCAGCCTTTTGTGTCAATTTGTTGAGTAGGCTGGTTTGACACAATTTTGAATAAAGTCTGTGCCTCTATCCTTGCCGAGAATTCTTTTGTTCTGGACGTTAGTTGTATGTTTATTCGATCAGTTGTATAGCGTCTCTCCTATCCCTTCAATGTCTACAAGATGTGGGATTTTACGCATGCCTAGCTTGGTTGCTAGACGTTTTGTAATAAAGTTTGCTTGCGAACCGCTGTCTAGAACTGCGCGGCAATTGATATCCTGTCCCCAGTTATCCCTTACCTTTAGTTGGATTATGCTCAATAGCGTTGTTTTGGTAATGGAGTATTGCAACACTGGGATAATCGGGACTGCTGATAATGTGATCGCTGGTGACGAACCAGAAGTGCTTGTACTTGCTGGTGTTGATGTCGGAGGTTTCGATGATGCCCCCTTAGGACTGTTGCTGAATGTCTGCACATTTGAAGATGCTGTCGTTCCTTTGATGCCCAAATGCAATAGAGTGTTGTGTCTTTTGTTGCATTTAGTGCAACATCTGGAAGAGCAATCTTTCGCCAAGTGTCCACTCTTTAAACAATTGACGCAAAGCTTGGCTTTTTGAACGCTGGATAAACGCGATTTTGGTGTCATTTGCAGGAACTGGTTACACATGAACAAGGGATGTTGATTGTTGCAAATGATGCACGTTTTGGGTGCGATTGAAACAGTCAATGATTTGCATGAATCCGATCGTTTGGATAACTCTGATTTTCCAGAATTTGCTCCTAATGATTCTAGAGCTTGGAAGGGCCGCTCTAGGAAATCTGTGAACTCCTTTAGTGTGGGAGTTTGTCTGGGATTTTAAATGGATTGTTCCCACAAGGCATGTGTAGTTTTGCTAAGTCTATTAACAAGGACATGCAGCAATTTTGTGTGTTTACACCTAAACTTGTCAGGCACAGTAGACATTCTACTGTAGTATCATGTAACAGTTTTATTGATGCTACTGTTTCTTGCTGGTTAGCTGGCTACGACAATAATTTTGTAATGACTGCATCTGTTAACAGCCGCGGATTTTCATAACGATCGTTGATTATTTTCCAATCCGGGTCATAATTAGCCTCTGTGCTCGTGAAATGTTGTATGAGTCCTGCTGCCTCTCCAGTTAACACTGTTTTGAGATACCACATTTTTTGGCATGTAGGTATCGGTTGATTGTGAACTAATTCAATAAATAGATCACGGAATTGTCGCCAGTACAAATACTGACCGGGAAATTTCGGCAATTCAATTTTCGGAAGCGGAAGTGCTGTGTTTCCGCTTGCTTCGACCTTTGATGATGCTGAAATCCGGGAGCGTGCTTTTAATTGTAATTGCAGAATCTTGTTACTGATTTCTTCTTCGATGTTTGAATATTTATTCAAATCGGATGTAACATCATCGATAGTTTCCAGTGAGTTCCAGATCTTTTCGTGTATGTCTTGAATACTCTTGAAATGCCTTTCGAGAGTAGGAATTTCGCTATCGTAATATTGTTGTGGATGAACACTCGTGTCTTCAAGCATTTTTGTCAATGTGCTTAACAACATCTCTGTTACCTTTTTCTGATTTGCTATCAAGTCCAGCTTCCTGTCTGTCTGTTGCAGATTTTGCTTTTAACAATTGTAGCCAGGTAACCATTTGATCCCTGGCATCGCTGTATTTTTCTCCCAATGTGCCGTGTATGTTGGCTTGAATGTAATTGTGTTCCTCTGTGATTGACGGATGATGTCTAATCACGTTGTCCCACTTGTCAAATGCCTTCCAATATTCATCAATTTCGTTTATTTTTCGTTCCAACAATTCCAAGGTTCTTTTGTCCTTTGCCGGCTTCTTGAAGCTGTTGATGGTTTTTTGCAGGGCCACTGCAACTTCGTCCTGCTTCTGCAGGTATTCTTCCAATTTGCTCAAATCGACGAATCACGTGACCTTATAATCACGTCGGGGTCACCAAATTTATGTACGCCTCTTTTGACGACGAAATAAATAAATCGGTACAAAACCAATTTATATGTTAAATTGACTATCTGGTACCAACCAGCTAGTCGTTTATTTGAGAATGATGAAGATGGATCGCACTATTGAATCAAACTAAACGAAATTAATAAATCGGTACAAAACCAATTTATATGTTGGATTGACTATCTAGTACCAACCAGCTAGTCTTTTAATTGAGAATGATGAAGATGGATCGCACTATTGAATAAAACTAAACGAAATTAATAAATCGGTACAAAACCAATTTATATGTTGGATTGACTATCTAGTACCAACCAGCTGGTCTTTTATTTGAGAATGATGAAGATGGCTCCCACTATTGAATCGCACTCACGAAAAAATCACAAGATTAACACAGTTTTAATGCTGAAGTCAAACAAGAAGTTTATTGTTCTTGTCAATCGTATTTATAACAAAAATTACAGCTAAGAAGAACAAGAAATTTTAAAGGTAACAACAGGTATAACAAAATTTAGATTGATGTTTCCCACAGTCAATGCAACCTTGCATTTTACCTGCCAAAATCATTCGTACGGTGAAATTTGAGTCTTGCGACCAAGGTTTGTCGCGCACTGCAATAGGAAGCTCGCGACGCGGTCATTGAATTTTCTTATCATTTCTTGATAATCTACATGGACTGTGGGAAATGACATTGACAATTTGCATACACTTCGGAATTTAATAATTTAATTTCATGCTTAAATTTAATGTGTGTGACGACCCAAATTTGCTGTGCAAAAGCAATGTATGTAAGAAGACGGCAGTGAAGTTCACTGACCGAAGAACTTCTTAACCTTGGGAAAGTGGTTATTTGAAGCAAATACTTTTTTGCACAAAACCTGCTTAACGGAGTACAAAATACCGCACTCCGTTAAAATCGAAGTTTCTAGAAAAAGGCTCCAGGGAGTATAAAACTGACGGCAGAACAGAACCCGGGGTTCGGACGGTTCAGTCGGGTCAGTCAGTGCAGTCAGTGCAGTCAGTTCAGTCAGTAAGCTCAGCAAAGTTCAGTGTTCAGTACGGTTCAGAAAGTAAAATTTCAGTCAGTGCAAGTCAGTGGAGAAGTTCAATTCAGTTGGTTCAGAATAAAGTGCAAAATTGTTGGTTGAATTCGAGCAGAGTGTCAGTCATCCCAGAGAAGTACGGTGAACACAACGGAAATAAACCACGTCTTTCAATCCTGTGAGCACAGCTCAGCAACACCCAGTCAAAAGCCAAGGTACTGTACTATATTTAAGTTATAAAATTCCAAAGTAGAACAACAGAAAATACACAGGGCTCGAACGCCCTCCTGTTGTATGAGTTAAAAGCGCTAGAAGCACATAGTCGCAGTGGCTTGAACGCCCTCCTGTTGCAAAAATCGAAGCGCCAGAATTACGCAGTCGCAGTGGCTTGAACGCCCTCCTGTCGTAAGAAGCACACAGTCGCAGTGGCTTGAACGCCCTCCTGTTGCAAAACTCGAAGCGCCAGAATTACGCAGTCGCCGCAGTGGCTTGAACGCCCTCCTGTCGTAAGAAGCACACAGTCGCAGTGGCTTGAACGCCCTCCTGTTGCAAAACTCGAAGCGCCAGAACTACGCAGTCGCAGTGGCTTGAACGCCCTCATGACGTAAAAACTATAGTGCCAGAAATATACAGCTGTAGTGGCTTGGACGCCCTCCTGTCCCTGGCAACCAAGGGTAACACTAGAAATCGAGAAGTTTTAGTACAGTGGCTGGTGTAAGCAAACTCACCAGACATACCAGAGAACGGTCGCGGTGGCTTGTATACCTTTCCGTCAGTGCAGACATCTGACCTCACAAACGCAGTGAGATATCAGCAACCCAGTAGAACATCAGTGATCTCATAAACGCATTGAGATATCAACAATCCAGCAGAATACCAGTGATCTCACAAACGCGGTGAGATATCAACAATCCAGCAGAATACCAGTGATCTCACAAACGCTGTGAGATATCAACAGCCCTGCAGTATACCAGTGATCCCCCCAACGCGGTGAGATATCAACAGCCCGACAGAATACCAGTGATCTCACAAACGCGGTGAGATATCGACAGCCCGACAGAATACCAGTGATCTCACCAACGCGGTGAGATATCATCAGCCCAGCAGAATACCAGTGATCTCACAAACGCGGTGAGATATCAACAGCCCGACAGAATACCAGTGATCTCACGAACACAGTGAGTTATCAACAGCCTAGCAGAATACCAGTGATCTCACAAACGCGGTGAGATATCAACAGCCCGACAGAATAACAGTGACCTCAAAACGCGTAGAAGTGCCAACGACATTATATTATTGTATTTCTAGTACAACTATCCATTGTATAAACAAACTAGGCACAAATATTAGAATATGCTATTTGTAAGGTGAATAAAGATATTGAACCTAAATAATCTTGTCTTGTAATTGAACCCTGGAATCCCGGCGAGCTAATCCAAGCCTTAGAAGAAGACAAGAAGGTTCGTTACAAGTGGCACCCGAACAGGGACAATATCAAATACACCAATATCTAAAATACTACTAGAAATATAAATAAGAATAATCATCCAACTGGAACCAAAACTTACCGAACATGATGGTTATACCGCCTAAATAAAGAATCGCTTGCTCAGTGCTTAACTGAGTTTGGACTCGTCGCCGAAGGAACTCTCAATGACATGAGGAAAAGACTCGTCGAGTTCGTCAAGGAAGGAAACCACGCGGAGAGCGTGGAACGAAGGTTGAGCGCGTATGAAGCGGAAGATGGTCGCACAACACCGGAACCCAGTGACCTGGCGAAGGTGTTGATGATGGATGTTCCGACGAGGGAACGCAGCCCGATTGGCCGAGTGAGCGTAAACACCCCGCGGGTGACACACAGCAACCTGCTGGAAAGAATTGAGCGACATTCGTACCCCGAAGTTATTGACAAGGTGAAAAAATGGTCCGTGAGGTATGATGGCGGTGTCGACCCTTTGGCCTTCATAGAGCGGATGGAGGAGCTAGCCGAGACGTATGGCCTCGACAGCAATTTGTTGCCACGCGCGATGCCAAAGCTGCTGGAATGCTTTTAAGCAAGACTTCCTTGACTTCTTTCTACCTAGCCGTTTCTTTGAAAGACTCGACGACGACATTCGCAGTCGGCAACAGCGCGCAAACGAGAAGTTCAGGGACTACGTCATAAGCCTGCAAAATCTGATGAGACATAGCAGGTACACGGAGAGAGAAAAGCTGGAGAGGATATACAAAAACTCTGCGTTTGGGTACCAGTTTTATATAAAGAGACAAGATTTCCGGGAGCTGAAGGAGTTGCTCTCGTTGGCCGAGGACTTCGAGTGCCTGCGATCTGCCAAGTCGGACGAGCCAGCAGAAGAATATCAGACGCGGCCAGTAGCCTCAAGACAATGGCTATCTGAACGCAATCATGCTGTGAGGCAGGCGGTCTCAAGGCCTTTCAACCCGAAAACGGCATGCGGACGCTGCAGGCAGGAAGGACACATGCGCCGTGATTGCCGAAACCCGGTCGTGATTTTCTGCTGGGAGTGTGGCCGAGAGGGAACCAGAACCATTGACTGTTGCAGACAGAGACAGGGAAACGACCTGGGACCTCGCCGGGAGCGAGAGGAGGCGGGCCCCAGCCAGAGGATCTCTCGCAGAAACTAGAGCTTCTACGAATAAACAATTGACGCATCATGGCCAGGGTATCCATACAAGGCAAACAAATACAGGCGACAGTGGACACGGGAGCGACGCGAAGTTTCGTGAGCAGGACGCTCGCGGAAAGGCTTGTGGGAAAGCGGTTATTTGAGAAAGCGGAGGTGGATATTCGCATGGCGGACGGGACAACCAGGAAAGTGTCAGAATGCACCACACTAGAAATCGCTATGGGAGCTGGTACATGCGAGTTGCCCTTTCTTGTGTTGACAGAAGTCCTAGACGACGTGCTCCTCGGAATGGATTTTCTGTGCGGTATAGGAGCGACACTCTCCTTCGGAGGTGAAACCGTGTCTTTGGGCCCGACGGAGAAACAGGAGAAGCCGAATGACGCAGTCATTTGCACATCAGCACAGGAATCAGGTCCTAGACAACCAGAGGGCGTGGAGAGTTTTCTTCAGGAGGAATTGAAGAAATTTGAAACCCTGAAAGGCGTCTCCAATATTACGGAGCATAAAATAGTGATACGGGATGATCGTCCTATAAAACAGCGGTATCTTCCCAGAAATCCGGCGATGCAGGCTGTCATCGACAAGGAGATCGACGAACTCCTAGAAAATGGCTGCATAGAACCCTCAAGCAGTCCATACAGCGCACCAATCGTGTTGGTGAAAAAGAAGTCTGGTGAATGGAGATTATGCGTGGATTACCGCCAGCTGAACGCCCGATCGATTCCGGATGCATACCCCATTCCAAGAATTCAACATATTTTGGAGCGGCTGCGAGATGCAAAGTATATAAGTAGCCTGGATTTAAAGAGCGGGTACTGGCAGATTCCCATGGCAGAAGACAGTAAGCAATACACGGTGTTTACTGTACCTGGAAGAGGACTTTTCCAGTGGCGGGTGATGCCCTTCGGGCTACATTCGGCTCCAGCCACTTTTCAGCGAGCCTTGGACCAGGTCATCGGTCCCGATTTGGAACCTAAAGCTTTCGCCTACCTGGACGACATAATTGTCACAGGATCGTCTGCGGAAGAGCACATCGCGAATCTTAGAGAGGTTTTCCGGCGTTTGAGACAGGTTAATCTCAAACTCAACGTGAACAAGTGTGAGTTCTTCAAGAAAGAATTGAAATACCTGGGGCATGTGGTAAGTGAGCAAGGTATCCAGACAGACCCTGATAAAATTTCGGCGATACAAAATTTAAAACCGCCAACCACCACCAGAGAAGTACGAAGATGCTTGGGCATTGCCTCCTGGTATCGCAGGTTCGTGCCAGATTTCGCAAAGACCGTCCAGCCAATGACCACGCTATTACGGAAAGGAAAACATTGGAAGTGGCGCGAGGCGCAACAAGAAGCGTTTGAAACCCTCAAGCAAAAACTAACGGAGGCACCAATACTGGTGTGCCCAGATTTCAAGGAGAGATTCCAACTGTAAACGGACGCGAGCGACTTTGGACTTGGAGCCGTGCTCACGCAACAACTGGAGGGTCAGGAGCGTGTTATCGCGTACGCCAGCCGACATCTCAACAAGGCCGAAAAGAATTACTCGGCAACAGAAAAAGAGTGCCTGGCCATAGTGTGGATGCGCGCTTACCTTACTGAACCGGGATACCGGTTCATCGTAATCACAGATCATCTGGCGCTAAAGTGGCTAAATTCTATTGAGAGTCCATCCGGAAGAATAGCGAGATGGGCCCTGGAGCTACAACAGTTTTTCTTTGACATCCAATACAGGAAGGGGAAGTTGAATGTGATCGCAGACGCACTATCCCGACAGTCGCAAGAAACCGTCGCCAGAGTGGCAGCAGAAGAGACACGCGAGCAACACTGCAAGTGGATACAAGCAAAGGTCAGAGAAGTGAACAAAATCCGGAGAAGTTCCCAGATTATACCTTGGAGAATGGAAATATACCGGCATATTCCAAATCGACTTGGAGACGAGGACTGCACGCCGTGGAAATTGTGCGTGCCTAGGACCATGAGAGGCCGAGTTCTTAAAGAGAATCACGACCATCCGTGCGCTGGCCATAGAGGAGTCCGCAAGACCATATGCCGGCTAACAAGTAAATATTACTGGCCAGGAATGTTTCAGGATGTGAGAAGATATGTGCGGCAATGTGAATCGTGTCAACGCTACAAGCCGAATCAGCAAAAGGCAGCAGGGAAAATGCTCACCCAATCGGCGGAAGAACCTTGGGCGATTCTCTGTGCGGAGTTTGTGGGTCCGCTACCCCGTTCTACACACGGAAACACAACGCTTCTCGTATTCTTCGACAAATTTTCAAAATGGACGGAAATGATACCGTTACGCAAAGCTTCAACAGAACACTTGCAGCGAGAGTTCCGAGAACGCATTCTAGCCCGGTTCGGAGTACCCAAGATTCTAGTAACGGATAATGGAACTCAGTTTACGAGTCGCAGTTTTCGTCGTTTCCTCCAGGACATGGGTGTAAAGCAACAGTATACTGCTCCATACACACCTCAGGAGAATCCCACGGAGAGAATCAACAGGACGATAAAAACGATTATAGCACAGCTTTCTGACAACAACCATCGGAACTGGGACGAACTGCTCCCAGAAATTACGCTAGCCATTAATAGCAGCGTATCCGAGACCACAGGATACAGCCCAGCATATCTCACGCAAGGACGAGAACCAAGACTTCCGGGAACCTACTACGACGAGCAAACACCAGGCAGCGGTCAGGAACCCATACAACCCGCGGAGAAGGGGAAAAATCTAAAAGAAGTTTTCAAATTGGTGGTGAGAAATTTGGAAAAGGCAACGCAGGATCAGGCGCACCACTATAACTTGCGACGACGACAGTGGAAACCAGAGGTTGGGCAATCAGTACTTGTGCGACAGCACCCGCTGTCAAAGGCAATCGACAGCTTCGCAGCGAAATTGTCTCCGAAGTTCGACGGCCCGTACCAGGTAATTGGATTCATGTCACCCGTGATCGTCCGTCTCAAGAAGGTGAGACTCAGTCAAGAACGGCTCATGTGAGCGAGCTCAAGGCGTACCAACAGGCGGCAGCGCAAAGTGACCATACTCCTGAGGGAGTTTCTGGCAACGTACGTCCGATTCAGGGTACAGGAAGCCTGCCAACCACAGACGCTGACGGTCAAATCAAACAAGGGCAGAAACAAACAAACGCGTAGGCTGAAGGAAACTGTATCCAGAACCCGATTACAGGAAGGAAAAACCGGCTTCAGCAAGAATAGCGATAGCTAGCGAAGAATTCAACAGCGACCCGAAAGCAAGACACAGGCAGAATCCGCAAACGCGGCGACAGAATTACAACAGGCCACAGGTGGACACCCGTGGCGCGGACTTAAAAAAGAAGCAGAAGGCTACACACCCGGCGGACGAGAAACAAACGACTCGAGCATATTCGCAAGATCGCGAGCACTTGTTATTTGGCGACTTCACACCGGAAGAAAGAAAGGCATTTTTTCCCCCACAACGAATTGCCTTCCCAGCTGTCAGTTCGCGAAGCAAAACAAAAGCCGAACTACAAAGGGAAAACAACCCCAACAAGGCGTTGGGTCTCGAAGGCCGAGAATTTACAATCGAGAGGGTCTACCGCACGAAAACTTTCGACCAACAAACAAACTTGAAACGTTTTGTTTGCTAAAGCTTATTACCCGAAACTCTACTTCTGATTACACATTTGATTTATAACTTCAAGGGGCTTTAGAACAACAACAGTAACAAATACAACAACAGCCACAGCGAGGACGACACACATAAAATATATTTGCAGGAAAATGTGCAGAAAAATGGAAACTCGAAGAAAGAATGTAGGATTTATACATAAATAACAAGGCTTCGACCTGCAAGAAATAACACATTAGAAGAAGTTAAAACTGTTGCAAAAGATTTTACCTGGAAATATGCCCCACTAAAGTCGGGTTCCCACTTCCAGGGTAGTCGGCTTCGCAACCGCAGCTCCAGTCACCCATCGCCGTGCCACAAGTTGCAGTAGGGAACTAGCAGAAACGCTGAAGGGAAGAAAATAAGCTTCTGAGCAAAGTCGTTTGTTGCGTGCATACGTACCAAAACCAAAGGCATCACTTGGAGATTTTGGCTTCGCAACCTCTGTGGGTTGCTGCGACCCCGACTCCGTAACTGTGGTAGCAAACCTGAAAATGTTTTGTTTATGAAAGCGTACTACACGAAACTCACCGTTTTTTTAACTCAGCAAGTGGCTCCGTTTGGGCTCCCCCGCTAGCACCATGCGCGGCACACTCCAACGAGGGGCCAAATTGGGAAAACGAGGAAAATTGAACAAACGAGAAAATTCGCGCACAAACGATTCTACAACTTTCACTTGTTTATGTTTACAATGAATAGCTGCGTCATGTTAAAAAAGAAAAATAATAATAAAAATACAAGACGACGGCGTTTCGGTTTTTTTTCTCCACCCCGAAGTAGAGGGGGAGTGTGACGGCGCACAAAAATATTAAGCGGTCGAACACTGCAGACTTGCTATGATCAAGCAGTCGAACAGACCTAAGAACTGTTCCCAAGGAGAATGGGAGCAGTTCTCAACACAAAAGCACACACGTTTACGCTACTACTGAAGACGATCGTTTAGAAACGCCCACACACACACACGGACCGGCAGGAGAAAAGTAAGAGTGACGTGGTGTGCATTTTATATGCAAATACAACTGAGCGGCAGAGCGACATATATACAAGTTATACCAGCGAGGAGAACAAGCAATCAAATAGCGCTGAGTACTAAATAGCCTGATTTGTACACTGCACAACCCGAGTCACAGAGTGCAGTGAACACATAGATCAGCTCTCAGCTGAGCTAATGTGACCCACTTTTTGCAGCTTATGTACTGCAAAAAGCAATGTATGTAAGAAGACGGCAGTGAAGTTCACTGACCGAAGAACTTCTTAACCTTGGGAAAGTGGTTATTTGAAGCAAATACTTTTTTGCACAAAATCTGCTTAACGGAGTACAAAATACCGCACTCCGTTAAAATCGAAGTTTCTAGAAAAAGGCTCCAGGGAGTATAAAACTGACGGCAGAACAGAACCCGGGGTTCGGACGGTTCAGTCGGGTCAGTCAGTGCAGTCAGTTCAGTCAGTAAGCTCAGCAAAGTTCAGTGTTCAGTACGGTTCAGAAAGTAAAATTTCAGTCAGTGCAAGTCAGTGGAGAAGTTCAATTCAGTTGGTTCAGAATAAAGTGCAAAATTGTTGGTTGAATTCGAGCAGAGTGTCAGTCATCCCAGAGAAGTACGGTGAACACAACGGAAATAAATCACGTCTTTCAATCCTGTGCACAGCTCAGCAACACCCAGTCAAAAGCCAAGGTACTGTACTATATTTAAGTTATAAAATTCCAAAGTAGAACAACAGAAAATACACAGTTGCAGTGGCTCGAACGCCCTTCTGTTGTATGAGTTAAAAGCGCTAGAAGCACACAGTCGCAGTGGCTTGAACGCCCTCCTGTTGCAAAACTCGAAGCGCCAGAATTACGCAGTCGCAGTGGCTTGAACGCCCTCCTGTCGTAAGAAGCACACAGTCGCAGTGGCTTGAACGCCCTCCTGTTGCAAAACTCGAAGCGCCAGAACTACGCAGTCGCAGTGGCTTGAACGCCCTCATGACGTAAAAACTATAGTGCCAGAAATATACAGCTGTAGTGGCTTGGACGCCCTCCTGTCCCTGGCAACCAAGGGTAACACTAGAAATCGAGAAGTTTTAGTACAGTGGCTGGTGTAAGCAAACTCACCAGACATACCAGAGAACGGTCGCGGTGGCTTGTAGACCTTTCCGTCAGTGCAGACATCTGACCTCACAAACGCAGTGAGATATCAGCAACCCAGTAGAACATCAGTGATCTCATAAACGCATTGAGATATCAACAATCCAGCAGAATACCTGTGATCTCACAAACGCGGTGAGATATCAACAATCCAGCAGAATACCAGTGATCTCACAAACGCTGTGAGATATCAACAGCCCTGCAGAATACCAGTGATCCCCCAACGCGGTGAGATATCAACAGCCCGACAGAATACCAGTGATCTCACAAACGCGGTGAGATATCGACAGCCCGACAGAATACCAGTGATCTCACCAACGCGGTGAGATATCATCAGCCCAGCAGAATACCAGTGATCTCACCAACGCGGTGAGATATCATCAGCCCAGCAGAATACCAGTGATCTCACAAACGCGGTGAGATATCAACAGCCCGACAGAATACCAGTGACCTCAAAACGCGTAGAAGTGCCAACGATATTATATTATTGTATTTCTAGTACAACTATCCATTGTATAAACAAACTAGACACAAATATTAGAATAAGCTATTTGTAAGGTGAATAAAGATATTGAACCTAAATAATCTTGTCTTGTAATTGAACTCTGGAATCCCGGCGAGCTAATCCAAGCCTTAGAAGAAGACAAGAAGGTTCGTTACAAGTGGCACCCGAACAGGGACAATATCAAATACACCAATATCTAAAATACTACTAGAAATATAAATAAGAATAATCATGGAGCCAACTGGAACCAAAACTTACCGAATATGATGGTTATACCGCCTAAATAAAGAATCGCTTGCTCAGTGCTTGTCTGAGTTTGGACTCGTCGCCGAAGGAACTCTCAATGACATGAGGAAAAGACTCGTCGAGTTCGTCAACGAAGGAAACCATGCGGAGAGCGTGGAACGAAGGTTGAGCGCGTATGAAGCGCTCATGGTCGCACAACACCGGAACCCAGTGACCTGCCGAAGGTGTTGATGATGGATGTTCCGACGAGGGAATGTAGCCCGATTGGCCGAGTGAGCGTAAACACCCCGCGGGTGACAGACAGCAACCTGCTGGAAAGAATTGAGCGACATTCGTACCCCGAAGTTATTGACAAGGTGAGAAAATGGTCCGTGAGGTATGATGGCGGTGTCGACCCTTTGGCCTTCATAGAGCGGATGGAGGAGCTGGCCGAGACGTATGGCCTCGACAGCAATTTGTTGCCACGCGCGATGCCAGAGCTGCTGGAATGCTTTTAAGCAAGACTTCCTTGACTTCTTTCTACCTAGCCGTTTCTTTGAAAGACTCGACGACGACATTCGCAGTCGGCAACAGCGCGCAAACGAGAAGTTCAGGGACTACGTCATAAGCCTGCAAAATCTGATGAGACATAGCAGGTACACGGAGAGAGAAAAGCTGGAGAGGATATACAAAAACTCTGCGTTTGGGTACCAGTTTTATATAAAGAGACAAGATTTCCGGGAGCTGAAGGAGTTGCTCTCGTTGGCCGAGGACTTCGAGTGCCTGCGATCTGCCAAGTCGGACGAGCCAGCAGAAGAATATCAGACGCGGCCAGTAGCCTCAAGACAATGGCTATCTGAACGCAATCATGCTGTGAGGCAGGCGGTCTCAAGGCCTTTCAACCCGAAAACGGCATGCGGACGCTGCAGGCAGGAAGGACACATGCGCCGTGATTGCCGAAACCCGGTCGTGATTTTCTGCTGGGAGTGTGGCCGAGAGGGAACCAGAACCATTGACTGTTGCAGACAGAGACAGGGAAACGACCTGGGACGTCGCCGGGAGCGAGAGGAGGCGGGCCCCAGCCAGAGGATCTCTCGCAGAAACTAGAGCTTCTACGAATAAACAATTGACGCATCATGGCCAGGGTATCCATACAAGGCAAACAAATACAGGCGACAGTGGACACGGGAGCGACGCGAAGTTTCGTGAGCAGGACGCTCGCGGAAAGGCTTGTGGGAAAGCGGTTATTTGAGAAAGCGGAGGTGGATATTCGCATGGCGGACGGGACAACCAGGAAAGTGTCAGAATGCACCACACTAGAAGTCGCTATGGGAACTGGTACATGCGAGTTGCCCTTTCTTGTGTTGACAGAAGTCCTAGACGACGTGCTCCTCGGAATGGATTTTCTGTGCGGCATAGGAGCGACACTCTCCTTCGGAGGTGAAACCGTGTCTTTGGGCCCGACGGAGAAACAGGAGAAGCCGAATGACGCAGTCATTTGCACATCAGCACAGGAATCAGGTCCTAGACAACCAGAGGGCGTGGAGAGTTTTCTTCAGGAGGAATTGAAGAAATTTGAAACCCTGAAAGGCGTCTCCAATATTACGGAGCATAAAATAGTGATGCGGGATGAGCGTCCTATAAAACAGCGGTATCTTCCCAGAAATCCGGCGATGCAGGCTGTCATCGACAAGGAGATCGACGAACTCCTAGAAAAGGGCTGCTTAGAACCCTCAAGCAGTCCATACAGCGCACCAATCGTGTTGGTGAAAAAGAAGTCTGGTGAATGGAGATTATGCGTGGATTACCGCCAGCTGAACGCCCGATCGATTCCGGATGCATCTCCATTCCAAGAATTCAACATATTTTGGAGCGGCTGCGAGATGCAAAGTATATAAGTAGCCTGGATTTAAAGAGCGGGTACTGGCAGATTCCCATGGCAGAAGACAGTAAGCAATACACGGTGTTTACTGTACCTGGAAGAGGACTTTTCCAGTGGCGGGTGATGCCCTTCGGGCTACATTCGGCTCCAGATACTTTTCAGCGAGCCTTGGACCAGGTTATCGGTCCCGATTTGGAACCTAAAGCTTTCGCCTACCTGGACGACATAATTGTCACAAGATCGTCTGCGGAAGAGCACATCGCGAATCTTAAAGAGGTTTTCCGGCGTTTGAGACAGGCTAATCTCAAACTCAACGTGAACAAGTGTGAGTTCTTCAAGAAAGAATTGAAATACCTGGGGCATGTGGTAAGTGAGCAAGGTATCCAGACAGACCCTGATAAAATTTCGGCGATACAAAATTTAAAACCGCCAACCACCACCAGAGAAGTACGAAGATGCTTGGGCATTGCCTCCTGGTATCGCAGGTTCGTGCCAGATTTCGCAAAGACCGTCCAGCCAATGACCACGCTATTACGGAAAGGAAAACATTGGAAGTGGAGCGAGGCGCAACAAGAAGCGTTTGAAACCCTCAAGCAAAAACTCACAGAGGCACCAATACTGGCGTGCCCAGATTTCAACGAGCGATTCCAACTGCAAACGGACGCGAGCGACTTTGGACTTGGAGCCGTGCTCACGCAACAACTGGAGGGTCAGGAGCGTGTTATCGCGTACGCCAGCCGACATCTCAACAAGGCCGAAAAGAATTACTCGGCAACAGAAAAAGAGTGCCTGGCCATAGTGTGGATGCGCGCTTACCTTACTGAACCGGGATACCGGTTCATCGTAATCACAGATCATCTGGCGCTAAAGTGGCTAAATTCTATTGAGAGTCCATCCGGAAGAATAGCGAGATGGGCCCTGGAGCTACAACAGTTTTTCTTTGACATCCAATACAGGAAGGGGAAGTTGAATGTGATCGCAGACGCACTATCCCGACAGTCGCAAGAAACCGTCGCCAGAGTGGCAGCAGAAGAGACACGCGAGCAACACTGCAAGTGGATACAAGCAAAGGTCAGAGAAGTGAACAAAATCCGGAGAAGTTCCCAGATTATACCTTGGAGAATGGAAATATACCGGCATATTCCAAATCGACTTGGAGACGAGGACTGCACGCCGTGGAAATTGTGCGTGCCTAGGACCATGAGAGGCCGAGTTCTTAAAGAGAATCACGACCATCCGTGCGCTGGCCATAGAGGAGTCCGCAAGACCATATGCCGGCTAACAAGTAAATATTACTGGCCAGGAATGTTTCAGGATGTGAGAAGATATGTGCGGCAATGTGAATCGTGTCAACGCTACAAGCCGAATCAGCAAAAGGCAGCAGGGAAAATGCTCACCCAATTGGCGGAAGAACCTTGGGCGATTCTCTGTGCGGAGTTTGTGGGTCCGCTACCCCGTTCTACACACGGAAACACAACGCTTCTCGTATTCTTCGACAAATTTTCAAAATGGACGGAAATGATACCGTTACGCAAAGCTTCAACAGAACACTTGCAGCGAGAGTTCCGAGAACGCATTCTAGCCCGGTTCGGAGTACCCAAGATTCTAGTAACGGATAATGGAACTCAGTTTACGAGTCGCAGTTTTCGTCGTTTCCTCCAGGACATGGGTGTAAAGCAACAGTATACTGCTCCATACACACCTCAGGAGAATCCCACGGAGAGAATCAACAGGACGATAAAAACGATTATAGCACAGCTTTCTGACAACAACCATCGGAACTGGGACGAACTGCTCCCAGAAATTACGCTAGCCATTAATAGCAGCGTATCCGAGACCACAGGATACAGCCCAGCATATCTCACGCAAGGACGAGAACCAAGACTTCC
Source organism: Sicus ferrugineus (assembly GCA_922984085.1). Taxonomy (NCBI): domain Eukaryota; kingdom Metazoa; phylum Arthropoda; class Insecta; order Diptera; family Conopidae; genus Sicus; species Sicus ferrugineus. The sequence continues at coordinate 26,154,994 of OV277348.1, read as the reverse complement.
GGGAACCTACTACGACGAGCAGACACCAGGCAGCGGTCAGGAACCCATACAACCCGCGGAGAAGGGGAAAAATCTAAAAGAAGTTTTCAAATTGGTGGTGAGAAATTTGGAAAAGGCAACGCAGGATCAGGCGCACCACTATAACTTGCGACGACGACAGTGGAAACCAGAGGTTGGGCAATCAGTACTTGTGCGACAGCACCCGCTGTCAAAGGCAATCGACAGCTTCGCAGCGAAATTGTCTCCGAAGTTCGACGGCCCGTACCAGGTAATTGGATTCATGTCACCCGTGATCGTCCGTCTCAAGAAGGTGAGACTCAGTCAAGAACGGCTCATGTGAGCGAGCTCAAGGCGTACCAACAGGCGGCAGCGCAAAGTGACCATACTCCTGAGGGAGTTTCTGGCAACGTACGTCCGATTCAGGGTACAGGAAGCCTGCCAACCACAGACGCTGACGGTCAAATCAAACAAGGGCAGAAACAAACAAACGCGTAGGCTGAAGGAAACTGTATCCAGAACCCGATTACAGGAAGGAAAAACCGGCTTCAGCAAGAATAGCGATAGCTAGCGAAGAATTCAACAGCGACCCGAAAGCAAGACACAGGCAGAATCCGCAAACGCGGCGACAGAATTACAACAGGCCACAGGTGGACACCCGTGGCGCGGACTTAAAAAAGAAGCAGAAGGCTACACACCCGGCGGACGAGAAACAAACGACTCGAGCATATTCGCAAGATCGCGAGCACTTGTTATTTGGCGACTTCACACCGGAAGAAAGAAAGGCATTTTTTTCCCCACAACGAATTGCCTTCCCAGCTGTCAGTTCGCGAAGCAAAACAAAAGCCGAACTACAAAGGGAAAACAACCCCAACAAGGCGTTGGGTCTCGAAGGCCGAGAATTTACAATCGAGAGGGTCTACCGCACGAAAACTTTCGACCAACAAACAAACTTGAAACGTTTTGTTTGCTAAAGCTTATTACCCGAAACTCTACTTCTGATTACACATTTGATTTATAACTTCAAGGGGCTTTAGAACAACAACAGTAACAAATACAACAACAGCCACAGCGAGGACGACACACATAAAATATATTTGCAGGAAAATGTGCAGAAAAATGGAAACTCGAAGAAAGAATGTAGGATTTATACATAAATAACAAGGCTTCGACCTGCAAGAAATAACACATTAGAAGAAGTTAAAACTGTTGCAAAAGATTTTACCTGGAAATATGCCCCACAAAAGTCGGGTTCCCACTTCCAGGGTAGTCGGCTTCGCAACCGCAGCTCCAGTCACCCATCGCCGTGCCACAAGTTGCAGTAGGGAACTAGCAGAAACGCTGAAGGGAAGAAAATAAGCTTCTGAGCAAAGTCGTTTGTTGCGTGCATACGTACCAAAACCAAAGGCATCACTTGGAGATTTTGGCTTCGCAACCTCTGTGGGTTGCTGCGACCCCGACTCCGTAACTGTGGTAGCAAACCTGAAAATGTTTTGTTTATGAAAGCGTACTACACGAAACTCACCGTTTTTTTAACTCAGCAAGTGGCTCCGTTTGGGCTCCCCCGCTAGCACCATGCGCGGCACACTCCAACGAGGGGCCAAATTGGGAAAACGAGGAAAATTGAACAAACGAGAAAATTCGCGCACAAACGATTCTACAACTTTCACTTGTTTATGTTTACAATGAATAGCTGCGTCATGTTAAAAAAGAAAAATAATAATAAAAATACAAGACGACGGCGTTTCGGTTTTTTTTCTCCACCCCGAAGTAGAGGGGGAGTGTGACGGCGCACAAAAATATTAAGCGGTCGAACACTGCAGACTTGCTATGATCAAGCAGTCGAACAGACCTAAGAACTGTTCCCAAGGAGAATGGGAGCAGTTCTCAACACAAAAGCACACACGTTTACGCTACTACTGAAGACGATCGTTTAGAAACGCCCACACACACACACGGACCGGCAGGAGAAAAGTAAGAGTGACGTGGTGTGCATTTTATATGCAAATACAACTGAGCGGCAGAGCGACATATATACAAGTTATACCAGCGAGGAGAACAAGCAATCAAATAGCGCTGAGTACTAAATAGCCTGATTTGTACACTGCACAACCCGAGTCACAGAGTGCAGTGAACACATAGATCAGCTCTCAGCTGAGCTAATGTGACCCACTTTTTGCAGCTTATATACTGCAAAAAGCAATGTATGTAAGAAGACGGCAGTGAAGTTCACTGACCGAAGAACTTCTTAACCTTGGGAAAGTGGTTATTTGAAGCAAATACTTTTTTGCACAAAATCTGCTTAACGGAGTACAAAATACCGCACTCCGTTAAAATCGAAGTTTCTAGAAAAAGGCTCCAGGGAGTATAAAACTGACGGCAGAACAGAACCCGGGGTTCGGACGGTTCAGTCGGGTCAGTCAGTGCAGTCAGTTCAGTCAGTAAGCTCAGCAAAGTTCAGTGTTCAGTACGGTTCAGAAAGTAAAATTTCAGTCAGTGCAAGTCAGTGGAGAAGTTCAATTCAGTTGGTTCAGAATAAAGTGCAAAATTGTTGGTTGAATTCGAGCAGAGTGTCAGTCATCCCAGAGAAGTACGGTGAACACAACGGAAATAAATCACGTCTTTCAATCCTGTGCACAGCTCACCAACACCCAGTCAAAAGCCAAGGTACTGTACTATATTTAAGTTATAAAATTCCAAAGTAGAACAACAGAAAATACACAGTTGCAGTGGCTCGAACGCCCTTCTGTTGTATGAGTTAAAAGCGCTAGAAGCACACAGTCGCAGTGGCTTGAACGCCCTCCTGTTGCAAAACTCGAAGCGCCAGAATTACGCAGTCGCAGTGGCTTGAACGCCCTCCTGTCGTAAGAAGCACACAGTCGCAGTGGCTTGAACGCCCTCCTGTTGCAAAACTCGAAGCGCCAGAACTACGCAGTCGCAGTGGCTTGAACGCCCTCATGACGTAAAAACTATAGTGCCAGAAATATACAGCTGTAGTGGCTTGGACGCCCTCCTGTCCCTGGCAACCAAGGGTAACACTAGAAATCGAGAAGTTTTAGTACAGTGGCTGGTGTAAGCAAACTCACCAGACATACCAGAGAACGGTCGCGGTGGCTTGTAGACCTTTCCGTCAGTGCAGACATCTGACCTCACAAACGCAGTAAGATATCAGCAACCCAGTAGAACATCAGTGATCTCATAAACGCATTGAGATATCAACAATCCAGCAGAATACCTGTGATCTCACAAACGCGGTGAGATATCAACAATCCAGCAGAATACCAGTGATCTCACAAACGCTGTGAGATATCAACAGCCCTGCAGAATACCAGTGATCCCCCAACGCGGTGAGATATCAACAGCCCGACAGAATACCAGTGATCTCACAAACGCGGTGAGATATCGACAGCCCGACAGAATACCAGTGATCTCACCAACGCGGTGAGATATCATCAGCCCAGCAGAATACCAGTGATCTCACCAACGCGGTGAGATATCATCAGCCCAGCAGAATACCAGTGATCTCACAAACGCGGTGAGATATCAACAGCCCGACAGAATACCAGTGACCTCAAAACGCGTAGAAGTGCCAACGATATTATATTATTGTATTTCTAGTACAACTATCCATTGTATAAACAAACTAGACACAAATATTAGAATAAGCTATTTGTAAGGTGAATAAAGATATTGAACCTAAATAATCTTGTCTTGTAATTGAACTCTGGAATCCCGGCGAGCTAATCCAAGCCTTAGAAGAAGACAAGAAGGTTCGTTACAAGTGGCACCCGAACAGGGACAATATCAAATACACCAATATCTAAAATACTACTAGAAATATAAATAAGAATAATCATGGAGCCAACTGGAACCAAAACTTACCGAATATGATGGTTATACCGCCTAAATAAAGAATCGCTTGCTCAGTGCTTGTCTGAGTTTGGACTCGTCGCCGAAGGAACTCTCAATGACATGAGGAAAAGACTCGTCGAGTTCGTCAACGAAGGAAACCATGCGGAGAGCGTGGAACGAAGGTTGAGCGCGTATGAAGCGCTCATGGTCGCACAACACCGGAACCCAGTGACCTGCCGAAGGTGTTGATGATGGATGTTCCGACGAGGGAATGTAGCCCGATTGGCCGAGTGAGCGTAAACACCCCGCGGGTGACAGACAGCAACCTGCTGGAAAGAATTGAGCGACATTCGTACCCCGAAGTTATTGACAAGGTGAGAAAATGGTCCGTGAGGTATGATGGCGGTGTCGACCCTTTGGCCTTCATAGAGCGGATGGAGGAGCTGGCCGAGACGTATGGCCTCGACAGCAATTTGTTGCCACGCGCGATGCCAGAGCTGCTGGAATGCTTTTAAGCAAGACTTCCTTGACTTCTTTCTACCTAGCCGTTTCTTTGAAAGACTCGACGACGACATTCGCAGTCGGCAACAGCGCGCAAACGAGAAGTTCAGGGACTACGTCATAAGCCTGCAAAATCTGATGAGACATAGCAGGTACACGGAGAGAGAAAAGCTGGAGAGGGTATACAAAAACTCTGCGTTTGGGTACCAGTTTTATATAAAGAGACAAGATTTCCGGGAGCTGAAGGAGTTGCTCTCGTTGGCCGAGGACTTCGAGTGCCTGCGATCTGCCAAGTCGGACGAGCCAGCAGAAGAATATCAGACGCGGCCAGTAGCCTCAAGACAATGGCTATCTGAACGCAATCATGCTGTGAGGCAGGCGGTCTCAAGGCCTTTCAACCCGAAAACGGCATGCGGACGCTGCAGGCAGGAAGGACACATGCGCCGTGATTGCCGAAACCCGGTCGTGATTTTCTGCTGGGAGTGTGGCCGAGAGGGAACCAGAACCATTGACTGTTGCAGACAGAGACAGGGAAACGACCTGGGACCTCGCCGGGAGCGAGAGGAGGCGGGCCCCAGCCAGAGGATCTCTCGCAGAAACTAGAGCTTCTACGAATAAACAATTGACGCATCATGGCCAGGGTATCCATACAAGGCAAACAAATACAGGCGACAGTGGACACGGGAGCGACGCGAAGTTTCGTGAGCAGGACGCTCGCGGAAAGGCTTGTGGGAAAGCGGTTATTTGAGAAAGCGGAGGTGGATATTCGCATGGCGGACGGGACAACCAGGAAAGTGTCAGAATGCACCACACTAGAAGTCGCTATGGGAACTGGTACATGCGAGTTGCCCTTTCTTGTGTTGACAGAAGTCCTAGACGACGTGCTCCTCGGAATGGATTTTCTGTGCGGCATAGGAGCGACACTCTCCTTCGGAGGTGAAACCGTGTCTTTGGGCCCGACGGAGAAACAGGAGAAGCCGAATGACGCAGTCATTTGCACATCAGCACAGGAATCAGGTCCTAGACAACCAGAGGGCGTGGAGAGTTTTCTTCAGGAGGAATTGAAGAAATTTGAAACCCTGAAAGGCGTCTCCAATATTACGGAGCATAAAATAGTGATGCGGGATGAGCGTCCTATAAAACAGCGGTATCTTCCCAGAAATCCGGCGATGCAGGCTGTCATCGACAAGGAGATCGACGAACTCCTAGAAAAGGGCTGCTTAGAACCCTCAAGCAGTCCATACAGCGCACCAATCGTGTTGGTGAAAAAGAAGTCTGGTGAATGGAGATTATGCGTGGATTACCGCCAGCTGAACGCCCGATCGATTCCGGATGCATCTCCATTCCAAGAATTCAACATATTTTGGAGCGGCTGCGAGATGCAAAGTATATAAGTAGCCTGGATTTAAAGAGCGGGTACTGGCAGATTCCCATGGCAGAAGACAGTAAGCAATACACGGTGTTTACTGTACCTGGAAGAGGACTTTTCCAGTGGCGGGTGATGCCCTTCGGGCTACATTCGGCTCCAGATACTTTTCAGCGAGCCTTGGACCAGGTTATCGGTCCCGATTTGGAACCTAAAGCTTTCGCCTACCTGGACGACATAATTGTCACAAGATCGTCTGCGGAAGAGCACATCGCGAATCTTAAAGAGGTTTTCCGGCGTTTGAGACAGGCTAATCTCAAACTCAACGTGAACAAGTGTGAGTTCTTCAAGAAAGAATTGAAATACCTGGGGCATGTGGTAAGTGAGCAAGGTATCCAGACAGACCCTGATAAAATTTCGGCGATACAAAATTTAAAACCGCCAACCACCACCAGAGAAGTACGAAGATGCTTGGGCATTGCCTCCTGGTATCGCAGGTTCGTGCCAGATTTCGCAAAGACCGTCCAGCCAATGACCACGCTATTACGGAAAGGAAAACATTGGAAGTGGAGCGAGGCGCAACAAGAAGCGTTTGAAACCCTCAAGCAAAAACTCACAGAGGCACCAATACTGGCGTGCCCAGATTTCAACGAGCGATTCCAACTGCAAACGGACGCGAGCGACTTTGGACTTGGAGCCGTGCTCACGCAACAACTGGAGGGTCAGGAGCGTGTTATCGCGTACGCCAGCCGACATCTCAACAAGGCCGAAAAGAATTACTCGGCAACAGAAAAAGAGTGCCTGGCCATAGTGTGGATGCGCGCTTACCTTACTGAACCGGGATACCGGTTCATCGTAATCACAGATCATCTGGCGCTAAAGTGGCTAAATTCTATTGAGAGTCCATCCGGAAGAATAGCGAGATGGGCCCTGGAGCTACAACAGTTTTTCTTTGACATCCAATACAGGAAGGGGAAGTTGAATGTGATCGCAGACGCACTATCCCGACAGTCGCAAGAAACCGTCGCCAGAGTGGCAGCAGAAGAGGCACGCGAGCAACACTGCAAGTGGATACAAGCAAAGGTCAGAGAAGTGAACAAAATCCGGAGAAGTTCCCAGATTATACCTTGGAGAATGGAAATATACCGGCATATTCCAAATCGACTTGGAGACGAGGACTGCACGCCGTGGAAATTGTGCGTGCCTAGGACCATGAGAGGCCGAGTTCTTAAAGAGAATCACGACCATCCGTGCGCTGGCCATGGAGGAGTCCGCAAGACCATATGCCGGCTAACAAGTAAATATTACTGGCCAGGAATGTTTCAGGATGTGAGAAGATATGTGCGGCAATGTGAATCGTGTCAACGCTACAAGCCGAATCAGCAAAAGGCAGCAGGGAAAATGCTCACCCAATTGGCGGAAGAACCTTGGGCGATTCTCTGTGCGGAGTTTGTGGGTCCGCTACCCCGTTCTACACACGGAAACACAACGCTTCTCGTATTCTTCGACAAATTTTCAAAATGGACGGAAATGATACCGTTACGCAAAGCTTCAACAGAACACTTGCAGCGAGAGTTCCGAGAACGCATTCTAGCCCGGTTCGGAGTACCCAAGATTCTAGTAACGGATAATGGAACTCAGTTTACGAGTCGCAGTTTTCGTCGTTTCCTCCAGGACATGGGTGTAAAGCAACAGTATACTGCTCCATACACACCTCAGGAGAATCCCACGGAGAGAATCAACAGGACGATAAAAACGATTATAGCACAGCTTTCTGACAACAACCATCGGAACTGGGACGAACTGCTCCCAGAAATTACGCTAGCCATTAATAGCAGCGTATCCGAGACCACAGGATACAGCCCAGCATATCTCACGCAAGGACGAGAACCAAGACTTCCGGGAACCTACTACGACGAGCAGACACCAGGCAGGGGTCAGGAACCCATACAACCCGCGGAGAAGGGGAAAAATCTAAAAGAAGTTTTCAAATTGGTGGTGAGAAATTTGGAAAAGGCAACGCAGGATCAGGCGCACCACTATAACTTGCGACGACGACAGTGGAAACCAGAGGTTGGACAATCAGTACTTGTGCGACAGCACCCGCTGTCAAAGGCAATCGACAGCTTCGCAGCGAAATTGTCTCCGAAGTTCGACGGCCCGTACCAGGTAATTGGATTCATGTCACCCGTGATCGTCCGTTTACAGAAAGAAGGTGAGACTCAGTCAAGAACGGCTCATGTGAGCGAGCTCAAGGCGTACCAACAGGCGGCAGCGCAAAGTGACCATACTCCTGAGGGAGTTTCTGGCAACGTACGTCCGATTCAGGGTACAGGAAGCCTGCCAACCACAGACGCTGACGGTCAAATCAAACAAGGGCAGAAACAAACAAACGCGTAGGCTGAAGGAAACTGTATCCAGAACCCGATTACAGGAAGGAAAAACCGGCTTCAGCAAGAATAGCGATAGCTAGCGAAGAATTCAACAGCGACCCGAAAGCAAGACACAGGCAGAATCCGCAAACGCGGCGACAGAATTACAACAGGCCACAGGTGGACACCCGTGGCGCGGACTTAAAAAAGAAGCAGAAGGCTACACACCCGGCGGACGAGAAACAAACGACTCGAGCATATTCGCAAGATCGCGAGCACTTGTTATTTGGCGACTTCACACCGGAAGAAAGAAAGGCATTTTTTTCCCCACAACGAATTGCCTTCCCAGCTGTCAGTTCGCGAAGCAAAACAAAAGCCGAACTACAAAGGGAAAACAACCCCAACAAGGCGTTGGGTCTCGAAGGCCGAGAATTTACAATCGAGAGGGTCTACCGCACGAAAACTTTCGACCAACAAACAAACTTGAAACGTTTTGTTTGCTAAAGCTTATTACCCGAAACTCTACTTCTGATTACACATTTGATTTATAACTTCAAGGGGCTTTAGAACAACAACAGTAACAAATACAACAACAGCCACAGCGAGGACGACACACATAAAATATATTTGCAGGAAAATGTGCAGAAAAATGGAAACTCGAAGAAAGAATGTAGGATTTATACATAAATAACAAGGCTTCGACCTGCAAGAAATAACACATTAGAAGAAGTTAAAACTGTTGCAAAAGATTTTACCTGGAAATATGCCCCACAAAAGTCGGGTTCCCACTTCCAGGGTAGTCGGCTTCGAAACCGCAGCTCCAGTCACCCATCGCCGTGCCACAAGTCGCAGTAGGGAACTAGCAGAAACGCTGAAGGGAAGAAAATAAGCTTCTGAGCCAAGTCGTTTGTTGCGTGCATACGTACCAAAACCAAAGGCATCACTTGGAGATTTTGGCTTCGCAACCTCTGTGGGTCGCTGCGACCCCGACTCCGGAACTGTGGTAGCAAACTCCCCCGCTAGCACCATGCGCGGCACACTCCAACGAGGGGCCAAATTGGGAAAACGAGGAAAATTGAACAAACGAGAAAATTCGCGCACAAACGATTCTACAACTTTCACTTGTTTATGTTTACAATGAATAGTTGCGTCATGTTAAAAAAGAAAAATAATAATAAAAATACAAGACGACGGCGTTTCGGTTTTTTTTCTCCACCCCGAAGTAGAGGGGGAGTGTGACGGCGCACAAAAGTATTAAGCGGTCGAACACTGCAGACTTGCTATGATCAAGCAGTCGAACAGACCTAAGAACTGTTCCCAAGGAGAATGGGAGCAGTTCTCAACACAAAAGCACACACGTTTACGCTACTACTGAAGACGATCGTTTAGAAACGCCCACACACACACACACGGACCGGCAGGAGAAAAGTAAGAGTGACGTGGTGTGCATTTTATATGCAAATACAACTGAGCGGCAGAGCGACATATATACAAGTTATACCAGCGAGGAGAACAAGCAATCAAATAGCGCTGAGTACTAAATAGCCTGATTTGTACACTGCACAACCCGAGTCACAGAGTGCAGTGAACACATAGATCAGCTCTCAGCTGAGCTAAAGTGACCCACTTTTTGCAGCTTATGTGCTGCAAAAAGCAATGTATGTAAGAAGACGGCAGTGAAGTTCACTGACCGAAGAACTTCTTAACCTTGGGAAAGTGGTTATTTGAAGCAAATACTTTTTTGCACAAAACCTGCTTAACGGAGTACAAAATACCGCACTCCGTTAAAATCGAAGTTTCTAGAAAAAGGCTCCAGGGAGTATAAAACTGACGGCAGAACAGAACCCGGGGTTCGGACGGTTCAGTCGGGTCAGTCAGTGCAGTCAGTTCAGTCAGTAAGCTCAGCAAAGTTCAGTGTTCAGTACGGTTCAGAAAGTAAAATTTCAGTCAGTGCAAGTCAGTGGAGAAGTTCAATTCAGTTGGTTCAGAATAAAGTGCAAAATTGTTGGTTGAATTCGAGCAGAGTGTCAGTCATCCCAGAGAAGTACGGTGAACACAACGGAAATAAATCACGTCTTTCAATCCTGTGCACAGCTCACCAACACCCAGTCAAAAGCCAAGGTACTGTACTATATTTAAGTTATAAAATTCCAAAGTAGAACAACAGAAAATACACAGTTGCAGTGGCTCGAACGCCCTTCTGTTGTATGAGTTAAAAGCGCTAGAAGCACACAGTCGCAGTGGCTTGAACGCCCTCCTGTTGCAAAACTCGAAGCGCCAGAATTACGCAGTCGCAGTGGCTTGAACGCCCTCCTGTCGTAAGAAGCACACAGTCGCAGTGGCTTGAACGCCCTCCTGTTGCAAAACTCGAAGCGCCAGAACTACGCAGTCGCAGTGGCTTGAACGCCCTCATGACGTAAAAACTATAGTGCCAGAAATATACAGCTGTAGTGGCTTGGACGCCCTCCTGTCCCTGGCAACCAAGGGTAACACTAGAAATCGAGAAGTTTTAGTACAGTGGCTGGTGTAAGCAAACTCACCAGACATACCAGAGAACGGTCGCGGTGGCTTGTAGACCTTTCCGTCAGTGCAGACATCTGACCTCACAAACGCAGTAAGATATCAGCAACCCAGTAGAACATCAGTGATCTCATAAACGCATTGAGATATCAACAATCCAGCAGAATACCTGTGATCTCACAAACGCGGTGAGATATCAACAATCCAGCAGAATACCAGTGATCTCACAAACGCTGTGAGATATCAACAGCCCTGCAGAATACCAGTGATCCCCCAACGCGGTGAGATATCAACAGCCCGACAGAATACCAGTGATCTCACAAACGCGGTGAGATATCGACAGCCCGACAGAATACCAGTGATCTCACCAACGCGGTGAGATATCATCAGCCCAGCAGAATACCAGTGATCTCACCAACGCGGTGAGATATCATCAGCCCAGCAGAATACCAGTGATCTCACAAACGCGGTGAGATATCAACAGCCCGACAGAATACCAGTGACCTCAAAACGCGTAGAAGTGCCAACGATATTATATTATTGTATTTCTAGTACAACTATCCATTGTATAAACAAACTAGACACAAATATTAGAATAAGCTATTTGTAAGGTGAATAAAGATATTGAACCTAAATAATCTTGTCTTGTAATTGAACTCTGGAATCCCGGCGAGCTAATCCAAGCCTTAGAAGAAGACAAGAAGGTTCGTTACAAGTGGCACCCGAACAGGGACAATATCAAATACACCAATATCTAAAATACTACTAGAAATATAAATAAGAATAATCATGGAGCCAACTGGAACCAAAACTTACCGAATATGATGGTTATACCGCCTAAATAAAGAATCGCTTGCTCAGTGCTTGTCTGAGTTTGGACTCGTCGCCGAAGGAACTCTCAATGACATGAGGAAAAGACTCGTCGAGTTCGTCAACGAAGGAAACCATGCGGAGAGCGTGGAACGAAGGTTGAGCGCGTATGAAGCGCTCATGGTCGCACAACACCGGAACCCAGTGACCTGCCGAAGGTGTTGATGATGGATGTTCCGACGAGGGAATGTAGCCCGATTGGCCGAGTGAGCGTAAACACCCCGCGGGTGACAGACAGCAACCTGCTGGAAAGAATTGAGCGACATTCGTACCCCGAAGTTATTGACAAGGTGAGAAAATGGTCCGTGAGGTATGATGGCGGTGTCGACCCTTTGGCCTTCATAGAGCGGATGGAGGAGCTGGCCGAGACGTATGGCCTCGACAGCAATTTGTTGCCACGCGCGATGCCAGAGCTGCTGGAATGCTTTTAAGCAAGACTTCCTTGACTTCTTTCTACCTAGCCGTTTCTTTGAAAGACTCGACGACGACATTCGCAGTCGGCAACAGCGCGCAAACGAGAAGTTCAGGGACTACGTCATAAGCCTGCAAAATCTGATGAGACATAGCAGGTACACGGAGAGAGAAAAGCTGGAGAGGGTATACAAAAACTCTGCGTTTGGGTACCAGTTTTATATAAAGAGACAAGATTTCCGGGAGCTGAAGGAGTTGCTCTCGTTGGCCGAGGACTTCGAGTGCCTGCGATCTGCCAAGTCGGACGAGCCAGCAGAAGAATATCAGACGCGGCCAGTAGCCTCAAGACAATGGCTATCTGAACGCAATCATGCTGTGAGGCAGGCGGTCTCAAGGCCTTTCAACCCGAAAACGGCATGCGGACGCTGCAGGCAGGAAGGACACATGCGCCGTGATTGCCGAAACCCGGTCGTGATTTTCTGCTGGGAGTGTGGCCGAGAGGGAACCAGAACCATTGACTGTTGCAGACAGAGACAGGGAAACGACCTGGGACCTCGCCGGGAGCGAGAGGAGGCGGGCCCCAGCCAGAGGATCTCTCGCAGAAACTAGAGCTTCTACGAATAAACAATTGACGCATCATGGCCAGGGTATCCATACAAGGCAAACAAATACAGGCGACAGTGGACACGGGAGCGACGCGAAGTTTCGTGAGCAGGACGCTCGCGGAAAGGCTTGTGGGAAAGCGGTTATTTGAGAAAGCGGAGGTGGATATTCGCATGGCGGACGGGACAACCAGGAAAGTGTCAGAATGCACCACACTAGAAGTCGCTATGGGAACTGGTACATGCGAGTTGCCCTTTCTTGTGTTGACAGAAGTCCTAGACGACGTGCTCCTCGGAATGGATTTTCTGTGCGGCATAGGAGCGACACTCTCCTTCGGAGGTGAAACCGTGTCTTTGGGCCCGACGGAGAAACAGGAGAAGCCGAATGACGCAGTCATTTGCACATCAGCACAGGAATCAGGTCCTAGACAACCAGAGGGCGTGGAGAGTTTTCTTCAGGAGGAATTGAAGAAATTTGAAACCCTGAAAGGCGTCTCCAATATTACGGAGCATAAAATAGTGATGCGGGATGAGCGTCCTATAAAACAGCGGTATCTTCCCAGAAATCCGGCGATGCAGGCTGTCATCGACAAGGAGATCGACGAACTCCTAGAAAAGGGCTGCTTAGAACCCTCAAGCAGTCCATACAGCGCACCAATCGTGTTGGTGAAAAAGAAGTCTGGTGAATGGAGATTATGCGTGGATTACCGCCAGCTGAACGCCCGATCGATTCCGGATGCATCTCCATTCCAAGAATTCAACATATTTTGGAGCGGCTGCGAGATGCAAAGTATATAAGTAGCCTGGATTTAAAGAGCGGGTACTGGCAGATTCCCATGGCAGAAGACAGTAAGCAATACACGGTGTTTACTGTACCTGGAAGAGGACTTTTCCAGTGGCGGGTGATGCCCTTCGGGCTACATTCGGCTCCAGATACTTTTCAGCGAGCCTTGGACCAGGTTATCGGTCCCGATTTGGAACCTAAAGCTTTCGCCTACCTGGACGACATAATTGTCACAAGATCGTCTGCGGAAGAGCACATCGCGAATCTTAAAGAGGTTTTCCGGCGTTTGAGACAGGCTAATCTCAAACTCAACGTGAACAAGTGTGAGTTCTTCAAGAAAGAATTGAAATACCTGGGGCATGTGGTAAGTGAGCAAGGTATCCAGACAGACCCTGATAAAATTTCGGCGATACAAAATTTAAAACCGCCAACCACCACCAGAGAAGTACGAAGATGCTTGGGCATTGCCTCCTGGTATCGCAGGTTCGTGCCAGATTTCGCAAAGACCGTCCAGCCAATGACCACGCTATTACGGAAAGGAAAACATTGGAAGTGGAGCGAGGCGCAACAAGAAGCGTTTGAAACCCTCAAGCAAAAACTCACAGAGGCACCAATACTGGCGTGCCCAGATTTCAACGAGCGATTCCAACTGCAAACGGACGCGAGCGACTTTGGACTTGGAGCCGTGCTCACGCAACAACTGGAGGGTCAGGAGCGTGTTATCGCGTACGCCAGCCGACATCTCAACAAGGCCGAAAAGAATTACTCGGCAACAGAAAAAGAGTGCCTGGCCATAGTGTGGATGCGCGCTTACCTTACTGAACCGGGATACCGGTTCATCGTAATCACAGATCATCTGGCGCTAAAGTGGCTAAATTCTATTGAGAGTCCATCCGGAAGAATAGCGAGATGGGCCCTGGAGCTACAACAGTTTTTCTTTGACATCCAATACAGGAAGGGGAAGTTGAATGTGATCGCAGACGCACTATCCCGACAGTCGCAAGAAACCGTCGCCAGAGTGGCAGCAGAAGAGGCACGCGAGCAACACTGCAAGTGGATACAAGCAAAGGTCAGAGAAGTGAACAAAATCCGGAGAAGTTCCCAGATTATACCTTGGAGAATGGAAATATACCGGCATATTCCAAATCGACTTGGAGACGAGGACTGCACGCCGTGGAAATTGTGCGTGCCTAGGACCATGAGAGGCCGAGTTCTTAAAGAGAATCACGACCATCCGTGCGCTGGCCATGGAGGAGTCCGCAAGACCATATGCCGGCTAACAAGTAAATATTACTGGCCAGGAATGTTTCAGGATGTGAGAAGATATGTGCGGCAATGTGAATCGTGTCAACGCTACAAGCCGAATCAGCAAAAGGCAGCAGGGAAAATGCTCACCCAATTGGCGGAAGAACCTTGGGCGATTCTCTGTGCGGAGTTTGTGGGTCCGCTACCCCGTTCTACACACGGAAACACAACGCTTCTCGTATTCTTCGACAAATTTTCAAAATGGACGGAAATGATACCGTTACGCAAAGCTTCAACAGAACACTTGCAGCGAGAGTTCCGAGAACGCATTCTAGCCCGGTTCGGAGTACCCAAGATTCTAGTAACGGATAATGGAACTCAGTTTACGAGTCGCAGTTTTCGTCGTTTCCTCCAGGACATGGGTGTAAAGCAACAGTATACTGCTCCATACACACCTCAGGAGAATCCCACGGAGAGAATCAACAGGACGATAAAAACGATTATAGCACAGCTTTCTGACAACAACCATCGGAACTGGGACGAACTGCTCCCAGAAATTACGCTAGCCATTAATAGCAGCGTATCCGAGACCACAGGATACAGCCCAGCATATCTCACGCAAGGACGAGAACCAAGACTTCCGGGAACCTACTACGACGAGCAGACACCAGGCAGGGGTCAGGAACCCATACAACCCGCGGAGAAGGGGAAAAATCTAAAAGAAGTTTTCAAATTGGTGGTGAGAAATTTGGAAAAGGCAACGCAGGATCAGGCGCACCACTATAACTTGCGACGACGACAGTGGAAACCAGAGGTTGGACAATCAGTACTTGTGCGACAGCACCCGCTGTCAAAGGCAATCGACAGCTTCGCAGCGAAATTGTCTCCGAAGTTCGACGGCCCGTACCAGGTAATTGGATTCATGTCACCCGTGATCGTCCGTTTACAGAAAGAAGGTGAGACTCAGTCAAGAACGGCTCATGTGAGCGAGCTCAAGGCGTACCAACAGGCGGCAGCGCAAAGTGACCATACTCCTGAGGGAGTTTCTGGCAACGTACGTCCGATTCAGGGTACAGGAAGCCTGCCAACCACAGACGCTGACGGTCAAATCAAACAAGGGCAGAAACAAACAAACGCGTAGGCTGAAGGAAACTGTATCCAGAACCCGATTACAGGAAGGAAAAACCGGCTTCAGCAAGAATAGCGATAGCTAGCGAAGAATTCAACAGCGACCCGAAAGCAAGACACAGGCAGAATCCGCAAACGCGGCGACAGAATTACAACAGGCCACAGGTGGACACCCGTGGCGCGGACTTAAAAAAGAAGCAGAAGGCTACACACCCGGCGGACGAGAAACAAACGACTCGAGCATATTCGCAAGATCGCGAGCACTTGTTATTTGGCGACTTCACACCGGAAGAAAGAAAGGCATTTTTTTCCCCACAACGAATTGCCTTCCCAGCTGTCAGTTCGCGAAGCAAAACAAAAGCCGAACTACAAAGGGAAAACAACCCCAACAAGGCGTTGGGTCTCGAAGGCCGAGAATTTACAATCGAGAGGGTCTACCGCACGAAAACTTTCGACCAACAAACAAACTTGAAACGTTTTGTTTGCTAAAGCTTATTACCCGAAACTCTACTTCTGATTACACATTTGATTTATAACTTCAAGGGGCTTTAGAACAACAACAGTAACAAATACAACAACAGCCACAGCGAGGACGACACACATAAAATATATTTGCAGGAAAATGTGCAGAAAAATGGAAACTCGAAGAAAGAATGTAGGATTTATACATAAATAACAAGGCTTCGACCTGCAAGAAATAACACATTAGAAGAAGTTAAAACTGTTGCAAAAGATTTTACCTGGAAATATGCCCCACAAAAGTCGGGTTCCCACTTCCAGGGTAGTCGGCTTCGAAACCGCAGCTCCAGTCACCCATCGCCGTGCCACAAGTCGCAGTAGGGAACTAGCAGAAACGCTGAAGGGAAGAAAATAAGCTTCTGAGCCAAGTCGTTTGTTGCGTGCATACGTACCAAAACCAAAGGCATCACTTGGAGATTTTGGCTTCGCAACCTCTGTGGGTCGCTGCGACCCCGACTCCGGAACTGTGGTAGCAAACTCCCCCGCTAGCACCATGCGCGGCACACTCCAACGAGGGGCCAAATTGGGAAAACGAGGAAAATTGAACAAACGAGAAAATTCGCGCACAAACGATTCTACAACTTTCACTTGTTTATGTTTACAATGAATAGTTGCGTCATGTTAAAAAAGAAAAATAATAATAAAAATACAAGACGACGGCGTTTCGGTTTTTTTTCTCCACCCCGAAGTAGAGGGGGAGTGTGACGGCGCACAAAAGTATTAAGCGGTCGAACACTGCAGACTTGCTATGATCAAGCAGTCGAACAGACCTAAGAACTGTTCCCAAGGAGAATGGGAGCAGTTCTCAACACAAAAGCACACACGTTTACGCTACTACTGAAGACGATCGTTTAGAAACGCCCACACACACACACACGGACCGGCAGGAGAAAAGTAAGAGTGACGTGGTGTGCATTTTATATGCAAATACAACTGAGCGGCAGAGCGACATATATACAAGTTATACCAGCGAGGAGAACAAGCAATCAAATAGCGCTGAGTACTAAATAGCCTGATTTGTACACTGCACAACCCGAGTCACAGAGTGCAGTGAACACATAGATCAGCTCTCAGCTGAGCTAAAGTGACCCACTTTTTGCAGCTTATGTGCTGCAAAAAGCAATGTATGTAAGAAGACGGCAGTGAAGTTCACTGACCGAAGAACTTCTTAACCTTGGGAAAGTGGTTATTTGAAGCAAATACTTTTTTGCACAAAACCTGCTTAACGGAGTACAAAATACCGCACTCCGTTAAAATCGAAGTTTCTAGAAAAAGGCTCCAGGGAGTATAAAACTGACGGCAGAACAGAACCCGGGGTTCGGACGGTTCAGTCGGGTCAGTCAGTGCAGTCAGTTCAGTCAGTAAGCTCAGCAAAGTTCAGTGTTCAGTACGGTTCAGGAAGTAAAATTTCAGTCAGTGCAAGTCAGTGGAGAAGTTCAATTCAGTTGGTTCAGAATAAAGTGCAAAATTGTTGGCTGAATTCGAGCAGAGTGTCAGTCATCCCAGAGAAGTACGGTGAACACAACGGAAATAAACCACGTCTTTCAATCCTGTGCACAGCTCAGCAACACCCAGTCAAAAGCCAAGGTACTGTACTGTATTTAAGTTATAAAATTCCAAAGTAGAACAACAGAAAATACACAGTCGCAGTGGCTCGAACGCCCTCCTGTTGTATGAGTTAAAAGCGCTAAAAGCACACAGTCGCAGTGGCTTGAACGCCCTCCTGTTGCAAAAATCGAAGCGCCAGAATTACACAGTCGCAGTGGCTTGAAGGCCCTCCTGTCGTAAGAAGCACACAGTCGCAGTGGCTTGAACGCCCTCCTGTTGCAAAACTCGAAGCGCCAGAATTACGCAGTCGCAGTGGCTTGAACGCCCTCATGACGTAAAAACTATAGTGCCAGAAATATACAGCTGTAGTGGCTTGGACGCCCTCCTGTCCCTGGCAACCAAGGGTAACACTAGAAATCGAGAAGTTTTAGTACAGTGGCTGGTGTAAGCAAACTCACCAGACATACCAGAGAACGGTCGCGGTGGCTTGTAGACCTTTCCGTCAGTGCAGACATCTGACCTCACAAACGCAGTGAGATATCAGCAACCCAGTAGAACATCAGTGATCTCATAAACGCATTGAGATATCAACAATCCAGCAGAATACCAGTGATCTCACAAACGCGGTGAGATATCAACAATCCAGCAGAATACCAGTGATCTCACAAACGCTGTGAGATATCAACAGCCCAGCAGAATACCAGTGATCCCCCCAACGCGGTGAGATATCAACAGCCCGACAGAATACCAGTGATCTCACAAACGCGGTGAGATATCGACAGCCCGACAGAATACCAGTGATCTCACCAACGCGGTGAGATATCATCAGCCCAGCAGAATACCAGTGATCTCACAAACGCGGTGAGATATCAACAGCCCGACAGAATACCAGTGATCTCACGAACGCAGTGAGTTATCAACAGCCCAGCAGAATACCAGTGATCTCACAAACGCGGTGAGACATCAACAGCCCGACAGAATACCAGTGATCTCACGAACGCAGTGAGTTATCAACAGCCCAGCAGAATACCAGTGATCTCACAAACGCTGTGAGATATCAACAGCCCGACAGAATACCAGTGATCTCACAAACGCGGTGAGATATCGACAGCCCGACAGAATACCAGTGATCTCACCAACGCGGTGAGATATCATCAGCCCAGCAGAATACCAGTGATCTCACCAACGCGGTGAGATATCATCAGCCCAGCAGAATACCAGTGATCTCACAAACGCGGTGAGATATCGACAGCCCGACAGAATACCAGTGATCTCACCAACGCGGTGAGATATCATCAGCCCAGCAGAATACCAGTGATCTCACAAACGCGGTGAGATATCAACAGCCCGACAGAATACCAGTGATCTCACGAACGCAGTGAGTTATCAACAGCCCAGCAGAATACCAGTGATCTCACAAACGCGGTGAGATATCAACAGCCCGACAGAATAACAGTGACCTCAAAACGCGTAGAAGTGCCAACGATATTATATTATTGTATTTCTAGTACAACTATCCATTGTATAAACAAACTAGACACAAATATTAGAATAAGCTATTTGTAAGGTGAATAAAGATATTGAACCTAAATAATCTTGTCTTGTAATTGAACCCTGGAATCCCGGCAAGCTAATCCAAGCCTTAGAAGAAGACAAGAAGGTTCGTTACAAGTGGCACCCGAACAGGGACAATATCAAATACACCAATATCTAAAATACTACTAGAAATATAAATAAGAATAATCATGGAGCCAACTGGAACCAAAACTTACCGAATATGATGGTTATACCGCCTAAATAAAGAATCGCTTGCTCAGTGCTTGTCTGAGTTTGGACTCGTCGCCGAAGGAACTCTCAATGACATGAGGAAAAGACTCGTCGAGTTCGTCAACGAAGGAAACCATGCGGAGAGCGTGGAACGAAGGTTGAGCGCGTATGAAGCGCTCATGGTCGCACAACACCGGAACCCAGTGACCTGCCGAAGGTGTTGATGATGTATGTTCCGACGAGGGAACGTAGCCCGATTGGCCGAGTGAGCGTAAACACCCCGCGGGTGACAGACAGCAACCTGCTGGAAAGAATTGAGCGACATTCGTACCCCGAAGTTATTGACAAGGTGAGAAAATGGTCCGTGAGGTATGATGGCGGTGTCGACCCTTTGGCCTTCATAGAGCGGATGGAGGAGCTGGCCGAGACGTACGGCCTCGACAGCAATTTGTTGCCACGCGCGATGCCAGAGCTGCTGGAATGCTTTTAAGCAAGACTTCCTTGACTTCTTTCTACCTAGCCGTTTCTTTGAAAGACTCGACGACGACATTCGCAGTCGGCAACAGCGCGCAAACGAGAAGTTCAGGGACTACGTCATAAGCCTGCAAAATCTGATGAGACATAGCAGGTACACGGAGAGAGAAAAGCTGGAGAGGATATACAAAAACTCTGCGTTTGGGTACCAGTTTTATATAAAGAGACAAGATTTCCGGGAGCTGAAGGAGTTGCTCTCGTTGGCCGAGGACTTCGAGTGCCTGCGATCTGCCAAGTCGGACGAGCCAGCAGAAGAATATCAGACGCGGCCAGTAGCCTCAAGACAATGGCTATCTGAACGCAATCATGCTGTGAGGCAGGCGGTCTCAAGGCCTTTCAACCCGAAAACGGCATGCGGACGCTGCAGGCAGGAAGGACACATGCGCCGTGATTGCCGAAACCCGGTCGTGATTTTCTGCTGGGAGTGTGGCCGAGAGGGAACCAGAACCATTGACTGTTGCAGACAGAGACAGGGAAACGACCTGGGACCTCGCCGGGAGCGAGAGGAGGCGGGCCCCAGCCAGAGGATCTCTCGCAGAAACTAGAGCTTCTACGAATAAACAATTGACGCATCATGGCCAGGGTATCCATACAAGGCAAACAAATACAGGCGACAGTGGACACGGGAGCGACGCGAAGTTTCGTGAGCAGGACGCTCGCGGAAAGGCTTGTGGGAAAGCGGTTATTTGAGAAAGCGGAGGTGGATATTCGCATGGCGGACGGGACAACCAGGAAAGTGTCAGAATGCACCACACTAGAAGTCGCTATGGGAACTGGTACATGCGAGTTGCCCTTTCTTGTGTTAACAGAAGTCCTAGACGACGTGCTCCTCGGAATGGATTTTCTGTGCGGCATAGGAGCGACACTCTCCTTCGGAGGTGAAACCGTGTCTTTGGGCCCGACGGAGAAACAGGAGAAGCCGAATGACGCAGTCATTTGCACATCAGCACAGGAATCAGGTCCTAGACAACCAGAGGGCGTGGAGAGTTTTCTTCAGGAGGAATTGAAGAAATTTGAAACCCTGAAAGGCGTCTCCAATATTACGGAGCATAAAATAGTGATGCGGGATGAGCGTCCTATAAAACAGCGGTATCTTCCCAGAAATCCGGCGATGCAGGCTGTCATCGACAAGGAGATCGACGAACTCCTAGAAAAGGGCTGCTTAGAACCCTCAAGCAGTCCATACAGCGCACCAATCGTGTTGGTGAAAAAGAAGTCTGGTGAATGGAGATTATGCGTGGATTACCGCCAGCTGAACGCCCGATCGATTCCGGATGCATCTCCATTCCAAGAATTCAACATGTTTTGGAGCGGCTGCGAGATGCAAAGTATATAAGTAGCCTGGATTTAAAGAGCGGGTACTGGCAGATTCCCATGGCAGAAGACAGTAAGCAATACACGGTGTTTACTGTACCTGGAAGAGGACTTTTCCAGTGGCGGGTGATGCCCTTCGGGCTACATTCGGCTCCAGATACTTTTCAGCGAGCCTTGGACCAGGTTATCGGTCCCGATTTGGAACCTAAAGCTTTCGCCTACCTGGACGACATAATTGTCACAAGATCGTCTGCGGAAGAGCACATCGCGAATCTTAAAGAGGTTTTCCGGCGTTTGAGACAGGCTAATCTCAAACTCAACGTGAACAAGTGTGAGTTCTTCAAGAAAGAATTGAAATACCTGGGACATGTGGTAAGTGAGCAAGGTATCCAGACAGACCCTGATAAAATTTCGGCGATACAAAATTTAAAACCGCCAACCACCACCAGAGAAGTACGAAGATGCTTGGGCATTGCCTCCTGGTATCGCAGGTTCGTGCCAGATTTCGCAAAGACCGTCCAGCCAATGACCACGCTATTACGGAAAGGAAAACATTGGAAGTGGAGCGAGGCGCAACAAGAAGCGTTTGAAACCCTCAAGCAAAAACTCACAGAGGCACCAATACTGGCGTGCCCAGATTTCAACGAGCGATTCCAACTGCAAACGGACGCGAGCGACTTTGGACTTGGAGCCGTGCTCACGCAACAACTGGAGGGTCAGGAGCGTGTTATCGCGTACGCCAGCCGACATCTCAACAAGGCTGAAAAGAATTACTCGGCAACAGAAAAAGAGTGCCTGGCCATAGTGTGGGGTATCCGTAAGATGCGCGCTTACCTTACTGAACCGGGATACCGGTTCATCGTAATCACAGATCATCTGGCGCTAAAGTGGCTAAATTCTATTGAGAGTCCATCCGGAAGAATAGCGAGATGGGCCCTGGAGCTACAACAGTTTTTCTTTGACATCCAATACAGGAAGGGGAAGTTGAATGTGATCGCAGACGCACTATCCCGAAAGTCGCAAAGAAACCGTCGCCAGAGTGGCAGTAGAAGAGACACGCGAGCAACACTGCAAGTGGATACAAGCAAAGGTCAGAGAAGTGAACAAAATCCGGAGAAGTTCCCAGATTATACCTTGGAGAATGGAAATTTATACCGGCATATTCCAAATCGACTTGGAGACGAGGACTGCACGCCGTGGAAATTGTGCGTGCCTAGGACCATGAGAGGCCGAGTTCTTAAAGAGAATCACGACCATCCGTGCGCTGGCCATGGAGGAGTCCGCAAGACCATATGCCGGCTAACAAGTAAATATTACTGGCCAGGAATGTTTCAGGATGTGAGAAGATATGTGCGGCAATGTGAATCGTGTCAACGCTACAAGCCGAATCAGCAAAAGGCAGCAGGGAAAATGCTCACCCAATTGGCGGAAGAACCTTGGGCGATTCTCTGTGCGGAGTTTGTGGGTCCGCTACCCCGTTCTACACACGGAAACACAACGCTTCTCGTATTCTTCGACAAATTTTCAAAATGGACGGAAATGATACCGTTACGCAAAGCTTCAACAGAACACTTGCAGCGAGAGTTCCGAGAACGCATTCTAGCCCGGTTCGGAGTACCCAAGATCCTAGTAACGGATAATGGAACTCAGTTTACGAGTCGCAGTTTTCGTCGTTTCCTCCAGGACATGGGTGTAAAGCAACAATATACTGCTCCATACACACCTCAGGAGAATCCCATAGAGAGAATCAACAGGACGATAAAAACGATTATAGCACAGCTTTCTGACAACAAGCATCGGAACTGGGACGAACTGCTCCCAGAAATTACGCTAGCTATTAATAGCTGCGTATCCGAGACCACGGGATACAGCCCAGCATATCTCACGCAAGGATGAGAACCAAGACTTCCGGGAACCTACTACGACGAGCAGACACTAGGCAGCGGTCAGGAACCCATACAACGAGCGGAAAAGGAGAAAAATCTGAAAGAAGTTTTCAAATTGGTGGTGAGAAATTTGGAAAAGGCAACGCAGGATCAGGCGCACCACTATAACTTGCGACGACGACAGTGGAAACCAGAGGTTGGGCAATCAGTACTTGTGCGACAGCACCCGCTGTCAAAGGCAATCGACAGCTTCGCGGCGAAATTGTCTCCGAAGTTCGACGACCTGTACCAGGTAATTGAATTCATGTCACCCGTGATCGTCCGTTTACAGAAAGAAGTTGAGACTCGGTCAAGAACGGCTCATGTGAGCGAGCTCAAGGCGTACCAACAGGCGGCTTCGCAAAGTGACCATACTCCTGAGGGAGTTTCTGGCAACGTACGTTCGATTCAGGGTACAGGAAGCCTGCCAACCACAGACGCTGACGGTCAAATCAAACCAGGGGCAGAAACAAACAAACGCGGAGGCTGAAGGAAACTGTATTCGACTGTATGTATAGAACCCGATTACAGGAAGGAAAAACCGGCTTCAGCAAGAATAGCCATAGCTAGCGAAGAATTCAACAGCGACCCGAAAGCAAGACACAGGCAGAATCCGCAAACGCGGCGACAGAATTACAACAGGCCACAGGTGGACACCCGTGGCGCGGACTTAAAAAAGAAGCAGAAGGCTACACACCCGGCGGACGAGAAACAAACGACTCGAGCATATTCGCAAGATCGCGAGCACTTGTTATTTGGCGACTTCACACCGGAAGAAAGAAAGGAATTCTTTTTCCACACCGAATTGCCCTCCCAGCTGTCAGTTCGCGAAGCAAAACAAAAGCCGAACTACAAAGGGAAAACAACCCCAACAAGGCGTTGGGTCTCGAAGGCCGAGAATTTACAATCGAGAAGGTCTACCGCACGAAAACTTTCGACCAACAAACAAACTTGAAACGTTTTGGTTGCTGAAGCTTATTACCCGAAACTCTACTTCTGATTACACATTTGATTTATAACTTCAAGGGGCTTTAGAACAACAACAACAACAAATACAACAACGGCCACAGCGAGGACGACACACATAAAATATATTTGCAGGAAAATGTGCAGAAAAATGAAAACATGAAGAAAGGATGTGGGACTTATACATAGATAACGAGGCTTCGACCTGCAAGAAATAACACATTAGAAGAAGTTAAAACTGTTGCAAAAGATTTTACCTGGAAATATGCCCCACAAAAGTCGGGTTCCCACTTCCAGGGTAGTCGGCTTCGAAACCGCAGCTCCAGTCACCCATCGCCGTGACACACGTCGCAGTAGGGAACTAGCAGAAACGCTGAAGGGAAGAAAATAAGCTTCTGAGCAAAGTGGTTTGTTGCGTGCATACGTACCAAAACCAAAGGCATCACTTGGAGATTTTAGCTTCGCAACCTCTGTGGGTCGCTGCGACCCCGACTCCGTAACTGTGGTAGCAAACCTGAAAATGTTTTGTTTATGAAAGCGTACTACACGAAACTCACCGTTTTTTTAACTCAGCAAGTGGTTCAGTCTGGGCTCCCCCGCTAGCACCATGCGCGGCACACTCCAACGAGGGGCCGAATTGGGAAAACGAGGAAAATTTAACGGAATAAGCGAGAAAATTCGCGTACAGACGATTGTACAACTTTCACTTGTTTATGTTTACAATGAACAGCTGCGTCATGTTAGCTGAAGTGGGAACACTTCGGCCTGAAGTAGATGGTGTAAACCCAGCGAAGCGCCAGTGTGTGAGCTGCTGTAACGGTTCACACACACGGGAATAAAATTAAAGAGAATTTAGAAGATATTTTTCTTAAAGATAAAACAAATACTACAAAGGAAGAAAAGAAGATGAAGGAAGGATTTAAAAAAAATATATATAAATGATGGGAAAAATAATAAAAGACGACGGTGCTTCGTTTTTTTTTCACCCCGAAGTAAAGGGGGAGTGTGACGACCCAAATTTGCAGTGCAAAAATATTAAGCGGTCGAACACTGCAAACTTGCTATGCAAATTTGGCACACATAAGACCAAGCAGTCAAACAGACCTAGGAACTGTTCCCAAGGAGAATGGGAGCAGTTCTCAACACAAAAGCACACACGTTTACGCTACATATACAAGTTATACCAGCGAGGAGAACAAGCAATCAAATAGCGCTGAGTATTAATTGCCTGATTTGTACACTGCACAACCCGAGTCAGAGAGTGCAGTGAACACATAGATCAGCTCTCAGCTGATCTAAAGTGACCCACTTTTTGCAGCTTATGTACTGCAAAAAGCAATGTATGTAAGAAGACGGCAGTGAAGTTCACTGACCGAAGAACTTCTTAACCTTGGGAAAGTGGTTATTTGAAGCAAATACTTTTTTTGCACAAAACCTGCTTAACGGAGTACAAAATACCGCACTCCGTTAAAATCGAAGTTTCAGAAAAAGGCTCCAGGGAGTATAAAACTGACGGCAGAACAGAACTCGGGGTTCAGTCGGGTCAGTCAGTTCAGGCAGTAAGCTCAGCAAAGTTTAGTACTGTTCAGCAAGTTACATTTCAGTCAGTGCAAATTCAGTTGGTTCAGAATAAAGTGCAAAATTGTTGGCTGAAATCGAGCAGAGTGTCAGTCATTCCAGAGAAGTACGGTGAACACAGCGGAATTAAACCACGTCTTTCAATCCTGTGCACAGCTCAGCAACACCCAGTCAAAATCCAAGGTACTGTACTATATTTAAGTTATAAAATTCCAAAGTAGAACAGAAAATACACAGTCGCAGTGGCTCGAATGCCCTTCTGTCGTATGAGTTAAAAGCACTAGAAGCACACAGTCGCAGTGGCTTGAACGCCCTCCTGTTGCAAAAATCGAAGCGCCAGAAATACGCAGTCGCAGTGGCTTGAACGCCCTCCTGTCGTAAGAACAAAGCGCTAGAAGCACACAGTCGCAGTGGCTTGAACGCCCTCCTGTTGCAAAACTCGAAGCGCCTGAATTACGCAGTCGCAGTGGCTTGAACGCCCTCCTGTCGTAAGAAGCACACAGTCGCAGTGGCTTGAACGCCCTCCTGTTGCAAAACTCGAAGCGCCGGAAATACGCAGTCGCAGTGGCTTGAACGCCCTCCTGTTACAAAACTCGAAGCGCCAGAATTACGCAGTCGCAGTGGCTTGAAGGCCCTCCTGTCGTAAGAAGCACACAGTCGCAGTGGCTTGAACGCCCTCCTGTTACAGAACTCGAAGCGCCGGAATTACGCAGTCGCAGTGGCTTGAACGCCCTCTTGACGTAAAAACTATAGTGCCAGAAATATACAGTTGTAGTGGCTTGAACGCCCTCCTGTCCCCTGGCAACCAAGGGTAACACTAGAAATCGAGAAGTTTTAGTACAGTGGCTGGTGTAAGCAAACTCACCAGACATACCAGAGAACGGTCGCGGTGGCTTGTAGACCTTTCCGTCAGTGCAGACATCTGATCTCACAAACGCAGTGAGATATCAGCAACCCAACAGAATACCAGTGATCTCACGAACGCGGTGAGATATCATCAGCCCAACAGAATACCAGTGATCTCACAAACGCGGTGAGATATCATCAGCCCAACAGAATACCAGTGGTCTCACAAACGCGGTGAGATATCATCAGCCCAGCAGAATACCAGTGATCTCACAAACGCGGTGAGATATCAACAGCCCGACAGAATACCAGTGATCTCGCGAACGCAGTGAGTTATCAACAGCCCAGCAGAATACCAGTGATCTCACAAACGCGGTGAGATATCAACAGCCCGACAGAATACCGGTGATTTCACGAACGCAGTAAATTATCAACAGCCCAGCAGAATACCAGTGATCTCACAAACGCGGTGAGATATCAACAGCCCGACAGAATATCAGTGACCTCAAAACGCGTAGAGGTGCCAACGATATTTTATTATTGTATTTCTAGTACAACTATCTAGTACAACAAACTAGACACAAATATTAGAATAAGTTATTTATAAGGTGAATAAAGATATTGAACCTAAATAATCTTGTCTTGTAATCGAACCCTGGAATCCCGGCGAGCTAATCCAAGCCTTAGAAGAAGACAAGAAGGTTTGTTACACTTTCTTATAAGCGGGCGTGACGCGCCTATTTTTAGCAAGCTCATTCGTAATGCTTCCGGATACATCGTGATAAAATTACGTCTCAATATCTTATACCGTTCATGAGATATTGCTGACTTTGGTATGAGTGGGCGTGGCACGCCCATTTTTTGCAAAAATTTAGTAATGGCGGTATATGTTCCGGAATACAATTATACTTCAATATCTCGCACAGCTTATGAGATATTCACATTGTAACATTTTTTAAAATAAGGTGCCTTTACATTCCGTATGTAAAGTAGGCGTGTTCTTTACCCGATCGTAGCCATTTTTAATCCCGCACTGCCCTACATAGCAAGGAATAATTTGTGCCAATTTCATTGCGATATCTTTTTTCGTTTTCCCGTAATCGTGTTTTCAACAGACAGACAGACAGATAGGCAGACGGACGGATAGGGTTAAATAGATTCAGGAGGTGAATCTGAGCCAGAATATATATACTTTTCTATATTTATCTCGTCTCCTTCTCTGCATTACAAACGAAAGAACACAGTGAATATATATAAAAAATAATATATATTTATTAATTTTTAAAGCTAATCAATTTTTTTGAAACCATAAATAAATATTGTTTACATCTTTTTGCAGGTTAAAGCAGTCCATTTGGTTTCTAATGTTTGAAAAATTTTTTAAATCATCAGCAAATAATAGGAATTAAGCTGAACTAAAGCAACAAGTAATGTTATTCATATAAATGATAAATAAAAGTGGACCAAGAACACTACCTTGAGGTACACCACAAGTAGCAACAAAAGGGTTAGATTTAACATTATCAATGCAAACATAAGATTTCCTATTAGTTAAGTAGGATTTCAGCCAGGAAAAAAGAGGAGAGTGGAAACCAATAATTTTTAATTTAGTTCTTTGACTGCTTTGAATGGTTGTCAGCTGATTTGAAGATTGGCAAGATAAATAATATTTTCCATCTATCAATAAAATAATCAGAGCTAAGAGACGAATCATTAATACGAAAGATATCATTAATGGATGAGATATGGAATGAGCACATCTTTTAAGTAGAAAGGAGCTGAGACCATCAAAATTTTCCATGTAATTTGAGTTTTAGACTACAGATGTGTTTAACTATCTCTTCATTACTTAATGTTAAGGAACCAATTTAGATAATTTACAGAATTGTCAATTGCACTATTATTAGAAATTAGAATATCTTCTTGACAAGAAGACTTCAAAAAGTTTGCAAATAAATTTACTGTGTCATTCAAAGTAGATGAAATTTCATCATTAAGAAATGCCGACGAGAGAATAAAAGAAGATTTCTTTTTGGATTGTATATACCTCCAAAATGCATTTGAGTTACTTTTTATATTATCTGCTAAACTAAGACTATATTGCTTATAAAGAAATTTGTTCAAGAAGTTAAACTTTCGCATACGAGTATAATGTACATATTTTGTTTTGTATTCTATGCAACCAGTAAGTTTAAATTTATTGAAGAACTTCTTACGCTTGTAACTTGTACGATTCACTAATTTCACACAAAATACGAATGAGAGAAAGATTCAGACTATTAGTTTCCCTTTAGGTGAGAGAATCTGAATGCAAAGTTGACCCAGGAGACCGTCCATCAGATTAATGCTGCACGCAGAAGAGCATATATTTCGTTTTATTGCCATAAGGACCACACCGCCTCTTGAACAACCAGTAAGAAGTGCATTCCAATCTTTACGGTATAATTGGTAATAGTTTGAATCAATTATTTCTTCATCATAGAAGTCATCATTTAGCTAAGTTTCGACTATTATTAAGATATCATAGTCATTATCAGAGCAGAAAGTTTGAAAAGTATTCAACTTTGTTCTTATACCCGACAGATTTTGGAAGTAAAATTTTGACATTTAATAATTTAATTGATTAGCTCTTACACTATTAGCAGAAGTTAACACTAATTTGTGGGATTTCCGATTTTTGTAAAAATTTGAAAGGGCGAACCATAATATTTGATTGCGAGAGAATTGTTAAAAAGAAAATCATAATAATTACTCTCTACTCCAAGTTTAAAATTTATGCTTTCTACAGTGGTGAGGTCAGCATCTTTTATAACCAATTTAAATCACGAAATTTGATGCCTAGGAACATTCTCACGTTTCTCAACATAACAGATAATGTTTTCTTTAGAAACAGTGGGCTTAAATAGTGATAGATGAATCACTATTATTTCTTTTTAGAAATAACTTCAAGTTCATTGTTTTGACTTTGTGCAACAACAATGTGGCGTTTTTTGCATTCTTCTTACAGTTACCCAATCCGCAGAGTGATGATTGGCAGCATTTTTAGAGCTGATAGTATCCGGTGCAGTACCAACAACATAAGCTGGAGTGTCAGCGTTGAGAGGAGCAGAAGCAGTAAGAGTAAGAGCAGGTAGATTACCAGAGCTGAGAGAAGCAGAAGCGGTAGCAGCACCAGCAGCAGGTGCAGCAGAAGAAAAAATAGAAGCATGACCGTCCCACCCAGAGTGTGTACGCGTCGGTAACGTACTTTCACGCGCAGCAAAAGGGTCTAGACCAGTTTTTATTTTGTCAGCATGCTTTGCCTTATTTGAGTTTTTTATTGCCAGAGAATTAGCATTTGCACTAAGAAATTCATCAAACTTTTTATTAAGATCAATCACTGCTTCACTTTCTAAACTGAACTTATGTTTTAATTCTGCAAGTCCTACTTCCAATTCCCTTCCAATCCCACCAAACACTCAAAATAACCTTGTTTGCCGACAATCCAGGCTATGAAGTCGTTTGTGGAGGGTGACCAGCCTTTGACCATGATCGCTTGCGTTTGATATTCTCGTATTTCACCAATTTTTTATCGCATGTAATGAGTCGCTTAAAAAATGGTTAGATTTCGTTGCGTTTCAGCGGCATTTCACTGATGGCAATTCGGTCAATAAAATTTCTTTGCGTTAACTTATGTGCCACCCAAACATCGAGCTTCTTTTTGTAGCCTAATCTTTTCAAATGATTCCAAGCTTTCATGCCGGTATTGCTCCACCAGTTGCAAAATTTCATCGACTTTTTCAGTAACTGGCCGACAAGAGTGAGGTGCACCTTTGACATCGAAATTTCCGGAACGTAATCCAGCAAACCACACCTGGGTCCTTCGTTCACTCACAGCATTCGCACCGTACACTTCACAAATTTTTCGGCATGTTTTTGCAGCGTTTTTACCTTTTTTATAGTAACAAAGCATCACATAGCTTTCACCATTTTCAAATCAATATAAATTTTTACACGAGCAATGAATTAGAAAACTATCTTCACAAAAAATGTAAGCTGAAATATCACATTTTAAGCACATATTCGGTTGGGACAATCGGGTGAGTTTTGTCTGATATAGAGCCATCAAAGCCATCTAGTGGCGTGGAGACTTTTTATATGACCCAATAAATATCAATTGGAACAATTAAAAAAATAACACAAAATGAAGCAGCGGTCAAACTGCCTTATCGACCTATCAGAGTAGACAAGTGTTTTCACAAGCCAAACGAGAATCGCCAAATAGCAGCTTGTGAAGTGTAATAATGAAAGGTATCTGCGAAAAATCGTTGTCTCGAGCAAACGCTGTGGTGATACTGCTGCGGGGGAATTGCTGTGGCCTTCTGCTGCTGCGGGATCGCTGGGGTGCTTTACGCGGTATCACCTTGTTATCCCTGCGAGGAATCGCTGTCTTTAGCAAACGCTGTTGTGGCTAGGGATTTGCTGTGGTGCTTTGTTGCTGGGGGATCGCTGGGACGGTTTACTCGGTATCGCTGTGATAGCTCTGCGAGTAATCGCTGTCCCGAGCAAACGCTGTGATGGCTCTGCTGTTGGGGAATCACTATGCCGGTCGGCTGCTGCGAGGTACCGCTGTAGTGCTTTCCGACTGAGCGCTGTGGTAGCTCTATGGGGAATCGTTTAAGCGAGCAAACGCTGTGGTGGCTCCGCTGCGGGGGATCGTTGGACGCTTTACAGGTTATCGTCGTCCGTCTGTCGCGTGATCGTTCAAACGTCTGGTTCCCACCAGAAGAGAGTAAACACCCCAGCTACTGACAGGAAGTCGCCGTCGGGTCGTCTGTCCGCCTCAGTCGGTCTGATTTTTCCACCAGCGGGGAGTGGTCTGCCGCCCTTGAACTTGAACTCCTCTCTCGCTCTCTTTGTCGCCTTCTAGGAGCTTCTATCGTCGCCTTCTCGAAACTTCCTTTAATCGTCTTCTTATTAGAAGACTTATTTTATTGCGTTCTAGTAATATCCTTCTATCGCTTTCGAGAAACTTCTCGCCTTCTCTCCTCCGCCTTCTGCGTCTCCTCTCCGGATTTCAATCTGTGCTCCCCACACTCATTACGGTGATGCACGGCTTTATGCATATGGGCAAATTTTGTGACAAATGTTATCCTCACAATGCATTTTACTGTAAAATTTCAGATGTGTTCTATGACGAACCTTTTGCTTCGGGTATGCTCGCCGGGATACCAAGGTTCTTAACTCACAGAAAATTTATAATTCAGGAGCGCGGGAGGTAGTCAATTCGAACAGTACTTGTTTTTTTTAGTTCTTTATTTCGCTCTTATCAATTAAACCAACTACACTAAATTACAGATTTATAGAATACAATTTACCATTTTATTTCACTAAATCCTGGCTCGTCGTTTCCGTTATTTATGTCCGGTGTGCTCGCAACTCGTGACTCGTCGTTCCCGTTATTTATATCCGTGGTGCTCGCTTTTTGTACCGTCAACTCACCGTCGGTCGCTCTGTCGAGGTTCACCGCCAACCGATAGTGATTTTTCACTTACCAAGACGATTGCTGCCACTCCGCTGACTGTTTCCACTCAACTCAACTCTTTTTGGTTGTTCGGCAGTATTTATACTGCATCCTGCCACGGTTGTTGAATCAGATCGAACAGCTGATCGCACAACCAAAAGACCATTCCTGGTTTAATGCGACTTGCAGACAAGCAGTCAGGTCTAAAGAGGAAGGATTTAGGAATTGGCGTTTAAACAAAACTGCTGATACTAAACTGCTGTGCAATCAGGCCAGAAATAGGTGCAATGCCACTCTAAAATGTCGATGCTTTTAAAAGAGGTGTAAATCGACACTACTCCCACTTTTCCCCTTCCCACTAACCTTTTTCTTTCTAAACCAACGAATGCTTTGCATGGATAGGGGGCATGGATCCCCTGAGCTTGGTGCTATCTGCCATAAAACAAACAAAAAAAAAAAGTTATCTACGAACAGCGTCTTTGACGTAGAGTTCTTAATACCATAAGAGTAGTAAGAACTTTTGGTCGCTCGTGGCGAGAGTGAAGAATCAGACGCGATCGTCTATTCCAACTCTCCTCAAGAATGATCAGATCTTCACTCACTCGGTTGATAAGGCAAACTTATTAGCGAAATGTTTGCTGAAAACTGCTCTCTTCCTGAGAGTAGCCAACCACTACCCGTGATCGATGGTGTGTCTCATATTATGCCTGAGATGCACTTTCGGACGCTTGCTGTTAAAAGAGTGCTTGTAAACCTCAACGTGAATAAATCCTCGGGACCGGATGGCATTTCAGCCCACGTGTTGAGAAAGTGCGCCCCAACACTGGCTCGCCCATTGCGCAATCTCTTTAATTTATCGTTTACTTCAGGAGTTTTTCCTATTTCCTGGAAGATTGCTAATGTGCAGCCAAAAAAGGTAAGGCTACGAATCCTGCAAATTAGCGACCCATAGCAATTTTTTCAATCCTCTCCAAAGTTATGGAGAGCATTATAAATTTTAGCTTGATGAGGTCCACAGGCGATTTAATGGCGTTCCTCACTGAGCGGTGGAACAGTTGTGTTCACCAATTCGGTGAGAGTAAGGTTGTTGCTTTGGATATCTCCAAGGCATTTGACCGACTGTGGCATAAAGCACTCGTGTCTAAACTGACTTCTTATGGCGGGGTAATACATTCACTCGATGGATATCGAGTTTCCTCAGTGGCCGTTCTATTCGGGTTGTGATAGACGTCCTGGCATCTGAAGAGCACTCCATTAATGACCTTCTGTCATTGATATAAAACCCCGTCTACTCGTTTGCTGATGATAGCAGCATTTGTCATTCATATTCATTCTCCAGGCGTCCATCTATTCTGCAGATCACTAGAAAACCCAGAATTATGAATGACACACTCCAATCTGACCTCGACAAAATCCAGGAGTGGGGTCGAGCGAATCGGGTCGATTTTAACGCGCGGAAGACCCAATGCTGTTTCTTGACCCACAAACGTGGGCGTGCCACGTCTACTCATAAAAGTTCTAAATATCTCACGTGCTTCTTCGCTTCGTTAATTGATTTCTTGTCGCTATGCTTTGCTCTGCGTGTGCTGTGCTAGTTGGCGAACGTGAAAATAATATCGAAACGGCTTTAAAAAACCTAAGTAGCGAAGTAGCTGATCTTAAAAAAATATTTCTTAATCACTTTCAAAAAGAATTAGAAACCACTGATGGGGATGAAGTTTGTTCTCAAGTTTCTGGTTTTTATAGTGCTGGTGGCGCTGGTGAGGCTACGCTAACAGTTCCGTCGCGTCTTCGCCCCCGCAAACCGACAACAAAGGTAGCAAAGAAAGCAGCTGAGAAATTTTCTTCTCCTGTAATGCAAAGTGCTCGCTCTCAACTTAACAAAAAACCGGTTTCAAAGTCTGCTAAAACGGTTGTTAATAAAGATTCCTCTGATCTTGTTATTCGCACTAAACAAATTATTTCTTCTGATGCCAATATACCTGAACCTGGTGTTGTAAATGACACCGGAGCGGCTGCTGCTATTTCTTCAGCCACGGATGATCCATCTGCTCCTGCTGTTCACCATGACTGGACGACGATTAAAAGGAAAAATCCAAAGAGGCGGAAAATCATTGTTGGTAACAATGTAAATAGTGGTTTAGAAGTTATAGCCAACAAAAAATGGTTTAACTTGACTTACTTTAAAACCACCGTTACGGCGGATAATATCATTGACTATGTTTGTGACACCATAGTCAAATTGGTCAAGAGGGATGCCACTCTTTCTGAGTTAAATAAGAGCTTCAAGTTGGGCGTTGATGAAGCTTTTTATAAAGTTTTGAATAATCCATCTTTGTGGCAAGCAAATATTAAGTTGCGACCATTCCGTTTTTTTCAAAAACCCAGAGAATCTGGAGATCTGCAGTAACTGAATCATGTGTGTTCAATAATGCTGCTGTAAGTTCGATAAAAACTATTAACGTTATTTACCAAAATGTTCGGGGAATCAAAGCGTGATTTATTTACGCTTAGCTATGACTTAGATTACTATGTCATAGTTTTCACAGAAACATGGCTTAAGCCTGATGTTCATAATTTGGAAATTTTTTCTGATAATTACAATATCTATAGAAAAGATAGAAACACTTATTGTGTTATTAGTGGTGTACTTATTGCTGTAAAATCTTCATGCTTTTCTACAGAAGTTGCATCGAGAAATGCTGCAGATATCGATTCTGCTGTGTCTACGTAAAAATTGATTCGTTAACATTATATTTAACCTCCTCCTATATTCCACGAAATTCAAGTGAAGATATTTACTCAGCCCATGTTAAATGTATAGCTTCAGTGGTTGAAATGATGATTCCCAGCGATAGACTAATTGTTCTGGGCGATTTTAATTTACCTCGAGTGATTTGGGAGAAATATGAATATGATAATACTGTAGTTCTAGTTCCATTATCTGAAGCTCAAACAGACTCATGTTTCCTAAATGAGGTGTCCTTTTGTGGCCTTTCTCAAATAAACTCTGTACGCAACTATAATAATCGGACTTTGGTCGATGTATCTCGCTGTGCGCCTCTGGTATCGCCTGAGGACAAACACCACCCTAGTTTAAAAATCGACATAATTAATCTGCCGATCAAAACTTCTTCGCGTGACAATGGAGTTCGTAATAAAATTAAATTTAGCTTCAAATACACAAATTATGAGCTTCTAAATAATACTATTAGCTATCTAGATTGGAGTTCAATTCTACGTCTGAATGAATCTACAGCATGTCTAGATTTCGCTGTAACTTCTTTTAACAACATCTTAACCAAATCTTTTAATTCATCTGTACCGTTGCGATCACATACTTACTGTTCTGGCCCTACTTCGTTCTCTAAATATCTACGTGCGTTAAGGAGGGTAAAATCTAAACTTTACAAATTATATTGTAGGACACCTACTAATGTAAATCTGTGCAATTATTTGTCTACAAGACGTCAATACCAACACTTATGCAAGCAGTCCTATAATAATTACATAGAAAAAGTCAAATCGAACTTACAATTAGACCCAAAATCTTTTTGGGATTTCATACTAAACGCAAAACTGTAATATTTCCACCTTGTTTAAAATTTAATGATACCGAATCGGATAACATTATCACGATCTGTAGCCTCTTCGCAGACTATTTTAAAACAACATACTCGAGCGCTAAATACACTTTGACGAATTATCCATACCAAGTTTTATCTGGCTCCATCGCACAGCCTATTTTGGATGAGCGATCTTAAAAGAGTTAAAAAATATTAAATCGTCTTATAATTCTGGTCCAGATTTAATCCCATCTTGCATTCTAAAAATCTGTGCTGATAATTTAGTATCACCTGTTACTAAACTATTTGACTTTTCTTTCCGCTCTGGCTATTTCCCATTGGCATGGAAATCATCATTTATTACCCCACTGTACAAATCTGGCAACAGATTCGACATAAAAAACTATCGTGGTATTGCCAAACTTAGTGCGCTTCCAAAGCTATTCGAGAAAATAATTACCCATCAAATTTCAATGAGTGTTAATGCGCTGATCTCTCCAGATCAATATGGTTTCCGAGCCGGGAAATCTACAACTACAAATTTGTTAGAATTCACGTCGAAAACTATTAAAAGTTATAAATGGCAAAACAAACTGACGTTGTCTACACTGACTTCAGTAAAGCGTTTAATAAAGTGAACCACAAGCTACTCATTATAAAACTGAAATTATTTGGTTTTTCGGAGATACTGATAAACTGGATTGATTCACACCTCACTCATCGCACACAATTGGTATTATATATTATAAAAATTCTACCTCTAGAGAATTCAGCGTTACATCTGAGGTTCCACAAGGTAGTCATTTGGGACCTTTGTTATTCTTGATTTATATCAACGATCTGCCGACAGTAATTAATAATTCAAACATACTGATGTTTGCGGATGACGTCAAGTTATTTTTATCGTATAAAAATGAGCATGATGCAATGCTTATACAAAATGATCTTATCTCATTGCTTGCATGGTGTAACGTAAACTGTATGAAGTTGAATTTAAAAAAGTGCAAACAGATGACATTTGTGCGCTCTAGTCCAGTAATTTTTAATTATAGTATCGACGATTATAAGCTCGATCATTTGGACTCTGCTGATGACCTAGGTGTAGTCTTGGATCGCAAACTTCGTTTTCACACTCATATAAATCGCATATCTTGTAGAGCCGCCAGTGTACTTGGCTTTATAAAGCGCTGGTCCAAAGAATTTGATGATCCCTATATCTCTAAGATATTATTCACTTCATTGGTTCGACCTATCCTGGAATATGCCTCTCCGGTCTGGAATCCAAGTTTCAGGTGCCATATTTCGGAAATTGAGTCGGTACAAAAACAATTTCTACTTTTCTGTCTACGGAATATACGCTGGGATCCCGCATTACGATTACCATCGTACGCTTATCGTCTTAAGTTAATTAATCTACCATCTCTCGAAAATCGCAGAACGCTATGCTCAACGCTATGTTTATCCTGGACCTGTTGTATGGCACCCTTGACTCTTCATATATATTATCCAACATCTATATAAATGTTCCTCGTCTTACATCCAGAAACCATGAATTTCTCCATCTAGGTTTTTGCCGGTCTACATTTCTTCAGAACGAACCATTAAGGAGCGCGTGTGCAGATCTCAATGATGTCTTTACGAGTATCACTTTATCAGATTCAATTACCTTAACTAAACAAAAAATTTTAGCATTCTTATCAAATTAGTTAATTCCTCTTATTGTCTATAAAACTATAAAGCCATATTGGCTAGGTTTTCACTTATGTTTAAGATTTAAGTTATGATTAAATGACTAAATGTTAAATATCTACAAATAATTATAAATATAAATATAAATATGAATATAAACGGTATCAGATATTAAAACGTAATTAAATCACGACGTATCTGGAGGCATTACTGACTGTTTGTCAAAAGTGGGCGTGGCACGTTCACTCTTTAAATGGTTGCCAATATCTCATAAATGGTGCAAAATATTAGTACGTGATTTTATCCCGGGGTACCTAGAGATATTAGCAAAATGTTTGCCAAAAAGGGGCGCGATCCACCTACTTATACAAAAGTTGTCAACTGGCGAAATTATAATTTTTTTTAGCTACTTGGGTGTAGGGTACTTAGACTTTGGCCTAGCCGAAGACCATACTTTTACATTTTTTTATTGTAAACTTATAAATATATACACATATTCTTACTTCCATTCCTATTCGATTCCGTATCACATCTTCACGTTCATGCCTACATATATGAAAGCATTAAGCTCTAATTTTAACTTTGCTAAATATTGTGCACAGTTTGCAATATTGCCGTCGCTGCAGAAACTACCTCAACCTTATACTATCTGCGGTCGTTACTGGCTTCAATGCTATAGTGCAACTGGACACCTTTGTTTTTGATTTAACGTTCCATTATTTTATAATGGTTAATACAACTATTTAAAGGGGTATTTTTGCTTACGATTTAATAATTTTGCAACCAAACAAAACGCATAGGCGACTGTAGACACAATTGTTGATTATTGTATACAAAATATATTTTTTATATCAAATATTCATTATATAAGCTTAAGATTTTAATTGAATAAATCAGACATTGTCAAACCATAGTCTGAGTTGCTTGTCTTCAACGAGTTGTTTACGGTTCAAGTGCTAAAGCAATTCAATTCAATATTTTACTAATATTGCCCAAGGTTTAAGTGCTTGGACAATTTAATTCATCTACTATTGTTTTAGCTTTAAGTGCCTAGACAATAAACATTTTCCCTACAATTACCACAAGTTTAAGTGCTTGGGGCAATTATTAAAATTTGAGAACAAACATTTTTTGGTGACCCCGACGTGATATGTTGGCAACTGGATCCAAGGAAAGCCACGTAACTTCATCTCGGCCATTAATTTTTTTTCCATCATGAGCAATATGGTTGAGCTCCTTTCTCAACAGGATCAAAACGCTGTTGAAATTCAACGAATTATCGCCAATTATAAGAACACGCCACGAGACCGTTGAAAATTCGACCATTTGGAGAGTCGAGCCAACGAACTACGTGATCTCTAGGACAAGTTCCAGCGGCTTGAGAATGCCATACGCAGACATCCGGAAGCTAAAGAAGATCATCCCTACTTTATTAAGGATATCCATACCTACATCGGTACTCAGTTTTCATTATGATACACAAGCAAAATCGATTAGTACAACATCGTGCAAGAAATGCTGCACTCCGTGTTGCATGACAAGACAACACGTCTAGCGAAATATTACACCACAAAGGCCAAACTCATCGAGTATCATTGGCTTGCAGTACAGAATCTGCACACTCAAATTCTCGACATTTGATTCCTCAAATTCTTGAGGACATAGACTCAACCGAATAGTACGTCAACAATTATTTAGAAACAGAAAATAGTCTGCAGGAGCAGTTGCTAGAAGTTCAGATCAAGTGCGAAGTTAGTCAACTTCCATTATATGTCACCAGTCTTCCCAATATGACGTTACTAAAATTCGATGTCAATTATCTGAAGTGGAAGCCATTCTACGACATGTTTAATGAGATGATACACTCAAAACCACTTCCAACAGGACAAAAGATATGGTGTTTAAAGACCAATTTCACCAGCGAAGCAGAGAGACTCGTCCGACATCTCTCCCTTATCGAAGAGAATTATAAATCAGTCTTGGCCACTTTGCCAGATCGTTACGACAACAGGCGTTAATCATTAATGCTCTTTTGGACAATTTTTTGGGTCTGTCCAAACAATCAGACACATCGGTCCAAACATTAAAGAGTCTTCATGACACATGAAAGGAGACTCTAGTCGCACTAAACAATTTAGACGTCGATACAGTGGCCAGGTTCTGCTCCACATTCTCATCAAAAAATTGGACAGAACGACACACCTACTCTTTGAGCAATCTCTACAAAGGCCAGGTGAAGTGCTGTCAGTCCAGTGCTTCCTGAAATTCATCGAAACATGATTCCAATTGTTAGAGTTGATTGGCACTAAGAATCGAGTAGCACCAACGACAAGGGCGCTTACTTCTATTTTAACTCAACAAAATACCACAAATTGCAAGTACTGTGGTAAGACAAATCATAAAATCTATCGCTGCGAAGGATTCTTGCATCTATCAATCCTGGATAGATCTAAAGCAATTCAGCAGCGAAAAATATGCTACAATTGTCTTCGTGATGGTCATCAAACGGCTCAGTGCAACAGCCGCAGTTGTCACAACAGATCAGCAGTTCAAGGGAAGCTAGCAGGCTACACAATCAAGTCGTCAAGTTCACACAAACAACCACACAACAATAGACCAGCAATTTCTGGGTCTCTTTCAGCAATTCCTTGGTTTTCTTCAGGAACTTCTGGGCCTTTTTCAGCCTCATTAGTCTCTACCAATTCCCCATTCTTACATTTCACAAAACGGATACGTGCTACTAGGCACAGTTAAATTTAATTTTAACAGTTAAATTTAATTTGTGCAGTTAAATTTAAATTTAATTTGCTGACGGCCATCACATAACCTGCAAGGCGATCTTAGACTCGGGTTAACAGAAAAAATTGAACTTGCGTCCGGAACATTTCACTCTCTTCATTGAGGGCATTGGAGAAAGAGTAGAATACAAATGTATGTCCTAATCCACAACAACAACAGGTAAAATCATTTCTCCACACGTGGAGCATAATAACAACAACATGTGGCCAACGGAGTTGCCAGATCGAGGGATTTTTCGGACGGAGTTGCCAGATTGAGGATTAATCCTCGCGGAGTTGCCAGATCGAGGATTTTGTGGGCGGCGTTGCCAGATCGAGGATTTTTGTGGACGGAGTGGCCATTTTTAAAAATTTCTTTACTTTTTTATTTTTTAAATTTTTAGGCGTTTTTTTCGTGGGATTTTTCGAGGGGTGGCAACCCTGGTGGTCGAGTCAGATGGCAACCTTGGCGGCCTGGCGGACGGACTGATGGCTGACAGGGCGGACGGGTTTTTTAAACGCTGCCACAGAAGTGTTGTGAAATTTAATGTAAAAATTTAGGGAGCGGTTCGAGCTATGACTTCGCATCCACGGTTTGAAGCGCAGAGTTGTTATTGTAAGAAATATGAGCTCGCCTTGTTGTTGTTTATTTCTTGGTCTTTATTATATCTTTATTATTTCTTTGCAGAACTATTAGCGCTAGGCTATGCCTTAAGTACGCTGAAAACAACACAATTAACATGCATGCGCAGACGAGATTCGATTCCCGCATAGATTTCTTTGTCACAAATTATGGTTGCATGAGTGTGCATGCATAAATTGTATATCTTATTGTTTCCTTAATTCTTGGAAATAGCTTAATTCTTGAAAAAAAAGTATACAACCGTAATTAACGTGCGTGTTTTTTCACTTTATAAAATAATGCGATAAAACAAATAGAAGTCAGTCAACAATCAACTATTAAATAAAGAAAATGAATCACGTAAATATGCCGATATTTTTAACTGGAGTTGATGAGTTTTTTAGTAACTCAAAGGGAAAATATCCTGGAGGTGTATTTTGATTACATTTTAACCAACTATATTAAACTAAGCCAGTATAAGAATGCCTTTGCGATAGAGTCACGACATGGATGGCATTATACTACGTGTTGCTGGTCTTCAAGTGAACACTCCACACTCCATCCACAGTGGACGGACCAGGCACTTGTGTTTGCTGAAATAGCAATTTAATTGTTTGCAGAATAAATAAATTGTTATAATTTTATACCAGATTATATAAATAAATATATATATTTATAAAATTATTTTATTTCTTTATGTTTTTATTAAAATCTTTTTGACAATTTGTAAAATATGTTTCCAGTAGGGGTTGCGATTGAGGAAAGTCGACCTGAACTTCCAAGCGAAAGTCTTCTTCCTCGAACAGTTTTATTAAATAATAGTTGCTGTTGCTGAGTTCTGCTATGGTCGTATCACATATATAGTTAAATTTTTGCGGTAGGAAAACAACGCAATCTTCCAGCTCCAATAATATACGATCTGCAAACATTTTTTATGGTGCAGAATCTGCTGGGTTCCATGTCCTTGACATGGAGGGTATTTTTCTGGTTGGAGTTCTTTTGATTGAAGTCCTCCACAGCAGCGTACGAGAGATCAAAGTGAGTTTGTTAGAGTTGATTCATTTTACTATTATTATTATTTTATTGACTCTTGCAACAAACAATTTTAACAAATTTTTTTGTTAAAATATGTTTTGTGTTTAATGTTTTGTTTTTAAAAAATTTTGTTGTTTAGTTGACTGCACCTGACCAAAGTTACACAAAGACTGAATATCTGGAACTAAAATGTAGTATTTATATCGTATAACGACTACATAAGCAGTGTGGAATATGTTGTTTACGTAAGTACAGTACTCTTACAAGTATATAAAAAACACTTGAGAAATTCATCTTCACCACTTAGGCTTTATGGCTTTAAGTATAAGCCTTTTCCCATGGCGATGGCTTCTATGGTCTTATTATGTCGAATCGCTTCTTCCAATTGTTGTCGTGCGGCCTTTGTATCATAAATGACTTTTGCGACTGAAGCTCCTCCAGATGCTAAGCCTCCAACAGCTCCCAGAGCTGTTAAAATGGGTACTAATGGTAGAAACCCTCTTACTTTAGGAGCTGCTATAACGCGTGGAATGTTCTTCCATCCGAGAGATTTTTTTACGACCTTTTGTGCGAATTTTATAGCACTGGGAATATCTTCTGGTTTTCGTTGTTTAATGATTTTCAATGCGTTTTTAACCGCTTGAGTAAATATTTTCTAGCTACATTTCTTTTTAACTTTTCTCTTAATTTTCTTAAGAGGTTTATTCATCGTGCTCCCCATGCCGAATTTTACTTTAGCTTTCATCGCGTTTGTAACTAAGTATGCGTTTGTCCGCTCACTGAATTTGCTGTCTTTTGATTTTACTCTCTGCCACGCCCTTTCAGCTTATATTTTATCTGCTTCGTGACGCTTATTCAAGTCTCAAGTTTTATCATAAGCAATATCGTGGATTGATTCCCTTATCGCCTCTTGCCAAGCGTTCTGTTAGTTTAGTTCCTGGACCACAAAATTAAAAATTCGTAAATGAAGTTCAATTGGCAGAGAATTTATAACACTATTTAGTAAACCTCTTCCGGTTACTGATTATTTAGAACTGATATGTTTCTTATAAATTATGCCTATTTTATATCTTTTCACCTACTCGTACTGCATTGAAATGAATATAAAAGTGTGCTTATTAGATATTTATATTAATTGTTAAAATGCGTTTCAATAAACAAGACAGAAATATAATAATTAAGTTTAATAGAAAGTCCGAATGGACTAAAATTCGCAAATATATACTTATACTCAAAGTCCTTGTATCAACCAAAATATGAATATTTAAAGCAATTAATAAATCCAATTCAAAATATTGGATTATTTACATTTTCCGAGAACGAACAAGTCCTCAAACCATATGAAGCAAAAACCAACTCCATTATGATATTCGATGATGTTGCTTGTGAGAAGCAAAACAACATTCGCGAATACTTTTGTATGGGTCGACAAAAATGCATCGATTGTTTTTATTTATGTAAAACATATACACAAATCCCTAAGCATTTAGTGCGTGATAATGCTAACATGATTATTATATTCAAATAAGATTAAATTAATTTGGAATACATATACAATGATCATGTGGAAACAGACATTACTTTTGGAAAGTTTTTAAATATATGTAGAGAATGTTGGAAAGTTAAATATGGATTTCTGGTAATCAACAACGATGATCCGATTGATAAAGGACGTTATAGAAAAGGCTTTGATATTTACATCCAACTATAAATAAAAGCACTCCCGATACTTTCATACTAGTATGCAAACAGTCTTTGAACTGATCTGATAGCTGATATACCTGATTTGATCTGATCTAATCTGCTGATACAGCTGATCTGATCTGGTAGCTGATATAACCAATTATAAGAATGAATGAAAAAATATTAAAAGACCTGATAAAAACCACACGTATTTTGAAACAGAAATTTATGAACCTACAACAGGGTAAAGCATATGTGGAAAAGCGATTAGAAGAGTCATTTCAACCAATCGCAAAACCTCTAAAGGAATTGGTTCCAAACACTGCAACAACAACAAATACTGATAAGAATGACTCTCACTCCATATGATGAGATACCACTTAGACTAAAAACAAGTACCTCACACAAAGCAAAGGATGAGATTGATTTTACAGACGAAACTCTTACCAAGAGTAATGAAGACGGTACCTTTTGCTCTCAAATGTATGATACAAATGATCCAAACAAATCAACAAAATTCTATCAACAAATTCTGTCACAATTAGTAGAGCAAAATGAGCTATTCATCTCAGACAAACTTTTTGGAACCTCACCCCTACTTCTTTCAACCTTACACCCGGTCTCTTTGAATTATTGTTTTACAAGACACCATCAAAGTATGACGAATCAGATCTACAAGTTTACAAAATAATTTTAATCAATACTAATGCTCACAAACGTAGCTATAATGAAAATGAACAAATTAAGGGAACCAACGCTTTAAAGTTCACCAACATCATAAAACGATTAATCAGTGATAAATCATTGCTTTCCACACCACTTAAACATAGAAAAGGAATCGGATTTATGAAAGTAAATCCTCAGAAGCCTAATTATGTTTTTTTGGGATGATCCGAATGTATTAGTAGATAGATTGAAACTTTTATTATCATCACAATCGACTCTACATAACAATCACACCAACGAAATTATTTATCACTGAGGAATAGAGAGAAGCTAATATAATTGTATAAATATGATGTATAATAGAGTTGTAAGCATAATTGAAAATGAGTGTTGACAAGTTCGGTCTTTATTCCGCACATAAAACATCAAATAATAAAATAAAAAGAAATATTTCGCTTTATTTCTCTTTTAAATAATATTTATAAGTGTTGGGTTTCATTTTAGATAATGATAACAACTTAAATATCCGCTGGAAGCGCTTAAAGAATGTTGGCACACCTATTGATGGTTGTGACGCAGTAACCAAGTCTTTTGTGGAAGATAATATGAAACAG
The DNA here is from genome assembly GCA_922984085.1 of Sicus ferrugineus. Lineage (NCBI taxonomy): Eukaryota > Metazoa > Arthropoda > Insecta > Diptera > Conopidae > Sicus > Sicus ferrugineus. The sequence goes on along the minus strand of OV277348.1, from coordinate 26,110,194 downwards.
ATGGACTCAATAACAAAGTTTTTTGTGAAAGATAGTATGAATCAGATGAACTCAGAATTTAAAAAAGAAAACAAAGCACTGAAGGAAAAAATTGATGAAGACTTTGAAGTAGTTCACGGAAAGATTAATGATTAATAAAGTAGTATTCAAGATTATACAAAACATATTAGTGAGCAAATTGGTCGAATGGAAAGCTACCTCTTTCAACAAGCACTAAGACCTATATCTTCAGTTGCATTGGAGGAAAAAATTCTGCAAGAAATTCCGAAATGAGTAAAAAGTGGGGTTTAGTAGAGGAGCTTCACACTCAAGCTCGAAAAAAATTTAAACGAAGGCGTGTAGTCACTGAAAGGATCGACGACCTCTGGCAAGCGGATTTAGTAGAAATGTGAAGTTATTCCACGGATAACAACGGTTTTCATTTCCTTCTCATCGCAATAGATACATTTTCAAAATTCGCCTGGGCTATGCCTTGAAAATCTAAAACATCCGCTGATGTCACCAAAGCTAGGGAAACGATATTCAATTTGGGTCGGATACCGAGCAATTTACAAGTGCGTGAAGTTAAATTCGTAAATAGGACGCGAATTTAGCAAAGTCACAAACCAAAAATACGAATTTAAATTCGTACTTACGAAGAAGTGCCAATATAAGACGTCACTTAGCACTATAAAATTTACAACAACGTATGTGCAATCAACTTTACCAGTAGCGGATTCAACAAGACATCGCCTGTTGTTCGACTTTACGCTAAATGTATAAATGTACTTATTTATTGGAATGGCCACTGACGCCACATTCCTGGCTGTCCACAGCTGAGATTTCTGAAGTGGGTAGCTGATATAGTTAGCTTTCGAACGATATATAGTACAACGTTTGGTGAGATTATGTTTTTCGTTGAACAAAAAGTTTGTCGAAATGTATGAATTGCTATAGGAGATTCACTGGGTGAGGGCAATGTTGGAATCGCCACTGACGCCACATTCCTGGCTGTGCACGGCTGAGATTTTTGGAGTGGGTAGCTGCTATAGTTAGCTTTCGAACGATATACAACGTTTGGTGAGATTATGTTTTTCGTTGAACAAAAAGTTTGTCGAAATGTATAAAGTGCTATAGGAGATGCACTGGGTGAGGGCAATGTTGGAATAGACACTGACGCCACATTCCTGGATGTGCACGGCTGAGATTTCTGGAGTGGGCAGCTGCTATAGTTAGCTTTCGAACGATATACAACGTTTGTTGAGGTTATGTTTTTCGTTGAAGAAAAAGTTTGTCGAAATGTATGAAGTGCTATAGGAGATGCACTGGGTGAGGGCAATTTTGGAATGGCCACTGACGCCACATTCCTGGCTGTGCACGGCTGAGATATCTAGAGGAGGTAGCTGCAATTGTTGCCTTTCGAACGATATACAAAACTTTACCAGATCATGTGTTTTACTAAACGAATAAGTAGTTCTAAGTGACGCCTTATATTCGTATTTCTTCGTAAGTACGAATTTAAATTCGTATTTTTGGTTTGTGACTTTGGTAAATTCGCGTCGTATTTACGAATTTAACTTCACGCACTTGCAATTTACAAACCGATGATGGTAAAGAATTTTTATTAGACAATTTCAAAATTTAGTGAGGAAATTCCATGTCAACCATTATTCTTCGTACAGTGTTTTAAAGGCGTCAATTGTTGAGCGTTTTAATAGGACACTAAAGTAGATGATGTGGAAGGAATTTAGTTACCATGGATCATATCGATGGATTGACAATTATAAAAACTTGACCAACGAATACAATAAGAAAAAACAAAAAAATAAATATGGCTCCCATTGATGTGAATCCGTCTACTGAAAGGTAGTTATTAAAGACTGCCTACAATAATCGGAAAATATTTACAAAGTCAAAGTTCCGCATAGGATATTATGTTCGCGTCAGTAAACATAAACATGTCTTTGAAAAAGGCTATACACCGAATTGGACTACAGAGATTTTTAATATTAAAAATATAAGAATTACAAACCCAACAACGTATAATCTCGAAGACTACCAGGGAAATACAATTAGAGGAGGATTCTACGAAACTGAACTACTGAAAACAAAATTGTCCCTCAGGGAGAAAGTTCTTAAAACAAAAGGAAGCACAGTTTTCGTCAAGTGGCTAGGATTTTCGAATGAATATAATTCTTGGATCGATAGTAATGAAATTTTGTAAAATATGTGTAAATAAATTTTCTCTTACTTTAAGTGGAAACAAATTCAGTTTATCAGCTGATTACTTTGCACTTATAGATTTTGATAATAAGTACGTGTGTGGTCTGGTTAACTTTCATAGCTACAACACCATACCAAACGTCGACTATGAAAATAATTTATTTCACATTGGAGACCATACAATTCAAATTCCTGTCGGTTCATATGAGCTTGATGATATTGCCGAGTACATTCAAAATAAATACTCTTATTATTTTTAAGTGTTTGAAAATCCGTCAAGATTATTTCTCTATCTTATATAGACCAATTATTAGACTTTCTTTCATTGCTAAAATAGTCATTTTGCACAAACGAGTAGCTTCTTATAATAATAATTTTATCTGTGATGGTTTTAAGCCTGGCTGAGGCTGCTTCTCGGTTTATTCGCTGTTTTGATTTTTTTTTATGGCAGATGAAACCAAGCTCAGGGGATGACGGATGCCCCGTATCCGTGCACAGCATTTGTTGGTTCCGAAGGGATGACAGGTTAGTTGGAAGGGGAAAGAGGGAGTAGTGACGGTTTACACTTCGCTTAAAGGTTTCGACGCTGTAAGTGGGCGGGAAGACATTCGCAGGGAGACTATTCCACGATCTAATGAAGCGAAACGAATTCCCACGGTAATGCGTGGTTCGTTGGAACGGAATCGCGACATAAAAGGGGTGTACCCCTCTGGAAAGCCGAGTAGTTCTGCTAAATACCTGAACCGGAGGAATCAGGCCGTCTACATCAGAGGAACATTTACCATGAAAGTAACGGTAAAATAGTGATACACACTCTACATCACAACGACACTCCAAGGTTTCAATAGAGCTGGATACCCTACTGTCCACTATAAGTTTTATCGCACGACCTTGTATACGGTCCGGAAGCTGAAGATATGTTTTCGAAGCTCCCGACCAAATATGCGAATTGTACTCCATTTTCGGACGGATATAGGTGGTATAGATACAACGAAGATCGGTTGGAGTGAAGTATTTCCTACACCGCCTAAGAAAGCCCAAGCACTTGGCTGCTCCTTTCGACACGTCAAAAATGTGATCGTTCCAACGAATATCGCATTGGATTGACATGCCCAGAACATCAACAGCCTCCGACTCATTAATATCCACACCACCCACATTTAGAGGTGGAAAATTGTCACCCTCTAAACGCTTGTGTGTCAACAGACAGCATTGGGTTTTACGCGCATTAAAATCGACCCGATTCGCTCGACCCCACTCTTGGATTTTATTGAGGTCAGATTGGAGTGTGGATTTTATTGAGGTCAGATTGGAGACGGCTTCAGAAGCCAAGCCGTCTATCACAACCTGAATAGAACTGCCGCTGAGGAAACTCGATATCCATCGAGTGAATGTATTACCGACACCATAAGCAGTCAGTGTAGACACGAGTGCTTTATGCCACACACGGTCAAATGCCTTGGAGATATCCAAAGCAATAATCTTACTCTCACCGAATTAGTGAACACAGCTGTTCCACCGCTCAGTGGGGAACGCCATCAAATCGTACGGTGAGCACGGAAACCGTACTGGCGATCAATGACCAATTTGTTGCTCTCCAGACACCTCATCAAGTTAAAGTTTATAACGCTCTCCATAACATTGGAGAGCATTGAACAGATTGCTATAGGCAGGTAATGGGCAGGATTCGTAGCCTTACCTTTTTTGGGAACTGGCTGCACATTGGCAATCTTCCAGAAAGTAGGAAAAACTCTTGAAGTAAACGATAAATTAAAGAGATTGCGCAATGGGCGAGCCAGTGTTGAGGCGTCTGATCGCGTCTTATTCTTCACTCTCTCCACGAACGACCAAAAGTTCTTACTACCCTTATGGTATTCAAGAACTCTGCGTCTAAGGCGCTGTTCGTAGAGAACTTTTTCGCGCTTTAGAGTAACATTGCACCTATTTCTGGCCTGATTGCACAGCAATTTAGTATCAGCAGTTTTGTTTAAACGCCAATTCCTAAATGCTTCCTCTTTAGACCTGTCTGCCGAAAATATTCGTGCTACTTTTAAAACTAACCAAGTAACTATTTTCACGCTACTACTTTATCTTACTATTGACCACCAGATTTTAATCATTAAACTGCTAATCAAATTGGCTTCACAAGGACATTTACTAATCATAGCAAGTAGCATTTGTACGCCGATGTTTTTCAGGCTTCTATTATTCTTGCATTCCTGACAGGATGTGTCTTAAAACACTACTTAAATAGGTATCTAATAGCGGGTTTTGCTTAAATCCGGGCAGGTCAAAGTGTCTGGTGATTTCTTAAAGAACTATAGATGATTTCAGAGTACCGAGTCTTGTGGAAGATGCTAAATAACTTGGCGACTTAATCGGATACCTTATCATGGAATTCCCCACATTAACAATAAAGCTTATGTTGCTAACTTTACGACATATACCTTATATCCTCTACTTGTTATATGACTGTGGTTATTATCAAATTGTGACAACAAAAGTAAGCGCGTGGGTTTTAACAATATATCGGCACTTAAGTTTGTGCCTTAAATAAATTAATAGAATTTCTGCTTTTAACATGATGATTTGTGGGTTTACTCTTAATAAATTCCTTGACTTCAGAAAGTTAGTTCTAAAAAGATCTTTCGATTATAAACTAGAAAACTTTTAAGCTAGAAACTCTGCAATAGTCAAACATATACAACAGTTAATGGTATAAATTTTGTCAATCTATTAGGATTCAATTTCTATATCTTTTCTAATACAATATTTTAAAACTTATTATAGGAGGAAATCAGCTTTAATTTAGATCGATGCTTGGACTTCGTTAAATCTGGTGTTGAAGCCATAATTGAGGATGAGGTGACATCCCGCTTCGAAGCTGAGGAGCTAAAAAGTTGGAACCTGTTAACTCGAACAAATAGACGTTATGAATTTATATCATGGAAAGTAACTGTCATATGGATTATTGGCTTCATAGTCCGATATTTTATTTTGATGCCGTTACGTGTGCTGGTTTGTTTTATGGGAGTAAGTTAAACAAATTCTAACTAGCAATCGTATTACGAGTTAGTAATCTTATAGCAAACATCCAAAGAGAGAGGATATATTCACTTTCATTTGTGATCCAGACGGAGACAATATAGATATAGAAAAATAATATTTTTGCCCAGCGTCCGTCCGTCTGTTTGGTAATATCACGATAACAGCAGAACGAAAAGAGATATCCCGATAAAATTAAGCACAATTATTCTTTGTTATGTAGAGCAGTTGGATATTGCGAATGGGCTAATCGGTTAATAACCATGTTGACTTTTCATATCAAATGTAAAGTCAATTTTTAAAAAAAATGCATGTCTCATAAACGGTAGGACATGTTATTAACGCCAACTGCCGCTCGCCAGAGGGGCTCCCTCATCGATCGGTAGGGTGTCAGGAGGCTTGTCAGCCTGCCGGTCATGAGATGCGCCTCTCTCGAGAGAGTAAGCTCGGCTGCGGGCTCTCCCCGCGGATAAATGGTCACCCATTCATATACCTATATTTCAAAGGGAATACTCACTGCTCTTCTAAAAATGCGTTTTGTGTACGGTTATACTAGCATGGGTGTGCCCTTCCTATTTAAACAGGCATAAAGGAATTCAGATTTTTTAAGTGCTTTCTAAGATAGCTTTTAACTCTGCGTGTGTAGGTTATTCTGACTTTGAACCTAGTTTGGTCAAAGACAGCCTTCTTACTAGTTAATTATTTTCTCAATAACAGAACTTTCTACGTCCAAATAAGTTTAATATTTTCACGACAGATCAGCCCTCCGATTGTGCCCGCACTACCACGCTGCTGTACGCTAATGACTTCATTTCGTACCCTACACCGCTCTCACCAGAAATAGCTACTCGACGTCTGGAGACACATATAAATAAGCTATGGATATTTTTTTTTTAAAGTATCAGAATCTAGCAGTAGCCCTTAAGAGGTCAATCTCTTTTTTCCATGATTGGCTACTGTTGGAATGGGTGACAGAGGGAGCGGAAGGGAACGGGAACTTTTCGCATTCTACATACTCCGGCAAGTGTTGCGAAGCAAAGCTTCCTAAGAACTGCTATTTTTGCTTATTTTATTATTGCAAACACTGCCGGAGTCAACGAATGGTTCTTATTTTTCACAATTAGCGCTATGCGAGGCCTTAAGTACGCATTAGAATTTGAGACGTTACGATAAGGAAAGTTAACAACCATGCGCAAGGCGGGACTGGAACCCGCGTCCCCGGAAAGCGATGGCTAGTGTGCCACACACTACACCACCGAGCCACCGAGAACCGCTATATAGATATATTATGAGAAATGGGGCATCCGAATTAACTCCAGCAAAACAAAACTGATTTGCTTCCGTAAACCTTCCACAACTGCTAGGAGTCAGCTGGGTTCGGACAGACATTGCAGGGCCATCAACATCAAGCTTCCTGATGGCAGCACCGCTTCCACCAAATACCTTGGTGTTAACTTCAGAGAGTTGTTAAAATTCAACGACCACGCAAGAAACGTCATCAAGAAACTGCTCTACACTTGGTTAATCCCTTGCTGAGGAGGCGCAGTAGTTTAACAAAGTCTACCAAGCTACTCATCTACAAGCAACTGATTAGACCAGTCATCAGCTATGGTAGCCCAATCTGTTTCACCATCTCACCCACAGTCATGGAGAAAATCAACCTTTTTGAGAGGAAGGTACTGCACTCCTGCACAGGTCTATGGCGACGACCCGGCTCACTCAAATATTTTCCCAATAACTCTCTTTGCGAAGCTGCCAACATACCTCCCATTGATAAATTTATGGAGGAACTCTCCAAGCGCATCATAATCAAAGTAAAAGACCATCCGGACGACGTCATCAGACAACTCAACCTTGAGGATACCGAACCTGATGCCAGATACCTCCATTTTCAGCTTATCCAGCAACCCGGACTTCACGATGGTTTTTATGAAAAAATCCATCTCCTCCACTTCCGTTGCTAAAAACCCCTAACTCGATTCGTCCTAATTATAGTATATTGACCATGTATATACTATCACTTATACCGAATTTAACCTTCGTATGAATTTAACCTTCGTATGAATTTAACCTTCGTTCGAATTTAACCTTCAACTCTGAAATCATTGGACCTACAGAATATGTATTTTACTTTCAAAGCGATCCTAGATGAGGCCTTTGATCTATTCGTACCTAAGCGAGTTTCGAGATCGCGTACTCGTTTACCGTGGTATAACAAGCGACTTTGTCATTATAAGAATCTGGGGAATAAGTCTCACAAACTTTTCTTAAAATCTAATCTGCAGGCGGATAAAGAAAAATTTATTCAACGAAGGAAAGAATTTGATTTTCTATCGAACTTTCTTTATAAAAAATATATCTCACAAATTGAAAATAATATAAAAACTAGTCCAAGAGCTTTCTGGATTTTTTATAATTCGAAACGTAAATATTCAAATTTACCAAAATCAATGGAATACCAGAACTTGTGTGCTGATAATCCTCAAGATATTTGCGCTTTATTTGCAACGTATTTCTCTTCGGTTTTCGTGGAAGATGATCCCAGCATAAATATCAATAATTTCGACCAGCTGGTCCAACATTTAGATATCGGTTTTATGGTAATATCCGAAGAGGAAACTATGCAAGCTCTCTCAAAATTAGACACTAGTAAGGGTGCTGGGTTCGATTTGCTCCCACCGGTGCTTTTGAAGAATTGTGCGCAGTCGCTTTGTACTGCGCTTACGTTAATTTACAACAAATCTCTAGCTACTGGCACTGTCCTTGATGTTTGGAAAATTTGTTATGTAACACCAATCCATAAGTCTGGTAAAATAAATTGTATACAGAATTATAGACCAATTGTAAAGATGTCCATTATACCGAAAATATTAGATAGTATTGTCAATAACCGTCTTACTTTTGAAGTTAAACATTATATATCTGAACAACAGCATGGTTTTTTCGCAGGAAGATCCATTAGTTCAAACTTAGCTATTTTTAGTAATTTTTGTATAAATGCAATGGATAATGGCATGCAAGTTGACGTACTGTATACGGATTTTGCCAAAGCCTTCGACAGAGTTAGTCACTCCATTTTATTGCATACAATAAATGAAATTGGGATTCACTCAATATTTCTGAAATGGATAGAGTCTTATCTATTAAGAAGAAAACTGATTGTAAGAACTGATGGACATTTTTCTGCCCCTATTGAGGTAAAATCTGGTGTCCGTCAAGGAAGCCATTTAGGACCTGTTTTATTCATACTATTCATTAATGACTTACCTGGGATTTTCGAAACCTGTAATTGCCTAATATACGCTGATGACGTAAAATTATTCATGACCATTAAAGACCTTTGTAGTTGTACACTGTTTCAGTATGACATAAACTCGCTAATTGCTTGGAGCATCATAAACAAATTGTGTTTGAATATTTCAAAATACAATACGCTAACTTATACTCGTAAGCAATTAGCAATTCAATATGACTACTCCTATGATGGAATAAATCTCTTTCAGAAAGTTTCCTCGATCAAGGATTTAGGAGTTTTATTTGACTGCAAGTTTTCTTTCAGTTTGCATTATGATTACCTAATTTCTAAGTCCAACTCACTTCTTGGTTTCCTAAAGAGAAATTCTACAGAATTTTCGTATATATTTACATTAAAAACTATTTTTGTGAGCTTGGTAAGATCTCTCCTTGAATTTGGTAGTGTCATTTGGAATCCCTCCTATGATTGTCATACTGCTAGATTAGAAAAAATACAGAAGCGTTTCACCAGATTCGCACTGAGGCGATTTTACGGCCCAGAAAACATGCCAGCTTATGTTGAGCGTTGTCCCTTGTTAGGGCTACATAGCTTGGCTCAAAGAAGAAATACCCTGGAGGTACTCTTCATAAAAGATATTATTGATAGCAAAATTGATGCTCCAGGTCTATTAGAAAGTATAGATTTTTATGACCCTATGAGAACACTTAGGTGTAGGGATACTTTTATTGCTAAATTCCATAGAACAAATCTTGGGAAAAATGAACCCATCTCAAAATGCTTGTCTGTTTGCAACGTGGTATCTAATGCCTTAGACTTCAGCTCGAACAGATTTAGATTTAATAATGATTTGTTAAAATATTTTGATACACATTAATTGTATATTTAGTTTTTAAGTAATCTGTAAGGGCCGCCCAGTAGATGAAAAATAAATAAATAAATAAATAAATGAATATATTAGATACGGGTTTTTTTAGAAAGAATCATTAAAGGTTTATTTTGACCATGGGAATCCCACAAATTATTTTTCTCCACCCACTATCACCTGTTCTTGGACATGCACTAATTCGCATACCAATGTCAGCAACACCTTCGCACATCGGATGCTGAATTTAGCTTCGTGTGGATTAAATTTAGAATCCAGTCGCACGTTTTTTTATGACAGATAGAACCACGCTCAGGATGCCCCTGGGAAGACATGCGCAGGGAAACAATTCCACAATTTAACAGCGCGACCGAAAAACTACCCATCGCGGTAATGGGTAGTGCGTTGGAACGGGATCGAGACGTGAAAGGGGTGCACCACTCTGGTAAGCCGAGTAAATCTGTTAAATACCTGAACCGAAGGAATCAGGCTAGCTACTTCAGAGGAACAATTACCATTAAAGTATCGGTAAAATAAGGATACACACCCCACATCTCTACGACATCCCAAGGTTTCAATAGAGCTGGATACTCTACTGTCCCCTATAAGTTTTATCGCACGACCTTGTATACGGTCCAGAAGCTGAAGATATGCTTTCGAAGCTCCCGACCATATAGTTCCGAGTTGTACTCCATTTTCGGACGGATATAGGTGGTGTAAGTTGTCGCCCGCCAGACGTTTGTGGAATAGTCTCCCTGCGCATGTTTTCCCACCCACTTATAACGTCGATGCTTTTAAAAGAGGTGTAAATCGACACTACTCCCACTTTTCCCCTTCCCACTAACCTTTACCCTTCTAAACCAACGAATGCTTTGCATGGATAGGGGGCATCCCCTGAGCTTGGTTCTATCTGCCATAAAAAAAAAACAGCATTGGGCCTTCCGCGCATTAAAATCGACCCGACTCGCTCGACCCCACTTCTGGATTTTGTTGAGGTCAGATTGGAGTGTGTCATTCATAATTCTGCGTTTTCTATTGATCTCCAGAATAGAAGGACGCCTGGAGAATGAATATGAATGAAAAATGCTGTTGTCATTAGCAAACGAGTAGACAGGGTTTGATGTCAATGACAGAAGGTCATTGATAAAAATGAGAAAAAGAGCTGGAGACAGGACCGAACCCTGCCGACATCATTATTATATTACCGACACCATAAGCATTCAGTTTAGACACGAGTGCTTTATGCCACACCCGGTCGAGTGTGCTTTATGCCACTCCAAGACACAAATGTCTTGGAGATATCCAGAGCAACAATTTTGCTCTCACCGAACTGGTAAATACATTTGTTCCACCGCTCAGTGAGAAACGCCATCAGATCGTCGGTGGAACGGTGAGCACGAAAGCCGTACTGGCGATCGCTGATCAACTTGTTGCTCTCTAGATAACTTATTAAGTTAAAGTTTACAATGCTCTCCATAACTTTGGAGAGCACTGAGCAGACTGCTCTGGGCCGGTAATTTGCAGGATTCGTAGCCTCACCTTTCTTGGGAACTGCTGCACATTGGCAATCTTCCATAAAATAGGAAAATCCCCTGAAGTGTAATAATGGTTAGCAGCTTCTTTTCAACATATAGGCTGAACTGCCATTCTAATATATATGGCATTCTAATATATATCTTGCTCTCTGTGTTTAGGTGATTGCTTGTGCGTTAAGCAACTGCGGTTTCGTTGTGAAAGTTGGAATAAACCACCACCTATTTGCCGCTGCTGGCTGTCTGCGCTATCACTTTGGGAACAGGAAAATTCCTTTTCGCCTCAAGGAAAATTCGATATCGCAAAATGGGGCAAGTAGATTCCTTCGCGCAAGTGTCCGAAGCCGATTGTCCACTATGTCAGAAGCAATACAGTGTAAGGTCCAGCCATCAATTGTTGAGCCTTCCAGTTCCCAAGCGGCTGAATGTTGTTCAAAAATACTGCTTGTGCAGCAACTGCATGATTAAATCACATTCTGTCAGAAGTTGTAAGAGCAGGTTAAGCTGCATCACATGCAGTGCCAGGCACCACACCCTCTTGCATTGTGAGCAAGCTTTGGTCCTTCGAATACTGCTCCAGATTCACCTACTCGCACCTTACATCAAGAGTGGCGGTATGATAGCGCTTCGCGTGATTATGCTCCTAACACTTCGAACTTTGTTTCAAATTCTACCCGTCACGTTTTACGATCAAAAAGCCACATTCTTCGCTGCGACTACTAACCAATATACAGTTCACTTAGCTTATACAATAAGCAGGACAATCATTAAGTTTGCTTCGCAGCCTGACCAAAACAGGTGCTGTTAGGAACAGCAATGGTAACGATACAGCAAAACGGTACGTGTTGCATCGCTCGCGCTTTGATTCATCCTGGATCCGAGGCCTCGTTCGTGTTCGGACGGATTCAAAAGCTTTGAAAGTTCCCAATGCGGTCCGTGAGCGCTCTAGTTTGCCTCTTAATGAGAACGTCTCCGCAAGGGTATCCAGATCATGCGAATTTACGCGCATGTAGCATCAAGACCCCCTAATTCAAATTCACGTCGACGTTCATATTGGAGCTAATTTATACCCAGCAATCTTGCTCGACGGCATCTGCCGCCAAGTAATGGGCTCACTAATTGCCCAATAAACTGTGTTCGGTTGCATCCTAATCGGACCGGTTCCCATGCAACAACCCGGTAGCAACCCTATAAATGTCGCCTTTTTCAAAGGTGACAAATAAAGAAATCTCCATCGAAAAACAGTCCGAACGTTTTTCGGAGATGGAAGAACTTCACAAATCTCGATTTCTATCCCCTTCCGAAAAGTTTTGCGAAGAAAATTTCTTAAAAACCATTCGGAGGTGCGATGAAGGCAGCTACATTGCGCCGTTGTCATTTAAAGTTGGGTTTCCAAATGCGCTCCGCCTAAGGGCATCGCGACAAATCGCGCTAAAGTAATACTTGCGATCCAAAGCAAGGTTGAGTAAGAAGGATCACTTTAAACAGCAATATGATACGGTGATAAATGAGTATGTCGATTTAAGCAATATGCAAGCAGTCAGGTCTCGAAAACACAAGCTCTGTACGATTTACCTGACCATGCCTGAATCTGTACTATTTACCTAACCATGCCGTCATCAAACCTGAGAGCGCTTCAACAAAAGTAAGAGTCGTCTTCAACCCGTCCATTCCAACAACAAGTGGACTAAGCCTAAATGGCGTGATTGATCCAGGCCCCGGTTTGCAAGTTGATAATTTTCTAATTTTGCGATGGGGTTTTTTCAGGTATGTTTTCAACGGCGACATTTAGAAAATATATCGCCAGATATTGTCGATCCGAAGCATACTCCCTACCAGCGCATTCTCTTTCGAGAATAAAAATTCTGAGCTCACGGTTATGAGCTACGAACGATTACTTTTGGCATCAATTATGTCCCTTTTTGGTGATCCGCACTTCTCCAGCTGATAGAGGATGGAAAGCACGACTTTCCGCTTGCATTACACATTCTGCAACATTCAATGTATGTGGAAGATGTGTTATCATGCGCTCATGACCTCGTGTCCGTTATCAAGATATGTGTACAATTGACTCGGCAGGTTTTTCCTCTTCGCAAATCGACTACTAATTATAAAGGCATTTTAGCAGACTTGCCTGCATCCTATTTGCTCCATAAGGACGCCCGAAGCCCGAAGATTTCAGCACTCCAAAAATGCGTGGAAAACGCTAGAACGTGGTGCTCTTTCTGAGAGCCCACCACCCGATAATCGTTTTAGATTTAAGGAGGACCTGATATTTCAACATGGCCAGGTACCCAAGCCACGTGGATATTGAAAAAGTGCCCTAATGAGTTAAGCTCTGCGCGATATTGCTGAGCTGTATTCGAGGTCAAATATATCGATTCCAAGGTCTTTATCGCTGCCTGACTATCTGTAGTAACTTATATTATATCCGTGTAGTAACTTATATTACCGCGTCTACCTGGTCCACTATTTTTCCAGGCTTCTATGGATAATTCATACAATGCTCATGATACCTATGTATGAACAAAAGAGGCCGCTGTCACGATATAGTCCAGTGCCAATGGAATTGCCTTACAGTAGTTAAATCCTGCCATAATTGCACTATGTCCATAGCTCTGTTGAGACCACAATGTTAATTTGCTCCGTCTAGTAACAGCAGACGCCACGATTTGTCTGCCTTAATGTCAATGGAGATGTAAAATCGCGTCTAACGCATCAGATGCGATTGTGTCCTTAAGCACACACTGATTGCGATAGATGGACTTTCCTTAACAGTGCAGTGTTGCTCATCCTATCTACAGCCGGACACCATACGAGAACTCCGTATGTTAGGAAGGGACAAATCTATCTTTCTATTCATCTTTCTTATATCTTTCTATTGAGGACTTTCTATATATCTTTCTATACAGGTCAAGACTCAGGTATCTTGCTGCCTCCAAGATATGTCCCTCAGAACCGACGGGAACATGTCAGAAGCTGCGATTGCAACATCATCTGCGTATGCAACAACTCTACAACTTTTCTTCCACTTTTTTAAAATATTTTCATATTTGTCTGGACAAAAAGCGCAAAATGAGAGTAGCATGCAAATTTACCTAATCCATTGTATGCATTGGTCCCGTTTTTATGACAATTTCGGATTTTTCTCTATGAAACCTAGAAAATATTTAAGTGGTCAGCGCCAAAAACCTCGCGTCTGATCCTAGAGAAGGCTAGACAGTCACTCGCATAATGGGTGGCCGTATCTTCCTAACCACAATCTTCATAAGTGACACTGACATCTAGACCAACATTGTGCAAGCGTTCGGCAAAAGAGCCATATCCCGTAATCACACCAACTAGCACTCTGCAATCTCTCCTATTCATCGAAATGAAACAGTTAGCAATCCGCCCGTCTATGCACGGTATTTGTCAGCATGCAAGTCACTAAGTCCGCTCACCTCCGATCATGAGCCGAAACCAGATGAGCCAGATTCGTAGCTTTGTCGGCGCCCAGTTTGGATACCTTCGTATTAGCCGACTTCGAATGAAGTATATGACTAGCGGTTGAGCCTTTCCAGAGCGTCCGCTCTACAGACTAATAAGTCTGAAGTCTTTGAGCTCGATGTGAGAGCACTTACCCTTTTTCGGCATTAATGCTACCCTTGATTCCTTCCATTTAGCTGGAATGTATGTCAACTATAGACAGCTCACAGCAGCTAAATATGACTGTGAGCTACGGTCCCACCATATCCAGTAAAAACTGTAGTTTTATTGTGGTAATGCCAGGTGACTTCAGCGCTTTGAAATTAACTACCGACCTTATCCTATACATGGTAATTATTTCCTTTATCAGTGCTGAGCTCCTCACTTCCCTATGGTTCACAACCGGTTTCAGGCCAGTTTCTAATGCATTACCAGGGAAGTGCTAGTCCATTAGTGAGTGCAATGATTTTACTAGAAGCGCCATCAGGATACCTTAGATACGGAGGTCCCGTTAGGGTACCTTAGGACCCCAGTGTACACGACGAGATGGATAATATCTTGGATGATATAGATGGATATCTCCTTGAGGTCAGAGGTATCCTCAATGTTTTCACAAAAACATCAATGCTTCCATTACGCTATTCGTGCTCTTCTGAGCTCCTTTTTGTAGCTGTTTAGTTGTCTTGTGTAACGCAGTCCTCAGTTGCTCCCGACTTTGCTCTTATAAAGAGCCTTCTAAATGTTCGTGCCTCCATCAGAGCAGTTGACCACCACGGTGGTTTCGATCTGCTTTTTTATAAGCCCTTTGGCAATGAACGGAAACCCAATGCTGCTTGTTGACAATTCCCCACCTATAATATGGGTGGTGTGGATATTAATGATTCGGTAGCTCTTGATGTTCTACTACTATCCTACTACTGGACATGTCAGTAAAATGTGATCTTCGTTGAAACGACCAAATTTTTAATGTGTCCAGAGAAGCAGCCAAGTGCTTAGGCTTTCTAAAGCGGTTCAATAAATACTTCACTCCAACTGATCTTCGTTGTATCTACACCACCTATATCCGTACGAAAATGGAGTACAATTCGCATATATGGTCGGGAGCTTCAGCTTATAGATCGTATCCAACAAATCCAATGGTAGCAACCTAAAAAGTTAAATGAGATTTCAATCTAACTGCGCTTCAAGGGCATCTGCAGGAGTCGTGTGCATCGCACCCGTGATTGCAATGCACGCCAACCGCTGGACCCTATCCAGGTCGTCACGCATAGTCTTTTGGGTAGTATCAGCCCACCAGAAGCGTACGATTGAATGGGTCTAGCCATCGCAGTGTATATCCAGTGTACATTGTGTGGATTTATATCTCACCTCAACCAATACACTCGCCTGCACTGGAACAGAACCTCTTTGGCTCTCCGGATCTTATTTTCTAATTAATACAATATTTGAAAATTTATAATAATATAGGAGGAAATCAGCTTTAATTTAGATCGATGCTTGGACTTCGTTAAATCTGGTGTTAAAGCCATAAATGCAGATGAGGTGACATCGCACTTTGAAGCTGAGGAGCTAAAAAGTTGGAACTTGTTAACTCGAACAAATAGACGTCATGAATTTATATCATGGAAAGTAAATGTCATATGGATTACTGGCTTCATAGTCCGATATTTTATTTTGATGCCGTTACGTGTGCTGGTTTGTTTTATGGGAGTAAGTTATACAAATTCTAACTAGCAATCGTATTACGAGTTAGTAATCTTATACCAAACATCCAAAGAGAGAGGATATATTCACTTTCATTTGTGATCCAGACGGAGACAATATAGATATACAAAAATAATATATATTTTTGCCCAGCGTCCGTCTGTCTGTCTATTAAAATCACAATTACAGCAGAACGAAAAGAGATATCCCGATAAAATTTAGCTCAATTATTCTTTGTTATGTAGAGCTGTTGGATATTGTGAATGGGCTAATCGGTTAATAACCATGCCTACTTTTCATATCAAATGTAAAGTCCCTTTTTAAAAAAAATTCATGTTTCATAAACGGTAAGACATGTTGTTAACGCCAACTGCCGCTCGCCAGAGGGGCTTCCTCATCGATCGGTAGGGTATCATGAGGCTTGTGAGCCTGCCGGTCATGAGATGCGCCTCTCTCGAGAGAGTAAGCTCGGCTGCGGGCTCTACATACGGATAAATTGTCACCCATTTATATACCTATATTTCAAAAGGAATACTCACTGCTCTTCTAAAAGTGCGTTTTGTGTATGGTTATATTAGCATGCGTGTGCCCTTCCTATTTAAACAGGCATAAAGGAATTCAGATTTGTTAAGTGCTTGCTAAGATAGCTTTTAACTCTGCGTGTGTAGGTTATTCTGACTTTGAACCTAGTTTGGTCAAAGACAGCCTTCTTACTAGTTAATTATTATCTCAAGAACAGAACTTTCTACGTCCAAATAAGTTTAATATTTTCACGACAGATCACCCCTCCAAAAGCACTACCACGCTGCTGTACGCTGATGACTCAGTTGAAATGGGAAGTTATTCCACGGATAACAATGGATTTCATTTCCTTCTCACCGTAATAGATACATTTTCAAAATTCGCCTGGGCTATGCCTTTAAAATCTAAAACATCCGCTGATGTAACCAAAGCTATGGAAAAGATATTCAATTTAGGTCGGATACCGAGAAATTTACAAACCGATGATGGTAAAGAATTCTTTAATCGACAATTTCAAAATTTAGTGAGGAAATTTCATGTCAACCATTATTCTACGTATAGTGTTTTAAAGGCGTAAATTGTTGAGCGTTTCAATAGGACACTAAAGCAGATGATGTGGAAGGAATTTAGTTATCATGGATCGTATCGATGGATTGATAATTATAAAAATTTGATCGGCAAATATAATAAGAAAAAGCATAGAACGATAAATATGGCTCCCATTGATGTGAATCCATCTAATGAAAGGTTGTTATTAAAGACTGCCTACAATAATCTGAAAATATTTACAAGGTCAAAGTTCCGCATAGGAGATTACGTTCGCATCAGTAAACATAAACATATATTCGAAAAAGGCTATACACCGAATTGTACTACAGAGATTTTTAAAATTAAAAATATAAGAATTACAAACCCAATAACGTATATTCTTGAAGACTACCAGGGGAATGCAATTAGAGGAGGATTCTACGAAACTGAACTATTGAAAACAAAATATCGCAACACCTACCTCGTGGAGAAAGTTCTTAAAACAAGAGGAAGCAAATTTTTCGTCAAGTGGTTAGGATTTTCGAATGAACATAATTATTGGATCGATAGTAATTAAACTTTGTAAAATATATGTAAATAAATTTTCTAGTATAAAAAGATTGTTTGTGTGTGTTTTCATTTCATTAATTAATCAACATTCAAGATGTCAATAACTCTTACTTTGAGTGGAAACAAATCCATTTTATCAGCTGATTACTTTCCACCTATAGATTTAGATAATAAGTACGTGTGTGGTCTGGCTGACTTTCATAGTTACAACACCATACCAAACGTCGACTATGAAAATAATTTATTTTTTATTGGAGACCATACAATTGAAATTCCTGTTGGTTCATATGAGCTTGATGATATTGCCGAGTACATTCAAAGTAGATATTTAAGTATAGAGTCACATGAAAAGCTGCACGAAAAATTGGAAATAGCAGCCAACCCTAATACACTGCAAGCTATCGTAGGATCCCGTAAACATGACATTTTCTTTAATAAAGATCGAAGCATTGGTCCGCTCTTAGGATTCAGTAAAAGAATATTGAAAGCAGGAAAACTACATACATAGGACTTGCCTGTGAATATAACAAAGATCAATGCAATACACATTGAGTGTGACATAGTTACCGGTTCATATATTAATAATGCACCGGCGCATACAATACATATGTTTGCACTGAGTGTCAGTCCTGGGTACAAAATAGATGAGATTCCGAAAAATGTTATCTATTTACCATTAAACACCGGAGAGTTATGTTCGATTACAGTTAAAATTGTTGATCAAAGTGGTAACCTAATTAATTTTTGTGGAGAAACTATAACCCTCAGACTACATTTAAAACCGCAAGAATAATGATTATCTATAATAAAAGCGCTTACCTGCATTCACTTCTACTTTGCCATTTGCAGTAACAAGGTCACAGAAGCCACAGACTACACTTAACACTCAACAACGCAAAAAGTTGACATTTACCAATAAAGAGTTTTTAAAATCTTTGGGTTTTAAACTAAAGAAAAACTAAATTAAAGTGAGTCAAATACTTGATGTTCTACAAAAACCACTATATGATGATAGTATCATTAAAAAAGAATACCATAGCTACTCACCGTATTTACAATCATTTAAAATCAACGATGAGATAAGGATAGCCATTCAAAATCAAGATCTATTCGTCTTACCAAGTGAAAGTATAATATATATTGAAGGTACGGTCACCTTATAGAATGGAAATGTGACTTCCAATGCAAAATTAAAAAATAACTGTATGACATTCTTGTTTGATGAAATTCGCTATGAGGTTAATGGACTGGAAATTGATCGTACCCGTCACTTGGGTGTAACTACAACAGTGAAAAATTATGTCTCTTTGAATCCGACCGAAAGTAATATACTCAAAAATGCTGGTTGGTTTTCGAAGAATGAACTTGAAAGAAAGGATGGATATTTTAATTTTTGTATACCACTAAAAATGCTACTAGGATTTGCTGAAGACTTTAGTAAAATGATCTTAAATGCTGAACATGAACTTGTACTACTACTTTCAAATTCGGATGAAAATGCTGTTTATTCAACCGTTGCAAACGAAAAATTAAAACTGAATATAACTAATATTATATGGAAAGTTCCGCATGTACAATTAGCTGATTTTGCAAAACTACAACTCTTCCAAATAATCCAAAGCAGTCAACCTATATCAATAGCATTCCGCAGTTGGGATTGTCATTTCAATCCGCTACTTACTCAAGGAACCAACCATCTGTGGAACGTTAAATTGTCTTCACAAAATGAAAGACCACGTTTTATACTGATTGTTTTTCGAAAGGACAACAAGTTTCAACATTGTCATTTAAATGATGTTAAAGTACACTTAAATTCTGATACATATCCCTATGATGACCTCAACCTGAATTTTGATCGTAATCGTTATGCTCTGCTGTATGATATGTACACAAAATTTCAACAAAGCTATTTTACTCGTGAATCTCAACCACTGCTGCTGCCTGAAGATTTCAAAGATACTGCACCGATAATTGTGGCGGATGTTAGTCATCAAAACGAAGCTATTCAAAGTGGACCAAATGATATTAGAATTGAATTTAAGACATCAAAGAATATTCCAGCCAATACATCGGCTTATTGTATACTTATACACGATAAAATAATTGAATATACACCAACGACTGGTGAAATGAAAAAAGTCGTCTAAATACAAATGGAGAATGACAAATTTATTACTCTGGATGTGCAGGGCTTCAAAGGCAATTTTAATGAATTTATTGTTAAAGAGTTGGCAGTTACCTTCAGCTTTAATGAGTACCAGAATTTTATTATGAAACCGCCATATGGATTTAACAAATTAACACGTCAGTCCCAAAAACAAGTACAGTGGTTATATAATAATCATCATGGTTTCACATGGAATGATGGCTTCATCGACTTTAGCAGCGTAAAATATTTCGTGAACCAAAATCTTAAAAACACACCCGTATATGTTAAGGGAGCTGAAAAATCCAAATGGGTTGAAGAAATTTTAAACGTGCCCGTAATTAACGTCGAAGAAATTGGTTGCAGCAACTTTGAAATTTTACAACATACATACTTACTGCAAAGAATGTGTCATGCCCATAATGGATGTTGTGCGATTCAAAATGTTATGCTATTACGAAAATTCCTAAATTCCTTCAATAAATAAAAAGAAAATGTTTATAATTTCATATATAAGTTTTTTATTTATAAAATTTCTTAACCTAACAATTGTTTTCTTAATATCTATATTTATATTTAAGCTTATAAAAATTTATTTACAATAATATATACATATATATATATATATATTAATAAAAATTTATTTACAAAATTAAATTGGATTCTTTTATTCCAAATTAAGTATGTACAATTAAAGTGATTTAAATTTTAAATTCTATACAATTACAAAGAATTTAAATTATGTTTCAAAATTTAATCATCTCTATTCAATTCCATTTCCAAATCTATTCTATAATGCCCCCCGGAATATGTATTTACATTATCTATTCTAATACATCGCTTATCATCATTAAAACTTAAAGCTATCTTACGGATTTTTTCCGTATATATTTGGTGTATTTTACTCTTGAATACATACATATCACCATAAATTACTCTCTTATTTAATAAACAGTCCTTATAACTACTTAAACTTAAACTATCTAATACTGACTTCTTAACACCTTTAGCTTTTTTAGTCTCACTACAATTTTCTTCACTATAGGAATACATTTTGGATCTAAGACCAACAAATTCCTTCATGATCCTTCCCTTTTCATCTTTCATCATACCGAGTACTTTACAATTTTTACGCGGTATGTTGAAAAAATTATTTGGTAAATATTCTGATGTATCGAATTTTAAATCGATATCATCAAGAATACTTTTGTAATAGTCATCGATTTGTATGCTATATATATACGAGTCGGCGTCCATGTAGTTTAAGGTAAAGTTTTCAGAAAACTTTGGCTGCATGTAGTCATAATTGAAGTCATACATCTTCCACTTTGATAATTCTAGTACAACAAATCCTAAATAAATAGGTTTGTTGTAAACTACACGACCCCGAGTCAATTGAATAGCGACCATACCTTCAGAGGAATCAGAAAAGTCGGTGAAAAATGTTCTACTATGAAAATTTGGTTTGGCAATTAGAGCACGAGCACCTAAGCGCCTTCCTCGACTCTCCCAAGATGTAACAATTTTCACGTCTTTTCTCTTATCTACATTCTTCATGGTCTTACCATAAACTGCATTATTTAATAATTTGAAAAAATTTTTTCGAAATAATTTTTTGCTATTGTGCGGTGATATGTACTTAAATCAATATACTTCTTTAACCATGGAGACTGTTTGAATTTAAGAATTCTATGTACTTTATTTAATTGTAGACCATTTTTAATACACTGTTGGAGATTTCTGTAATGTATTATGTAGTGAGACTTGTCGTTTAAATCAGTAATTAATTTTTCCTGAACACCTATTGAAGTCTTTTTTGTTTCTGCACAAAACGGCAAATCGTTATGAGTGTCGTGAAGATCTTCAGGATATAATAAATCGACTTCTAGAATATATCCAACGAGAAAGAACTGTGTTGATGTTGAAATTATCAACTTCATCAATCCATTCGAATTCACCAGTTGGAAGATACTCAGACATTGCCCACCCATATAAATTGTTGGCGTCCAAATACATGAGGTATTCTGATGGCTTTTGGTTATCAAAATCCCCCATTTATTTGTTGTTCGCCTTTGAATGTCGTTTTGTACATTGAACAATCCCGCCCCGTATACCTTTTTGAATGAAAATATACATATCTATTTCAGTCAAAAGATCCAGTTCTATTCCAGTACTTTTCAGCATTGCATCCCAAGACAATCCGGGCGTAGTGTAATACTGGCAGGGATCAAGTTTATAAATACCCTTACAGATTTTTCTAAAATTTTCAAACACATCTGTTAAAATTAAAACATCTGTTTTAAAGTATAGAAGCATGTAATCATTAATAGTTTGACAATGAAAAGTATTCCAAATCTTGAGAGCATGTTCATAATCAATCCGAACATTCCCTGTTGGTTAGATGACTAAAAAAATGGTCAGTGGCTCTAGAAGGAAGACATGTTTCATTCAAGCAAGCAACGGAATCGATGTATTCATAGGGGAATACACCTTTTCGCGTTAGCAAATTAAATTCATCGTCGTTTGAAAACATTTGTCGAACTGTATAAAAATCACTTGATGATAAATTTTGACACAATTCATCCAAGCTTGATGCCACGGTAAGAATCTAAGAATCTAAGTTTCATGACATTTGATTCATTAACCTGATTTTTTTTTGATAATGAAACATATAATTCCTTGTTTAATGGAATAACGTTAATGTCACCTTCAATTGAACTTAATTCTTTAACGAATAAGTGACAATCATACCCCGAAAAGTTGTGAAATAGAACTGGAATAAAATGTGACACTTTAAAATTAAGGTTGCAACTATTGTGAGCCGGTCCCCTATATTCACCAGTTAAATGACCACTCTGCCACTCTATCACTGCCCAAATCCTGATCACAAATATGACATAGAGGACTTTCATTTTGCAACCTTAATTGCAAAGGTGTTAAGAAGTTCATAGGCTTCTTTTTTAAAATATAATTTTTAAATATATCTAAACTATCCTTCACTAAACTATCAATAAATTTCTTCGCATTGTGCGAGTACTGTAGGCAGCTGTTGTAGGAATACAGCCTGTGTTGGTGGTTGGTTTACTGACTTTTTATTAATCTGTAAAGAAAAGAGGAAAAATGCAAAATTAGTGATATGAAATTATTAGTCATTAGTTTAATTTAAATTACCTTGATATATTTTTGATCCACACGTAGTGGGACGGCTCCTCCTCCTGAATCATCAGAAGGTTAATGTGAGACGGCTTCTCCACCGAAGTGGAGTAATATGGTCCCACGATGCCACCGACCTCCTCGTCGTATCCAAACACGTTGACACTCACGTCTGAATTTAAAGCCTCAAATCGGGAGACTTGTGAAAGAGGCAGCGTGAACGTCAATTCAGCAAAGTTCATCACCACTCCATTTTGCAGAATTATATTCTCAGCTTCAATGTTCTCTATTTGATAGCTGGAAGCTCTATCACTTTGATGCATTTAAAGCAGTATGCGTCGTTATTTTTAACGTTAACGCACGCATGCTTCTCCTGCAGCTTTCTTGGTAGTGGGATATATGAAGATCCCTTCAGTGGCCGGTATTGGTTGACGTTGACCTCCATGTGATAAATCCTCACAAGAGACCAGCCACTGTCCCTCTCTTGGAACTCAGACATTTGTTTGCATACTTGTTCGCACATGTCTTTATAAGTTTTTATCAACTCCTCAGCTTGTTCAACTAGCGTCGTTCTAGTTTGGAACGATTTCTCCTCAACAACTATGTCTTCTTCGTTGGTAATTTTCATGTACTCAGCATAAATTTCAATGTTAAATTTATATGCTGAGTGTTTTACCAACAAATCTTCCAGAGCCCTCAAAATTGCTTCCTTAGCCTTTTCTAAGAAAGTCTCTGGGATTAATAAACCCTCATTGTCGTTTGTATAAATAAAGGTTTCAATCCTTTTTTTGAATGTCGACTTAATGACTTTGAGGTGCTCATTTATTGGAAGCCAACAATTCTTCTTATGTTTGTTGGTTCTTAGGTGATAGTTCCAGTCTTTCTGCAAAAGGTTTTCATTGCAGTTGGGACAACACACTTGTGGTGGTATTAATGTTGCTGCTGCTGCTATTGTTGATGGCTGAGGGTAAGTTAAAGATGATGCTGCTAATGTTGCAGATGCTGCTGCTGCTGATGTTGATGGTTGAGGGTGTTTTAAAGCTTTATGTCTCCCAAGTATATGTATGTTTCGAGTAGTGGTTGCGATTGAGGAAAGTCGACCTGAACCTCCTAGCGAAAATTTTCTCCATCTTCTTCCAACAGTTTTATTAAATAATAGTTGCCATTGCTGAATTCTGCTATGGTCGCATCACATATATCGTTGAATTTTTGTGGTAGGAAAACAACGCAATCTTCCAGCTCCATTAGTATGCGATCCCCAAACTTTGTTGTTGTTATGCGAACATTTTTTATGATGTAGAATCTGCTGGGTTCCATATCCTTGACATGAAGGATATTTTTCTGGTTGGAGTTCTTTTGATTGAAGTCCTTCACAGCAGCGAACGAGAGAGAAAAGTCACTTTGTTGGAGCTGATTCATTTTACTAATATTATTTTATCTTTTTATAACAAATTATTTTATCAAATTTTTTTTTTAATGTTGACTGCACCTGACTAAAGTTACACAAAGACTGAATATCTGGAACTAAAATGTAGTATTTATATAACGACTACATAAACAGCGTGGAATATTGTTTACATAAGTACAGTACTCTTAAAAGTATATAAAAAATATTTGAGAAATTTATCTTCACCACCATCAACATATTTTCAATATCGTCCAAATTCAACACACCACATATACACTCTTATTTATTCCTATTAAAAGGTTTAATAAAAAGTATATAGTATATATATATATATATATATATATATATATATATATATATATATATATATATATATATATATATATATATATATATATATATATATATATATTTCTTTTTTATTTATTATTTAACATATAAAGAAATTTTAGACATAGATGACCACAGTTATATGAATTATAGTCTTGATGTTGAGTGTAGTTGTAACGTACTCCTTCTCCCAAATAATTTATTATTTCATGTGGTGGTTGCAAGTTTCCAAAACTATCAAAATATTCTTTGCAGTGCCTATCTTTGTAATATGCTACCCAATGAGTACCAGGGCCCTTTGATGTATCCAGATTAACGATTCCACATTCTTGTTGACGAGGTTGTTTCGGGAGACTGTCTCGCATAAAAATACCTCTGAAATGCGGTAGATTCTTTGCATGTTCCATCAAGTCGACGTCTGTGAGGGCTCTTTTGGGTAGATTCTTGAAAAGTTTTTTGGTTGTGGAAATATGAACCCAATCCTTTTCTGTATGGTTTCAAGTATAAGCCTTTTCCCATGGCGATGGCTTCCATGGTCTTATTATGTCGATTCGCTTCTTCATTGTTGTCGAGCGGCTTTTGTATCATTAAGTGCTTTTGCGATTGAAGCTCCTCCATATGCTAAGCCTCCAACAGCTCCCAGAGCAGTTAAAATGGGTACTAATGGTAGAAACCCTCCTACTTTAGGAACGGGTATAACGCGTGGAATGTTAACGATCGACTTCTTCCGTCCGAAAGAGTTTTTTACAACCTTTTGTGCGATTTTTATAGCACTGGGAACATCTTCTGGTTTTCGTTGTTTAATGATTTTCAATGCGTTTTTAACCGCTTGAGTAAATATTTTCTTGCTAAATTTCTTTTTAACTTTTCTCTTAATTTTCTTAAGTGTTTTATTCATCGTGTTCCCCATGCCGAATTTTACTTTAGCTTTCATCGCGTTTGTAACTAAGTATGCGTTAATTCGCTCACTAAATTTGCTGTCTTTTGATTTTACTCTCTGCCACGCCATTTCAGCTAATATTTTATCTGCTTCGTGACGCTTATTCAAGTCTCGAGTTTTATCATAAGCAATATCGTGCTCTTTGCATGGAGCGTCCAGTGGATTGATTCCCTTATCGCCTCTTGCCAAGCGTTCTGTTAGTTTAGTTCCAGGACCACAAAATTGATAATTCGGTAAATGAAGTTCAATTGGCCGAGAATTTATAACACTATTTAATAAACCTCTTCCGGTTACTGATTGTTTAGAACTGATATGTTTCTTATAAATTATACCCATTTTATATCTTTTCATCTACTCGTACTGAATGAAAATGTATATAAATGAGTGGTTATTACATATTTATATTAATTGTCAAAATGCGTTTCATTAAACAAGACAGAAATATAATAATAAAGAATATGGATCTATAGTAGTAACTAATAATGTTTCCAAATCAAGATACAGTTTCCTGTTACCAAATTCAATAAGATGTCTCATTGTTGGACCTTCGAATTGTGGAAAGACCAACGTTATGTTAAGTTTAATAGAAAGTCCGAATGGACTAAAATTCGCAAATATATACTTATACTCAAAGTCATTGTATCAACCAAAATTTTTAAAGCAATTAATAAATCCAATTCAAAATATTGGATTATTTACATTTTCGGAAAACGAACAAGTCCTCAAACCAGATGAAGCAAAAACCAACTCCATTATGATATTCGATGATGTTGCTTGTGAGAAGCAAAACAACATTCGCGAATACTTTTGTATGGGTCGACAAAAATGCATCGATTGTTTGTTTTTATTTATGTCAAACATATACACGAATTCCTAAGCATTTAGTACGTGATAATGCTAACATGATTATTATATTCAAACAAGATGAAATGAATTTGAAACACATATACAATGATCATGTGGGAACAGACATGACTGTTGGAAAGTTTTTAAATATATGTAGAGAATGTTGGAAAGATAAATATGGATTTCTGGTAATCAGCAAAGATGAACCGATTGATAAAGGACGTTATAGAAAAGGCTTTGATATTTACATCCAACTATAAATAAAAGCACTCCCGATCATTTCATACTTGTATGCAAACAGTCTTTGAACTGATCTGATAGCTGATACACCTGATCTGATCTGATAGCTGATATAACCGATTATAAGAATGAATGAAAAAATATTAAAAGACTTGGTAAAAACCAGACTTATTTTGAAACAGAAATTTCGGAACTTACAACTGACTAAAGCAGATGTAGAAAATCAAATAGAAGAGTCACTTAAGCCAATCACAAAACCTCTAAAGGAATTGGTTCGCAACACTGCAACAACAACAACAAATCCTAATAAGAATGACTCTCACTTTACATATGATAAGATACCACTCAGACTAAAAACAAGTACCCCACACAAAGCAAAGAAAGAGATTGATTTTACAGACGAAACTCTTACCAAGAGTAATGAAGACGGTACCTTTTTCTCTCAAATGGATGATACAGATAATGCAAACAAATCAACAAAATTCCATCAACAAATTTTATCACAATGAAAGGAAAAAATGAGCTGGACACCGCATATGGACCGAACAGAGGATTGAATGGTGAATGGAGGTTCGGAAATAGTGCTTTGGAAATGCGTGATGATAAAATATTCATCTCAAACAAACTTTTTGGAACCTCACCTCCTACTTCTTTCAACCTTACACCCGGTCTCTTTGAATTATTGTTTTACAAGACACCATCAAAGTATGACGAAGCAGATTTACAAGTTTACAAAACAATTCTAATCAATACTAATGCTCACAAACGTAACTATAATGAAAATGAAGAAATTAAGGGAACCAAGGCTTTCAAGTACACCAACATCATAAAAGGATTAACCACCAACATCATAAAAGGATAAAGTAAATCCTCAAAAGCCTAATTATATTTTTTGGGATGATCCGAATGAATTAGTAGATAGATTGAGACTTTTATTATCATCACAATCAGCTGGGCATAACAATAACACCAACGAAATTATTTCCATCATTGAGGAATTGAGAGAAGCTAATATAATTGTATAAATATGATGTATAATAGAGTTGTAAGCATAATTGAAAATGAGTGTTGACAATTTCGGTCGTTATTCCGCACATAAAACATCAAATAATAAAATAAAGAGAAATATAGTATTTCAAAAGTGTTGGGTTTCAGTCTAGATAATGATAACAACTTAAATATCCGCTGGAAGCGTTTAAAGAATGTTGGTACACCTATTGATGGTTATAACGCAGTAACCAAGTCTTTTGTGGAAGATAATATGAAACATATGGAGTCAATAACTAAGTCTTTTGTGAAAGATAGTATGAATCAGATGGACTCAGAATTTAAAAAAGAAAACAAAGCACTGAAGGAAAAAATTGATAAAGAATTTGAAGTAGTTCACGTAAAGATTAATGATGCTGAAACATACATCGAAAGTAGTATTCAAGATTATACAAAATATATTAGTGAACAAATTGCTCGTATAGAAATTTACCTCTTTCAACAAGTACTAAGACCTAAATCTGCAGCTGAATTAGAGAAAAAAGCGAGGTTTAGTAGAGGAGCTTCACACTCAAGCTCGAAAAAATTTTAAACGAAGACGTGTAATCATTAAAGGGATCGACGACCTCTGGCAAGCGGATTTAGTTGAAATGGGAAGTTATTCCACGGATAACAATGGATTTCATTTCCTTCTCACCGTAATAGATACATTTTCAAAATTCGCCTGGGCTATGCCTTTAAAATCTAAAACATCCGCTGATGTAACCAAAGCTATGGAAAAGATATTCAATTTAGGTCGGATACCGAGAAATTTACAAACCGATGATGGTAAAGAATTCTTTAATCGACAATTTCAAAATTTAGTGAGGAAATTTCATGTCAACCATTATTCTACGTATAGTGTTTTGAAGGCGTCAATTGTTGAGCGTTTCAATAGGACACTAAAGCAGATGATGTGGAAGGAATTTAGTTATCATGGATCGTATCGATGGATTGATAATTATAAAAATTTGATCGACAAATATAATAAGAAAAAGCATAGAACGATAAATATGGCTCCCATTGATGTGAATCCGTCTAATGAAAGGTTGTTATTAAAGACTGCCTACAATAATCTGAAAATATTTACAAGGTCAAAGTTCCGCATAGGAGATTACGTTCGCATCAGTAAACATAAATATATATTCGAAAAAGGCTATACACCGAATTGTACTACAGAGATTTTTAAAATTAAAAATATAAGAATTACAAACCCAATAACGTATATTCTTGAAGACTACCAGGGGAATGCAATTAGAGGAGGATTCTACGAAACTGAACTATTGAAAACAAAATATCGCAACACCTACCTCGTGGAGAAAGTTCTTAAAACAAGAGGAAGCAAATTTTTCGTCAAGTGGTTAGGATTTTCGAATGAACATAATTATTGGATCGATAGTAATTAAACTTTGTAAAATATATGTAAATAAATTTTCTAGTATAAAAAGATTGTTTGTGTGTGTTTTCATTTCATTAATTAATCAACATTCAAGATGTCAATAACTCTTACTTTGAGTGGAAACAAATCCATTTTATCAGCTGATTACTTTCCACCTATAGATTTAGATAATAAGTACGTGTGTGGTCTGGCTGACTTTCATAGTTACAACACCATACCAAACGTCGACTATGAAAATAATTTATTTCTTATTGGAGACCATACAATTGAAATTCCTGTTGGTTCATATGAGCTTGATGATATTGCCGAGTACATTCAAAGTAGATATTTAAGTATAGAGTCACATGAAAAGCTGCACGAAAAATTGGAAATAGCAGCCAACCCTAATACACTGCAAGCTATCGTAGGATCCCGTAAACATGACATTTTCTTTAATAAAGATCGAAGCATTGGTCCGCTCTTAGGATTCAGTAAAAGAATATTGAAAGCAGGAAAACTACATACATAGGACTTGCCTGTGAATATAACAAAGATCAATGCAATACACATTGAGTGTGACATAGTTACCGGTTCTTATATTAATAATGCACCGGCGCATACAATACATATGTTTGCACTGAGTGTCAGTCCTGGGTACAAAATAGATGAGATTCCGAAAAATGTTATCTATTTACCATTAAACACCGGAGAGTTATGTTCGATTACAGTTAAAATTGTTGATCAAAGTGGTAACCTAATTAATTTTTGTGGAGAAACTATAACCCTCAGACTACATTTAAAACCGCAAGAATAATGATTATCTATAATAAAAGCGCTTACCTGCATTCACTTCTACTTTGCCATTTGCAGTAACAAGGTCACAGAAGCCACAGACTACACTTAACACTCAACAACGCAAAAAGTTGACATTTACCAATAAAGAGTTTTTAAAATCTTTGGGTTTCAAACTAAAGAAAAACTAAATTAAAATGAGTGAAATACTTGATGTTCTACAAAAACCACTATATGATGATAGTATCATTAAAAAAGAATACCATAGCTACTCACCGTATTTACAATCATTTAAAATCAACGATGAGATAAGGATAGCCATTCAAAATCAAGATCTATTCGTCTTACCAAGTGAAAGTATAATATATATTGAAGGTACGGTCACCTTATAGAATGGAAATGTGACTTCCAATGCAAAATTAAAAAATAACTGTATGACATTCTTGTTTGATGAAATTCGCTATGAGGTTAATGGACTGGAAATTGATCGTAACCGTCACTTGGGTGTAGCTACAACAGTGAAAAATTATGTCTCTTTGAATCCGACCGAAAGTAATATACTGAAAAATGCTGGCTGGTTTTCGAAGAATGAACTTGAAAGAAAGGATGGATATTTTAATTTTTGTATACCACTAAAAATGCTACTAGGATTTGCTGAAGACTTTAGTAAAATTATCTTAAATGCTGAACATGAACTTGTACTACTACTTTCAAATTCGGATGAAAATGCTGTTTATTCAACCGTTGCAAACGAAAAATTAAAACTGAATATAACTAATATTATATGGAAAGTTCCGCATGTACAATTAGCTGATTTTGCAAAACTACAACTCTTCCAAATAATCCAAAGCGGTCAACCTATATCAATAGCATTCCGCAGTTGGGATTGTCATTTCAATCCGCCACTTACTCAAGGAACCAACCATCTGTGGAACGTTAAATTGTCTTCACAAAATGAAAGACCACGTTTTATACTGATTGTTTTTCGAAAGGACAACAAGAATGACAGAATGACAAATTTATTACTCTGGATGTGCAGGGCTTCAAAGGCAATTTTAATGAATTTATTGTTAAAGAGTTGGCAGTTACCTTCAGCTTTAATGAGTACCAGAATTTTATTATGAAACCGCCATATGGATTTAACAAATTAACACGTCAGTCCCAAAAACATGTACAGTGGTTATATAATAATCATCATGGTTTCACATGGAATGATGGCTTCACCGGCTTTAGCAGCGTAAAATATTTCGTGAACCAAAATCTTAAAAACACACCCGTATATGTTAAGGGAGCTGAAAAATCCAAATGGGTTGAAGAAATTTTAAACGTGCCCGTAATTAACGTCGAAGAAATTGGTTGCAGCAACTTTGAAATTTTACAACATACATACTTACTGCAAAGAATGTGTCATGCCCATAATGGATGTTGTGCGATTCAAAATGTTATGCTATTACGAAAATTCCTAAATTCCTTCAATAAATAAAAAGAAAATGTTTATAATTTCATATATAAGTTTTTTATTTATAAAATTTCTTAACCTAACAATTGTTTTTTTAATATCTATATTTATATTTAAGTTTATAAAAATTTATTTACAATAATATATATATATATATATATATATATATTAATAAAAATTTATTTACAAAATTAAATTGGATTCTTTTATTCCAAATTAAGTATGTACAATTAAAGTGATTTAAATTTTAAATTCTATACAATTACAAAGAATTTAAATTATGTTTCAAAATTTAATCATCTCTATTCAATTCCATTTCTAAATCTATTCTATAATGCCCCCCGGCATATGTATTTACATTATCTATTCTAATACATCGCTTATCATCATTAAAACTTAAAGCTATCTTACGGATTTTTTCCGTATATATTTGGTGTATTTTACTCCTGAATACATACATATCACCATAAATTACTCTCTTATTTAATAAAGAGTCCTTATAACTACTTAAACTTAAACTATCTAATACTGACTTCTTAACACCTTTAGCTTTTTTAGTCTCACTACAATTTTCTTCACTATAGGAATACATTTTGGATCTAAGACCAACAAATTCCTTCATGATCCTTCCCTTTTCATCTTTCATCATACCGAGTACTTTACAATTTTTACGCGGTATGTTGAAAAAATTATTTGGTAAATATTCTGATGTATCGAATTTTAAATCTATATCATCAAGAATACTTTTGTAATAGTCATCGATTTGTATGCTATATATATACGAGTCGGTGTCCATGTAGTTTAAGGTCAAGTTTTCAGAAAACTTTGGCTGCATGTAGTCATAATTGAAGTCATACATCTTCCACTTTGATAATTCTAGTACAACAAATCCTAAATAAACAGGTTTGTTGTAAACTACACGACCCCGAGTCAATTGAATAGCGACCATACCTTTAGAGGAATCAGAAAAGTCGGTGAAAAATGTTCTACTATGAAAATTTGGTTTGGCAATTAGAGCACGAGCACCTAAGCGCCTTCCTCGACTCTCCCAAGATATAACAATTTTCACGTCTTTTCTCTTATCTACATTCTCCATGGCTCCATAAACTGCATTATTTAATAATTCGAAAAAATTTTTTTCGAAATAATTTTTTGCTATTGTGCGGTGATATGTATTTAAATCAATATACTTCTTTAACCATGGAGACTGTTTGAATTTAAGAATTCTATGTACTTTATTTAATTGTAGACCATTTTTAATACACTGTTGGAGATTTCTGTAATGTATTATGTAGTGAGACTTGTCGTTTAAATCAGTAATTAATTTTTCCTGAACACCTATTGAAGTCTTTTTTGTTTCTGCACAAAACGGCAAATCGTTATGAGTGTCGTGAAGATCTTCAGGATATAATAAATCGACTTCTAGAATATATCCAACGAGAAAGAACTGTGTTGATGTTGAAATTATCAACTTCATCAATCCATTCGAATTCACCAGTTGGAAGATACTCAGACATTGCCCACCCATATAAATTGTTGGCGTCCAAATACATGAGGTATTCTGATGGCTTTTGGTTATCAAAATCCCCCATTTATTTGTTGTTCGCCTTTGAATGTCGTTTTGTACATTGAACAATCCCGCCCCGTATACCTTTTTGAATGAAAATATACATATCTATTTCAGTCAAAAGATCCAGTTCTATTCCAGTACTTTTCAGCATTGCATCCCAAGACAATCCGGGCGTAGTGTAATACTGGCAGGGATCAAGTTTATAAATACCCTTACAGATTTTTCTAAAATTTTCAAACACATCTGTTAAAATTAAAACATCTGTTTTAAAGTATAGAAGCATGTAATCATTAATAGCCTGTGTTGGTGGTTGGTTTACTGACTTTTTATTAATCTGTAAAGAAAAGAGGAAAAATGCAAAATTAGTGATATGAAATTATTAGTCATTAGTTTAATTTAAATTACCTTGATATATT
This sequence comes from Sicus ferrugineus, assembly GCA_922984085.1. Classification (NCBI taxonomy): domain Eukaryota; kingdom Metazoa; phylum Arthropoda; class Insecta; order Diptera; family Conopidae; genus Sicus; species Sicus ferrugineus. The sequence continues at coordinate 26,076,801 of OV277348.1, read as the reverse complement.
TTTGATCCACACGTAGTGGGATGGCTGCTCCTCCTGAATCATCAGAAGGTTGATGTGAGACGACTTCTCCACCGAAGTGGAGTAATATGGTCCCACGATGCCACCGACCTCCTCGTCGTATCCAAACACGTTGACACTCACGTCTGAATTTAAAGCCTCAAATCGGGAGACTTGTGAAAGAGGCAGCGGGAACGTCAATTCAGCAAAGTTCATCACCACTCCATTTTGCAGAATTATATTCTCAGCTTCAATGTTCTCTATTTGATAGCTGGAAGCTCTATCACTTTGATGCATTTAAAGCAGTATGCGTCGTTATTTTTAACGTTAACGCACGCATGCTTCTCCTGCAGCTTTCTTGGTAGTGGGATATATGAAGATCCCTTCAGTGGCCGGTATTGGTTGACGTTGACCTCCATGTGATAAATCCTCACAAGAGACCAGCCACTGTCCCTCTCTTGGAACTCAGACATTTGTTTGCATACTTGTTCGCACATGCCTTTATAAGTTTTTATCAACTCCTCAGCTTGTTCAACTAGCGTCGTTCTAGTTTGGAACGATTTCTCCTCAACAACTATGTCTTCTTCGTTGGTAATTTTCATGTACTCAGCATAAATTTCAATGTTAAATTTATATGCTGAGTGTTTTACCAACAAATCTTCCAGAGCCCGCAAAATTGTTTCCTTAGCCTTTTCTAAGAAAGTCGCTGGGATTAATAAACCCTCATTGTCGTTTGTATAAATAAAGGTTTCAATCCTTTCTTTGAATGTCGACTTAATGACTTTGAGGTACTCATTAATTGGAAGCCAACAATTCTTCTTATGTTTGTTGGTTCTCAGGTGATAGTTCCAGTCTTTCTGCAAAAGGTTTTCATTGCAGTTGGGACAACACACTTGTGGTGGTATTAATGTTGCTGCTGCTGCTATTGTTGATGGCTGAGGGTAAGTTAAAGATGATGCTGCTAATGTTGCAGATGCTGCTGCTGCTGATGTTGATGGTTGAGGGTGTGTTAAAGCTTTATGTCTCCCAAGGCTGTCGCGTCGCGTAAATTTCTTTTTGCAATCACTGCACTCGAATACCCGCTTCTCATGTTTGCCTTCAACATGACGCTTAAGATTGCGATTTTCAGTGAAGCGCTCTCCACATTCATTTCAGAGGAAGCCTTTCATGTTGTTATTGATATTGTTGGTGACGGTGGCGTTAATGATGTTGTTGTTGTTGTTGCCGTTGGTAGCCATGGAAGTAGTGGTGGTGACGGTGGAGGTGTCGGTGGTGACGATGGTGGTGTCGGTGATGGTGACGGTGGTGGTGTCGGTGATGGTGACGAAGGTGGTGTCGGTGATGGTGACGATGGTAGTGTCGGTGGAGGGAGGTGTCGGAGGTGGTGACGGTGGAGGTGTCGGTGATGGTGACGATGGTGGTCTCGTAGGTGTCGATGCTGCTACTTTGTCGTTGTTGTCATTGTTGTTGTTGTTGATGTTGTTGTTTTTGTTGCTATTGCTGTTGTTGTTGTTGATGCTGTATATTAAGAGATATACAATATTAAAAACTTACGATCATGTAAAGCTGTAAAAAAATATTATGAATAATAAAAATTTTATAGTAAAAATATCTTTATATATATATATATAAAGATATTCCATTCCATTACATATCCGTAAGTAGACTGTTTATTTGTGCTTGCGATAGGCTTATAATCCTTATCGTTGTACTAAATAAAGAGCAAAACTCACTATAAACGAAGCAAAACATTATGACAAAAGTTTGGAAAATCTACATAACGATTCAAGATTTAATAAGAAATTTATTCAAGCTGTTGCCTGATACCTTCGATGCACAATACAAAAATGGTAATTGAATGCAATATATCAAATATATAGAGAAAACCAAAATTTTATCTATCAACCTTATGCCTATATTACTATTTAATTATTAATTATTAATTAATAAATATTTGTTTTTAAATTTATTTACCTCACAAGCTGCTTCTTTTGTCGTTGTTGTTATTGTTGTTGTTGTTCTTGTTGTTGTTTTTTTTTATAATAATTTAAAATTTTTTCACTTTATAATGTTCTGCACACTTTTTAAAATTTTTTATTAAAGTTTTTTCAATTTTTTTTTGTAAATATTTTCTATATTTACTGTTTTTTGTTCAATTTTTAAAATGTTTTTGCTTTTATAATGTTCAGCACACTTTCTCTGAACTTTTTAAAACTTTCTCTATTTAAGTTTTATATTTAAGTTTTATACTTTTTGTTGACAATTTTTTAAAATGTTTTCACTTTTTTATAATGTTTTCGCTTTTTAAAACCTTCCTTTTTATATTTAAGTTTTAGACTCTTTTAAAATATTTTGTCAAAATTTTTACTTTAAAATTTATCAACTGTTCACTGCTACATTCAGATACGGAATGAAGTTTCATTATAAATTTCAGATCTTTCATACTCCAGCTGAAACCCTTATAAGATAAAAAGAAAAAAAGAACATATCAGCAAAACTGAAATTGAGATAACGAAGAGTTTTGTGTTTGATCATGTTCGGTTCAGTTCCGCATAATTTTCTCACATTCTTCGAAAATGTTTACATTAATTTAATTCCTGACAAATTCGAGTCAAGACACAATTCGAAACCAAGCAATTAAATAAAAACTACAACAACAACAACAAGAACAATAAGGCGAGTTTCATATTTCTTAAAATAACAACTCCGCGCTTCAGACCGTGGATGCGAGCTACAGCTTGAACCGCTCCCTCAATGTTTACATTAAGTTTTACTATACTGGCAGCGTCTCAAAAACAAAGCAGAAATAAACAACTACTTCTGCTTACGCAGCTTCTGCTTAGCGTGCTGCCACCGCGACCGTCAGCCGCCAGCCGTTAGCCGTCTGTCCGTCAGCCAGACCACCAGGGTTGCCACCAAAAAAAAAATTTAATACAAAAAAATTTTTGAAAAAAGTCTTAAAAAAAATTTTAAAAAAAAGGTAAAAGAAATTTGAAAAAAGTTTTGAAAAAAAAAGTTTAAAAAAAAGTTAAAAAAAAAGTTTAAAAAAAATTTAAAAAGAAATTTTAAAAAAAAAGTATAGAATACAATAGAAAAAGTAAGAATAGAAAAAAAATTTTGAAAAAAAAGAAAAGTTAAAAAAAAAGAGTAAAAAAAGCTAAAAAAAACATTTTTTTGAAAAAAAAAGTTTAAAAAAAAGTTAAAAAAAAGTTTAAAAAACTTTAAAAAAAAAGTTTAGAAAAAAAAATTTTTAAAAAAAATTAAAAAAAAAATTTAAACAATCGATCTGGCCACTCTGTGAGGTTGTTGTTGTTGTTGTTGTTGTGCTCAACATTTGCACCACATTTGCTCCACATTCTCCACATGTGGAGATATGGTTTTACCTGTTGTTGTTGTGGTCCAGAAACGCCATATTACTACTACTTTCATACTACGGCTGAAACCCTTCTAACATAAAAAAAAGAAAGAAGAAGAAACATGTCAACCCGCCTGGCGAGACTAAGGCTTCTTTCTTCAAAAGTTTGTTGGAAAGAGAGGGGATGTGAGGAGAGAAAAGTCTCCACACATTCTTCAAGTGGAGAGATTTTTTGAAGCCCAAATTCTGTTGGATTCTCGGTTCTTCTTACGCACACAATTAAACAGTTGTCGCCCGAACAAGTTCCGAAGAGGTTTCCCGAAGATTTGTTTACATTTTTATACTGTGCTTTGGAAGTGAAAATAAAGATTTAAATAAAGTGAAAGTTGAAAAATATCATTAAAAAACAATAAAGAAAGTACAATAAATATATTTAATATAATAAAGTGTTGATATAAAATAAAAATAAGTAAGTATAAAACTGAAGAACAAAAGAACAACAAACGAAGTGTCCGCTATCATGAAATTGTATGATTGCCATACCAAAGTTCTTTGTAAAAATTCTATTTTTTTAGAAATTTAGTTTACTTATCCTATTTTGGCCACGAATACGGTCGTATTTTGCAACTATGCGATTAATTTTAATTTAAAAGCGATTCATTTAAATTATACACACATAGAATTTCTTTTTTTTTTTAATTGTTAATCATCATACAATATAATTATGGCAACTCTGGCGAACATACGGAAATTCAGTAAATTTCACTCACACACATTTAAAAATCACACGTATATGAATTTTATCATGAAAGAAGAAACTAGGTGTCGCCACGCGTTCTTCTCGAAGCTGGCTTCAAGAAGCCGCTTCAAGAAGACAGATCTCGCCACCGCCAACAAGAACGAAATTGAAATAAAAAAAAACTGTATTTGTTCAATCATGTTCGGCTCAGTTCCGCTTAATTTCATTGCAGTTTTCGGAAATGTTTACATTAATTTAATTTCAGCAAATTCGAGCCGCAGTTCGGTCCCAAGCAATTAAAACTACAACTACAACACTACTTCTGCTTAAGTAGCTTCTGCTTAGGCAGTCCCACGCTCCAGATCATGCATGCACGCAAAGCCACAGTTCGATCCGTTCACTTTATGTTTACATTAAATTTCACTACGCTTCTGGGGCGGCGACTCAAAAGCGAAGCAATTAAATAAACAACAACAACTACAACACTACTTCTGCTTAGGCAGCCTCTGCTTAGGCAGCCTCTGCTTATGATATCCTACAACAACAATTCCAAAGGCAAGCATCTTGCCGCTGCTGCTCTCCCAATACTCACTACCATAACGCACGTCTCTCCCCTCCCTCTCCCTTCTTCCCCACCATCTCACCAACCGACCGACTGATCGTATGTCCGTCCGCCAGCCGCCAGCCGCCAGCTTCCAGCCTTCAATCCTCTTTCTCACTCTTACACACACAGCACACCTTCGGAGGTGACACCTCCGAAATACACAGGAGGTGTATTTTGAATTAGAACATACATATTCCTACTACTCACGGCCCTATTATTTTTTCCCCAGGATATTTAGATTATTCAGGCATTGATCCTGTAAGATCAGGGAGCTTTAAAAGCTTGGCTGTCAGATAGTATATTTATGTGTGAATATATATTTTATATTCTTCACTAAATGAAATGCGTTAAATTTTTTTAACATTGTGGGGGAAAAATATATTTATATAGTTGAAAACCGTTGCAATTCATTTAAGTTAATTTAACCTTACCTGGAAATATAACTTGGCTTTAGAATGGTTAACAATAGGCTTTAAAATATCGTCACATCTATATTTAATGTGTAAAAATTTTAAATTTCGTAGGTTATATGGCTAACTGTTTGCACTGCTTGCGTTGGGTGTTTACCAGAAGGCCAGAGAAAACGGAAAATGGTGCATTACGTGCTGGGACATTGCTTTTCACTTTTATCCAGTGCTATTTCGGCAGTAATACACTACCACAATGCTGAATATCGTCCCAGAGGTGGTATTTGTGTAGCCAACCACACAAGTCCCATCGATGTTCTTGTGCTTATGTGTGACACTACATACTCACTCGTAAGTTTAATTTCGCCTAAACCTGTATTTATAGATATCGAAGCCCCATGTTAGTGGAATTAATTAAATTTTATTTACCTTTTAAATCTTTATAGCTGCGAATCTACTGGAAGTGTTTATTTAAAAAACGATTACATGAAAACATATTCTGTGATATTTAGAACGTTTTGGGATTGAAAATGGACAAAACTGGTTAATAACCATTGTAAATTGTGAAATTATAATACAATATTTCAATACAGTTTCAGTCTTGTATGTAGACTTGTGTGTTGGTTGTGTCTCTATAGCGGTACGTCATCAACGTAAAAGTTATTTAGTTTGGGATACAAGTGGGCATCCTACTCTTCAGGAGTTTTTCCAGCTTCCTGGAAGATTGCCAATGTGCAGCCAGTTCCCAAAAAAGGTGAGGCTACGAATCCTGCAAATTACCGGCCCGTAGCAATCTGCTCAGTGCTCTCTAAAATCATGGAGAGCATTGTAAATTTTAAATTGATGAGGTATCTAGAGAGCAACGAAATGATCAGCGATCGCCAGTACGGCTTCCGTGCTCACCGTTCCACCGGCGACCTGATAACGTTTCTCAATGATCGGTGGAGCAGTTGTATTCACCGGTTCGGTGAGAGCAAGGTTGTTGCTCTGGATATCTCCAAGGCATTTGACCGGGTGTGGCATAAAGCACTCGTGTCTAAACTGGCTGCTTATGGTGTCGGTAATACTTTCACTCGATGGATATCGAGTTTCCTCAGCGGCCGTTCTATTCGGGTTGTGATAGACGGCTCTGCTTCCGAAGAGCACTCCATCAAATGCAATTCCGCAGGGTTCGGTCCTGTCTCCGACACTTTTTCTTATTTTCATCAATGACCTTCTGTCATTGACATCATACCCCGTCTACTCGTTTGCTGATGACAGCAGCATTTGTCATTCATATTCATTCTCCAGGCGTCCTTCTATTCTGGAGATCATTGAAAAACGCAGAATTATGAATGACACACTCCAATCTGACCTCAATAAAATCGAAGAGTGGGGTCGAGCGAATCGGGTCGATTTTAATGGGCGTAAAACCCAATGCTGTCTGTTGACACACAAGCGTTTAGCGGGTGACAATTTTCCACCTCTAAATGTGGGTGGTGTGGATATTAATAAGTCGGAGGCTCTTGATGTTCTGGGCATGTCAATCCAATGCAATCTTCGTTGGAACGATCACATTTTTGACGTGTCGAAAAGAGCAGCCAAGTGCTTAGGCTTTCTTAAGCGGTGTAAGAAATACTTCACTCCAACCGATCTTCGTTGTATCTACACCACTTATATCCGTCCGAAAATGGAGTACAATTCGCATATTTGGTCGGGAGCTTCGAAAACATATCTTCAGCTTCTGGACCGTATACAAGGTCGTGCGATAAATCTTATAGGGGACAGTAGGGTATCCAGCTCTATTGAAACCTTGGAACGTCGTCGTGATGTAGGGTGTGTATCACTATTTTACCGTTACTTTCATGGTAAATGTTCCTCTGAAGTAGCCGGCCTGATTCCTCCGGTTCAGGTATTTAGCAGAACTACTCGGCTTTCCAGAGCGGTGCACCCCTTTTATGTCGCGATTCCGTTCCAACAACCCGCACATTACAGTGGGAATTCGTTTTTCGGTCGCGTCATTAGATTGTGGAATAGTCTCCCTGCGAATGTCTTCCCGCCCACTTACAGCGTCGAAACCTTTAAGCGAGGTGTAAACCGTCACTACTCCCTCTTTCTTTAATAATAATTTAATTTAACTATATAATATTTAGAAACAATTTATTTTTCATAAATTTTCCAAAAAAATATGAATTGTACTTTCATACAATTCGAAAATTGGTTAATTTTTAAAATGTTGATATAAACAAAAACTGATATTTTTATTATGATAGCAGCATAGGTGGTGCCAGATGCCATCATATCGAATTTTCACCAGGAAGTCTTTACATTTTTAAAAATTACTTAAATATTGGTTCACATAATAAGTCGGTTTTTGGGTACATTTTCTGCATTGAAAATCAATTTTAATCAATTAAATAATAATATCTATGACTTTTTGCCATTATTCGGGTAGCTTCATATTTCCATCGGTGTAGAACTTCTGTGGTTTATCGTCGAAAAACTTGGCCAAGTGATTTTCAGCGGCGCTTCGGTCAGTTAATTTTGTACCATCAAGAGAGTTTTGCAAAGACCGAAACAAATGGTAGTCAGACGGTGCAAGGTCCAGGCTATATGGGGCAAAGACAACAAGATTGGAAACTCCTCTCATTTCGTGACCGAGCTAAAAAACATGCCCGTCCGTGCACTCACGTACAGCGTATGTGAGTTTTATGGTGAAATTGTCTCTTTGTTTTCTAAAACTGACTATTGCAAAGGAAGTTAACAAAAAAAATAAACCATTTCGGCTTGTTACCACACCGTCACAAGATGATGGGGTGAGTTTATGACAGGGATACCAACGAGACACAATTATTAAATATTACTTGTATGGATTTTTAAGTAAGCATTAATAGAAAGACTTCATTGCATTTAAGAGCCTTCGCGGTTTTGATGATTTCTTAATTGTTTGAAAATATTAAAGTGTAATGTAAACTTGCTTGTTTTCGTAATTTATATAAGAAAATCAAATTCTTTTAAACAACTGTAACACAATGATTTTTAAGTTACTTTTTAGCTATTTTAAAAATTATTCAAAGCTAAAAAACCTCACTAAATTACTAAGCTTCTGGTGCATTTCCACATCATCTTTGAGGTAGTGTGGAAATTTACACCACAATCAAAAGTAAAATATGTTGGCATCTCTTACGACCAAAAGTACGTGTGGTTAGTAAAAACAGCTCACTATATTTGCGAATCGAAGAAATTTTATCGAATTTGACTTGGTTTAATTTGCACAATATTTAATATAATGGAGCTACATGACTTGGAAAAGATTTCTTGTGCATTTCTAGAACCACAAGAAATCTTGTTGAAAGTTGATTTAACGTCTATCTCCTTGTCTTCTTTACGTATTTTAAAAATTATGTGTCTAGGCTAGTGCGGTGAAAAAGAACAAATCCTTTCTCAAAAAATGTATCCAATTTTGTAAGCAATTTTCTCAAGTTGTAAAAAATTTTTCTCAAGTTGTCAAAATTACATGCATTTTGTTTGTGTAATTTACACACTTCAGCCTGATTTCACTAACACAGTGAAATCGAAAAAAAGAGTTTCAAGTCTTGTTGTCTTTGATATGGTGGATGCATCAAAACTTCCCAACCAAGTTCCGTCAATTTGTTCCGAGTCATCAAAAATGTGTGTCATCAAAAGCCGGGCATTGTCATGATGGAACACAACTCCCTTTCTGTGAGCCAATTCTGGTCGCTCTTTCTGGATTGCTTCGTTCTAACGGTCGAGTTGTGCACACTTCAGGACCGAATTTATGGTTTCGCCAGTTTGGAGTAGCTCATAATGGACAATTCTTTTTTTTAGTTTAGTTTCTTTATTAAGTCAATGGAAAATACCTTACTGACTACTATAGATTATATACTGATACGTAAAGTAAGCTTATTAAAATTTTTAAAAATTATCTTTCGGCACAGAATTGTTATTATAGATTTTATTAATACAAGCAAGTGCTCTGTAAATAGGCTAATTGAGCGCATAATTAGTCCTATGAAGGAGCAAATGGAAATATTCATAAAACCGAAGTCTTCGCGATGGAACATTAAGCGTTATTAACTGAAGAAGGGATTCACAGTTAATAATGCGATTATTTAAATCATAAATAAAAACAATACTATGGATTAAACGTCGTAGCTCAAGAGTAGACAGATTAATGAGCATACAACGACTTTTATAAGGAGGAATTTGTTCATGAAAATTTAGAAATCTTAAAGCATAATTTAAAAATTTTTTCTGAATACGTTCAATTCTATCAATATGAACCATATAAATACGAGTTCCAGATTAAGAAACAGTATTCTAAACTACTACAGATCTCACGAAAGCTGAAAATAAGCACTTTAAAGTGTACGGATCCACAAAGTCAGTACTATTACGTTTGACAAATGCAAGGAGCGAATATGCTTTATGAATATTATAATTAATATGAGCTTTAAATTAAAGACCTGAATTAAAAAAAATACCTAAATCACGGATTTCTTTGACTCTAGAAATAATGGAATCAGAAAAATAATATGAAACAAGTAAAAGTGTTGTCTTGGCCTGGCCAAAAGTCTAAATACCCTACACCACAGTAATTAAAAAAATTATAATTTCGCTACTTAACAACTTTTGTATAAGTAGGCGGACCACGCCCATTTGTGGCAAATATTTTTGTAATGCCTCTAGATACTGCTGGATAGAATCACGTATTAACATGAACCGTTTAGGGGATATTTACAACTTTCTTATAAGCGGGCGTGGCACGCCTATTTTGAGCAAGCTCATTAGTAATGCTTCCGTATACTTTCGTGATAAAATGTAAAATGTAAAATTCCGTATACTTCCGTAATGCTTTCGTGATAAAATTACGTCTCAATATCTTATACTGTTCATGAGATATTGCTGACTTTGTTATGAGTGGGCGTGACACACCCATTATTTGCAAAAATTTAGTAATGGCGGTATATGTTCCGGAATAAAATTATACTTCAATATCTCACAGTTTATGAGATATTCACATTGTACATTTTTTAAAATAAGGTGCCTTTACATTCCGTATGTAAAGTAGGCGTAGTTGTTACCCGATCTCAGTAATTTTTAATCCCAAACTGCCCTACATAGCAAGGAATGATTTGTGCGAAATTTCATTGCGATATCTCTTTTCCTTTTCCCGTAATCTTGATTCCAGCAGACAGACAGACACAGACAGATAGACAGACAGGGTTAAATCGATTCAGGAGGTGACGCTGTTCAAGAATATATATACTTTTCTATATTTATCTCGTCTCCTTCTCTGCGTTACAAACGAAAGAACAAAGTGAATATACCCTACTCCCTTTTGGTGTAAGGTATAAAAACAATCTAATTATTAGATTTTGTATAAGTAACATTAAGACTTTTATTAATGTTTAAAGCTAATGTAGTTTTTTGAAACCATAAATAAACATTGTTTAAATCTTTTTGCAGGTTAAAGCAGTCCATTTGATTGAAAAAAATTTTAAATCATCAGCAAATAATAGGAATTGAACTGAACTAAAGCAACGAGTAATGTTATTCATATAATTGTAAATAAAAGTGGACCAAGAACACTACCTTGAGGTATACTACAAGTAACAACAAAGGGTTAGATTTAACATTATAAATTAAAACATAAGATTTCCTATTAGTTAAGTAGGATTTCACTTCATTGCTATGAAAATAGCAATGAAGTTGGCTGCAGTTTAATTCCTCTGATTGGTATGCAATTGGGAGTACAAACCGGTGGTCGTGGTGCACGGGATACTTTCGGGTTCTGAGTCCATGAGTGCTGGTGGTTCGCCAAGTGGAACAGCAACATCCAGGAACCAAGGTCTTCAACTGCGATAAGTACAGCGGTTGGTAAAGCTTGGATAGTGCATGAAAGCAAGTCCAGGAGCTGCGTGACTACACACACACAACATCCACGGCAATACAACACATTCAACGGTCCACATGAGCAACAGAGTTGTAAATACTACGATCAGCAAATGCAATAGAATAGGATTTAAGGTAGATTTAAGGTAAACAGTTATAGAGACTTAATTTTAAGCCGCCCAAGTACCACTATGTACAGAAAAAAATTAATATCGCTTCACGATATTAATTTTTTCTTTCCCTAGGGTTGGAGGGATGTTGTATGTCGCATTCACACCGTCAAGGCAAAAACATTGGCACTTGTCAATAAGTCAGTTAGTGAGTCAAGGTCAAGTTCAGCCTTTAGTGCAAGCCAAGCATTTTGTTTGGGAAGCTCGAAAGCCAAGCTAGCAACCAGCACTCTGCATAGTAACAAGTGTGGAAGCAACACCTTTGCACGACGGATGCCGAATTTAGCTCCATGTGGGTTAAGTTCAAAATCCAGTCGCACATCCTGCACTTCTGCTTCATTTATCGAAGCCCGGGTCTAGAGAGGCTGCCAACTTTTGATAAACTTGACAGTCTCCCTGATTCGATTTCTAAAATCCTGGAATCGTATCCGAACAGTGAAATTGTTGTTGCTGGTGATTTCAATGTTCATAATTCCAATTGGCTACGTCATTCGAGTCACACAACACCTGAGGGTTTGTATGTTGAGTTATTTGCTGAGTCTAATAATTTGACTCAATTAGTGAAGGAACCAACGCACTTTCCTTGCGTTGATGGGCAAAACCAAAATATTCTGGACCTTTTTTAACTTCGCATCACAGCAAGTATGATGTGAATGTTTTTGCACCTCTTGGTAATTCGGACCACGCTACAATTTCTGCTACCTTCCCATATTCTAGTCTTCAATCCGCTCATCAGCCAGCTCCGAAGCGGACAGTGTGGCTTTATGAGAAGGCTAATTGGGATGCGCTGAACTCCTTTTTCAGCCGTTTCAATTGGCGATTGTGTTTCAGGGATAGAAACATAAATGCTGCAGCAAAATTGGTAGAAAAAATAATTTTATTTGGTATGAGGTCTTTCATACCTAATAAAAGAATTTCCATTAAACCACAAGACCATTCCTGGTTTAATGCGACTTGCAGACAAGCAGTCAGGTCTAAAAAGGAAGCATTTAGGAATTGGCGTTTAAATAAAACTGCTGATACTAAACTGCTGCGCAAACAGGCCAGAAATATGTGCAGTGCCACTCTAAAGCGCGAAAAAGTTCTCTACGAACAGCGCCTTAGACGCAGAGTTCTTGAATACCATAAGGGTAGCAAGAACTTTTGGTCGTTCGTGGGGAGGGTGAAGAATCAGACGCGATCGTCTATTCCAACTCTCCTCAAGGACGATCAGATCTTCACTCACTCGGTTGATAAGGCAAACTTATTAGCCAAAATGTTTGCTGAAAACTGCTCTCTTCCTGAGAGTAGCCAACCACTACCCGTGATCGACGGTGTGTCTCATATTATGCCTGAGATGCACTTTCGAACGCGGGCTGTTAAAAGAGTGCTTGTAAACCTCAACGTCAATAAATCCTCGGGACCGGATGGCATTTCAGCCCACGTGTTGAGAAAGTGCGCCTCAACATTGGCTCGCCCATTGCGCAATCTGTTTAACTTATCGTTCACTTCAGGAGTTTTTCCTAATTCCTGGAAGATTGCCAATGTGCAGCCAGTTCCCAAAAAAGGTGAGGCTACGAATCCTGCCAATTACCGGCCCATAGCAATCTGCTCAATGCTCTCCAAAGTTATGGAGAGCGTTATAAATTTTAACCTGATGAGGTATCTGGAGAGCAACCAATTGGTCAGCGATCGCCAGTACGGTTTCCGTGCCCACCGCTCCACAGGCGATTTGATGGCGTTCCTCACTGAGCGGTGAAACAGTTGTGTTCACCAATTCGGTGAGAGTAAGGTTGTTGCTTTGGATATCTCCAAGGCATTTGACCGAGTGTGGCATAAAGCACTTGTGTCTAAACTGGCTGCTTATGGTGTCGGTGATACATTCACTCGATGGATATCGAGTTTCCTCAGCGGCCGTTCTATTCGGGTTGTGATAGACGGCTTTGCTTCCGAAGAGCACTCCATAAACGCTGGAGTTCCGCAGGGTTCGGTCCTGTCTCCAACACTTTTTCTCATTTTTATCAATGACCTTCTGTCATTGACATCAAACCCCGTCTACTCGTTTGCTGATGACAGCAGCATTTGTCATTCATATTCATTCTCCAGGCGTCCTGCTATTCTGGAGATCAATAGAAGACGCAGAATTATGAATGACACACTCCAATCTGACCTCAACAAAATCCAGGAGTGGGGTCAAGCGAATCGGGTCGATTTTAATGCGCGGAAGACCCAATGCTGTTTGTTGACCCACAAGCGTCTGGCGGGCGACAACTTTCCACCTTTAAATATGGGTGGTGTGGATATTAATGAGTCGAAGGCTCTTGATGTTCTGGGCATGTCAATACAATGCGATCTTCGTTGGAACGATCACATTTTTGATGTGTCGAAAGAAGCAGCCAAGTGCTTAGGCTTTTTAAAGCGGTGCAAGAAATACTTCACTTCAACCGACCTTCGTTGTATCTACACCACTTATATCCGGCCGAAAATGGAGTACAACTCGCATATTTGGTCTGGAGTTTCGAAAGCATATCTTCAGCTTCTGGACCGTATACAAGGTCGTGCGATAAAACTTATAGGGGACAGTAGGGTATCCAGCTCTATTGAAACCTTGGGATGTCGTCGGGATGTGGGGTGTGTAACCTTATTTTACCGTTACTTTAATGGTAACTGTTCCTCTGAAGTAGCCAGCCTCCATCCCTGATCCCTTCGGTTCAGGTATTCAACAGAACTACTCGGCTTTCCAGAGCGGTGCACCCCTTTTACGTCTCGATCCCGTTCCATCGCACTACCCACTACCGCGATAATTCGTTTTTCGGTCGCGCAGTTAAATTGTGGAATAGTCTCCCTGCGCATGTTTTCCCACCCACTTATAACGTCGATGCTTTTAAAAGAGGTGTAAATCGACACTACTCCCACTTTTCCCCTTCCCACTAACCTTTACCCTTCTAAACCAACGAATACTTTGCATGGATAGGGGGCATCCCCTGAGCTTGGTTCTATCTGCCATAAAAAAAAAAAAAAAATTATAAGCTCCGGGCAAAGCTCTGGAAAGCCAAGATAGCTACCAGCACAGTCTGCATGGTAGCAAGTGTGGAAGCTAACTGCCACCAAATAGCTTTTCTCGAGCTCATACCAAGCAGCTTTCCGAGTAAATAAAATTAGCCAAAACAAAATGTAAAGAGCAAACGCGGAAGAATTAAATCGTTCCCAATTTAATTCTGCCGACGTTAATATTGGCAAATATTAATATTAAGAATTTACTATTGCGAAATAGTGGAATTGCGACATACATGTCCACTTTAGTTTCGCCGACGGCTACGTCGACCGAGCTTAAGTGGAAATAAGTAAATGTTTGAAAGCTGAGTTCTGTTTATGAGCCCACAGCGCGCAGACCGCCGCTGCATTGAAAAAGGAATAAAAGGACGTTAGAAGAAGAATCATTGGGAGGATCCGTTTTCAGTAGGACACCACAACATTGTTATGAGTGGGCGTGGCACACCCATTTTTTGCAAAAGATTTAGTAATGGCGCTATATGTTCCGGTATAAAATTATACCTTAATATCTCGCACGGTTTGAGATTCACATTATACAATTTTTTTAAACAAGGTTGCTTTACATTCCGTCTGTAAAGTAGGCGTGTTTATTACCCAATCTCGCTTATTTTAACTTCCCTACATAACAAAGAGTAATTGTCCCAAAGTTCATTGCGATATCTTTTTTCGTTCTCCTGTAATCGTGATTTGAACAGACAGATAGACAGACAGACAGATTTATACGATTAAATCTTAACCACTGTGAAGCAGCTCAAGATCTGCTTGAGCAGATTTTTTTTTTAATGACATGAAACCATGCTCAGGGGATGCCCCCCATCCATGCACAGCCTTTGTTGGTTCCGAAGGGATGACAGGTTAATGGGAAGGGGAAAGAGGGAGTAGTGACGGTTTACACCTCGCTTAAAGGTTTCGACGGGCGGGAAGACATTCGCAGGGAGATTATTCCACAATTCAATGACGCGACCAAAAACAAATTCCCACGATAATGCGTGGTTCGTTGGAACGGAATCGTGACATAAGAGGGGTGCACCCCTCTGGAAAGCCGAGTAGTTCTGCTAAATACCTGAACCGGAGGAATCAGGCTGGCTACTTCAGATGAACATTTACCATGAAAGTAACGGTAAAATAATGATACACACCCTACATCACGACGACGCTCCAAGGTTTCAATAAAGCTGGAAGACCCTACTGTCCCCTATAAGTTTTAACGCATGACATTGTACACGGTCTAGAAGCTGAAGATATGTTCGCGAAGCCCCTGACCATATATGCGAATTGTACTCCATTTTCGGACGGATATAGGTGGTGTAGATACAACGAGGATCGGTGGGAGTGAAGTATTTCTTATACCGCTTAAGAAAGCCTAACCACTTGGCTGCTCATTTCGACACGTCAAAATGTGATCGTTCCAACGAAGATCGCATTGGATTGACATGGCCAGAACATCAAGAGCCTCGACTCATTAATATACACACCACCCATATGTAGAGGAGGAAAATTGTCACCCGCTAAACGCTTGTGTGTCAACAGACAGCATTGGGTTTTACGCGCATTAAAATCAACCCGATTCGCTCGACCCCGCTATTGGATTTTATTGAGGTCAGATTGGAGTGTGTCATTCATAATTCTGCGTTTTCTAGTGATCTCCAGAATAGAGGGAGGCCTGGAGAATGAATATGAATGACAAATGCTGCTGTCATCAGCAAACGAGTAGACGGGGTTTGATGTCAATGACAGAAGGTCATTGATAAAAATGAGAAAAAGAGTTGGAGACAGGACCGAACCCTGCGGAACTCCAGCATTTATGGACTGCTCTTCGGAAGCATAGCCGTCTATCACAACCCGAATAGAACGGCCGCTGAGGAAACTCGATATCCATCGAGTGAATGTATTACCGACACCATAAGCAGCCAGTTTAGAGACGTGTGCTTTATGCCACACTCGGTCAAATGCCTTGGAGATATCCAAAGCAACAATCTTACTCTCATCGAATTGGTGAACACACTTGTCCAGCGCTCAGTGAGGAACGCCATCAAATCGCCTGTGGAGCGATGAGCACGGAAACCGCGATCACTGACCAATTGGTTGCTCTTCAGATACATCAAGTTGAAATTTATCTCCATAACTTTGGAGAGCATTGAATAGATTGCTATGGCCGGTCATTGGCAGGATTCGTAGCCTCACCTTTTTCGGGAACTGGCTGCACATTGGCAATCTTCCAGGAAATAGGAAATACTCCTGAAATATATGATAAACATTTTGGCTAATAAGTTTGCGTTATCAACCGATTGAGTGAAGATCTGCTCATCCTTGAGGAGAGTTGGAATAGACGATCGCGTCTGATTCTTCACTCTCCCCACGAACGACCAAAAGTTCTTACTACCCTTATGGTATTCAAGAATTCTTCGTCTAAGGCGCTGATCGTAAAGAACTTTTTCGCGCTATTTCTGTCCTGATTGTGCAGCAATTTAGTATCAGCAGTTTTGTTTAAATGCCAATTCCTAAATGCTTCCTCTTTAGACCTGACTGCTTGTCTGCAAGTCGCATTAAATCAGGAATGGTCTTTTGGTTTAATGGAAATTCTTTGATTGGGTATGAAAGACCTCATACCAAATAAAATTATATTTTCTACCAATTTTGCTGCAGCATTTATGTTTCTATCTCTAAAACACAATTGCCAATTGAAACGGCTGAAAAAGCAGTTCAGCGCATCCCAATTAGCCTTCTCATAAAGCCACACTGTCCGCTTCGGAGCTGGCTGGTGAGCGGACTGAAGACTAGAATATGGGAAGGTAGCAGAAATTGTAGCGTGGTCCGAATTACCAAGAGGTGCAAGAACATTCACATCATACTTGTTGTGATGTGAAGTTAGAAAAAGGTCCAGAATATTTTGGTTTTGCCAATCAACGCAGGGAAAGTGCGTTGGTTCCTTCACTAATTGAGTCAAATTATTAGACTCAGCAAATAACTCAACATATTATACAAACCCTCGAGTGTTGCGTGGCTCGAATGACGTAGCCAATTGGAATTATGAACATTGAAATCACCAGCAACAACAATTTCACTGTTCGGATACGATTCCAGGATTTTAGAAATCGAATCAGAGAGACTGTCAAGTTTATCAAAAGTTGGCAACCTCCCTAGACCCGGGCTTCTATAAATGAAGCAGAAGTGCAGGATGAGCGACTGGATCTTGAACTTAACCCACATGGAGCTAAATTCGGCATCCGACATGCAAAGGTGTTGCTGACACTGGTACGCAACATCACTGCGAATGTATAAGGCGAGGCCTCGGTGTGGTGGAACAATGGCAGTAAATGGTACCCAGGCATCTGAAAGTTCAGTGGATCTGCACCCTCAGACACCTGGGTCTCACTTACTGCCATTACATGCGGTTGGTGGGTGCAAATATGCGCATGGACCGCGAAAAAATTCGCCCTCAAGCCACGTACATTAGCGGAATTTTGTCATCGCCACCCACTGTAAGGAAGTGCAACGTCAGCTGTACAAGCGGCCACGCGTAGGTCACAAGTAAAGCAAAACGCGACAAGACAAGTGTTATGCCTTTATCTTGCCGCGCTTCAGCCTACGGTGCACTCACAGCCGCCTGGTTCCTAACGGGACCAGGAAGAAAGAGGAGGAGTGAAAACAAACGAATTGCTGAGCTTTATTGCGGAGAGCATAAATAAGCCCCTCGCTTGGTTCTCTGCATTCCGTTTGATATACTGTTTTGCTATTTATTATATATTTTGTGATATTGGTAAATTATCTTCTTCGTCCGTTGTAGTCTGGTTTCCGCCATTAAGATTTTCTGACTGACCATTATCAGAGAGTTAAAGTTTGTAGTCTATTTCAAGGACGTAGACAGTGGTCTCCCGCAAGGTTTTGTTTTAGGTCCATTATTACTCTCCCTATTCATAAATGAAATTTTTACTGTTGTCCGTTATGCCTCCATTCGTGCTTATGTGGATTACATTCAGTTGTACCTGAAAACCATTTGACCTTCTGCAGGACTTGAGTTTTGGGATTAATGAAGACTGATATCTGAATTCTATAGTTAGTAAAGTGTACTGTACCTTTCGTAATCTTCTCTTTCTGCTGAATTTGTTTCCCTGTCTATCCGTGGAATAATCTATCCGCAAGTTAGTGATCCAATTAATTCTACCTATCCTGTCGTACTCTGTATTAATTTATTGTAAACTTGATTCTGTTTTCTTACATAAACAAAATGTGCTACCCAACAATCTCACGTGTTATGTGTATGGCATAAAAAGGTTCGACAGTTTATCAGATTTAAAATACTTCCACCTTGGCAGTGATATAAGTAATTTTTATAATTAATGAAACTGCGTCTTTTTATCCTAAATTAAAATTACCCGAATAGTGGGCGATTTTTTTTCATCAAAACCATCAGATTTTGGAATGGACTTCCCAGCAGCATTAAGAATGTTCGAAAAGAAGGCCTCTTCAGAAAACTAGTTAGGGAATATTTTTCTAGTTAAAATAGCTTCCCTGCGAGCCTCCAACTCTACACCAAATTTCTTTCTTTTTTCTAGGCTATTCTCGATATATTAATTGTTAATATTTATATCTTCAGACTTCGCTGAATAGAAAACCTGGCCAAAGACAGCCTTCCGACTAGATTTCCATTATTTTCTTTAGCAAAATAATGAATATATATTTACTGGATTTTAATTGTTAATTTAATTAATATTTATAGATTGGCCAACGTCATAATGGTTTCTTGGGAGTTTTGCAACGGGCTCTTGCTAGAGCTTCACCTCATATTTGGTTTGAACGCGCTGAAGCTAAAGATAGGCATGCAGTCGCGGAACGTTTAAAACAACATGTTTCGGATCCAAATAATCCTCCTATTTTAATATTTCCCGAAGGAACCTGTATTAACAACACATCAGTAATGCAATTTAAGAAGGGCAGTTTTGAAGTTGGAGGCGAAATCTATCCTGTTGCTATAAAGTAAAATAATTTCTTCTTTATTTCTAATTTACTTATTTACTTTTATTATTAAGGTACGATGCCCGTTTTGGTGATGCGTTTTGGAATAGTTCGAAATATTCAATGCTGCAGTATTTATATATGATAATGACCTCATGGGCTATCGTTTGTGACGTTTGGTATCTGCCACCTATGAATAGGCAGATTGGAGAATCTGCTATTGACTTTGCCAATCGAGTAAAAAGTGTAATCGCCAAACAAGGTGGATTAATTGATTTAATGTGGGATGGGCAACTTAAGAGAATGAAACCCAAAAAGGAATGGAAAGAAATGCAACAAATAGAATTTACAAAGCGTTTAAAGTGTGATTAGATTATATCATATCTTAGGATTAAATAGTTTTTTAAATAAAAATTTGCATTTCGATAAAAAATTTCTATACACAAAAGTAAAGAATTGCTGCAAAAGCAAAGTAAAAAGTTTTTATTTGTAAAAGTTTAGTGCGAAAGTCAAACCCACAAAGTAGTAAACAGAAATTGTAGAGCCTTCTTTTTATTGCTATGAAAGGCTGCAAGTCTTTTAAGTCGGTTTTGTTAGTCCATGATCTCTTAATTTTTTGTTGACATTCAAAGACATTCGATGTACAATATGATCTGATCAAATCTGATTGAATATACTTATATCTGTAGAAACTTTACACAACAACTTATTATCGAAGTTTTCTGTGGTTTACTTTTATATAAATACCATCAATTAGTTTGTTTTTTAACTATAAATCATTGTCATATCTCCGCGATTCGGAATGGGTCGATTTACGCTGCACGGTGGGAAAAATTATTTTCAAACTGAATGCTGTATCTCTTTTCGTTCTCCCGTAATCGTGATTTCAACAGACAGACAGACAGACAGATGGACGGACGGACAGGGATAAATCGATTCAGGAGATGACGCTGAGCAAAAATATTAAATCTTTTTTATATCTATCTCGTCTCTTTCTCTGCATTAGAAACGGAAGAACAAAGTGAACATACCCTACTCCCTTCGGTTATAGGGTATAATAATAAAACCACGATCCTATATACGGGATAGAACCACCCACTCGCACAATTAATAACTAAAAATAGACACACGGTCACCCAAACAATTGTTGTAATGTCTACCTGAGCCAGCTGTATGCAAACTTCAGCAACCTTTACTGCGGTAAGAAAACTTGCCGGCTTCGCAACGCAGATTGATAGTCTGTTATTGTAGCCGTATAATTCCTGTGCTGGCAGTAGCTTTTTAATAAAAAAAGCGTAGAGGTTCACATTTGGATGGTGGCGCTTTCTGAGTAGTTGACCAGTTGCAGTCCTAATTTAAAAGTGAGAGGCTTTCTTCGGCTCCGGTCGGTTGCAGTCCTTATGTCATGTGAGAGACTTTCTTTGACTCCAGTCAATTGCAGTCCTCATTTAAAAGTGAGAGGCTCTTCGGCTCCGGCTGCTTGCAGTCTTCAGCTTGCTGCCACGCTTTCGGGTTTTGCCCAATTGCAGTCCTCATGTAATATGAGAGACTTTCTTCGACTTCAGTCAATTGTCCTCCTCATTTAAAAGTGAGAGACTTTCTTCGGGTCCCCCCGGTTGCAGTCTACTGCTTGCTGTCAGGTTTTCGGGTTCTGCCCAATTGCAGTCCTCATGTAATGTGAGAGGCTTTCTTCAATTGTAGTCTACAGTTTGCTGTAAGGCTTTCGGGCTTTGCCCAGTGGCAGTCCGTAGAGTACTGGGAGGCTTTCATACATTATGCGGTCGTCTATCGCTAAGGCATTCTGGCCTCTCAAAATCTGTAACCAAATACTGTGCGGCCATTTGCCGCTGGGCACTCTGTACCCTAATTTAAACCTCTGCAAAATTATATTTAAGATAACTCTGTAAAAACTCTGAAAAAATTTTGAATTTACTCAAGTGGCTTTGTAAATGTAGCATCTGCAAAGTTGTAACTTTCTTGGTTACGAATAGTCAGCCTTCTCTGCTACAAAATCTGGTTAAATATTGATTGTGACTTGTTTAAAATTCTGGATAGTCATCCTAATATAGTTTTTAATTGTGATTCATGTCTAGCAGTTTCGGCTGATTTAATATCGAAAGTATCAATTTTATCGGAAGAAATAAAAAAATCTAAACCGTACTTTTGCTCAATTTGTTGGTAGATTTGAAGCAGGCAAAGTGCCTCCCTTCAAGTACATTTCTCCTGCTGAGACTAACGGTGATCCTATTGTCTCTCATTCATTTGACGCTGTTGTTGGTCCGTCGATTTCTACCGCTAATCGTCGTTCTCTTGCTTCATCTTCCCAATTCGGAAGATGTTCAACTCACCGTATAGCCAAAAGACAACTAGATGCACAATATACAGAGTCCACTCCGGCTTCTGGGCTCTCAGTCTATTTTCATAACGTGGTCGGCCTGCGCATTAGAACGAATCAATTGTACATAGCGGCTGCTGAACACGATTATGATGTAATCATCCTTGTGGAATCCTGGCTGACATCTAACTATTTAAGCAGTGAAATTTTTTATGAATATTACGATGTCTATCGAAGAGATCGCATCTTATCTTCTGGAGTAACCAGAGGGGGAGGAATTTTGGTAGCCGTCGCATCTTCTTTGGTGGTTCGTGAAATTTAATTATCTCATATCGAGGATAACATTGAACAGATATGTGTTAGTCCGTTATTGTGCTAAGTCTAACGAAATATTCTTCATTGTCAGTTACATTCCGCCCATCAGTAATGATGATATATATAAAATTCATATTGATAACATAAATTCAATTGTTAATTCTTTACATTCGCATCAAACGCCTTGTATTGCAAGAGATTTCAACCTAAGCTCCATTGAATGCAAATATGATTCCAGTGAGAAAATTTTGCTTCCATTTAATTTAAAACAATATGTAGGGGTTTTGCTTTGTGACTCATTGTACTCTCAAAATTTATTTCAGATTAATTATTTTCTTAATGATATAAAACGAATTTTAGATTTGGTATTTATTAATAATGATGTAGCGTTCAAAATAACTAAATGCCTTTGACATGTGAATCGCGGTTCACCCTAAGGCCCCTTTGATCAATTTCTGCTTTTTTAATTATGAAGGTGCATGTACACATTCTAATATTGTTTATAATTTTGCTAAAGCTGACTAGCTCTAAACCGTAATTTCAATTCTTTTAATTGGCATTTTCTTTTTAACTCTTTGGACCTTTTAAATATGTACCAACTATTTAAGAAATCTATTGACGATGGGCTTGCTTTGTTTGTGCCGACTATTAGAAAGAGGCGAAAATTTAGCTTACCCTGGTAAATTGCAGGTTGCTAAGTTTAAAAAATATAAGAAACAAAGCTCATAAGATATACAAAAATTCTAATTCACCGGAACACAAATGCTTCTTTCTTCTGCGTAGAAAAGAATTTGAATTTTCATCTACATTCTTACTCAATAAATACGTAAGATCGATGGAAACACAAATAAGGTTTAATTCTAAGTCCTTCTGGGTGTTTTATAATGCTAAAAGGAAAACAGGTGGTTTACCTAAATCCATGTTTTATCAGAGTTCGGTTGCGTCTTGCACTAAAGATGCTAGTAAACTTTTTGTCAGGTATTTTAGCCCAATTTTTGATAACGTTGCTAGTATACCACCCTCCACTAGTTTTCCTCATTTATATCATGAAGTACTTCATGAAGTGCAGTACATCAAATTGTAAACATACTCTGAATTAATTTATTGTAAACTTGATTCTGTTTTCTTACATAAACAAAATGTGCTACTCAACAATCTCACGTGTTATGTGTATGGCATAAAAAGGTTCGACAGTTTATCAGATTTAAAATACTTCCTCAGTAGTAGGAATGTGGGGTTTCTAATCCAAATGGCACCGCCTGTGTATTTCGGTGGTGCCTCCACCTAAGGGTGCGCTGTGTGTGTGTGTAAGAGTGAGAAAGAAGATTGAAGGCCAGCGGCTGGCGGCTGGCGGACGGACAGACGATTAGTCTGTAGGAATAGGGGATGTTTTGGAAGAAGGGGTAGAGGGAGGGTAGAGACGTGTGTGTTATGATATGTGAGTATTGGGAGAGCAAACTCTGGCAAGATGCTTGTCTTTGGAATTGTTGTTGTAGGATATCATATTAAGATTTTTATGAGTCAAGCGACTGTGGAATGTGTGGTCGCGGGTGGCAGCTTGCTAAGCAGAGGCCGCGTAAGCAGAGGCTGCCTAAGCAGAAGTGTGTTGTAGTTGTTGTTTATTTAATTGCTTCGCTTTTGAGACGCCGCCCCAAAAGCGTAGTGAAATTTAATGCAAACATAAAGTGAACGGATCGAACTGTGGCTTTGCGTGCATGTATGATCTGGAGCGTGGGGTTGCCTAAGCAGAAGTAGTGTTGTAGTTGTTGTTGTTTATTTAATTGCTAGGGACCGAACTGTGGCTTGACTCGAATTTGCTGGAATTAAAATAATGTAAACATTTCCGAAGAATGCAATGAAATTTTTTTAAGCAGAGGCTGCCTAAGCAGAAGTAGTGTTGTAGTGGTTTTTGTAGTTTTAATTGCTTGGGACCGAACTGTGGCTTGACTCGAATTTCCTGGAATTAAATTAATGTAAACATTTCCGAAGAATGCAATGAAATTTTTTTAAGCAGAGGCTGCCTAAGCAGAGGCTGCCTAAGCAGAAGTAGTGTTGTAGTTTTAATTGCTTGGGACCGAACTGTGGCTTGAATCGAATTTGCTGGAATTAAATTAATGTAAACATTTCCGAAGAATACAATGAAATTAAGCGGAACTGAGCCGAACAATGTTGAACAAATACAGATCTTTTTTATTTCAATTTCGTTTTTTTTGTTGACATGTTTCTTTTTCTTCCTTTTTTTTTATTTTACAAGGGTTCAGCTGGGATTATAAAGGACTGAAATTTATAATCATTTTTAAGACTGACTGACTGAAATTTATAATTAATCTTAAGGAATTTATAATCATTAATAAGACTTCATTCAGTATCTGGGTATTGAAGTGTTCGAGTCGCTTGTGTTTTTACTTGTGCCTTGCAGTAATAAAAAATATATGATTTTTATCAAAAATTAAAGTGTGAAATAATAGAATTAAAAAGGTGAAAGAAAGAGTAAGAATAAAAAGATTTTAAAGAA
This sequence comes from Sicus ferrugineus, assembly GCA_922984085.1. NCBI lineage: Eukaryota > Metazoa > Arthropoda > Insecta > Diptera > Conopidae > Sicus > Sicus ferrugineus. Next base: position 26,052,480 of record OV277348.1, on the reverse strand, counting down.
GTAAAAAAATTTGAAAATTAAAAACATTTAAAGAAAGTGAAAAACCTGGAAAACATTCCAAACAATAAAACATTTAAAACAAAAGTGAAAAACTTAAATAAAAAAAGATGTTTAGAAAGTGCACAGAACATTTTGAAAGCCAAGGCGACATTTTGAAAGTGAAAAACTTAGAAAACATTTTAAAAAAGTTAAAAAACATTTTAAAGAGCGAAAAACTCTAAAAATTTTAAATAAAAGTCAAAACAAATAAAAATTTGTTTCAACAACAACAATAACAACACCAAAAACAACAACAACACCAATAACAACAAAAGATAAGGAAAACCACATTATTTATAAGGTAAGTAAATTTATATATAAAATAAATACCTATAATAAAATAGTCTCTAATAAATATTAATTAATAATTAATAGTTGAAAGTATTTATTATTTATTTATTTTTTTTATTTATTTTTTATTGTATTTTTTTTTATTTTTTTTTAATGTATGTATCACCATCACTTGAGAACGGCTGGATCGATTTGAGAACGGCTGGACCGATTTGAGAACGGCTGGACCGATAGGAGGAGCGGTCCCACTACGTGTGGATAAAGAGCATGTTAAGGTAATTTAAATTAAAACTAATGATTTGTGATTTTCATAACACTAATTTTATGTTTTTTACTCTTTTCTCTTTTCAAATTATTGATGAGTCAGCAGACGTAGAAGGGGCACAGAGCATATTTCTGCAGCAGCTGCCTGCAGTATTCGCACAATGCGAATACTGCAGAGCAGCACAAGGAGATATGCAAAAAGGTTGTGATGCCCCAACAGGAGGAGGCATCACTTAGTTTTAAGAATTTAGAACGTAATTTAGATCTACATTTTGTAGTTTGTAGCGATTTCGAGTGTATTTTAAGAAATGTAGATAGTAGTGTAGATGTAAGTTTAAGTTTAAATAGTAGTAATGTGCAGCAGCACATACCAATAGCCTTTAGTTACTACATAGTTTGTAAGCATAATAGTAATTTGAATAAATTTGTTGTATATACGGGTGAGGATGCCCCCACTAAATTTATTCAAAGTTTGGTTGGGGATTGTTAAGATATTTATAAAAATTATTTGAGTGTCGTGAGGCCTATGACTCCCTAGGGTCCGGCAGAACTCAGACATCAGTCTGAGTACAATGTCTGTCACATTTGTGGACATTGCCATTTAACGGGAAAGTATAGGAGTCCAGCACACAATGAGTGCAATTTGAAATACCAAATTGCACATTTTATCCCTATATTTTTCCACAATTTTTCTGGCTATGACTGCCACTTATTTATTAAGGAACTCAAAAGAGTTGTACGTATCCCTGTCGAAGAGGATACGCGTAAGCGAAAAGAAGACCATTGAACTCAGGTTCTTGGATTCTTTTCGCTTTATGGCTTCCAGTTTGGATACATTGGCGCAAAATCTTACACTTAATGATTTTCACGCAGTCCGCCGAATGTATCCAAACGATGACGAATTTAATCGCCTGCAAGAAACTAGCCTTCCTACTCGGGCTGATTTCTTCCGTCGATTGATTACATGATCCTCTATCTGAAAACAGATGTACTTATTTTGTCAGAGGTTTTTTAAAATTTCAGAAACGTGTGCAAAAATATTTACAATCTGGATCCCTATCAGTACTACACGGCTCCAGGTTTGTCTTGAGATGCAATGTTGAAAACAACCAACATAGAACTGAAGCTGCTTACTGACGTTGATATGTATCTTTTCGTACAGAAGAGCATACGGGACGGCATTGTTCAATGTAGCAAGAAGCATTCAAAGGCAAACAATAAGTATAAGACGGATTACGATCCTAGTAAGCCGTCAGAATACTTAATGTATTTGGAAGCCAATAACCTATACGGTTGGCAATGTCGCAATATTTACCGGGGGGGGGGATTTGAATGGGTTGCTGACGTTAATAATTTTCTTCCAGCATTCTTCCAATGTCAGAGGATTCGTCCACTGGGTTTATTTTTGAAGTAGACTTGGACTACCCTCAGAATTTACATGATGCGCATAATGATTTACTATTTTGCGCGGAAAATAAAACTGTCGGTAGCTCCAAGTGTAAAAAGTTTATAGTTGATTTAACCAACAAGACTAATAATTCATTATAAAAATTTACAACAATGCCTACAAAATGGCTTAATTTTAAAGACACTTAATTTTTTTTTTGTGGGCTACAAGGCACTAAAGTTTAAACAGTTGTTGGTTAAAACAATATATCGACTTAAATACCCATCACCGCAGTTTAGCCAGAAATACTTTTGAAAAGAATTTCTTTAAACTGCTAAACAATGCGCTGTACGGGAAAACAATGGAAAATGTTGATAAACGGAAAGATGTCAAAATTGTATTCGCGCACTAATTGCTAAACCCAATTTTCACAGCTCTTCACAATTCACAGAAGACATGATTGCGATTCAAATGAGTAGGATTCGCAGCGTTTACAACAAGCCCATTTATTTAGGATTTTCGATGCTTGAATTGTCAAAGTGGAAGATGTATAACTTCCACTATGACTTCATGCTACCGAAATTCCAACAGAGTCTTGCGTTGAATTATATGGATACAGATTCATTCATATATTCAATCAAGACTCTAGATTTTTATAGGGATATTCGAGATGATATCGAATCAAAATTCGATACATCCGAATATCCGGAGGACAATGCATATAATTTTTCCCTTAGGAATGCCAAAGTCCTCGGCATGATGAAGGATGAGTGTAAGGGAAAATAATAAGGGAGTTCATAGGCCTCCGCTCAAAAATGTACTCCATAGCCATTGAAAATAGCAAAGAAATCAAAAAGGCTAAGGGAGTAAAAAAATTAGTATTAAATATGTTAAGTCTTAGCGATTATAGAAATTGTCTAGTTAATAAGAATATTGTATATGGAGACATGTATATTTTTAGAAGTAAGATGCATAATTATACCCTACACCCGAAGGGAGTAGGGTATATTCACTTTGTTCTTCCGGTTGTAACGCAGAGAAGGAGACGAGATAGATATAGAAAAGTATATATATTCTTGCTCAGCGTCACCTCCTGAATCGATTTAACCCTGTCCGTCCGTCTGTCTGTCTGTCTGTCTGTCTGTTGAAATCACGATTACGAGAGAACGAAAAGAGATATCGCGATGAAATTTGGCACAAATATTCTTTGTTGTGTAGGGCTGTTTGGGATTGAAAATGGGCGAGATCGGTAAACAGCCACGCCTACTTTACGTACGGAATGTAAAGGCACCTCGTTTCAAAAAATGTTAAAATCTGAATATTTCATAAACCGTGTGAGATATTAAGGTATAATTTTATTCCGGAACATATAGCGTCATTACCAAAATGTTTGAAAAAAATGGGCGTGCCACGCCCACTGATAACGAAGTTGGCAATATCTAATGAACGGTATAAGATACGGACATGTAATTTCATCAGGATATATAGGGAAACATTACCAATAAGCCTGCCAAAATGGGCATGCCACGCCCACTCGCACAAAAGTTGTCAATATCTTGTAAACGGTGTAAGATATTAATACGAAATGTTATCACGAATTATCTCAACGTATTACCAATCTATATACAAAAAATGGGCGTGGTCCGCCCACTTATACAAAAGTTGTCAATATAACCGTTTATGGGTTCAAAATAACCGTTTATGGGTTCAAAATATTGATACGTAATTCTATCTACCAGTATCTAGAGACATTACAAAAACATTTTGCCGAAATGGGCGTGGTCCGCCTACAAAAAGTTTTAAGTGGCGAAATTAGAATTTTATCAGTTACTTGCTTGTAGGGTATTTAGATTTCAGCCAGGCCGAAGACAACACTTTTACTTGTATATATACTCAGTTAGTTCATAAGATAGCTTTAAGTTCTAGTGATGATAAGCGGTATTTGTTTTGTAAACTTGTAGATCTGCTTCGTTATAATTTGATGGTGTCTTGTGGAACAATAACTGAAAGAGACCGGGTGTAAGGCTGAAAGAGGTGGGGGATGAAGTGTCAAACGGTTTGTCGGACAGTAATATATCGCCGTTTTGTATTGTGAAAGCACTGTTTCCAAATCTCCATTCACCATCTGTTCCTCTATGCAGTCCATATGCTATATCCAGCTCATTTTGTTGTTCCAGTTAAGATAAATCCATAACTTTAGTTGATTTGTTTACATCTTCCTCTGTATCATTTATTTGGGAGAAAAAGGCTCCCTCTTCATTACTATTGGCAAGAGTCTCGTCTGTAAAATCGATCTCTTTCTTTGCTTTATGTGGTGTACTTGTTTTTAGTTTGAGTGGCATCTCATTATGTGTAAAATCTAGAACATTCTTGTTATAATCTAGAACATTCTTGTATGAAAGTATGGGGGATGCTTTTATTTATAGTTGGATGTAAATGTCAAAACCTCTTCTATAACGCCCATCATCAATCGGGTCGTCTTTGCTGATTACCAGAAATCCATACTTGTCTTTCCAACACTCTCTACATATATTTAGAAATTTTTCAAAAGTCATGTCTGTTCCTACATGATCATTGTATATGTGTTTCATGTTCATCTCGTCTTGCTTAAATATAATAATCATGTTGGCATTATCGCGTACTAAATGCTTGGGGATGCGTGTATATGTTTGACATAAATAAAAGCAATCGATGCATTTGTGTCTGCCCATACAAAAGTATTCTCTAATGTTATTTTGCTTCTCACAAGCAACATCATCGAATATCATTATTGAGTTGGTTTCATCTGGTTTGAGAACTTGTTCGTTGTCGGAAAATGTAAATAGTCTCATAGTTTGAATTGGTTTCATTAATTGTTTTAAATTAATTATTAAATATTTCGGTTGATACAACGACTTTGAATATAAGTATATATTTGCAAAATTCAGTCCATTAGGACTTTCTATTAAACTCAACATGACGTTGGTCTTTCCACAATTTGAAGGCCCGACAATAAGGCATCTTATTGAATTCGGCAGCAAGGAGCCGTGTCGGGATTTCGATACGTTGTCAGTAACAGAATCCAGATTTTTAACAATAATATTTTTATCTTGCTTAACGAAACGCATTTTAGCAATTAATATAAATATACAATAACCACACCTTTATATTAATTTTCATTCAGTACGAGTAGGTGAAGAGATATAAAATGGCTATAATTTACAAGAAACATGTCAGTAATAATTAGTCAGTAACCGGAAGAGGTTTATTAAATGGTGTAATAAATTCTCTACCAATTGAATTTCATTTACTGGGTTATCAGTTTTGTGGACCAGGAACTAAACTAAACCAACGCTTGGCAAGAGGCGATAAAGGAATCAATCCCCTGGACGCCGCATGTAGAGAGCACGACATAGCTTATGATAAAACACGAGACTTGAATAGGCGCCACGAAGCAGATAAAATATTAATTGAAAGGGCGTGGCAAAGAGTAAAATCAAAAGACAGCAAATTGAGTGAGCGAATAAACGCACGATTAGTTACAAACGCAATGAAAGCTAAAGTAAAATTCGGTATGGTAAGCACGATGAGTAAAACTCTTAAGAAAATTAAGAGAAAAGTAAAAAGAAATGTACCAAGAAAATATTCACTAAAACAGTTAAAAGCGCTCTGAAAATTATTAGACAACGAAAACCCGAAGATATTCCCAGTGCTATAAAAATCGCGCGAAAGGTTGTAAAAAATTCTTTCGGACGGAAGAAATCCACGATTGACATTACACTCGTTATACCCGTTCCTAAGACAGGAGGGTTTCTACCATTAGTACCGAACTTAACTGCTCTGGGAGCTGTTGGAGGCTTAGCATCTGGAGGAGCTGCAATCGCAAAAGCAATTAATGAAACAAAAGCCACACGACAGCAATTGGAAGAAACGAATCGTCATAATAAAACTGTGAAAGCAATCGCCATGGGAAAAGGATTATACCTGAAACCATACAAAAAAGGATTGGGTCTACTATAGATTATAGTCCGCAACCAAAAAACTTTTAAAGAATCTACCCAAAACAGCCCTCACAGACGTCGACTTGATGAAACATGCAAAGAATCTACCGCATTTCAGAGGTATTTTTATGCGCGACAGTCTCCCGTAACGACCTCGTCAGCAAGAATGTGGAATCGTTAATCTGGATACATCAAAGGGCCCTGGTACTCATTGGGTAGCGTATTACAAAGACAGGCACTGCAAAGAATATTTTGATAGTTTTAGAAACTTGCAACCACCGCGTGAAATAATAAATTATTTGGGAGATGACGTAAATTACAACTATACCCAACACCAAGGCTATAATTCATACAACTGTGGTCATTTATGTCTAAAATTTCTTTATAATTTAAACAAAATAAATAAGAAATATAGTTTTGAAAAGTAATAGTATTGACTTTTTATTGAACTTTAAATATAAACATTATTTATATTTTTTATATTCTATGTTGGATTTCGATGATGCTGAAGTTGATGATGAAGGTGAAGATGATGACGAGGATGAGCTTTTCCATTCCTTATCCGACTTGAATGGGTTTTTCACCACTGTATACTGCAACTTTTTCGACCATGATTCTTTCATTTCGATGTCTTTCTTCTTATCCAATGTACTGCTCTTTGTTGTTGTTGTTGTTGTTGTTGTTGTCTGTAATTCAAATTCCAAGATGCGACTAAAGCTTTTTGATGATTTTCACCACTATTAATACTTATTTTAACACATGATCGTTATAGCTGGGATATATAAATACTGCATTTTCAGCTTTGAACATTTAGTCTCTGTGTAGTTTTGAATCGGTGTAGACAACTCGAAAAATTCACTAAATTATTTGTTTAAATAAATACAAAAATAATAAGAATACAAAAATGAATCAACTGTACCAAGATGATTTCACGTCTCCCTCATTTACTGCTGTGAAGGACTTTAATGGAAAAAACTTTAATCAGAAAAATATTCTGTATGTCAAGGACATGGAACCCAGCAGATTTTATACAATAAAAAGTGTGCGCAGGACAAAAACCAAATATGGGGATCGTATTCTAATGGAGCTGGAAGATTGCGTAATTTTTCTACCGCAATTCAACGATATTTGTGATGCGACTATAGCAGAGTTCAACAACGGAAATTATTACATAATAAAACTGATGGAGGAAGATGGAGAAGATTTTCGATTGGAGATTCAGGTCGACTTTCCTCAATCGCAACCCTTGCTCGAAACATATTATACAAATTGTCAAAAAAATTTTAATAAAAAAATAAAGAAATAATTTAATTTTACAAATATGTCGCCTTTTATTTATAGATTCTTGTATAAAATGTTATCAATTTATTTATTCTGGCAATAGTTAATTTATAGTGCAGCAGATGCAGGTGTCTGGTCCATCCACAGTTTCACTAGAAGCCCAGCAACATGTACTATAATGACATCCATGTTTGGCGATAATCGCAAAGGCATCTTTGTATTTGATTAGTTTTGTATAGCCTGTTAAAATGTAATCAAAATGTTCCTCCAGTATATTTTCCCTGTGAGTTACTAAAACTCATGAACTCGAGTTAAAAATGTTGTCATGTTTACGTGACGAATCGTCTTGTTTAGTAAAGTTGATTGTTTACTGACTTCTATTTGTCCTATTACATAATTTTATAAAGTGAAAAACTCGCACGTTACTTACGGTTTTATACCGTATTTTCCAAGAATTAATTAAGCTAATTCCAAGAATTAAGAAAACAATAAAATGTACAATTTATACATGTATATTCATTTTCATATTCCTGCTGAACCCTTCTAAAATAAAAAAAAGAAGAAGAAGCATGCCAACAAAAACAAAATTGAAATAAAAAAAAATCGGAATATGTTCAATCATGTTCGGCTCAGTTCGCCTAATTTCATTGGAAATGTTTACATTACTTTAATTCCAGCAAATTCGAGTCAAGCCGCAGTTTGGTCCCAAGCAATTAAATAAACAACAACAACTACAACACCTCTTCTGCTTAGGCAGCCCCACGCTCCAGATCACGCGAAGCCACAGTTCGATCCGTTCACTTTATGTTTACATTAAATTTCACTACGCTTCTGGGGCGGCGTCTCAAAAGCGAAGCAATTAAATAAACAACAACTACAACACACTTCTGCTTAGGCAGCCTCTGCTTAGGCAGCCTCTGCTTAGGCAGCCTCTGCTTAGGCAGCCTCTGCTTAGGCAGCCTCTGCTTACGCAGCTCTGCTTAGCAAGCTGCCACCCGCGACCACACATTCCACAGTCGCTTGACTCATAAAAATCTTAATATGATATCATCATAAAAATCTTAATATGATATCCTACAACAACATCTCCAAAGGCAAGCATCTTGCCACTGCTGCTCTCACAATACTCACATACCATAACACACACGTCTCTCCCCTCCCTCTCCCCCTTCTTCGTAACCCCTATCAACCGACTGATCGTCTGTCCGTCCGCCAGCCGCCAGCCGCTGGCCTTCAATCTTCTTTCTCACTCTTACACACACACAGCGCATCCTTAGGTGGAGGCACCGCCGAAATACACAGGCGGTGCCATTTGGATTAGAAACCCCACATTCCTACTACTTTCCTCCTTGGCTGTGACATAAGTAATTTTTATAATTATTGAAACTGCGTCTTTTTATCCTAAATTAAAATTACCCAAATAGTGGGCGATTTTTCTTCATCTAAACCATCAGATTTTGGAATGGACTTCCCAGCAGCATTAAGAATGTTCGAAAAGAAGGCCTCTTCAGAAAACTAGTTAGGGAATATTTTTCTAGTTAAAATAGATTCCCTGCGAGCCTCCAACTCTACACCAAATTTCTTTCTTTTTTCTAGGCTATTCTCGATATATTAATTGTTAATATTTATATCTTCAGACTTCGCTGAATAGAAAACCTGGCCAAAGACAGCCTTCCGACTAGATTTCCATTATTTTCTTTAGCAATTATATTCATTATATTTACTGGATTTTAATTGTTAATTTAATTAATATTTATAGATTGGCCAACGTCATAATGGTTTCTTGGGAGTTTTGCAACGGGCTCTTGCTAGAGCTTCACCTCATATTTGGTTTGAACGCGCTGAAGCTAAAGATAGGCATGCAGTCGCGGAACGTTTAAAACAACATGTTTCGGATCCAAATAATCCTCCTATTTTAATATTTCCCGAAGGAACCTGTATTAACAACACATCAGTAATGCAATTTAAGAAGGGCAGTTTTGAAGTTGGAGGCGAAATCTATCCTGTTGCTATAAAGTAAAACAATTTCTTCTTTATTTCTAATTTACTTATTTACTTTTATTATTAAGGTACGATGCGCGTTTTGGTGATGCGTTTTGGAATAGTTCGAAATATTCAATGCTGCAATATTTATCTATGATAATGACCTCATGGGCTATCGTTTGTGACGTTTGGTATCTGCCACCTATGAATAGGCAGATTGGGGAATCTGCCATTGACTTTGCCAATCGAGTAAAAAGTGTAATCGCCAAACTTAAGAGAATGAAACCCAAAAAGGAATGGAAAGAAATGCAACAAAAAGAATTTACAAAGCGTTTGAAGTGTGATTAGATTATATCATATCTTAGGATTAAATAGTTTTTTAAATAAAAATTTGCATTTCGAATAAAAAATTTCTATACACAAAAGAGTTGCTGCAAAAGCAAAGTAAAAAGTTTTTATTTGTAAAAGTTTAGTGCGAAAGTCAAACCCACAAAGTAGTAAACAGAAATTGTAGAACCTTATTTTTATTGCTATGAAAGGCTGCAAGTCTTTTAAGTCGGTTTTGTTAGTCCATGCTCTCTTAATTTTTTGTTGACATTCAAAGACATTCGATGTACAATATGATCTGATCAAATCTGATTGAATATACTTACTATATCTGTAGAAACTTTACACAACGACTTATATCGAGATTACACAACAACTTATTATCGAAGTTTGCTGTGGTTTATTTTTATATAAATGCCATCAATTAGTTTGTTTAGTGTCGATTTACGCTTGCACGGTGGGAAAAAGTATTTTCAAACTGAATGCTGTATTGCAACAGTGATATCTCTTTTCGTTCTCCCGTAATCGTGATTTCAACAGACAGACAGACAGACAGATGGACGGACGGACAGGGATAAATCGATTCAGGAGGTGACGCTGAGCAAGAATATTAATCCTCTTTTATATCTATCTCGTCTCTTTCTCTGCGTTAGAAACGGAAGAACAAAGTGAATATACCCTAAAACCACGATCCTATATACGGGATAGAACCAACCACTCGCACAATTAATAACTATAAATAGACACACGATCACCAAAACAATTGTTGTAATGTCTACCTGAGCCAGCTGTATGCAAACTTCAGCAACCTTTACTGCGGTAAGAAAACTTGCCGGCTTCGCAACACAGATTGATAGTCTATTATTCTAGCCGTATAATTCCTGTGCTGGCAGTAGCTTTTTAATAAAAAAAGCGTAGAGGTTCACATTTGGATGGTGGCGCTTTCTGAGTAGTTGACCAGTTGCAGTCCTAATTTAAAAGTGAGAGGCTTTCTTCGGCTCCCGTCGGTTGCAGTCCTTATGTCATGTGAGGGACTTTCTTCGAGTCCAGTCAATTGCAGTCCTCATTTAAAAGTGAGAGGCTCTTCGGCTGTCTTCAGCAAACGCTGTTGTGGCTGGGATATTGCTGTGGTGCTTTGCTGCTGAGGGATCGCTGGGGCGGTTTACTCGGTATCGCTGTGATAGCCTTGCGAGTATTCGCTGTCCCGAGCGAACGCTGTGATGGCTCTGCTGTTGGGGAATCACTGTGCCGCTCGGCTGCTGCGAGGTATCGCTGTAGTGCTTTCCGAGTGAGCGCTGCGGTAGCTCTATGAGGAATCGTTTAAGCGAGCAAACGCTGTGGGGATCGTTGGGCGCTGTACACGTTATCGTCGTCCATCTGTCGCGTGATCGTTCAAACGTCTGGTTCCCACCAGAAGGGAATAAACACACCAGCTACTGGCAGGATGTCGCCGTCGGGTCGTCTGTCCGCCTCAGTCGGTCTAATTTTTCCACCAGCGGGGAGTGGTCTGCCGCCCTTTAACTTGAACTCCTTTTATAATCTCTCGCTCTCTTTGTCGCCTTCTAGGAGCTTCTATCGTCGCCTTCTCGAAACTTCCTTTAATCGTCTTCTGGAAACTTCTTTTATTGCGTTCTGGTAATATCCTTCTATCGCTTTCAAGAAACTTCTCGCCTTCTCTCCTCCACCCTCGTCTCCTCTCCAGATTTCAGTCTGTGCTCCCCGCGCTCATTACGGTGATGCACGGCTTTATGCATATGGGCAAAATTTGTGACAAATGTTATCCTCACAATGTATTTTACTGTAAAATTTCAGATGCGTTCCTTTTGAAAGCGTTTGTTTTATTGCCTTCATTTAGTCATAGTCCCATAAGCGTTGTCATCTCTTCTAAACAGATTGTGTCATTAGTGCATACGAGTACTCCACATGTCATTGGAGTTAGTTGTTCAGCGTGTCAAGATATTACCGACTTATTATAATATAAAACCGATTTATTTTTATATAACTGATTTATTATAATATAAATTTAAACAGGGAAAAAAGTATACAATCTAACTCGCTCGCCAGGTGGAGACAGACCGCTTATCGGTTTCCTTCTCGTGCCTCTGTTGACCCTCGTGCGTCGGGTGTACATAAGTCTGCACACGAGCTCTGTTAATCGGACAACTCTGACAAGCGTCAAACCCTTCCTTATGGTATCTAACCAAAAACTGTATTCGGTAGTGTTGGGACATTACATCCTAACTCGATTGTTGCAATCATTAAATCGCGATTTTTCCAATCACTTAAAGCTGATACCTACTATTTTCTATGTGAAGAAGGATATTATGTCTTTTATTATTTTTGATGCAACTTCTTGACGTGGAATGCCGTGCAATGTTTATTCACTTTGTTCTTCCGTTTGTAACGCAGAGAAGGAGACAATATAGATATAGAAACTTTTCTATGTTTCTATATATATTATTGCTCAGCGTCATCTCCTGAATCGATTTAGCCCTGTGCGTCCGTCCGTCTGTTTGTCTGTCTGTCTGTCTGTCTGTTGAAATTACGATTACAGGAGAACGAAAAGAGGTACCGCGATGAAATTTGGCACAAATATTCTTTGTTATGTAGGGCTGCTTGGATTGGGCGATATCCATACCTACATCGGTACTCAGTTTTCATTATGATACACAAGCAAAATCGATTAGTACAACATCGTGCAAGAAATGCTGCACACCTACTTCACATAAGGAATGTAAAGTCACCTCGTTTATGAAAATGTTATAAGCTAAATATCTCATAAACCGTATGAGGTACTGAGGCATAATTCTATTCCGGAACATATAGCGCCATTATAAAAATTTTTGCATAAAATAAGCGTGGGCCGCCCACTAAAACAGAAGCTCGCAATATCTCATCAAAGTATAAGATATGAAGACGTAGTTTTAGCGCGAGGTATATAGAGGCATTACCAATCTGCTTGCCAAAAATTGGCGTGCCACGCCCACTCATAAAAGTTATAAATATCTCATAAAGGGTATTAAATATTAATGGCCTTATTTTGTATCTGCGGAACGGTAGCGATGGCTAAGCTCCTGCTCCTGTTCCCGTTGCTGTTAAAACCGTATTTTGTAACTCTTACGTTGAGCCCCGTTGAGCGCACTGGGCTTTACGTCTTTTGCGTTCTAGTCAGCTGGTATGGAAAAGTTGTGTATTTGGTGTACACAAAGACGACATTCACACGTCTCTTTCCTTCTTATGATTACATGCATGCACTGAATTTGTTCTTATACCTGTTTTCTTTTGCCTTGATCAGCTTTTGTTTGCCTTGATCAGGTAGTGTGTTTAAAAACAGGGAACAAATCGCAAATCGATGCTTAGAGCATTTTTTTAATAATAATGCAAAATTTTTATTTTGTGCTGTACTTTTATAAAGTAAAAATATAAATGTCTTCGAATTGTTAATGAGTAGCTCAGACGAGGAAAATTACCGCACAAACATTTCAGCCAGGGTACGCAATTGAGAAACAATGCATGCATTTTAGATATCACTTCAAAGCAAATTGCACTTACAGTGTCTTCGAAATTTCCATTATATTATTTTATAATAATTATTTAAATTATTTTATTTAATTTTTTTCTTATTTAAAAAAATACGTTAAATAAAAATGAAATGAAAAATGAAAAAATTAAAACAAATAAAAAATCACTGAATAAAAAACTCCCGCACTCGTCGAGCTCTACGTACAAACTGTGCGAACGGCAGCATTTTAGCTTCCGCTTCTCTACAAGAGCCACTGCTACCGTTTCTGTTGTTACAAAATACCATTTTCCAACGTAAGCACGTAAGAAGTATGCAATTGTTGTTGTAAACCCAGCGGTACATCAGCGCAACAGTAGCGCCAGCGGTGTGTATTCTGTGCACACATTTTAATCAGCTGTTTTACGAATATAACACAGAGTAACATAGAAGAGCGGTACCGTTCGCAGATACAAAATACGGCCCTAAGACGTAATTTTATCACGACGTATGTGGAGGCATTACCTGACTGTTTGTCAAAAGTGGGCGTGGCACGTTCACTCATTAAAAAGTTGTCAATATCTCATAAATGGTGCAAAATACGTTGATACGTAATTTTATCCCGGGGTACCTAGAGATAGTAGCAAAATTTTTGCTAAAAAGGGGCGTGGTTCACGTACTTATACAAAAGTTGTCTACTGGCAAAATTATTTTTTTTTACCTACTCATGTGTAGGGTACTTAGGGCCTGGCCGAAGACAATACTTTTACTTGTTTTATTGTAAACTTATAAATATATACATATATTCTTACTTCCATAAACATACGCTAGCTATTCGATTCCGTATCACGGCTTCACATTCATGCGCACATATATGAATGCATAAAGCTCTAATTTTAACTTTGCTAAATGCACAAGTTTGCAATATTGCCGTCGCTGTAGAAACTACTTCAACCTTGTACTATCTGCGGTCGTTACTGGCTTCAATGATATAGTGCAACTGGACACCTTTGTTTCTGATTTAACATTCCATTATTTGCAGAACTTCCTCCGCTTAATACAACTATTTAAAGGGGTATTTTAAAACGCATCAGCGACTGTAGACACAATTTTTGATTATTGTATACAAAATATATTTTTATGTCAAATATTCATTATTTAAGCTTAAGATTTTAATTGAATAAATCAGATATTGTCAAACCATAGTCCGAGTTGCTTGTCTTCAACGAGTTGTTTACGGCTTAAGTGCTAAAACAATTCAATTCAATATTTTAACTAATATTGCCCAAGGTTTAAGTGTCTGGACAATTTCATTCATCTACTATTGTTTCAGCATTAAGTGCCTAGGCAATAAACATTTTCCCTACAATTACCACAAGTTTAAGTGCTTGGGGCAATTACCTACATCGGTACTCAGTTTTCATTATGATCAAGCAAAATCGATTAGTAAAGATCGTGCAAGAAATTCTACACTCCGTGTTGCATGACAAGACAACACGTCTAGCGAAATATTACACCACAAAGGCCAAACTCATCGGGTATCATTGGCTTGCAGTACAGAATCTGCACACTCAAATTCTCGACACGGTTGAGGACATAGACTCAACCGAATATGACATCAACAATTATTTAGAAACAGAAAATAGTCTGCACTATTTATCTAGAAGTTCAGATCAATGGCGAAGTTAGTCAACTTTCATCATCTGTCACCAGTCTTTCCAATATAACGTTACTAAAATTCGATGTCAATTATTTGAAGTGGAAGCCATTCTACGACATGTTTAATGAGATGATACACATAAAACCACTTCCAACAGGACAAAATGTCGTGCGTTAAAATGTCCAATGTCGTGCGTTAAAACTTATAGGGGACAGTAGGGTATCCAGCTCTATTGAAACCTTGGAGCGTCGTCGTGATGTGGGGTGTGTATCACTATTTTACCGCTACTTTCACGGTAAATGTTCTTCTGAAGTAGCCAGCCTGATTCCTCCGATTCAGGTATTTAGCAGAACTACTCGGCTTTCCAGAGCGGTGCACCCCTTTTATGTCGCGATTCCGTTCCAACGAACCACGCATTACCGTGAGAGTTCGTTTTTCGGTCGCGTCGTTAGATTGTGGAATAATCTTCCTGCGAATGTCTTCCCGCCCACTTACAGCGTCGAAACATTCAAGCGAAGTTTAAAACTACTCCCTCTTTCCCCCTTCCCACTAACCTGTCATCCCTTCGGAACCAACAAATGCTGTGCATGGATAGGGGGCATCCCCTGAGCTTGGTTTCATCTGTCATAAAAAAAAAAAAAAAAAAAAAAAAAAAAAAAAAAAAAGGTGTGGAGTTTAATTTAACCAATTTCACCAGCGAAGCAGAGAGACTCGTCCGAATATCTCTCTTTTATCGAAGAGAATTATAAATCAGTCTTGGCCACTTTGCAAGATCGTTACGACAACAGGCGTTTAATCATTAATGCTCTTTGGGACAATTTATTGGGTCTGTCCAAACAATCAGACATATCGGCCCAAGCATTAAAAAGTCTTAATGACATAGAAAGGAGACTCTAGTCGTACTAAACAATTTAGACGCCGATACAGTGGCCAGGTTCTGCTCGACATTCTCATCAAAAAATTGGACAGAACGACACACCTACTCTTTGAGCAATCTCTACAAAAGCCAGGTGAAGTGCCGTCAGTCCTTCCTTCCTGAATTTCATCGAAACATGATTCCAATTGTTAGAGTCGATTGGCACTAAGAGTAGCACCAACTACAAGGTCGCTTACTTCTATTTTAACTCAACAGAATACCACAAATTGCAAGTACTGTGCATCTTGCATCTATCAATTCTGGATAGATCTAAAGCAATTTAGCAGCGAAAAATATGCTACAATTGTCTTCGTGTTGGTCATCAAACGGCTCAGCTAGCAGGCAACACAATCAAGTCATCAAGTTCACACAAGCAAGCACACAACAATAGACCAGCAATTTCTGGGTCTCTTTCAGCATTTCCTTGGTTTTCTTCAGGAACTCTGGGCTTCCTTCAGCCTCATTAGTCTCTACATTAGCGATTAGTGGAAAAAATCCCTATTCTCGCATTTCACAAAACGGATACTTGCTACTAGGCACAGTTAAATTTAATTTTAACAGTTAAATTTAATTTGTGCAGTTAAATTTAAATTTGATTTGCTGGCGGCCATCACATAACCTGCAAAGCGATCTTAGACTCGGGTTCACAGATCAACTTAATCACAGAGCGATTAGTGGAAAAAATTGAAGTTGCGTCCGTAACATTCCACTCTCTTCATTGAGGCCATCGTGGTGAGTGCAGTTGTAGCGTACTCCCAAATAATTCATTATTTCATGTGGTGGTTGCTAGTTTCCAAAGCTATCAAAATATTCTTTGCAGTTCTTGTCTTTATAATATGCTAC
This sequence comes from Sicus ferrugineus, assembly GCA_922984085.1. NCBI lineage: Eukaryota > Metazoa > Arthropoda > Insecta > Diptera > Conopidae > Sicus > Sicus ferrugineus. The sequence continues at coordinate 26,036,010 of OV277348.1, read as the reverse complement.
CCAATGAGTACCGGGGCCTTTTGATCCAGATTAACTATTCCACATTCTTGTTGACGAGGTCGTTTCGGGAGACGGTCTCGCATAAAAATACCCCTGAAATGTGGTAGATTCTTTCCACGTTCCATGAAGTCGACGTCTGTGAGGGCTCTTTTGGGTAGATTCTTTAAAAGTATTTTGGTTGCGGACTATAATATAAACCCAATCCTTTTCTATATAGTTTCAGGTATAAGCCTCTTCCATGGCGATGGCTTCCATGGTCTTATTATGTCGATTCGCTTCTACCAATTGTTGTCGTGTGGCTTTCGTATCATTAATTGCTTTGCGATTGAGGCTACTCCAGATGCTAAGCCTCCAACAGCTCCCAGAGCAGTTAAAATGAGTACTAATGGTAAAAACCCTCATACTTTAGGAACGGATATAACGCATGGAATGTCAACCATCGACTTCTTCCATCTGAAAGAGTTTTCACAACTTTTTGTGCGATTTTTATAGCACTGGGAATATCTTCTAGTTTTCGTTGTTTAATAATTTTCAATGCGTTTTTAACCGCTTGAGTAAATATTTTCTTGTTACATCTCTTTTTAACTTTTCTCTTAATTTTCTTAATTTTGTTATTCATCGTGCTCCCCATGCCGAATTTTACTTTAGCTTTCATCGCGTTTGTAACTAAGTGTGCGTTTATTCGCTCACTGATTTTGCTGTTTTTTGATATTAATGATACTTATACTCAAAGTATGACAAAGTATATCAACCAAAATATAAATATTTAAAGCAATTAATAATCCAATTCAAAATATTGAATTATTAACATTTTCCGAGGACGAACAAGCCCTCAAACCAAGGAAAAACCAACTCCATTATGATATTCGATGATGTTGCTTGTGAGAGAAAAACAACATTCGCGAATACTTTTGTATGGGTAGACACAAATGCATCGATTGTTTTTATTTATGTCAAAGATATACACGAATCCCTAAGCATTTAGTGCGTGATAATGTCAACATGATTATTATATTCAAACAAGATGAAATTAATTTGAAACACATGTACAATGATCATGTGGGAACAGACATGACTCTTGAAAAGTTTTTAAATATATGTAGATAATGTTGGATTTCTGGTAATCAGCAAAGACGATCCGATTGATAAAGGGTGTTATAGAAAAGGCTTTGATATTGATACATCCAAGTAAAAATGAAAGCTTCCCCGATACCTTCATACTAGCATGCAAACATTCTTTGAACTGATCTGATCTAATAGCTGATACATCTGATCTGATCTGATAGCTCATATAACTGATTATAAGAATAAATGAAAAAATATTAAAAGACCTGATAAGAACCAGACGTATTTTGAAACACAAATTTAAGAACCTTAAACTGCGTAAAGCAGATGTGGTGTTGTGGTACGACAAAAAAAAAATGAAACACCTAACTTCAGAAATATCGACGTCCGCTTTTTATTTAACTCAAAATCTGACTGTTCACTTAAAGTTAAAACAAATTGTTAGCCAGCTTCGTTGAGCCCCCTAAATGGGCCAATCTCTGCACTTTGTCCCATTGTGCAATATGCTTTCTTGCGGAATTGGAATTTGGCAAGAAGACCATATTGGCTGTTGGGCAAGTGGAATTTTCGGAACTCAAGTTTGATGCCTCGCTTGCGAAACTTAGATTCCGCAAGCGGACTTGCTAATTTGAAAAAATTGCTCTTGTGAAATTTAAGTTCTACTTTAAATTTATTGAACTGTGATCGAGAAGCAATCAGTTTGTCCTAAATGTATGCCTTCCAAGAAATAGCGGCAAACCTCCACTTTGGAAGAATGTAGCGCAAAATGACAAAGTACTGTCTTATCTAAAATACTCGTACTTGCGCAGTTAAATAAGTTTAACAGCGCTGATTTTAGATTGTGCAGATTGACCCACAACATCCCTCCACCCTTAGGTTGAAAAAAAATTAATATCGTGAGGCGGTCTTGTATAAGATATTAACACGTAATTTTGAATAGAGGTATCCACAGGTTTTATCAATTTGTATACCTAAAATGGGCTTGGTCCGGCCAATTTTTCATTCGTTTCATGACCTCCTTCTGGGAATACGTCTGGGATGAAATTTCGGCTCGGTGAGGAAAAGGTAAGGTATGGTAAGGTAAGGTAGAGTAGAGATACCTTTTTGTTTGAGTATTGTTCACGTAGGTCCTCAACACCCAATAGTTCCAGGGGTTGTATATTGAACTTCTGGTGAAAGACTCGCTGGTGATGGTTGGTCTAAATATCGTAGTTCTAAAGAATACTGAAAAATGTTGCGAGTGTGGCTACTAGGAGGTGTCAAATCGACCTTCTCCGGATGGGAGCCTGTAGTTTGAGGAATGAATCATACGAGATTATTACTTCGGGATACAACAGCTTTATGACAGAAAGTTAGGCAACGGGATGATAGTGGCTTAATTTATAATTTATTTTCACTATTTTCACTATTTTACTTATGGAAAAAACATAAACAGATTGTTTTAATTTAAAGACGCAGGTTGAACCAACGTCTCTGTTGGTTGCTGGTGATTGATAAGAACAGCTGGCTCTTAAACCAGATGCACTGTACCAGACTTTGTAAACTTCCTTGTATCAGGCACTTTAACCAGATACAAAGTAATAACACAAATATGGACGTTACGTGCGGCACTTGAACCGAACTCAGTTGTAATGACATTTATTGAATAATTTTGTCTTATTTATTGTGACGACCAAAATTCGGCGAGAGCAAATTTTGTCCACACAACACAAAACTAAGAACACAAACACAACACAACAACATACTGAATTTGATATTTTATTTTATATTTTTAATTTCTTTATATGAATTAATATATTATTAATGAATTACAATTAAAATTAATTTACATTTGTCAACATGTTATTTGAATAGTTAGTAAATAGTTCGTAAACACCTTGTATTAGAATAAGAGTAGCTAGATTAAGAGAAAAGAGAGGGAGACAATATGGCTCTTGTTGTGAAGAAGATGTGGAGAAGATAAGAGCAGGCGAGCGAGCAAACAACGCTGGGCAGCGCGAGGAGTCGAGCAAATGGTATCGAAAAGAAGAGTGGCAAGCAAGCAAGCAGCGACGAACAGAGAACATACAAGCAAGCAGTGGTTGAAAAATAAACGCGGGAGAGCAACAAGTCAGTTGGTAGAGGACAGGCAAGCTGGACGGTCGGATAATTGGATTGCTCGGTAGTAGGACATAGGGTTTAGCAGATAGTGGAAAAGCAGACGGACAAAGACAATTAGGAGATTCTAGTAGGATTACAAGGCTACATAGGATCCCCGGTCTGCGAAAATATCTCTTTCATTGCGTTTCGTAATCTCGACGATCGAACGCAGTGTAAGATATATTTAAGTAAACCGTACTCGGTGAGTGCAATCTTGACGATCACTCACTGCTGGGATAAACGGGCAGACGGACAAAGACAATTAGGAGATTCTAGTAGGATTACAAGGCTACATAGGATCCCTGGTCTGCGAAAATATCTCTTTCATTGCGTTTCGTAATCTCGACGATCGAACGCAGTGTAAGATATATTTAAGTAAACCGTACTCGGTGAGTGCAATCTTGACGATCACTCACTGCTGGGATAAACGGGCAGACGGACAAAGACAATTAGGAGATTCTAGTAGGATTACAAGGCTACATAGGATCCCTGGTCTGCGAAAATATCTCTTTCATTGCGTTTCGTAATCTCGACGATCGAACGCAGTGTAAGATATATTTAAGTAAACCGTACTCGGTGAGTGCAATCTTGACGATCACTCACTGCTGGGATAAACGGGCAGACGGACAAAGACAATTAGGAGATTCTAGTAGGATTACAAGGCTACATAGGATCCCTGGTCTGCGAAAATATCTCCTTCATTGCGTATCGTAATCTCGACGATCGAACGCAGTGTAAGGTATATTTAAGTAAGCCGTACTCGGTGAGTGCAATCTTGACGATCACTCACTGCTGGGATAAACGCGCAAACGGAAAATGACAAGTAGGGTAATTGACTATAGTTAATCATCTTGTCGAGAAATTTAAGGAACGTAGGTCATATAGGGCTACATAAGTTACCCGTTATCTGATTGCTTCTCGCGGGGGGCACTTATTTAACGCACCCCTGTAAATTTAATATATTTTGATTAAGTCAGCCACACGGCGCAGTCATTTAAATCATCTTGCCCAGTTGGAGTGACCACCAAACCTTCACCACATCTTCTACGGGGCCTTTTGGACCCCGAGATACACACAGCTCGAGAAATCTGATACCCAAAAATAAAATAATAACATCAAGTCTAGAGGGCCACTTGCGTTTTATAAATTTCTGTGACTGGACACTGGCCGGCGAGCCACGCCCTGGCTATAGACCACAGGACTAGGGAAAGATCCCGTTACAGTGGCGCCCGAGCAGGGACCCTCTAGAAATAATATTAAATCGTGATTTCTCAGCCTAGTAAGTTACCGAATACTTTGAATCAAAATGGTGAGAACAGGGTGGATTCACGAACTTCGTCGAGAAGAGCTTCTCACCTACGCGAAAGAATTTCAGCTAGAAACCAGCGGTACAGTAGATGAACTTCGAAGAAATTTCGCTGCATTTGCAAGAGACGAAAACTTAGACAAGAATATTGTAAGTCGTCTAAACGAGCTAGAGGCGGAACACCGCCGCAGCATATCACCAGGAGCAGGGCTTGACACATTACCAGTTCAAGTTAAGCCCAAGTCAAGTAAACCCGTCAAGGAGAACATAAATATCACCCTGGAAGGGCCTGACGGGCAAACCACTGCATCGTCATTAGCCGGACAACCAAGCTCACCAAATTCTAACATGGATAGAGCAAATGATATAGGAAGAAATTACTCCTATCAGCCCCAAGTCAACCAGTTTCTACCTAGCCCGTATATTATTGATCGCATAAGAAAGTGGAATATAACCTATAGCGGAAAAGAGGATGCGATAGCATTCATTGAACGAGTGGAGGAGCTTACGCAGTTATACAGTATTGACCCAGACTCGCTGCCAAGAACAATGCCGCAGCTCCTAACTGATCAGGCGCTACAGTGGTTTAGAAATAACAATCGAAGGTGGACCTCTTGGAATACATTCAAACAAGATCTCCTCGAATTTTTCCTACCATCTCGCTATTTTGAATGTCTCGAAGACGAAATACGGCAGAGAACTCAAAGACTAAACGAGAAATTCAAAGATTATGTTTTGTCACTCCAAAATCTCATGCGCCACACAAATCTGTCAGATCCGGAGCGGTTAAATCGAATATACAAGAATAGTAGAAGGGAGATTCAACTTTACATCAAGCGTCAGGAATTCACCACATTAAACGAATTAATCGGTTTAGCAGGTGACTGGGAGAATTTACGGATAGACACGCATCCACCACAACATGCCCATGGCTCAAAACACTCTCAAATTCGCCAAGTAACATCAGACACTCATCGCCAAGTGGTGGACAAGCAAGATCAATTCATCACGAATGCACGCTCTGCATGTAGAAGATGTAGTCAGCAAGGTCATTACGCAGGAAGCTGCCGAAATACTCAAGTTCTTTTTTGTTGGCAGTGCGGCCGGAAAAACATACGCACTAATGCATGCTGTGGAGAGCAGGGAAACGCGAGTCGCTGGCCGTCAGTTCGAGGAGCCGGTCAGCAGGACATTCCAAAGCCTCGAAACCATTAGAACAACTACGAATGGAGGGCCAACGCATTATTGCTACCATATCATTGGGAAATACGGCAATAGAGGCAACAATCGATACTGGCGCGACCCGTAGCTTCATGAGCAAATGTTTGGCTGAAAAACTCCGTGGTGTAGGCAAAGTCGAGCCTACCACGATGCAAGTATCTATGGCGAACGGTCACGCTCAAGAAGTGTGTCAAACATTTACAACTAAGGCAACACTAGGAAACCGAAGCGTTAATATCACATTTCTAATAATACCCGAAGTAGTGGATAATGTTATTCTCGGCTTCGACTTTTTGACAGGCATTGAAACCGAAATTAGATGCGGGAATCTCACAGTTAAATTAAACAGACGAAATACAAACCAAAGTTACGCAAAAGTCTCCTGCAATAGTTCGAAGGGAGTCGTCCTTACAGAAGAGGAGCACATACAACGATTCTTGCAAGACGAGCTCAGTCAATTCGCAAACATTAAAGGGATAACAGATTTAGCAGCGCATCGAATAATAATGAAGGACGATCAACCCATAAAGCAACGCTATTTTCCGCGTAATCCGGCAATGAAAAAAATTATCGATCAAGAGATCGAGGAACTATTGGAAAAGAGGTGTATTGAACCATCACAAAGTCCATACAGCGCGCCTATTGTATTAGTGAGGAAGAAGGATGGACGATGGCGCCTATGTGTGGATTATCGCCAATTAAATGCAAAATCAGTACCCGACGCATACCCACTTCCCCGAATGAATCACATTTTGGAACGTTTGAAAAATGCTAATTACATCAGTAGTATCGATCTGAAAAACGGCTATTGGCAGATCCCTTTAGAGGAATCCAGTAAACCATATACGGCATTTACGGTTCCAGGGCGCGGACTGTTTCAATGGCGAGTCATGCCCTTCGGACTTCATTCCGCCCCCGCAACGTTTCAGAGAGCCCTCGACCGTGTGATTGGTGCTGACCTCGAACCATTTGCATTTGCATATTTGGACGACATCGTCGTTACTGGCAGTACGTTGGAGGATCATATGCAAAACCTTAAAGAAGTTTTCAAACGTTTACGTCAAGCCAAGCTGCGTATAAATAAAGATAAATGCAAATTCTTCAGGAAGGAAATAAAATACCTAGGACACATGGTGAGCGAGAAAGGAATACACACGGATCCGGAAAAGATAGCAGCTATCAGGGAATTAAAACCACCACAAAATGTGCGCCAACTTCGTCAGTATCTCGGTATTGCGTCCTGGTATAGACGATTTGTACCAGAATTCGCCAGAATTACATATCCTTTAACGTCGCTATTAAAAAAGGGGAAACATTTCAAATGGTGTCAGGAGCAACAAGAAGCCTTTGAAGCTCTAAAACGAAGGCTGACGGAGGCACCTATTCTAGCATGCCCCGATTTCAACCAACGATTCATTCTGCAAACAGATGCCTGCGACTATGGGCTCGGAGCTGTACTAACTCAGACATTAGAAGGAAAAGAAAGAGTAATAGCTTACGCTAGCCGTCACCTTAACAATGCCGAAAAGAACTATTCCTCCACAGAGAAGGAGTGCCTAGCCATTGTATGGGCAGTGAGGAAAATGCGACCGTATCTCGAAGGTTACGAGTTCACCATAGTCACTGACCATATGTCTTTAAAATGGCTTAATTCAATCGAAAGTCCCTCAGGTCGGATAGCCAGATGGGCTCTCGAGCTACAGCAATTTACTTATGACATAAAGTACAGAAGGGGTAAGCAAAATATTGTTGCAGATGCGTTGTCCCGACAACCCATAGAAACACTCAGTTGTATACAAGTGGGAGCCAACAAAGAAAAGTCGTGGTATGCTAACAAGTACAAAGAAGTAGAAAATAATCCGGAGAAATTCCCCGACTACGTCATCGAAAATAAAAACCTCTATCGCCATCAGTTAGGTGGGAACACAGATTGCTTCCCATGGAAAATGTGTGTGCCCGACCACTTAAGAGAGCAGATCATCAAGGAAAACCATGACGCCCCGAGTGCCGGCCATCTGGGCGTACACAAAACCCGCAGTCGATTAGCGAAGAGATACTACTGGCCAGGTATGCTTAGACAAGCCGGCTACTACGTACGATCTTGTAAAAGTTGCCAGAAATTCAAACCTTCACAACAACGAACAGCAGGCGAGATGCTTACAACATTTGCAGAAGAACCATGGGCAATCGTTAGCGCCGACTTTGTGGGACCTCTTCCTCGGTCCACTCACGGTAATAACACGTTAATGGTCTTTACAGACAAGTTTTCTAAGTGGACGGAGTTAGTACCGTGTCGGAAAGCTACTAGTACAAATCTGATTAAAGCATTTAGAGAACGGATCTTAGCACGGTTCGGTGTACCTAAACTGTTCATATCAGATAACGGCACCCAGTTTACCAGTAAGGCCTTCAAGGACTTCCTTAATGAAATGGGAGTAAGTCATCAGTATACGGCCCCTTACACGCCACAAGAAAACCCCACCGAACGTACCAACCGGACGATAAAAACCATGATCGCGCAATTTTCAGAGAACAAGCAAACTACCTGGGATGAACTTTTACCCGAACTCACTTTAGCCATTAATACAGGTGTGTCGGAATCAACAGGGTTCAGTCCAGCATATATTGTACAAGGAAGGGAGCCACGTTTACCTAACACTATTTACGACAAGCTCACACTTGGCACCGGAACGGAACGTTTTACAATAAAGAATCATGCCGATCGACTCAAAATGGTATTTCAAATTGCCAGAGAAAACATGAGGTTAGCGTCAGAAAAACAGGCCAAATACTATAATCTCCGCCGCCGACCATGGAAGCCCCAAATTGGACAATTAGTTATGGTCAAACTACACCACCTCTCGAAAGCATCAGATAACTTCGCGGCCAAACTCGCACCACGATATGGAGGCCCTTTTAAAGTTGAAAAATATGTGTCTCCAGTAATTGTACGTATCAAGCCAATCAACGGGAGAACTTCTAAAACCGCCCATATTAGCGACCTCAAAAACTTTTACTCAGCTGCATTTACAGAACAAGAAAGTAGGGAGCAGCATAATTATACAGTGAATCAGAGTTTGCTCCCCAATAAGCTATCCCAAGTACATAGTGCTAGCAAAGTATTGATCAACTCAATAAAAATTGGCAACCCGTAGTCAATCCTCAACTCAATTAAACTAATTCGCGATAGATTACAGTCATTAGTGAACCTTCAACGCAGACACTAGACATGGATGACCGCAGAGGTGAAAAGAAATTTAAGAGGAGTGCAGAAAGATTTAGAGAGAGAATGATGGAAGAGGAAGAACGTATTCCAAGGACACAGATGTTAGGAGAAGAATGGCAGTCCAAAAGAGTACCGGGACAAAGAGGCGAACGTATCATTCTCAGTCGTGTAACACCTTTGGAGCCCCCACTGGAAAGGAAGGAGACTGAGCAAATAGTTACAAGGGAGGAGTGCTCGTCATCATCCGATGATGTCATATTTGTGGAACTACATGAGCAAGAGGACGAGGTGGTAACACAACCAGAAGAGAGCGTGGCAGACGAAAAGGGAAATGAGGCTGAAGAAAATTTAGAAACCCAATTGCAAAACGAGACAAATGCGGACAGCGATGCAACTGAACCAAATGACCAGGCTTTCGGCGTGAATAATGAAGATGAGGGACCTTCCCATCAAGAGGACGCCGAACCCGAACCTCAAAATGCGAGTGACCCTGAAGAGGAGGAATCAGAAAACCAGCCGGATCGAGAGTGGGTGACTACGACATTCGAAGAGGAAGTGGTGCGTATACCTGGCTATATACAACATGTAACGACTTTCCAAGTGATCCAAACAATGCCGGACCAAGAAGTTGGGAGTAGCGCTACTAGATGGCCAAAGAACTTACCATTACCAATTACTGGGACTGATAATATACCAGCCACAAGAGACCAGCCACCATTTGTCACTGATGGAACGCCATCCGGCAGTGGTGTCATACAGGTTCCTGCATGCGACGAATTGGACAGAGCGGACCACAATAATGATATACAGCTTGAACCGCTAGATATTGGCATATCTGGCTACATCGACAATTTGGTGTCACAAACTACGGAGATGGAAGATGCAATCTCAATAGACAACAACATCATCGAAGAATTGGAGCGTTACTTGCGGGACAACAATGAGGGATTTCTACCAGATGACCCACAACAAGGAACCGAAGGGAAGAACATAGATATCGGTGATGGCGTGAGCCATGAATCATCGACACTGAATGAGGTCATCGCCCAACTAAAACTAAAATGGCGGCCTGGACGTTTGTTGAATGCTCGTCGAGAGGTTGATGGGCAGACGGTCCAAATCCGAATTTCACGAAGGGGCAAGGTATCTACTCGTTTTTCACCCAACCCAAAGTAGGGGGGGAGTGTGACGACCAAAATTCGGCGAGAGCAAATTTTGTCCACACAACACAAAACTAAGAACACAAACACAACAAAACAACATACTGAATTTGATATTTTATTTTATATTTTTAATTTCTTTATATGAATTAATATATTATTAATGAATTACAATTAAAATTAATTTACATTTGTCAACATGTTATTTGAATAGTTAGTAAATAGTTCGTAAACACCTTGTATTAGAATAAGAGTAGCTAGATTAAGAGAAAAGAGAGGGAGACAATATGGCTCTTGTTGTGAAGAAGATGTGGAGAAGATAAGAGCAGGCGAGCGAGCAAACAACGCTGGGCAGCGCGAGGAGTCGAGCAAATGGTATCGAAAAGAAGAGTGGCAAGCAAGCAAGCAGCGACGAACAGAGAACATACAAGCAAGCAGTGGTTGAAAAATAAACGCGGGAGAGCAACAAGTCAGTTGGTAGAGGACAGGCAAGCTGGACGGTCGGATAATTGGATTGCTCGGTAGTAGGACATAGGGTTTAGCAGATAGTGGAAAAGCAGACGGACAAAGACAATTAGGAGATTCTAGTAGGATTACAAGGCTACATAGGATCCCCGGTCTGCGAAAATATCTCTTTCATTGCGTTTCGTAATCTCGACGATCGAACGCAGTGTAAGATATATTTAAGTAAACCGTACTCGGTGAGTGCAATCTTGACGATCACTCACTGCTGGGATAAACGGGCAGACGGACAAAGACAATTAGGAGATTCTAGTAGGATTACAAGGCTACATAGGATCCCTGGTCTGCGAAAATATCTCTTTCATTGCGTTTCGTAATCTCGACGATCGAACGCAGTGTAAGATATATTTAAGTAAACCGTACTCGGTGAGTGCAATCTTGACGATCACTCACTGCTGGGATAAACGGGCAGACGGACAAAGACAATTAGGAGATTCTAGTAGGATTACAAGGCTACATAGGATCCCTGGTCTGCGAAAATATCTCTTTCATTGCGTTTCGTAATCTCGACGATCGAACGCAGTGTAAGATATATTTAAGTAAACCGTACTCGGTGAGTGCAATCTTGACGATCACTCACTGCTGGGATAAACGGGCAGACGGACAAAGACAATTAGGAGATTCTAGTAGGATTACAAGGCTACATAGGATCCCTGGTCTGCGAAAATATCTCCTTCATTGCGTATCGTAATCTCGACGATCGAACGCAGTGTAAGGTATATTTAAGTAAGCCGTACTCGGTGAGTGCAATCTTGACGATCACTCACTGCTGGGATAAACGCGCAAACGGAAAATGACAAGTAGGGTAATTGACTATAGTTAATCATCTTGTCGAGAAATTTAAGGAACGTAGGTCATATAGGGCTACATAAGTTACCCGTTATCTGATTGCTTCTCGCGGGGGGCACTTATTTAACGCACCCCTGTAAATTTAATATATTTTGATTAAGTCAGCCACACGGCGCAGTCATTTAAATCATCTTGCCCAGTTGGAGTGACCACCAAACCTTCACCACATCTTCTACGGGGCCTTTTGGACCCCGAGATACACACAGCTCGAGAAATCTGATACCCAAAAATAAAATAATAACATCAAGTCTAGAGGGCCACTTGCGTTTTATAAATTTCTGTGACTGGACACTGGCCGGCGAGCCACGCCCTGGCTATAGACCACAGGACTAGGGAAAGATCCCGTTACATTATATACAAAAGAAGGAATATTTTACAATAATACATTTACAATAACAAAGGTGCATAATACATACAATTGGTGCAAAAAATTACCTTATCTTTAAACAATGTTCAAATTCAAAAATTCAACTCAGCATTTGGTTTTATTTTTATTTTTTAGTCAATGTTCAAATTCAAAAGGTTCAACTCAGCATTTGGCTATCGTGCAGTTCATTGCACAGGAACAGTCGCCGCCTTGACCAAAGCGTCATGTTACCATGATGAGTGTCGGAAGCCTGAGGTTAATAAATGCTTAACTAGCAGCAAAAACAAGTGCAAATATTTGGCTAATGAACTCAACAAATTGATTGCAAGAAAACGGCAGCCGCATCGGCTGATGGCATCATGTTACCATTTTCGGTGTGATGAGCCTTGAAAGCATGAAGTCAATGAACGCAATAAAATTGGCCAATATTAAGTGTTGAATTAAATTTATTTTTAATTTCTGAATTTGAACATTCTGCCCCCGTTGAGCTTGCTTAATAATTCGATTAATATGATTTATTATATAATGATATAGTTATGATTAAGTGTTGATTATTATTATATGTATGCTGAACTGGTCCGGCTGTTGACGTGGTGCTGGAAGAGGTTTAGGCGTGATTTCGAAGGTTTGTGTTCTCTTCTTCTTCCTATGATGATTGATAGCTGCAGCAAGACCAAGCGAAATGATGAAGACCAGACATGCGTATCCTAGGGTGTAGTGATGGATATCATGGGAGCGCACATTTGGTAGCGTCAATCGAAGATGAGAAATCTCATTTCTGAGTGATTCTATTTCCTTATAATGTGTATTGACTAATTTATGATCGATAATGGTCGTCGTTGTTGAAATGTCTTCAGTTGAAGATATCATGTTGCTCATATTAATTGCTGGCAAGAATGAGGCATACCGTTTAGTTTCCAATGTTCGGTGTCCTTGAATTGTCAAGTAAGGAAGTTTGACAGCACATTCTTCTCCTATTTTTAAAAATCCTGATTTTCGTGCTGTGATATGTGTTATATTTGATTTGCAAACTGCGTTCAGACGAATTTCCCCATCGAGAGCGAATATCCATACGTTTGGGTCATGTAATTGAACCCAATGTGGTCCTGGGCCTGCGTTGGTAGCAAAGCATGAGGATGAATCTTCCTGTTGATTGAGTATATTAATCTCGCATACACCTATTTTAGATACCTTCTTGTATAATGGGTGGTGTTGTCGACATAAATGATTTTGTAGTTCGACTTTGATGCAAGTTCTTAATTCTGCTTTTGTTAATGGATAATACAAATCTCGATGCAAATTGACTATCATGAAGGGCGACATCACCTTTATTATTTTGAAGCTGTTGTTTGTCTTCCAAGGAACTGCGGTGAGTTTGAACATTTCAAATTCTTGGGTGGAGATTAGTTGTATGTTTATTTTGAAAATTACATATTTGGCGGTGATTCTTCCTTCTATTGACATGAAGGAGTAAAGTTTTAATAGGTCATTTAACGAAACTGGTAATCGGAGTGTTGCAGGAAGATTGATTTTTATTTTTAGTAATTCGAATTTTAGTTGAGCAGGTGAGATCAGCAAAGGATTTATGATTCCGTGATGAGTATCAGCTAATATATCAATTAGTGAGTCTTGAATGTTTTTAAGATTCATCATTGCTAATGTTGCTTGAATTGTAAGGTCGAGGAAGGTAAGTGATACCTTTTCTGCGTCGAGCTGTTGCTTTATATTTTCAAATTGGGTTTTTGCACGTTTGAGAGGAGTAGCTATTTTATCAAATTGCATTTAACTTTCCTTTTGGTTTCTTTTCATTAAGTAGAGTGTGCTATCTAGGAACGACGTCTGATTTTCTATAGCAGATAGCAAATAGTCATCATTTTGCTCTAGCTTTTGGATGGTTGCTGCTGCTTTTTCTGCATACTCTTCGTCAAGAACTCCAAAGGGGGAGCGAGCGATTGATTCGACCACATTTAAGGCGCCTCTCTTTACTCGCATGGTGGGATTAATTTCTAATAATTCGTTATTTGAGTTAATTCCGTCAGTAAGTTGATTGAATTGTGCTAGGATTATTGAGCATGTTCTAATATTATGGATCCTTTCGCACAATGGCGTTAGTGTATTTTTGTATGAATTTAGTAGATTCACCTCCTTCCAATATGGTTCCAAATTAAAATATGTTACTAGATTCCATTCGCTGCTAATGATCCCAGCCGAGCCCATATTTTCAAAATATACTCCAGGGTTTGATTCAAAGAGATGAATTTCTACTGAAGCAGAGTAAACGATTGGTATGAATAGGCAGGCTAATAGTAATGTTGTTAGTTTTGAAGTTCTTTGTCGTTTTTTTGGAAGTGGAGCTTCATTATCAGTATCAGAAGAAGATTGGGTGTCTCTTTTTGATGTCACAGGCATATCCTCACTGTCATCACGCAATAACTCCTGTGAACTACTGATGTCTATTGGTGATTTTATGGCTGATGATGAATTGTTGTCTACAGGAAGTGGTGCCAATCTGTTTATAGCTCTTTTGAAGATTCCATTCTTAGTTTTAACATCTACTACTCGGACTGCATTATCTGGTCCGCTATAAACTTTGATAATTCTTCCTAGATGCCATGAGAGGGGTGGTACGTCATCTTCCTTGAGGATGACCATTGTTACTATTTGAATGTTTGGTGATTGTTCTCTCCATTTACGGCGATATTGCAGCTCGTTTAGGTACTCGAGTGACCAGCGTTTCCAAAATTCGTGTTTAAGATGTGAGACTAATTTCCATCGTTTCAAAGACGAAGGATTCACGACAGTTGCTCTGGAGTCCACTTGAGCTGTTAATGGCTCTCCAATCAAAAAATGGCCGGGGGTTAATGCTGTAAAATCATTTGGATCATTAGACAGTGGTGTCAAAGGTCTTGAATTTAGAATTGCTTCTATTTCGACGACTACTGTCTCCAGTTCCTCGTATGTTAAATTAGCTGTCGAAACACTGCGAACTAAAAGATGCTTTGCAGATTTGATGGCTGCCTCCCACAATCCCCCAAAGTGAGGGGCCCATGGTGGGATAAAGTGAAATTGGATTCCTTTGTCAGCACATGTTCGGATTATAGCTTGTTCTGCAGCAGAGGAGTAGAGTGATTCCTTTAGTTCGGCAAGTTGGCTTTTGGCCCCCACGAAATTGGTTGCGTTGTCGCAGTACAAATTCTGGCAGTGTGCTCTACGACTTATGAAGCACCTTATCGATCCAATGAATGCCTCTGTTGTTAGGTCACTGACTACCTCCATGTGGACGGCTTTCGTTGCAAAGCAGCAGAACAGTGGGATATACACCTTGTGTGGTTTCTTGCCGCGGATTTTATAGTGAACCCAGAATGGTCCACAATAATCCACACCTGAGTTGATCTTGCGGGTTGGAGTCTGAGTGCAGGTAAATTTCCCATGAGCTCACTGTATAGCTTTGGGCATGCTCTTGTGCATTTCACGCAGCGTTGAATGACACCTCTTGCCATCGATTTTCCTTTTAAAGGCCAGAAGCGTTGACGTGTGTTAGTCAAAAGAGCTTGTGCACCACAATGGAGATTCTCCTCGTGTATTGTTTTTAACAAGAGTTTTACCAAAATGTCATTATATGGTAAAAGCATTGGATGTTTAGCATCGTAAGGCAACTGGGCTGCTTCTAGTCTTCCTCCTACGCGGAGGATGCCTAATTCGTCAAGAAAGGGTGACAGACTACTTATAGATTCTGTTCGCTTGAGCCCTTGTTTATTTTTTAATTGTTGTATGACTTCCTTGAAGTCGGAGTTCTGTATTGCTTTGATTATTGTGAATAAAGCATCATCCATTTCTTGAGGTGTCAATGCCAAGGTATTGGCTTGTAGTGATGATGTTTTCATACGCTTGATTCCACGCAGCATGTACCCTATGATTCGTTGTAGACGCTTGAATGAGTTCCCATGGTTGACACAATAAATTACATCTCCTTAACTAATTGTCGTTGTGAATGATATTAGTGGCTTTTAGGTCCTTTTTTCGAGAGATGGAGCTGTTAGCAGTGCCTTAGTGATTTCCCTCGGCCAAATGGATTCTGGTCCATGTAGGTAGAGTGGTCCATACATCCATAGATTGCTTGTTGACAGCCTTTTTGGGGATAGGCCTCTGGATAGAATATCGGCTGGATTATCCTTTGTGCAAACATGCCGCCACTGTTCAGGAAGAGTTAATTCTTGAATTTTTGCAATCCTGTTTGCCACAAAGATTTGGTAGGACGCTGCTGAGGAGTTGATCCATGCTAAAACAATTTGTGAATCAGACCAATAGAAGGTGGGCTTAGATTCGTAACGAAGATCTTTCTTCACCCTCGCATAATAATCTGACTATGATTCTGTCCCTTTCTATAATTGATCGTATGTAGATGGCAGCACCGTATGCCTTTTCTGAGGCGTCTACAAATACGTGCATTTGAATCGATGCAGGAGTCTGTTTAGAAAATATATGTCGAGGAATCCTTAAATCGTTTAATTGGCGTAGGTTTTCTCTGTAATTGGTCCACGTGTTGTAATATTCTCCCGGGAGCTGATCATCCCATGAAATCTTTAATTCCCACAATTTTTGTAGGAAGATTTTAGCTGTGACAGTTACAGGCGACATAAGACCTAGTGGATCAAAGATTTTTGCCAATTCTGCTGCAACTATGCGTTTCGTGATTTTATTGCCTGTATTTGTGTTAGATTTTATGCAAAGCGAATCTTCTTTTGGGATCCAGGTTAGTCCTGATGTTTTGACTGTTGCTTCCTTTCCTTCGTCGAAATTGAGATTGATCTCCTGATCTTCCATTGGAATTCCTTGTAATAGTTGTGGATGATTGGCGCACCATTTTCGTAATTTGAACCCAGCGGAGTTTAAAATTTTGCGGAGTTGTTCCTGAATTAATTTGGCTGTTGTGAGATTATCGCTGCCTGTAATGCCATCATCGACGTAAAAGTCTCGCTCTAATGCTTCTGCTCCATGTGGATACTTATGGGCAGCTTGCTTTGACAACTCTTGCAGGCACTTTGTGGCAAGGTATGGCGCTGCTCTCGTTCCATAAGTGACCGTGTTGAGTTTATAGCATTTTAAATGTGAATATGGGTTTTTTCTCCAAAGAATTAATTGTAGCACTTGATCGGCTGGATGAACTAAAATTTGTCTGTACATTTTTTCGATGTCTGTGGTGAATACAAATCATGGCAAGCGATACCGTAGCAAAATGGAAAATAGCTCGCTTTGTACCCATGGGCCTGTGTACATAATGTCATTTAAGGCTACACCTGATGAAGTTTTGCATGATGCATCGAAGACTACCCTTAATTTGGTAGAGCTACTCTCTGGGTTGAGCACACAATGATGCGGTATGAAGTAATGTGGTTGTGCGATGTCACTTGGCTTGATTTCTGTCATGTGTCCAAGATCGTTGTATTCTCTCATAAATTGGACATACCTTTCCTTTAAATCATTGTTCTTTGTGAGTTTCCTTTCGAGAGATGCGAACCTGTTGTAAGCTATTGCTCGAGATTCTCCTAAGGCGGTCGGGTTAGTGGATAAGGGAAGTTTCACCACAAACCTTCCATCTTGATTTCTAGTCGTGTTTTGGATGAAGTGAGTCTCACAAAGTGAATTTTCTGATGAAGATGAATGTCGCGATGATTCTGATACTTCCTCTAGTTGCCAAAATCTTTCTAGTGTACTCTCCAGCGCTTCATCATCTGAGCTAGTGATTCCACAAGTCAATGTACATCATGATTGTTCACATCCAGCCTTTCCGGCTACAATCCATCCAAATGCAGAATTTTGTAAGACGGGTAGATTATCTGCCAAGACAATCCTTCCAGTCGACAATAGTGCGTGATAGTATTCGGCTCCTATCAGTACATCTATTTTATTTGGACGGTAGAAGTGTGGGTCTGCTAGTGTTATGTTTTTGGGAATTGACCAGTTTGATGTATCCAGAGGTGCCGACGGTTGTGTGGAGATTATCTGCGGTAGCACCAATGCTTCAAATGGTATCGAATACTCGCCGGTTGTTGATTGCAAAGTAATATGAACGCGTTGAGTTGCTGATTTCGATGTTTTACCTATGCCTTCAATTCTGATTGACGTTGGCCTTGTGTTCAGGGACAATTTCCTGATAATCCTTTCGGTGATGAAATTAGCTTGAGAACCCGAGTCGAGAATTGCCCTGCATTCCGCAAATCTTCCATTTGCGGCAACAATTTTAATCCTGGCAGTACCAAGTAAAATATGCTGTTGTTTGTTGTTAGATGCAGAAGTAAGGCTGATTGAATTGGGGGCAGCGGATAACGCAGGTTGCTCTGTGCTCTTGATGTCGAAATGTAGCAGGATTCTCTTGTTGTTGTAGCGATCCTGAAGCATGTTCCAGGCTGTCACATAATTTTCTTCTGTTAATGGTAAATGTCGAATAAGTTGCTCAGATTCACCCTTAACTGTGGTCTTGAGGTACCACATCTTTTGTATATTTGGCAGGGGTTGATCGTGAACCATTTTTGAAAACAGATCAAAATACTGTTTCCATTTTAAATAGTCACCGTCTAAGATTGGGATGCTGATCTTGGGCAGATGAATGTTTGGTGCTTGATTGACAATTGCTTGATTGTTTTGATTATTTATGGAGTTAGCGTTCTTTGATGATAAGAGACCTCGCACTTCCAGAACTCTTTCTTCTAATTCGATGTACGAGTTCATGTCATATCCCATAGTCTCTGGATTGTCGTATAATTTCCACAATAAGAAAGTGGCCTTCTCTATGTCATCCCATAATTTGTTCATAGCAAGAAGGCATTGTTCTGGTGAGCTGTCTTTTGATTTACCATTTAGAAGCCTTTGTAATGATGCAATCATTGCTTTTTGCTCGCGAATGATTGGTTTTGCTTTGTCATCTATTATTGGAGCTGGAGTTGGTGGCTCGTTGTCTGTAGCCCGGCCTTGTGTGTTTGTTTGAGATCCTTTCTGCAACCTTTTCATTTCAGATTCAAATATTTCTGAATATTGCTCCACGACTGAACGAATTTGACCAAAGTAGTCTTTGACGAAATACTCATGGTCCATTGGTAGATTTCTGATAGATCGAATTTGGTAATCGACCTGCTCGAATTGTTTCCATGCTGATTGCAGTCGCTTTACACGCTCTTGAAAGTAAGCAACTGATTGCTTTCTATCGACGAAATCCTTCTTAAAATTCCTGATAATGTTCTGGATTTCGCTGCCAATAGTCTACTGATCTGCTACAAACCTCTCAAAAACTTCTGTGGAGCCCTCCATTGTAGTTGCAGACTGTTTGATGAAAAGTTTTGAACTGGTCTGATGAGGATCGTAATCACGATCACGTCGGGGTCACCAATATTTTAATTTAAAGACGCAGGTTGAACCAACGTCTCTGTTGGTTGCTGGTGATTGATAAGAACAGCTGGCTCTTAAACCAGATGCACTGTACCCGACTTTGTAAGCTTCCTTGTATCAGGCACTTTATCCAGATACAAAGTATTAACACAAAAGCTTCCTTGTATCAGGCACTTTAACCAGATACAAAGCAATAACACAAATATGGACGTTACGTGCGGCACTTGAACCGAACTCAGTTGTAAGGACATTTATTGAATAATTTTGTCTTATTTATATACAAAAGAAGGAATATTTTACAATAATACATTTACAATAACAAAGGTGCATAATACATACAATTGGTGCAAAAAATTACCTTATTGTTAAACAATGTTCAAATTCAAAAATTCAACTCAGCATTTGGCTTTATTTTTATTTTTTAGTCAAATTCAAAAGGTTCAACTCAGCATTTGGCTATCGTGCAGTTCATTGCACAGGAACAGTCGCCGCCTTGACCAAAGATCATGTTACCATGATGAGTGTCGGAAGCCTGAGGTTAATAAATGCTTAACTAGCAGCAAAAACAAGTGCAAATATTTGGCCAATGAACTTAACAAATTGATTGCAAGAAAACGGCAGCCGCATCGGCTGATGGCATCATGTTACCATTTTCGGTGTGATGAGCCTTGAAAGCATGAAGTCAATGAACGCAATAAAATTGGCCAATATTAAGTGTTGAATTAAATTTATTTTTAATTTCTGAATTTGAACACAGATATAAACAAATATCTTCACAAAACATAAAAAAGTCACAGTGCAATAAAATTGGAATTGAAACACAGTGCATTAAAGCATAAGAATAAACAATAATAAATTCACAAAAACAATAATACATAATAACATAACCAAATAACACAAATAGACAATCAAACGGAATGCAGAGAACCAAGCGAAGGGTTTATTTATGCTCTCCGCAGTAAAGCTCAGCATTTCGTTTCTTTCTTCTCCTCCTCCTTCTTCCTGGTCCCGTTAGGTGTGCAGGCGACTGTGAGTAAAGCGTGGGCTGAAGCGTGGCAAGATGAAGACATAACACTTGTCTTGTCGCGGTTTGCTTTGCCTGCGATGTAGGCTTGACCGCTTGTACAGCTGACTTTATAACTTTTTACAGTGGGTGGCATAACAAAATTTCGTATAGACTCCACAAATGTGCGTGGATTGACGGCGAATTTCTTTGCGGTCTACGCGTATATTTGTACTCACAAACCGCATATAATGGCACTAGGTGAGACCCAGGTGTCTGAAGGTGCAGATCCACTGGACTTTCACATGCCTGGGTACCACTTACTGCCATTGTTTTCATCACACAGAGGTCTCGCCTTGTATATTCGCAGTGGTGTTGCGTACGAGTGTCAGACCTTTGCACGACGGATGCCGATTTAGCTCCATGTTGGTTAAGTTCAAAATCCAGTCGCACATCCTGCACTTCTGCTTCATTTATAGAAGCCCGTGTCTAGAGAGGCTGCCAACTTTTGATAAACTGGACAAGTCTCTATGATTCGATTTCTAAAATCTTGGAATCGTATCCGAACAGTGAAATTGTTGCTGCCGATGATTTCAATGTTCATAATTCCAATTAGCTACGTCATTCGAGTCACACGACACCCGAGGGTTTGTATGTTGAGTTATTTGCTGAGTCTAATAATGTCACTCAATTAGTGGAGGAACCAACGCAATTTCCCTGCGTTGATGGGCAAAACCAAAACATTCTGGACCTTTTTCTAACTTCACATCACAGCAAGTATGATGTGAATGTTCTTGCACCTCTTGGTAATTCGGACCACGCTACAGTTTCTGGGATTTCTGGGCTAATTGGGATGCGCTGAACTGCTTTTTCAGCCGTTTCAATTGGCGTTTCAGGGATAGAAACTTAAATGCTGCAGCAAAATTGGTAGAAAATATAATTTTATTTGGTATTAGGTCTTTCATACCCAGTAAAAGAATTTCAATTAAACCAAAAGACCTTTCCTGATTTAATGCGACTTGCAGGCGTCAAGTCAGGTCAAAAGAGGAAGCATTTAGAAATTGGCGTTTAACAAAACGCGAGTTAAAAAAGTGCTTGTAAACCTCAACGTCAATAAATCCTCGAGACCGGATGGCTTTCTGCCCACGTGTTGAGAAATTCCGCCTCTACACTGGCTCGCCCCTTGCGCAATCTCTTTAATTTATCATATATTTCAGGAATTATTCCTACTTCCTGGAAGATTGCCAATGTGCAGCCAGTTCCCAAAAAAGGTGAGGCTACGAATCCTGCCAATTACCGGCCCATAGCAATCTGTTCAATGCTCTCCAAAGTTATGGAGAGCGTTATAAATAGTAATTATAATTACTTATATAATTATATAAGATTATATATAAATTCCCTGCGTCCTTCTATTCTGGAGATCAATAGAAAACGCAGAATTATGAATGACACACTCCAATCTGACCTCAACAAAATCCAGGAGTGGGGTCAAGCGAATCGGGTCTATTTTAATACGCGGAAGACCCAATGCTGCTTCAGATTGTGGACCGTATACAAGGTCGTGGGGATGTGGGGTGTGTAACCTTATTTTACCGATACTTTAATGGTAAATGTTCCTCTGAAGTAGCCAGCCTGATTCCTTCGGTTCAGGTATTCAACAGATCCACTCGCATTTCCAGAGTGGTGCACCTCTTTTAAGTCGCATGCACCACTTTTCCCCTTCCCACTAACCTTTGCCCTTCTAAAGCAACGAATGCTTTGCATGGATAGAGGGCATCCCCTGAGATTGGTTCTATCTGCCATATCTGCCTGAGATTGGTTCTATCTGCCATTGGTTCTATCTGCACAAATTATAATTTTTTCAGTTATTCGGGTGTAGGGTATTCAGATTTCGGCCAGGCCGAAGACAACACTTTTACTTGTTTTATTTTATATTTGTTCATTTCTTTTTTATTTTATTATTTATTTATTAATCTATTATTTTTATTTTTTTTTCCCATTCTATATTTATTCCTACACCCGAAGGGAGTAGGGTATATTCACTTTGTTCTTCCGTTTGTAACGCAGAGAAGGAGACGAGATAGATATAGAAAAGTATATATATTCTTGCTCAGCATCACCTCAGCGTAGATATAGAAAAGTATATATATTCTTGCTCAGCGTCACCTCCTGAATTGATTTAGCCCTGTCCGTCCGTCTGTCTGTCTGTCTGTCTGTCTGTCTGTCTGTCTGTCTGACTGTTGAAATCACGATTACGAGAGAACGAAAAGAGATATCGCGATGAAATTTGGCACAAATATTCTTTGTTATGTAGGGCTGTTTGAGATTGAAAATGGGCGATATCGGTAAACAGCCACGCCTACTTTACGTACGGAATGTAAAGGCACCTCGTTTCAAAAAATGTTAAAATCTGAATATTTCATAAACCGTGTGAGATATTAAGGTATAATTTTATTCCGGAACATGTAGCGTCATTACTAAAATGTTTGAAAAAAAAATGGGCGTGCCACGCCCACTGATAACGAAGTTGGCAATATCTAATGAACGGCATAAGATATGGACATGTAATTTCATCAGGATATATAGGAAAGCATTACCAATAAGCTTGCCAAAAATGGGAGTGCCACGCCCACTCGTACAAAAGTTGTCAATATCGTGTAAACGGTGTAAGATATTAATACGAAATATTATCACGAAGTATCTACACGTATTACCAATCTGTATACAAAAAATGGGCGTGGTCCGCCCATTTATACAAAAGTTGTCAATATCCCCTAAACGGTTCAAAATATTGATACGTAATTCTATCTACCAGTATCTAGAGATATTACAAAAACATTTTGCCGAAATGAGAGTGGTCCGCCTACTTATACAAAAAGTTTTAAGTGGCGAAATTATAATTTTTTCAGTTACTCGGGTGTAGGGTATTTAGATTTCGGCCAGGCCGAAGACAACATTTTTACTTGTAACAATTAAGCAATTTTGACAAACATCAGCTACGATGACTTCAACTTCTGGTTTTACTTCAAAATTATTCACAGATACGTGTAAACTGTTAGGTATCAAAAAATTACACATAACGCCATACCACCCACAGGCTAATGGCTCATTAGAGAGAAGCGATAGACCTTTGGCGGAGTATTTAAGGAATTTTGCGAAGGAGGACGGTTCGAATTGGGACAGGTGGTTAACTGCAGCTATGCACGTATATAATCACTCACCCCATATAACGACGAAACAAACACCTTTCCGCACTCTATTCGGTTTTGATGTAGAGATGCCAACAAACTTGAAAAGAAAATGCAGTCCATTGTATAACGCGGAAGACCCGAATAAAATTCTGAGATTTCAAATACAAAGGGCGCATGAAATTTTTAGGAAAAATCAGGATATAGCTAAACAGATGGCTAAAAAACAATATGATAGTAAATTAAATTTAGTAAAATTTAAGGTAGGAGATAGGGTATTAGTAAGGAATCAAACTAGGAAAAATAAATTTTTACCTATTTGGCTAGGCCTATATGTAGTAGTCGCAATTAAAGGTCCAGTGACCACCACAATAGCAGTTAGAAATAAAAACAAAAATTTTCATAACAATCTACTCAAGCCATTTAAATCTACTATTAATGAAAATAATCAGTGTTAGTTGTAAGTGTAACGAGTTTCCGTTTGTTTTGTTTCTTTGTAGGGCAAGTAAATTTAAATGGTGAGAATGTACATACTAATATTGCTGGTTTTATGGGCAATACGCGCAGGATCCACCGAGACGCCTTCTGTATCGATAAAAAGGACTTCGTCAACACCAATTTTTTTCGAAAAATTAGGGGAATGCTTGTTTTACGAGGACGAGTGGGCCGTAATAACAAGCATTAGATTGTTTAATTTTACGGAATTGGTGGAAAATATACACAGGGTCTCGGAGAAAATTGAAAAAACTTGTGGAGAGCTAGACAAAAAACTTGTAATGTTGGATTTTAAGGAATTGTACGCTGCGTTTACGGATCCAACGCAATCAATATTGGAGAGGTTGCGAAGTAACGAAAAAATAATAAATCCCACATTGAGGAGAAGGGAAAAACGCGCATTAGATTTCGTAGGAGAAGCCTTGAATTGGGCGTTTGGAACCATGGACCACAAAGATTCCCGCAGAATGCGGGAATGACTGGAAGTTCGAAGGTTTAACACAGGAGGAAATTAATCAATGCAAATACGTGTTAGATAATAGCCGGGAGAATAGCGGAAATGAAATTAAAATTTGCAGAAAATGCAACAAAATTATACCAGGGTCGCACAAGATTTGTGAAATTAACGTAATAAAACAAAATTATTTAGACAGTGAAATATGTAAACAGGTTGCGGAGCCATCTATTCAAGGTCTGATAATTAAAATGAGCGTACCCAATGTTCGGTTATTCACGTTTCGAGATAAAATTACGAGATACTATTACGAGTCATAATATTTGTGAAACGTAAACGAAATAATGCAGAAATCAACAGCCTCAATTGGAATTGATAGAGGCTCCGCGGCGACACATTTCAGCACCGGTAATCTCCCTAACTCCAATTACAACGATTCCAACTGTACCTTCCGTACCACCACCAACAATTCCACAAAACCAGCACCTAGTTAGAAAACCAACAAAAGCCCATTCTACAACAATAGATGAGTACGAGGTTCCCAAGGAAAGAACTCGAACCTCGTATCTCTAAGCTTCACAATAATTATTCCAAGCATATCCTAAACTAAAACAGAAGAAGCATCTGCAACAGTGGGAACAATAATTATGATGGCACTAGTAATTGTATACATACGGCGCAAAACAAAGCGACCCGTCAACACGTCAGTGCAACAAGTTATTCAAAGACCAACCATCGAAGTGATACACGAGTCAACGCTAAGAGACGTGCGAAACCTACGAGCAGAATCCAACGCTGAGAGCCCATTCAACTCCAACGCCTAAAGCAGCTGAAGCATCCAATTAAAGAATATATAAAAAAAATGTTTGTAACAAAGGCAATAAATAAATCTATACTATATATATAAAAATTAATACCACATGTATGTAACGCCATCACTTGAGAACGGCTGAACCGATTTGACTGATTGTCATTTTGTTGTGTTTCTAATTGTCAGGACAAGGTTTTGTTCAAAAGGAAATTTTGAGGAAATCGATGGAATAAAGTCGAAAAATTATATTTTTAATTTGTATGAAACTAAAACTTCATTAAAAATTATGAAAAAAAACCCATTTGAAACACAAACCTCGGAAACTCATACGATAAAGCCTTATCGTGTTATCTTTTTTTTTATTTATTGAATAATTTTAAAATTGTATTTTAAATTTAACAACACAAAAAGAAAAAAACCATTTTCGCTTATTCCAACACATCCAGGCTAGGAAACAACGCCGGGATGTCGGGGTCATCTCGACGAAGTACGCGGAAGAGGTCCAGAAGGAACCACAACTTCCTGATGGTGGGGTGCTCGTTGAAGTCTCCTTGGAGATCTTGTATAACACCAACCAGGGGCTCCAGATCCCACCGCCTGGCTGCAACGTCCTCCAGCAGGGCAGTCATGTATAGTCCCAGTGGGAGTCGATACTGTTTTATGGAATAAGGCAGTTTGAACATTTTACACTTTTAACTACGGACAAAGTTCGCGGAGCACTTGAAGTTAAATAATTATTGACAGAAGGAACCGCGCGAATTTATACTACATTTCCACAGGGCGAACTTCGATTTTCCCTGAGTATGCAAAACGCTAATGTGGTAGGAAGGTTTTAAAATTGCAATTTCAGCAGGGGAAACTAACTTCGAAATAAATGAAAATTAAGCGAAATAATCAATATTCGCGAAAACATCCGTAGGAAATGCAAAACAGCTGACATTAGCGACACACACCCTACATTAGATGCGTATGAACACTGGGTATACGCATTTAGGTCAATGGGGGAATAGGGAAAATAGATCAGGTTAATATGTGAATACATATTCAAAAGGAGCAAATTACATTACACAATACATATTATACAGTACATATCAAATCTCAAACCAATATGTGAGACATATTGGATGCGATGTAAAAGTAATCCAGTTCCATTTTAGATTATTTCAGTCATTTTACTCTATATGTACTAGATATTTTCTAGCTAATTTAGTATAGCCGTATTCAACTTTAGTTCATTCGCTAGAAATTGATACGAGAAGAAGGCAATCCTCACCAATTCAACGAATATGACATTGCCACAGATGGCCTGAAACAATGTCCAACGATTCGTAAATCCTACTTACTAACCTACTAAAATCCAGGAGTGGGGTCAAGCGAATCGGGTCTATTTTAATACGCGGAAGACCCAATGCTGCATCAGATTGTGGACCGTATACAAGGTCGTGGGGATGTGGGGTGTGTAACCTTATTTTACCGATACTTTAATGGTAAATGTTCCTCTGAAGTAGCCAGCCTGATTCCTTCGGTTCAGGTATTCAACAGATCCACTCGCATTTCCAGAGTGGTGCACCTCTTTTAAGTCGCATGCACCACTTTTCCCCTTCCCACTAACCTTTGCCCTTCTAAAGCAACGAATGCTTTGCATGGATAGAGGGCATCCCCTGAGATTGGTTCTATCTGCCATATCTGCCTGAGATTGGTTCTATCTGCCATTGGTTCTATCTGCACAAATTATAATTTTTTCAGTTATTCGGGTGTAGGGTATTTAGATTTCGGCCAGGCCGAAGACAACACTTTTACTTGTTTTATTTTATATTTGTTCATTTCTTTTTTATTTTATTATTTATTTATTAATCTATTATTTTTATTTTTTTTCCTATTCAATATTTATTCCTACACCCGAAGGGAGTAGGGTATATTCACTTTGTTCTTCCGTTTGTAACGCAGAGAAGGAGACGAGATAGATATAGAAAAGTATATATATTCTTGCTCAGCATCACCTCAGCGTAGATATAGAAAAGTATATATATTCTTGCTCAGCGTCACCTCCTGAATTGATTTAGCCCTGTCCGTCCGTCTGTCTGTCTGTCTGTCTGTCTGTCTGTCTGTTGAAATCACGATTACGAGAGAACGAAAAGAGATATCGCGATGAAATTTGGCACAAATATTCTTTGTTATGTAGGGCTGTTTGAGATTGAAAATGGGCGATATCGGTAAACAGCCACGCCTACTTTACGTACGGAATGTAAAGGCACCTCGTTTCAAAAAATGTTAAAATCTGAATATTTCATAAACCGTGTGAGATATTAAGGTATAATTTTATTCCGGAACATGTAGCGTCATTACTAAAATGTTTGAAAAAAAATGGGCGTGCCACGCCCACTGATAACGAAGTTGGCAATATCTAATGAACGGTATAAGATATGGACATGTAATTTCATCAGGATATATAGGAAAGCATTACCAATAAGCTTGCCAAAAATGGGATTGCCACGCCCACTCGTACAAAAGTTGTCAATATCGTGTAAACGGTGTAAGATATTAATACGAAATATTATCACGAAGTATCTACACGTATTACCAATCTGTATACAAAAAATGGGCGTGGTCCGCCCACTTATACAAAAGTTGTCAATATCCCCTAAACGGTTCAAAATATTGATACGTAATTCTATCTACCAGTATCTAGAGATATTACAAAAACATTTTGCCGAAATGAGAGTGGTCCGCCTACTTATACAAAAAGTTTTAAGTGGCGAAATTATAATTTTTTCAGTTACTCGGGTGTAGGGTATTTAGATTTCGGCCAGGCCGAAGACAACATTTTTACTTGTAACAATTAAGCAATTTTGACAAACATCAGCTACGATGACTTCAACTTCTGGTTTTACTTCAAAATTATTCACAGATACGTGTAAACTGTTAGGTATCAAAAAATTACACATAACGCCATACCACCCACAGGCTAATGGCTCATTAGAGAGAAGCGATAGACCTTTGGCGGAGTATTTAAGGAATTTTGCGAAGGAGGACGGTTCGAATTGGGACAGGTGGTTAACTGCAGCTATGCACGTATATAATCACTCACCCCATATAACGACGAAACAAACACCTTTCCGCACTCTATTCGGTTTTGATGTAGAGATGCCAACAAACTTGAAAAGAAAATGCAGTCCATTGTATAACGCGGAAGACCCGAATAAAATTCTGAGATTTCAAATACAAAGGGCGCATGAAATTTTTAGGAAAAATCAGGATATAGCTAAACAGATGGCTAAAAAACAATATGATAGTAAATTAAATTTAGTAAAATTTAAGGTAGGAGATAGGGTATTAGTAAGGAATCAAACTAGGAAAAATAAATTTTTACCTATTTGGCTAGGCCCATATGTAGTAGTCGCAATTAAAGGTCCAGTGACCACCACAATAGCAGTTAGAAATAAAAACAAAAATTTTCATAACAATCTACTCAAGCCATTTAAATCTACTATTAATGAAAATAATCAGTGTTAGTTGTAAGTGTAACGAGTTTCCGTTTGTTTTGTTTCTTTGTAGGGCAAGTAAATTTAAATGGTGAGAATGTACATACTAATATTGCTGGTTTTATGGGCAATACGCGCAGGATCCACCGAGACGCCTTCTGTATCGATAAAAAGGACTTCGTCAACACCAATTTTTTTCGAAAAATTAGGGGAATGCTTGTTTTACGAGGACGAGTGGGCCGTAATAACAAGCATTAGATTGTTTAATTTTACGGAATTGGTGGAAAATATACACAGGGTCTCGGAGAAAATTGAAAAAACTTGTGGAGAGCTAGACAAAAAACTTGTAATGTTGGATTTTAAGGAATTGTACGCTGCGTTTACGGATCCAACGCAATCAATATTGGAGAGGTTGCGAAGTAACGATAAAAAATAATAAATCCCACATTGAGGAGAAGGGAAAAACGCGCATTAGATTTCGTAGGAGAAGCCTTGAATTGGGCGTTTGGAACCATGGACCACAAAGATTCCCGCAGAATGCGGGAATGACTGGAAGTTCGAAGGTTTAACACAGGAGGAAATTAATCAATGCAAATACGTGTTAGATAATAGCCGGGAGAATAGCGGAAATGAAATTAAAATTTGCAGAAAATGCAACAAAATTATACCAGGGTCGCACAAGATTTGTGAAATTAACGTAATAAAACAAAATTAATTAGACAGTGAAATATGTAAACAGGTTGCGGAGCCATCTATTCAAGGTCTGATAATTAAAATGAGCGTACCCAATGTTCGGTTATTCACGTTTCGAGATAAAATTACGAGATACTATTACGAGTCATAATATTTGTGAAACGTAAACGAAATAATGCAGAAATCAACAGCCTCAATTGGAATTGATAGAGGCTCCGCGGCGACACATTTCAGCACCGGTAATCTCCCTAACTCCAATTACAACGATTCCAACTGTACCTTCCGTACCACCACCACCAATTCCACAAAACCAGCACCTAGTTAGAAAACCAACAAAAGCCCATTCTACAACAATAGATGAGTACGAGGTTCCCAAGGAAAGAACTCGAACCTCGTATCTCTAAGCTTCACAATAATTATTCCAAGCATATCCTAAACTAAAACAGAAGAAGCATCTGCAACAGTGGGAACAATAATTATGATGGCACTAGTAATTGTATACATACGGCGCAAAACAAAGCGACCCGTCAACACGTCAGTGCAACAAGTTATTCAAAGACCAACCATCGAAGTGATACACGAGTCAACGCTAAGAGACGTGCGAAACCTACGAGCAGAATCCAACGCTGAGAGCCCATTCAACTCCAACGCCTAAAGCAGCTGAAGCATCCAATTAAAGAATATATAAAAAAAATGTTTGTAACAAAGGCAATAAATAAATCTATACTATATATATAAAAATTAATACCACATGTATGTAACGCCATCACTTGAGAACGGCTGAACCGATTTGACTGATTGTCATTTTGTTGTGTTTCTAATTGTCAGGACAAGGTTTTGTTCAAAAGGAAATTTTGAGGAAATCGATGGAATAAAGTCGAAAAATTATATTTTTAATTTGTATGAAACTAAAACTTCATTAAAAATTATGAAAAAAAACCCATTTGAAACACAAACCTCGGAAACTCATACGATAAAGCCTTATCGTGTTATCTTTTTTTTTATTTATTGAATAATTTTAAAATTGTATTTTAAATTTAACAACACAAAAAGAAAAAAACCATTTTCGCTTATTCCAACACATCCAGGCTAGGAAACAACGCCGGGATGTCGGGGTCATCTCGACGAAGTACGCGGAAGAGGTCCAGAAGGAACCACAACTTCCTGATGGTGGGGTGCTCGTTGAAGTCTCCTTGGAGATCTTGTATAACACCAACCAGGGGCTCCAGATCCCACCGCCTGGCTGCAACGTCCTCCAGCAGGGCAGTCATGTATAGTCCCAGTGGGAGTCGATACTGTTTTATGGAATAAGGCAGTTTGAACATTTTACACTTTTAACTACGGACAAAGTTCGCGGAGCACTTGAAGTTAAATAATTATTGACAGAAGGAACCGCGCGAATTTATACTACATTTCCACAGGGCGAACTTCGATTTTCCCTGAGTATGCAAAACGCTAATGTGGTAGGAAGGTTTTAAAATTGCAATTTCAGCAGGGGAAACTAACTTCGAAATAAATGAAAATTAAGCGAAATAATCAATATTCGCGAAAACATCCGTAGGAAATGCAAAACAGCTGACATTAGCGACACACACCCTACATTAGATGCGTATGAACACTGGGTATACGCATTTAGGTCAATGGGGGAATAGGGAAAATAGATCAGGTTAATATGTGAATACATATTCAAAAGGAGCAAATTACATTACACAATACATATTATACAGTACATATCAAATCTCAAACCAATATGTGAGACATATTGGATGCGATGTAAAAGTAATCCAGTTCCATTTTAGATTATTTCAGTCATTTTACTCTATATGTACTAGATATTTTCTAGCTAATTTAGTATAGCCGTATTCAACTTTAGTTCATTCGCTAGAAATTGATACGAGAAGAAGGCAATCCTCACCAATTCAACGAATATGACATTGCCACAGATGGCCTGAAACAATGTCCAACGATTCGTAAATCCTACTTACTAACCTACTAAAATCCAGGAGTGGGGTCAAGCGAATCGGGTCTATTTTAATACGCGGAAGACCCAATGCTGCTTCAGATTGTGGACCGTATACAAGGTCGTGGGGATGTGGGGTGTGTAACCTTATTTTACCGATACTTTAATGGTAAATGTTCCTCTGAAGTAGCCAGCCTGATTCCTTCGGTTCAGGTATTCAACAGATCCACTCGCATTTCCAGAGTGGTGCACCTCTTTTAAGTCGCATGCACCACTTTTCCCCTTCCCACTAACCTTTGCCCTTCTAAAGCAACGAATGCTTTGCATGGATAGAGGGCATCCCCTGAGATTGGTTCTATCTGCCATATCTGCCTGAGATTGGTTCTATCTGCCATTGGTTCTATCTGCACAAATTATAATTTTTTCAGTTATTCGGGTGTAGGGTATTTAGATTTCGGCCAGGCCGAAGACAACACTTTTACTTGTTTTATTTTATATTTGTTCATTTCTTTTTTATTTTATTATTTATTTATTAATCTATTATTTTTATTTTTTTTCCTATTCTATATTTATTCCTACACCCGAAGGGAGTAGGGTATATTCACTTTGTTCTTCCGTTTGTAACGCAGAGAAGGAGACGAGATAGATATAGAAAAGTATATATATTCTTGCTCAGCATCACCTCAGCGTAGATATAGAAAAGTATATATATTCTTGCTCAGCGTCACCTCCTGAATTGATTTAGCCCTGTCCGTCCGTCTGTCTGTCTGTCTGTCTGTCTGTCTATCTGTCTGTTGAAATCACGATTACGAGAGAACGAAAAGAGATATCGCGATGAAATTTGGCACAAATATTCTTTGTTATGTAGGGCTGTTTGAGATTGAAAATGGGCGATATCGGTAAACAGCCACGCCTACTTTACGTACGGAATGTAAAGGCACCTCGTTTCAAAAAATGTTAAAATCTGAATATTTCATAAACCGTGTGAGATATTAAGGTATAATTTTATTCCGGAACATGTAGCGTCATTACTAAAATGTTTGAAAAAAAATGGGCGTGCCACGCCCACTTATAACGAAGTTGGCAATATCTAATGAACGGTATAAGATATGGACATGTAATTTCATCAGGATATATAGGAAAGCATTACCAATAAGCTTGCCAAAAATGGGAGTGCCACGCCCACTCGTACAAAAGTTGTCAATATCGTGTAAACGGTGTAAGATATTAATACGAAATATTATCACGAAGTATCTACACGTATTACCAATCTGTATACAAAAAATGGGCGTGGTCCGCCCACTTATACAAAAGTTGTCAATATCCCCTAAACGGTTCAAAATATTGATACGTAATTCTATCTACCAGTATCTAGAGATATTACAAAAACATTTTGCCGAAATGAGAGTGGTCCGCCTACTTATACAAAAAGTTTTAAGTGGCGAAATTATAATTTTTTCAGTTACTCGGGTGTAGGGTATTTAGATTTCGGCCAGGCCGAAGACAACATTTTTACTTGTAACAATTAAGCAATTTTGACAAACATCAGCTACGATGACTTCAACTTCTGGTTTTACTTCAAAATTATTCACAGATACGTGTAAACTGTTAGGTATCAAAAAATTACACATAACGCCATACCACCCACAGGCTAATGGCTCATTAGAGAGAAGCGATAGACCTTTGGCGGAGTATTTAAGGAATTTTGCGAAGGAGGACGGTTCGAATTGGGACAGGTGGTTAACTGCAGCTATGCACGTATATAATCACTCACCCCATATAACGACGAAACAAACACCTTTCCGCACTCTATTCGGTTTTGATGTAGAGATGCCAACAAACTTGAAAAGAAAATGCAGTCCATTGTATAACGCGGAAGACCCGAATAAAATTCTGAGATTTCAAATACAAAGGGCGCATGAAATTTTTAGGAAAAATCAGGATATAGCTAAACAGATGGCTAAAAAACAATATGATAGTAAATTAAATTTAGTAAAATTTAAGGTAGGAGATAGGGTATTAGTAAGGAATCAAACTAGGAAAAATAAATTTTTACCTATTTGGCTAGGCCCATATGTAGTAGTCGCAATTAAAGGTCCAGTGACCACCACAATAGCAGTTAGAAATAAAAACA
The DNA here is from genome assembly GCA_922984085.1 of Sicus ferrugineus. NCBI lineage: Eukaryota > Metazoa > Arthropoda > Insecta > Diptera > Conopidae > Sicus > Sicus ferrugineus. The sequence goes on along the minus strand of OV277348.1, from coordinate 26,002,552 downwards.
AAAATTTTCATAACAATCTACTCAAGCCATTTAAATCTACTATTAATGAAAATAATCAGTGTTAGTTGTAAGTGTAACGAGTTTCCGTTTGTTTTGTTTCTTTGTAGGGCAAGTAAATTTAAATGGTGAGAATGTACATACTAATATTGCTGGTTTTATGGGCAATACGCGCAGGATCCACCGAGACGCCTTCTGTATCGATAAAAAGGACTTCGTCAACACCAATTTTTTTCGAAAAATTAGGGGAATGCTTGTTTTACGAGGACGAGTGGACCGTAATAACAAGCATTAGATTGTTTAATTTTACGGAATTGGTGGAAAATATACACAGGGTCTCGGAGAAAATTGAAAAAACTTGTGGAGAGCTAGACAAAAAACTTGTAATGTTGGATTTTAAGGAATTGTACGCTGCGTTTACGGATCCAACGCAATCAATATTGGAGAGGTTGCGAAGTAACGATAAAAAATAATAAATCCCACATTGAGGAGAAGGGAAAAACGCGCATTAGATTTCGTAGGAGAAGCCTTGAATTGGGCGTTTGGAACCATGGACCACAAAGATTCCCGCAGAATGCGGGAATGACTGGAAGTTCGAAGGTTTAACACAGGAGGAAATTAATCAATGCAAATACGTGTTAGATAATAGCCGGGAGAATAGCGGAAATGAAATTAAAATTTGCAGAAAATGCAACAAAATTATACCAGGGTCGCACAAGATTTGTGAAATTAACGTAATAAAACAAAATTAATTAGACAGTGAAATATGTAAACAGGTTGCGGAGCCATCTATTCAAGGTCTGATAATTAAAATGAGCGTACCCAATGTTCGGTTATTCACGTTTCGAGATAAAATTACGAGATACTATTACGAGTCATAATATTTGTGAAACGTAAACGAAATAATGCAGAAATCAACAGCCTCAATTGGAATTGATAGAGGCTCCGCGGCGACACATTTCAGCACCGGTAATCTCCCTAACTCCAATTACAACGATTCCAACTGTACCTTCCGTACCACCACCACCAATTCCACAAAACCAGCACCTAGTTAGAAAACCAACAAAAGCCCATTCTACAACAATAGATGAGTACGAGGTTCCCAAGGAAAGAACTCGAACCTCGTATCTCTAAGCTTCACAATAATTATTCCAAGCATATCCTAAACTAAAACAGAAGAAGCATCTGCAACAGTGGGAACAATAATTATGATGGCACTAGTAATTGTATACATACGGCGCAAAACAAAGCGACCCGTCAACACGTCAGTGCAACAAGTTATTCAAAGACCAACCATCGAAGTGATACACGAGTCAACGCTAAGAGACGTGCGAAACCTACGAGCAGAATCCAACGCTGAGAGCCCATTCAACTCCAACGCCTAAAGCAGCTGAAGCATCCAATTAAAGAATATATAAAAAAAATGTTTGTAACAAAGGCAATAAATAAATCTATACTATATATATAAAAATTAATACCACATGTATGTAACGCCATCACTTGAGAACGGCTGAACCGATTTGACTGATTGTCATTTTGTTGTGTTTCTAATTGTCAGGACAAGGTTTTGTTCAAAAGGAAATTTTGAGGAAATCGATGGAATAAAGTCGAAAAATTATATTTTTAATTTGTATGAAACTAAAACTTCATTAAAAATTATGAAAAAAAACCCATTTGAAACACAAACCTCGGAAACTCATACGATAAAGCCTTATCGTGTTATCTTTTTTTTTATTTATTGAATAATTTTAAAATTGTATTTTAAATTTAACAACACAAAAAGAAAAAAACCATTTTCGCTTATTCCAACACATCCAGGCTAGGAAACAACGCCGGGATGTCGGGGTCATCTCGACGAAGTACGCGGAAGAGGTCCAGAAGGAACCACAACTTCCTGATGGTGGGGTGCTCGTTGAAGTCTCCTTGGAGATCTTGTATAACACCAACCAGGGGCTCCAGATCCCACCGCCTGGCTGCAACGTCCTCCAGCAGGGCAGTCATGTATAGTCCCAGTGGGAGTCGATACTGTTTTATGGAATAAGGCAGTTTGAACATTTTACACTTTTAACTACGGACAAAGTTCGCGGAGCACTTGAAGTTAAATAATTATTGACAGAAGGAACCGCGCGAATTTATACTACATTTCCACAGGGCGAACTTCGATTTTCCCTGAGTATGCAAAACGCTAATGTGGTAGGAAGGTTTTAAAATTGCAATTTCAGCAGGGGAAACTAACTTCGAAATAAATGAAAATTAAGCGAAATAATCAATATTCGCGAAAACATCCGTAGGAAATGCAAAACAGCTGACATTAGCGACACACACCCTACATTAGATGCGTATGAACACTGGGTATACGCATTTAGGTCAATGGGGGAATAGGGAAAATAGATCAGGTTAATATGTGAATACATATTCAAAAGGAGCAAATTACATTACACAATACATATTATACAGTACATATCAAATCTCAAACCAATATGTGAGACATATTGGATGCGATGTAAAAGTAATCCAGTTCCATTTTAGATTATTTCAGTCATTTTACTCTATATGTACTAGATATTTTCTAGCTAATTTAGTATAGCCGTATTCAACTTTAGTTCATTCGCTAGAAATTGATACGAGAAGAAGGCAATCCTCACCAATTCAACGAATATGACATTGCCACAGATGGCCTGAAACAATGTCCAACGATTCGTAAATCCTACTTACTAACCTACTAAAATCCAGGAGTGGGGTCAAGCGAATCGGGTCTATTTTAATACGCGGAAGACCCAATGCTGCTTCAGATTGTGGACCGTATACAAGGTCGTGGGGATGTGGGGTGTGTAACCTTATTTTACCGATACTTTAATGGTAAATGTTCCTCTGAAGTAGCCAGCCTGATTCCTTCGGTTCAGGTATTCAACAGATCCACTCGCATTTCCAGAGTGGTGCACCTCTTTTAAGTCGCATGCACCACTTTTCCCCTTCCCACTAACCTTTGCCCTTCTAAAGCAACGAATGCTTTGCATGGATAGAGGGCATCCCCTGAGATTGGTTCTATCTGCCATATCTGCCTGAGATTGGTTCTATCTGCCATTGGTTCTATCTGCACAAATTATAATTTTTTCAGTTATTCGGGTGTAGGGTATTTAGATTTCGGCCAGGCCGAAGACAACACTTTTACTTGTTTTATTTTATATTTGTTCATTTCTTTTTTATTTTATTATTTATTTATTAATCTATTATTTTTATTTTTTTTCCTAGTCTATATTTATTCCTACACCCGAAGGGAGTAGGGTATATTCACTTTGTTCTTCCGTTTGTAACGCAGAGAAGGAGACGAGATAGATATAGAAAAGTATATATATTCTTGCTCAGCATCACCTCAGCGTAGATATAGAAAAGTATATATATTCTTGCTCAGCGTCACCTCCTGAATTGATTTAGCCCTGTCCGTCCGTCTGTCTGTCTGTCTGTCTGTCTGTCTGTCTGTTGAAATCACGATTACGAGAGAACGAAAAGAGATATCGCGATGAAATTTGGCACAAATATTCTTTGTTATGTAGGGCTGTTTGAGATTGAAAATGGGCGATATCGGTAAACAGCCACGCCTACTTTACGTTCGGAATGTAAAGGCACCTCGTTTCAAAAAATGTTAAAATCTGAATATTTCATAAACCGTGTGAGATATTAAGGTATAATTTTATTCCGGAACATGTAGCGTCATTACTAAAATGTTTGAAAAAAATGGGCGTGCCACGCCCACTGATAACGAAGTTGGCAATATCTAATGAACGGTATAAGATATGGACATGTAGTTTCATCAGGATATATAGGAAAGCATTACCAATAAGCTTGCCAAAAATGGGAGTGCCACGCCCACTCGTACAAAAGTTGTCAATATCGTGTAAACGGTGTAAGACATTAATACGAAATATTATCACGAAGTATCTACACGTATTACCAATCTGTATACAAAAAATGGGCGTGGTCCGCCCACTTATACAAAAGTTGTCAATATCCCCTAAACGGTTCAAAATATTGATACGTAATTCTATCTACCAGTATCTAGAGATATTACAAAAACATTTTGCCGAAATGAGAGTGGTCCGCCTACTTATACAAAAAGTTTTAAGTGGCGAAATTATAATTTTTTCAGTTACTCGGGTGTAGGGTATTTAGATTTCGGCCAGGCCGAAGACAACATTTTTACTTGTAACAATTAAGCAATTTTGACAAACATCAGCTACGATGACTTCAACTTCTGGTTTTACTTCAAAATTATTCACAGATACGTGTAAACTGTTAGGTATCAAAAAATTACACATAACGCCATACCACCCACAGGCTAATGGCTCATTAGAGAGAAGCGATAGACCTCTGGCGGAGTATTTAAGGAATTTTGCGAAGGAGGACGGTTCGAATTGGGACAGGTGGTTAACTGCAGCTATGCACGTATATAATCACTCACCCCATATAACGACGAAACAAACACCTTTCCGCACTCTATTCGGTTTTGATGTAGAGATGCCAACAAACTTGAAAAGAAAATGCAGTCCATTGTATAACGCGGAAGACCCGAATAAAATTCTGAGATTTCAAATACAAAGGGCGCATGAAATTTTTAGGAAAAATCAGGATATAGCTAAACAGATGGCTAAAAAACAATATGATAGTAACTTAAATTTAGTAAAATTTAAGGTAGGAGATAGGGTATTAGTAAGGAATCAAACTAGGAAAAATAAATTTTTACCTATTTGGCTAGGCCCATATGTAGTAGTCGCAATTAAAGGTCCAGTGACCACCACAATAGCAGTTAGAAATAAAAACAAAAATTTTCATAACAATCTACTCAAGCCATTTAAATCTACTATTAATGAAAATAATCAGTGTTAGTTGTAAGTGTAACGAGTTTCCGTTTGTTTTGTTTCTTTGTAGGGCAAGTAAATTTAAATGGTGAGAATGTACATACTAATATTGCTGGTTTTATGGGCAATACGCGCAGGATCCACCGAGACGCCTTCTGTATCGATAAAAAGGACTTCGTCAACACCAATTTTTTTCGAAAAATTAGGGGAATGCTTGTTTTACGAGGACGAGTGGACCGTAATAACAAGCATTAGATTGTTTAATTTTACGGAATTGGTGGAAAATATACACAGGGTCTCGGAGAAAATTGAAAAAACTTGTGGAGAGCTAGACAAAAAACTTGTAATGTTGGATTTTAAGGAATTGTACGCTGCGTTTACGGATCCAACGCAATCAATATTGGAGAGGTTGCGAAGTAACGAAAAAATAATAAATCCCACATTGAGGAGAAGGGAAAAACGCGCATTAGATTTCGTAGGAGAAGCCTTGAATTGGGCGTTTGGAACCATGGACCACAAAGATTCCCGCAGAATGCGGGAATGACTGGAAGTTCGAAGGTTTAACACAGGAGGAAATTAATCAATGCAAATACGTGTTAGATAATAGCTGGGAGAATAGCGGAAATGAAATTAAAATTTGCAGAAAATGCAACAAAATTATACCAGGGTCGCACAAGATTTGTGAAATTAACGTAATAAAACAAAATTATTTAGACAGTGAAATATGTAAACAGGTTGCGGAGCCATCTATTCAAGGTCTGATAATTAAAATGAGCGTACCCAATGTTCGGTTATTCACGTTTCGAGATAAAATTACGAGATACTATTACGAGTCATAATATTTGTGAAACGTAAACGAAATAATGCAGAAATCAACAGCCTCAATTGGAATTGATAGAGGCTCCGCGGCGACACATTTCAGCACCGGTAATCTCCCTAACTCCAATTACAACGATTCCAACTGTACCTTCCGTACCACCACCACCAATTCCACAAAACCAGCACCTAGTTAGAAAACCAACAAAAGCCCATTCTACAACAATAGATGAGTACGAGGTTCCCAAGGAAAGAACTCGAACCTCGTATCTCTAAGCTTCACAATAATTATTCCAAGCATATCCTAAACTAAAACAGAAGAAGCATCTGCAACAGTGGGAACAATAATTATGATAGCACTAGTAATTGTATACATACGGCGCAAAACAAAGCGACCCGTCAACACGTCAGTGCAACAAGTTATTAAAAAACCAACCATCGAAGTGATACACGAGTCAACGCTAAGAGACGTGCGAAACCTACGAGCAGAATCCAACGCTGAGAGCCCATTCAACTCCAACGCCTAAAGCAGCTGAAGCATCCAATTAAAGAATATATAAAAAAAATGTTTGTAACAAAGGCAATAAATAAATCTATACTATATATATAAAAATTAATACCACATGTATGTAACGCCATCACTTGAGAACGGCTGAACCGATTTGACTGATTGTCATTTTGTTGTGTTTCTAATTGTCAGGACAAGGTTTTGTTCAAAAGGAAATTTTGAGGAAATCGATGGAATAAAGTCGAAAAATTATATTTTTAATTTGTATGAAACTAAAACTTCATTAAAAATTATGAAAAAAAACCTATTTGAAACACAAACCTCGGAAACTCATACGATAAAGCCTTATCGTGTTATCTTTTTTTTTATTTATTGAATAATTTTAAAATTGTATTAATTTGTATGAAACTAAAACTTCATTAAAAATTATGAAAAAAAACCCATTTGAAACACAAACCTCGGAAACTCATACGATAAAGCCTTATCGTGTTATCTTTTTTTTATTTATTGAATAATTTTAAAATTGTATTTTAAATTTAACAACACAAAAAGAAAAAAACCATTTTCGCTTATTCCAACACATCCGGCTAGGAAACAACGCCGGGATGTCGGGGTCATCTCGACGAAGTACGCGGAAGAGGTCCAGAAGGAACCACAACTTCCTGATGGTGGAGTGCTCGTTGAAGTCTCCTTGGAGATCTTGTATAACACCAACCAGGGGCTCCAGATCCCACCGCCTGGCTGCAACGTCCTCCAGCAGGGCAGTCATGTATAGTCCCAGTGGGAGTCGATACTGTTTTATGGAATAAGGCAGTTTGAACATTTTACACTTTTAACTACGGACAAAGTTCGCGGAGCACTTGAAGTTAAATAATTATTGACAGAAGGAACCGCGCGAATTTATATTACATTTCCACAGGGCGAACTTCGATTTTCCCTGAGTATGCAAAACGCTAATGTGGTAGGAAGGTTTTAAAATTGCATTTTCAGCAGGGGAAACTAACTTCGAAATAAATGAAAATTAAGCGAAATAATCAATATTCGCGAAAACATCCGTAGGAAATGCAAAACAGCTGACATTAGCGACACACACCCTACATTAGATGCGTATGAACACTGGGTATACGCATTTAGGTCAATGGGGGAATAGGGAAAATAGATCAGGTTAATATGTGAATACATATTCAAAAGGAGCAAATTACATTACACAATACATATTATACAGTACATATCAAATCTCAAACCAATATGTGAGACATATTGGATGCGATGTAAAAGTAATCCAGTTCCATTTTAGATTATTTCAGTCATTTTACTCTATATGTAATCTCTATATGAGATATTTTCTAGCTAATTTAGTATAGCCGTATTCAACTTTAGTTCATTCGCTAGAAATTGATACGAAAAGAAGGCAATCCTCACCAATTCAACGAATATGACATTGCCACAGATGGCCTGAAACAATGTCCAACGATTCGTAAATCCTACTTACTAACCTACTAACTAACCCTAAATATTGTAAAGAATAAAAGAAAAAAAATATACACAATATACTAAAAGAAACAAAAACATGAAAACATATTAAAAAATGTTATAAGAATTAATATTAAAATGGAATAAAAAGAAATTGATTTTAAAAAAAGAAAGCAAAGAAAAATACAGAAATAAAAAAACATGTAGACAAAAAATGAAATATAAAAAAGTTTTAAAAAAAAAGAAAGAAAGACAAGAAGAAAATACTAAAAAAAGAGAATTTTACTAACACAACTAATTAAAACTAACCACTAACTTTAACTACGTGCGTTTCAGTAAGCAAAGACCAGCTTACTTAAACGCAAATTACAACATTTGTACAAAAAAGTGTACAAATTACCTCATTGCTCCAAAACAGCAACGTCCCAGGTTTTTTTTGTTTTTTTTAAAACTGAAGAAAATCAAACCAGAGAAAAGAAAAAAACCTGAGGAAGAATTGTTTCAAGCCACCTTCAGGGCATTGCACTTAGCAATTAAAAGTATACTTGCAAAGCATCTATTTGCAACCATCAAAATATAAGAAAAGAGAAAAAAAAACGTTTCAGCAAGCAAGAAAATTTGCTTATTAAAACGAAGCTTAAATGAGTAAAAGAAGGACAAAACTATAAATAAATTGAAAAATAATGTACTATGTTATGTATTTGGAATATGGTATTTTTAAGGAGAAATTAATTAGTAGTTACTTATATTTAATGAAATTACTAAAATTAAATAAATTGTTTAGTAAAAGTAAATTAAAAATGTAATTATAATTCAATATTATATACTTGCTAATATAGCATTATACAATAGAGTGTAAACAGTAAAAATGTACTGTTTGTATAGTATAGTAATTCATGTTCTATAAATATAGTTAAAACAACAACACCCATAACAACATCGGGCAAGGGGCAACAACAACAATACCAACAAAGCAGCGACAACCATGACGTCAAGAAAATTCCGACGACGTCGACCGATGCCCAGTTTCAATGTATCAATTAATTTCCTGGATGCCGTCAAGGGCCTAAAGAGCAATGATATAAGCCACTTAAGAGTTCATAAAACATATGGAACTTCATAAAACATATGGAACCGAGCGAAACTCCACGTTTCATAAAGGAGAAAAGGCGATCCAACACTGGAAGCCCTGTAGACAAATCTTTCTACGTCCTTCCTGTACCACAAGACTTTTGAGCCACCACCAACAGCGTGGTACCACATAGAAAATTCCGAAACCATCTGAAGCGGAACTGGAAAATATGTTGAGCCTCCCCACTACATGAAACACCAGATCCTCAATACAAAAAGCCACACTTACAATTAGAGTGAAGGTCTTTCTGCACCCGATTGGGAACTATAAAGTTTTGAAACAACCATTAACAATATCGTACTGACCAGACGCCTCAATTTAATTCTTGAACTATTTAAAATAAAAGAGAAAAAAAAAAACGCAGGCCGTCGACACCCTTAACTTGCTCTTCTAATGCTACTTATATGCGAACTGTACACAAAGGATTGTACACCAACTACACACACGCAACATCCACGACAATACAACATACTGGTAGACGCGAACAAGGAGGATACACTAAGGTAGAACTTAAGGTAGAGTTGAATTAAACACTTTTAGAAGACTTAGTTTTAAGCGACACCTGTATATCTATGTACAGGTGTCGCTTAAAAAACGATCGCTTCACGATATTAATTTTTTCTTTCCCTAAGGGAAGTGACAACTTTGTAGCGAAATTTAGTGATTTCCACAAATACAAGCTAAGTGATGTTTCATACAATAAATGGACTACCATCAACAGTATAAGTAATGCGGACATAGCGCAACGAATAAATACTTTAATGAAAGATTTAGATTTGGATCCTTCCTTAAACCGAGAGGAAAGAAAATCCACAACAGAACTATGTGCGAAATATAATGATATTTTTTCTTTTAGAGGGTGGCCAATTGACATACACCCCAGTACTAACACATAAAATTCCAATAAAGTGGATCAACCACCAATTAACCAAAAGCAGTACCGAATTCTTCAAACACATAGAGAAGAAATGAATAGGAAAATTCACAAATTCCAAAGAAGAGTGAAAAGATGGAGAAAAAAAATGGCGCTTAGTAGTAGATTATAGAGAAGTAAATGAAGCAACAATAAAACAAGTTTTTCCACTTCCTAGATGAGATATTGGATCAGTTAGGAAGTAGTACATATTTTTCGACGTTAGACTTGGCAAGTGGGTCCCACCAAGTCCTAATGGATAAGGCGGACAAAGAGAAGATCGCATTTAGTTCAGCTTTAGGACATTTTGTGTTCAACCGAATGCCTTTCGCCTTGACCGGCGCCCCAGCGACGTTTCAACGTCTAATGAACCATATTCTGACAGGACTTCAGGGTATGGATTGTTTCGTTTATTTAGACGACATAGTCGTATATGCAACCAATCTGGGCCAACATGAAGAAAGGTTAGGCAATCTCTTCGAGGTCATGAGGGAAAATAAACTTGAGACGTCACGATAAGGAAAGTTAACAACCATGCGCAAGGCGGGACTCGAACCCGCGTCCCCGGAAACCGATGGCTAGTGTGCCACACACTACACCACCGAGCCAACGAGAACCGCAACTTTATCAATGGCCTCATTGGTGTATCTGTTAGCACCATGGGCATTTTCGTTAATCTCGAACTTTTGTTCGCTTGACATTTCGGACAGTTTTTAACATAATCTTTGATTTGTTTTTGCATCCCAGGCCACCTATATTGTTGCCTGATTCTTAGGTAAGTTTTCACCGCTGGTGACCTCCTAATGGTGTATTATGGAAATCTTTTATAACGGTCTCTATTTGTTTTGGGTTTTCTAATAAAATTGTGTTTCCGTTTTGTGTTATGCCTAGAGTGTCAGGTTCTACAGGCATCGGACTTGTACTTGTTTTATCACTACTTCCTCGGTTCTTCATTTCTATTTCCCTTGTTCTAGAGCGGGTCTGCTAATTGTGAAAAATAAGGACCATTCGTTGACTCCGGCAGTGTTTGCAATAATAAAATAAGCAAAAATAGCAGTTCTTTAGGAAGCTATGCTTCGCAACACTTGCCGGAGTATGTAGAATGCGAAAAGTTCCCTTTCCCTTCCGCTCCCTCTGTCAACCATTCCATCAGTAGCCAATCATGGAAAAAGAGATTGATCTCTTAAGGGCTACTGCTAGATTCTGATATAAAAAAAAAAAAAAACATGGACATAGTAGGTATTCTACCAGAAACTGTGTCCGGTAATAAGTACATCTTACCATTTCAGGATGATTTTTCGAAATTTATGACATGCACAGCTATCCCTGACGCTGAAACAAGCACCGTAGCTAGAGCTATCTATGACGAGGTAATAACGCGGTACGGAATTCCACGCGTTCTGGTAACGGATAACGGTACTAATTTCACTTCAAAATTATTTACCGATACTTGCAAACTTTTGGGAATTAAAAAATTACACACAACACCGTATCACCCGCAGGCCAATGGTTCATTGGAGAGAAGCCATAGACCCCAGCCGACAAATTTTAAAAGAAAATTTAGTTCGGTATACAATGCCGAAGAACAAAATAAGATTTTAAAATTTCAAATACAGAGGGCTCACGAAATAGTGAGAAAAAATCAAGATAGGGCCAAGCAAATAGCAAAGGAGCAATATGATAATAAGTTAAATTTAGTAGAATTTAAGGTAGGAGTTAACGTTTTGGTTAAGAATCAGGCTAGGAAAAATAAGTTTTCTCCAATATGGATAGGTCCCTACAAAGTTAAAAGAATAAAGAGTCCAATTACTACCTTTTTGGAGATTAAGGGAAAAGACAAACCCTTTCACAATAATCTCCTTAAATTGTATAGCAACGGGCATAGTGTGTAGGAATGTATAAAGAATTAGAAATTAGGATAGTAGCAGGTAACTTTTATATTAATATAGTATAAATAATTTTTAGGTAAAAAGAAAACGTCAAAAGTAGTAAGCCAATCCCAAAATAGCAACCAAATTCTAGCGACCCAATTCAAGAATAACAATCAAATCAAACAAATCTCTGAAGAACAACCAAATTCCAGAAAACCGAATTCCAAGATAGAGAAAAAAACATAAATAAAGCATTTTCTTCTGTTATACATTACTAGCAAATTTACAATAATAAATAGCTTTTAATCCTGTTGAATTGCTGCCAAGCAGGGAGGCAGCGCCGGCAAATTCAAGTTACTGTGGAGAACTTGGAGGATGTCCACAATTAGGGCCAGTCTTTGGTGAGTGGGATGTCTCTGAAATTCCTCATGTAGGTGGCGGAGCGCGTTGGCCAGCGTGTCCAGGTCCCAGTATTGCTCTTCAAAGAGGTTCACGATGGCAGTGAGGTAGTATGACAGCGGGAATCGGTAGTATTGAAGCGGGAACATTTTGTGTTGCACTAGAGTCTAAGGTAAACTGTACGGTACCGTTTAAATCGTCGCGTATTTATACCGAAATTGCGTGGCTGAAACAAGCCTCGGTCATTTGGATAAGTAGTTCAGTAATAGTAAGCAAAATTGCGAAACGCATTCAGCCAGAGTAATACTGCGTTCCCTAAAACTGAGGGAAATGAATATATATTTGTTTTTCTGTTTATCTTAACCAAACAGGAGATAAATATATATTGGACAATATATTGACCGGGATTCAATGTTTGCACTCCATATAAAAAAAACAAAAAAAAAAAATACTATAATAGAATAATAGAATAAAATGAGAGGAAAAAAATCAAATATAAAAAAAAGTTAAAGAAAAAAAGAAAGACAAGAAAATAAAAGAGAGAGAAAAAAATGTACTAACACAACTAATTGAAACTAACCACTAACTTTTAGCTATGCACGTTTCAATAAGCAAAGACCTGCTTACTTAACCTTTATGTGGCTGAGGAGGTACCCGGGTACCTTTTAAATTTTTAGATCAACATAACTCTAGTTCTGTTAAACATAGTGATATGAAATTTTGTGACATCTCTAAACACATAAAGCATATTATGATATAATATTTGTGTCTTTTTCTTTCAAAGTTTTCTCTACGTAATCCGTTAATATATTTCCGGCACCTTATCACGGCTGACGAGGTACGCGGGTACCTAAAAACTAGTTAATACATTTTTCAAAATTTTTTTTTCCAAAAAAGCTGCCATAAGGATGCCTATAAAGCTTATAATTTATTGAATTATTGATAATTTACATTATTTACATTTATATTATTGATCGCATGTGTTGCAAATAGGGTTGGTAATAGAGTACTCATCACACACGGGCGTCGAGCAATTACCACAGGATTTTCTGGTTTTTCGGTGCTTATATTTCAAGAACCGACAAATATTACAACTGCCTGTGACAGTTTTTCGGCCAGCCAGCTATAACTACACCGCAGTTTCGATATGATGCGTCCTAGAACAAGCTCCATGCAGTTGCGTATTTGTCGATTTCCAATGACTGTTGCATTAGTAGAGCGTATTTCAATATTTGGTTTGCATAATCAGCATATCAGCGATATCAATTCTATTGTAGAACATTGCTAGCGGCCAGGGATTAGTTTTGCGTTTAACTGTGTATTCACCTAGCATTTTATCCATTGTATCAACGCCTCCTTTTGTTTGTTATAATACGAAATTATTTCTGGTTTTGCGGTTGTTGTGTCTTATACAGTAGCAGCATTATGCATCGATGATAACAGTATTACTGATTTGTTCTTTTTTGGAACATAAGGTGGCTAATTCACTGAAAGCAAAATTAGTGGAATATATGGGCCTATTTTTTGAAGCTTGCATGGTGGAAGGCAAAAATTTTTTGTTTTTCCGTACCGTCCCAACCAAAGTCATGTTCCATGAATTTAAAGTTTTAGCTAGTGCCAAACTTGTAAAAAAATTTTCGGTGGTAATATTTCGTCCTGAATCCTTATAAAATGAGACTAAATCTAGTCTAAAATCTAAATCTAAATCTTCAAGACAAAATTCCTCCTCAGAACCTGCTTCAGAATCTTGTTCATCTTCGTGGATCGCCAGGTCACGTTCAGCGTCAGATTCTTTATCTTCTGCAAATTCTGAAATATAATTTTCATCATCAGAAGCCATGTTATGAGTGGGCGTGGCACACCCATTTTTTGCAAAAGATAGTAATGGCGCTATATGTTCCGGTATAAAATTATACCTTAATATCTCGCACGGTTTGAGATTCACATTATACAATTTTTTTAAACAAGGTTGCTTTACATTCCGTCTGTAAAGTAGGCGTGTTTATTACCCAATCTCGCTTATTTTCAATCCCAAACTTCCCTACATAACAAAGAATAATTGTGCCAAAGTTCATTACGATATCTTTTTCCGTTCTCCTGTAATCGTGATTTGAACAGACAGATAGACAGACAGAGAGACAGACACAGATAAACAGACAGACAGACACAGACAGACAAACAGACAGACAGACAGACAGACAGACAGACAGACAGACAGACGGACAGATAGACAGACAGAGAGACAGACACACAGACAGACAGACAGACAAAGACAGACAGACACAGACAGACAGACACAGACGCAGCAGATAGACAGACAGATACAGACAGTCAGACAGACAGATTTATACAATTAAATCTTAACCACTATGAAGCAGCTCAAGATCTGCTTGAGCAGATTTTTTTTTTTAATGACATAAAACCAAGCTCAGGGGATGCCACCTATCCATGCACAGCATTTGTTGGTTCCGAAGGGATGACAGGTTAATGGGAAGGGGGAAAGAGGGAGTAGTGACGGTTTACACCTCGCTTAAAGGTTTCGCCGGGCGGGAAGACATTCGCAGGGAGATTATTCCACAATTTAATGACGCGACCAAAAAACAAATTCCCACGATAATGCGTGGTTCGTTGGAACGGAATCGCGACATAAAAGGGGTGCACCCCTCTGGAAAGCCGAGTAGTTCTGCTAAATACCTGAACCGGAGGAATCAGGCCGGCTACTTCAGATGAACATTTACCATGAAAGTTACGGTAAAATAATGATACACACCCTACATCACGACGACGCTCCAAGGTTTCAATAAAGCTGGATACCCTACTGTCCCCTATAAGTTTTAACGCACGACATTGCACACGGTCTAGAAGCTGAAGATATGTTTTCGAAGCTCTAGACCAAATATGCGAGTTGTACTCCATTTTCGGACGGATATAAGTGGTGTAGATACAACGAAGGTCGGTTGAAGTGAAGTATTTCTTGCACCGCTTTAAAAAGCCTAAGCACTTGGCTGCTTCTTTCGACACGTCAAAGATGTGATCGTTCCAGCGAAGATCACATTGGATTGACATGCCCAGAACATCAAGAGCCTCCGACTCATTAATATCCACACCACCCATATTTAAAGGTGGAAAGTTGTCGCCCGCCAGACGCTTGTGGGTCAACAAACAGCATTGGGTCTTCCGCGCATTAAAATCGACCCGATTCGCTTGACCCCACTCCTGGATTTTGTTGAGGTCAGATTGGAGTGTGTCATTCATAATTCTGTGTTTTCTATTGATCTCCAGAAGAGAAGGACACCTGGAGAATGAATATGAATGACAAATGCTGCTGTCATCAGCAAACGAGTAGACGGGGTTTGATGTCAATGACAGAAGGTCATTGATAAAAATAAGAAAAAGTGTCGGAGAAAGGACCGAACCCTGCGGAACTCCAGCATTTATGGAGTGCTCTTCGGAAGCAGAGCCGTCTATCACAACCCGAATAGAACGGCCGCTGAGGAAACTCGATATCCATCGAGTGAATGTATCACCGACACCATAAGCAGCCAGTTTAGACACAAGTGCTTTATGCCACACTCGGTCAAATGCCTTGGAGATATCCAAGGCAACAACCTTACTCTCACCGAATTGGTGAACACAACTGTTCCACCGCTCAGTGAGGAACGCCAGCAAATCGCCTGTGGAGCGGTGAGCACGGAAACCGTACTGGCGATCGCTGACCAATTGGTTGCTCTCTAGATACCTCATCAGGTTAAAATTTATGACGCTCTCCATAACTTTGGAGAGCATTGAACAGATTGCTATGGGCCGGTAATTGGCAGGATTCGTAGCCTCACCTTTTTTGGGAACTGGCTGCACATTGGCAATCTTCCAGGAACTAGGAAAAACTCCTGAAGTGAACGATAAGTTAAACAGATTGCGCAATGGGCGAGCCAATGTTGAGGCGCACTTTCTCAACACGTGGGCTGAAATGCCATCCGGTCCCGAGGATTTATTGACGTTGAGGTTTACAAGCACTCTTTTAACAGCCCGCGTTCGAAAGTGCATCTCAGGCATAATATGAGACACACCGTCGATCACGGGTAGTGGTTGGCTGCTCTCAGGAAGAGAGCAGTTTTCAGCAAACATTTTGGCTAATAAGTTTGCCTTATCAACCGAGTGAGTGAAGATATGATCGTCCTTGAGGAGAGTTGGAATAGACGATCGCGTCTGATTCTTCACCCTCCCCACGAACGACCAAAAGTTCTTGCTACCCTTATGGTATTCAAGAACTCTGCGTCTAAGGCGCTGTTCGTAGAGAACTTTTTCGCGCTTTAGAGTGGCATTGCACATATTTCTGGCCTGATTGCGCAGCAGTTTAGTATCAGCAGTTTTATTTAAACGCCAATTCCTAAATGCTTCCTCTTTAGACCTGACTGCTTGTCTGCAAGTCGCATTAAACCAGGAATGGTCTTTTGGTTTAATGGAAATTCTTTTATTAGGTATGAAAGACCTCATACCAAATAAAATTATATTTTCTACCAATTTTGCTGCAGCATTTAAGTTTCTATCCCTGAAACACAATTGCCAATTGAAACGGCTGAAAAAGGAGTTCAGCGCATCCCAATTAGCCTTCTCATAAAGTCACACTGTCCGCTTCGGAGCTGGCTGATGAGCGGATTGAAGACTAGAATATGGGAAGGTAGCAGAAATTGTAGCGTGATCCGAATTACCAAGAGGTGCAAGAACATTCACATCATACTTGCTGTGATGCGAAGTTAAAAAAAGGTCCCGAATATTTTGGTTTTGCCCATCAACGCAAGGAAAGTGCGTTGGTTCCTTCACTAATTGAGTCAAATTATTAGACTCAGCAAATAACTCAACAAACTTTGACTTTGACTTTGACTTTGACTTTGACTTTGACTTTGACTTTGACTTTGACTTTGACTTTGACTTTGACTTTGACTTTGACTTTGACTTTGACTTTGACTTTGACTTTGACTTTGACTTTGACTTTGACTTTGACTTTGACTTTGACTTTGACTTTGACTTTGACTTTGACTTTGACTTTGACTTTGACTTTGACTTTGACTTTGACTTTGACTTTGACTTTGACTTTGACTTTGACTTTGACTTTGACTTTGACTTTGACTTTGACTTTGACTTTGACTTTGACTTTGACTTTGACTTTGACTTTGACTTTGACTTTGACTTTGACTTTGACTTTGACTTTGACTTTGACTTTGACTTTGACTTTGACTTTGACTTTGACTTTGACTTTGACTTTGACTTTGACTTTGACTTTGACTTTGACTTTGACTTTGACTTTGACTTTGACTTTGACTTTGACTTTGACTTTGACTTTGACTTTGACTTTGACTTTGACTTTGACTTTGACTTTGACTTTGACTTTGACTTTGACTTTGACTTTGACTTTGACTTTGACTTTGACTTTGACTTTGACTTTGACTTTGACTTTGACTTTGACTTTGACTTTGACTTTGACTTTGACTTTGACTTTGACTTTGACTTTGACTTTGACTTTGACTTTGACTTTGACTTTGACTTTGACTTTGACTTTGACTTTGACTTTGACTTTGACTTTGACTTTGACTTTGACTTTGACTTTGACTTTGACTTTGACTTTGACTTTGACTTTGACTTTGACTTTGACTTTGACTTTGACTTTGACTTTGACTTTGACTTTGACTTTGACTTTGACTTTGACTTTGACTTTGACTTTGACTTTGACTTTGACTTTGACTTTGACTTTGACTTTGACTTTGACTTTGACTTTGACTTTGACTTTGACTTTGACTTTGACTTTGACTTTGACTTTGACTTTGACTTTGACTTTGACTTTGACTTTGACTTTGACTTTGACTTTGACTTTGACTTTGACTTTGACTTTGACTTTGACTTTGACTTTGACTTTGACTTTGACTTTGACTTTGACTTTGACTTTGACTTTGACTTTGACTTTGACTTTGACTTTGACTTTGACTTTGACTTTGACTTTGACTTTGACTTTGACTTTGACTTTGACTTTGACTTTGACTTTGACTTTGACTTTGACTTTGACTTTGACTTTGACTTTGACTTTGACTTTGACTTTGACTTTGACTTTGACTTTGACTTTGACTTTGACTTTGACTTTGACTTTGACTTTGACTTTGACTTTGACTTTGACTTTGACTTTGACTTTGACTTTGACTTTGACTTTGACTTTGACTTTGACTTTGACTTTGACTTTGACTTTGACTTTGACTTTGACTTTGACTTTGACTTTGACTTTGACTTTGACTTTGACTTTGACTTTGACTTTGACTTTGACTTTGACTTTGACTTTGACTTTGACTTTGACTTTGACTTTGACTTTGACTTTGACTTTGACTTTGACTTTGACTTTGACTTTGACTTTGACTTTGACTTTGACTTTGACTTTGACTTTGACTTTGACTTTGACTTTGACTTTGACTTTGACTTTGACTTTGACTTTGACTTTGACTTTGACTTTGACTTTGACTTTGACTTTGACTTTGACTTTGACTTTGACTTTGACTTTGACTTTGACTTTGACTTTGACTTTGACTTTGACTTTGACTTTGACTTTGACTTTGACTTTGACTTTGACTTTGACTTTGACTTTGACTTTGACTTTGACTTTGACTTTGACTTTGACTTTGACTTTGACTTTGACTTTGACTTTGACTTTGACTTTGACTTTGACTTTGACTTTGACTTTGACTTTGACTTTGACTTTGACTTTGACTTTGACTTTGACTTTGACTTTGACTTTGACTTTGACTTTGACTTTGACTTTGACTTTGACTTTGACTTTGACTTTGACTTTGACTTTGACTTTGACTTTGACTTTGACTTTGACTTTGACTTTGACTTTGACTTTGACTTTGACTTTGACTTTGACTTTGACTTTGACTTTGACTTTGACTTTGACTTTGACTTTGACTTTGACTTTGACTTTGACTTTGACTTTGACTTTGACTTTGACTTTGACTTTGACTTTGACTTTGACTTTGACTTTGACTTTGACTTTGACTTTGACTTTGACTTTGACTTTGACTTTGACTTTGACTTTGACTTTGACTTTGACTTTGACTTTGACTTTGACTTTGACTTTGACTTTGACTTTGACTTTGACTTTGACTTTGACTTTGACTTTGACTTTGACTTTGACTTTGACTTTGACTTTGACTTTGACTTTGACTTTGACTTTGACTTTGACTTTGACTTTGACTTTGACTTTGACTTTGACTTTGACTTTGACTTTGACTTTGACTTTGACTTTGACTTTGACTTTGACTTTGACTTTGACTTTGACTTTGACTTTGACTTTGACTTTGACTTTGACTTTGACTTTGACTTTGACTTTGACTTTGACTTTGACTTTGACTTTGACTTTGACTTTGACTTTGACTTTGACTTTGACTTTGACTTTGACTTTGACTTTGACTTTGACTTTGACTTTGACTTTGACTTTGACTTTGACTTTGACTTTGACTTTGACTTTGACTTTGACTTTGACTTTGACTTTGACTTTGACTTTGACTTTGACTTTGACTTTGACTTTGACTTTGACTTTGACTTTGACTTTGACTTTGACTTTGACTTTGACTTTGACTTTGACTTTGACTTTGACTTTGACTTTGACTTTGACTTTGACTTTGACTTTGACTTTGACTTTGACTTTGACTTTGACTTTGACTTTGACTTTGACTTTGACTTTGACTTTGACTTTGACTTTGACTTTGACTTTGACTTTGACTTTGACTTTGACTTTGACTTTGACTTTGACTTTGACTTTGACTTTGACTTTGACTTTGACTTTGACTTTGACTTTGACTTTGACTTTGACTTTGACTTTGACTTTGACTTTGACTTTGACTTTGACTTTGACTTTGACTTTGACTTTGACTTTGACTTTGACTTTGACTTTGACTTTGACTTTGACTTTGACTTTGACTTTGACTTTGACTTTGACTTTGACTTTGACTTTGACTTTGACTTTGACTTTGACTTTGACTTTGACTTTGACTTTGACTTTGACTTTGACTTTGACTTTGACTTTGACTTTGACTTTGACTTTGACTTTGACTTTGACTTTGACTTTGACTTTGACTTTGACTTTGACTTTGACTTTGACTTTGACTTTGACTTTGACTTTGACTTTGACTTTGACTTTGACTTTGACTTTGACTTTGACTTTGACTTTGACTTTGACTTTGACTTTGACTTTGACTTTGACTTTGACTTTGACTTTGACTTTGACTTTGACTTTGACTTTGACTTTGACTTTGACTTTGACTTTGACTTTGACTTTGACTTTGACTTTGACTTTGACTTTGACTTTGACTTTGACTTTGACTTTGACTTTGACTTTGACTTTGACTTTGACTTTGACTTTGACTTTGACTTTGACTTTGACTTTGACTTTGACTTTGACTTTGACTTTGACTTTGACTTTGACTTTGACTTTGACTTTGACTTTGACTTTGACTTTGACTTTGACTTTGACTTTGACTTTGACTTTGACTTTGACTTTGACTTTGACTTTGACTTTGACTTTGACTTTGACTTTGACTTTGACTTTGACTTTGACTTTGACTTTGACTTTGACTTTGACTTTGACTTTGACTTTGACTTTGACTTTGACTTTGACTTTGACTTTGACTTTGACTTTGACTTTGACTTTGACTTTGACTTTGACTTTGACTTTGACTTTGACTTTGACTTTGACTTTGACTTTGACTTTGACTTTGACTTTGACTTTGACTTTGACTTTGACTTTGACTTTGACTTTGACTTTGACTTTGACTTTGACTTTGACTTTGACTTTGACTTTGACTTTGACTTTGACTTTGACTTTGACTTTGACTTTGACTTTGACTTTGACTTTGACTTTGACTTTGACTTTGACTTTGACTTTGACTTTGACTTTGACTTTGACTTTGACTTTGACTTTGACTTTGACTTTGACTTTGACTTTGACTTTGACTTTGACTTTGACTTTGACTTTGACTTTGACTTTGACTTTGACTTTGACTTTGACTTTGACTTTGACTTTGACTTTGACTTTGACTTTGACTTTGACTTTGACTTTGACTTTGACTTTGACTTTGACTTTGACTTTGACTTTGACTTTGACTTTGACTTTGACTTTGACTTTGACTTTGACTTTGACTTTGACTTTGACTTTGACTTTGACTTTGACTTTGACTTTGACTTTGACTTTGACTTTGACTTTGACTTTGACTTTGACTTTGACTTTGACTTTGACTTTGACTTTGACTTTGACTTTGACTTTGACTTTGACTTTGACTTTGACTTTGACTTTGACTTTGACTTTGACTTTGACTTTGACTTTGACTTTGACTTTGACTTTGACTTTGACTTTGACTTTGACTTTGACTTTGACTTTGACTTTGACTTTGACTTTGACTTTGACTTTGACTTTGACTTTGACTTTGACTTTGACTTTGACTTTGACTTTGACTTTGACTTTGACTTTGACTTTGACTTTGACTTTGACTTTGACTTTGACTTTGACTTTGACTTTGACTTTGACTTTGACTTTGACTTTGACTTTGACTTTGACTTTGACTTTGACTTTGACTTTGACTTTGACTTTGACTTTGACTTTGACTTTGACTTTGACTTTGACTTTGACTTTGACTTTGACTTTGACTTTGACTTTGACTTTGACTTTGACTTTGACTTTGACTTTGACTTTGACTTTGACTTTGACTTTGACTTTGACTTTGACTTTGACTTTGACTTTGACTTTGACTTTGACTTTGACTTTGACTTTGACTTTGACTTTGACTTTGACTTTGACTTTGACTTTGACTTTGACTTTGACTTTGACTTTGACTTTGACTTTGACTTTGACTTTGACTTTGACTTTGACTTTGACTTTGACTTTGACTTTGACTTTGACTTTGACTTTGACTTTGACTTTGACTTTGACTTTGACTTTGACTTTGACTTTGACTTTGACTTTGACTTTGACTTTGACTTTGACTTTGACTTTGACTTTGACTTTGACTTTGACTTTGACTTTGACTTTGACTTTGACTTTGACTTTGACTTTGACTTTGACTTTGACTTTGACTTTGACTTTGACTTTGACTTTGACTTTGACTTTGACTTTGACTTTGACTTTGACTTTGACTTTGACTTTGACTTTGACTTTGACTTTGACTTTGACTTTGACTTTGACTTTGACTTTGACTTTGACTTTGACTTTGACTTTGACTTTGACTTTGACTTTGACTTTGACTTTGACTTTGACTTTGACTTTGACTTTGACTTTGACTTTGACTTTGACTTTGACTTTGACTTTGACTTTGACTTTGACTTTGACTTTGACTTTGACTTTGACTTTGACTTTGACTTTGACTTTGACTTTGACTTTGACTTTGACTTTGACTTTGACTTTGACTTTGACTTTGACTTTGACTTTGACTTTGACTTTGACTTTGACTTTGACTTTGACTTTGACTTTGACTTTGACTTTGACTTTGACTTTGACTTTGACTTTGACTTTGACTTTGACTTTGACTTTGACTTTGACTTTGACTTTGACTTTGACTTTGACTTTGACTTTGACTTTGACTTTGACTTTGACTTTGACTTTGACTTTGACTTTGACTTTGACTTTGACTTTGACTTTGACTTTGACTTTGACTTTGACTTTGACTTTGACTTTGACTTTGACTTTGACTTTGACTTTGACTTTGACTTTGACTTTGACTTTGACTTTGACTTTGACTTTGACTTTGACTTTGACTTTGACTTTGACTTTGACTTTGACTTTGACTTTGACTTTGACTTTGACTTTGACTTTGACTTTGACTTTGACTTTGACTTTGACTTTGACTTTGACTTTGACTTTGACTTTGACTTTGACTTTGACTTTGACTTTGACTTTGACTTTGACTTTGACTTTGACTTTGACTTTGACTTTGACTTTGACTTTGACTTTGACTTTGACTTTGACTTTGACTTTGACTTTGACTTTGACTTTGACTTTGACTTTGACTTTGACTTTGACTTTGACTTTGACTTTGACTTTGACTTTGACTTTGACTTTGACTTTGACTTTGACTTTGACTTTGACTTTGACTTTGACTTTGACTTTGACTTTGACTTTGACTTTGACTTTGACTTTGACTTTGACTTTGACTTTGACTTTGACTTTGACTTTGACTTTGACTTTGACTTTGACTTTGACTTTGACTTTGACTTTGACTTTGACTTTGACTTTGACTTTGACTTTGACTTTGACTTTGACTTTGACTTTGACTTTGACTTTGACTTTGACTTTGACTTTGACTTTGACTTTGACTTTGACTTTGACTTTGACTTTGACTTTGACTTTGACTTTGACTTTGACTTTGACTTTGACTTTGACTTTGACTTTGACTTTGACTTTGACTTTGACTTTGACTTTGACTTTGACTTTGACTTTGACTTTGACTTTGACTTTGACTTTGACTTTGACTTTGACTTTGACTTTGACTTTGACTTTGACTTTGACTTTGACTTTGACTTTGACTTTGACTTTGACTTTGACTTTGACTTTGACTTTGACTTTGACTTTGACTTTGACTTTGACTTTGACTTTGACTTTGACTTTGACTTTGACTTTGACTTTGACTTTGACTTTGACTTTGACTTTGACTTTGACTTTGACTTTGACGTTGACTTTGACGTTGACTTTGACGTTGACTTTGACGTTGACTTTGACGTTGACTTTGACGTTGACTTTGACGTTGACTTTGACGTTGACTTTGACGTTGACTTTGACGTTGACTTTGACGTTGACTTTGTCCTTGACTTTGTCCTTGACTTTGTCCTTGACTTTGTCCTTGACTTTGTCCTTGACTTTGTCCTTGACTTTGTCCTTGACTTTGTCCTTGACTTTGTCCTTGACTTTGTCCTTGACTTTGTCCTTGACTTTGTCCTTGACTTTGTCCTTGACTTTGTCCTTGACTTTGTCCTTGACTTTGTCCTTGACTTTGTCCTTGACTTTGTCCTTGACTTTGTCCTTGACTTTGTCCTTGACTTTGTCCTTGACTTTGTCCTTGACTTTGTCCTTGACTTTGTCCTTGACTTTGTCCTTGACTTTGTCCTTGACTTTGTCCTTGACTTTGTCCTTGACTTTGTCCTTGACTTTGTCCTTGACTTTGTCCTTGACTTTGTCCTTGACTTTGTCCTTGACTTTGTCCTTGACTTTGTCCTTGACTTTGTCCTTGACTTTGTCCTTGACTTTGTCCTTGACTTTGTCCTTGACTTTGTCCTTGACTTTGTCCTTGACTTTGTCCTTGACTTTGTCCTTGACTTTGTCCTTGACTTTGTCCTTGACTTTGTCCTTGACTTTGTCCTTGACTTTGTCCTTGACTTTGTCCTTGACTTTGTCCTTGACTTTGTCCTTGACTTTGTCCTTGACTTTGTCCTTGACTTTGTCCTTGACTTTGTCCTTGACTTTGTCCTTGACTTTGTCCTTGACTTTGTCCTTGACTTTGTCCTTGACTTTGTCCTTGACTTTGTCTTTGACTTTGTCCTTGACTTTGTCCTTGACTTTGTCCTTGACTTTGTCCTTGACTTTGTCCTTGACTTTGTCCTTGACTTTGTCCTTGACTTTGTCCTTGACTTTGTCCTTGACTTTGTCCTTGACTTTGTCCTTGACTTTGTCCTTGACTTTGTCCTTGACTTTGTCCTTGACTTTGTCCTTGACTTTGTCCTTGACTTTGTCCTTGACTTTGTCCTTGACTTTGTCCTTGACTTTGTCCTTGACTTTGTCCTTGACTTTGTCCTTGACTTTGTCCTTGACTTTGTCCTTGACTTTGTCCTTGACTTTGTCCTTGACTTTGTCCTTGACTTTGTCCTTGACTTTGTCCTTGACTTTGTCCTTGACTTTGTCCTTGACTTTGTCCTTGACTTTGTCCTTGACTTTGTCCTTGACTTTGTCCTTGACTTTGTCCTTGACTTTGTCCTTGACTTTGTCCTTGACTTTGTCCTTGACTTTGTCCTTGACTTTGTCCTTGACTTTGTCCTTGACTTTGTCCTTGACTTTGTCCTTGACTTTGTCCTTGACTTTGTCCTTGACTTTGTCCTTGACTTTGTCCTTGACTTTGTCCTTGACTTTGTCCTTGACTTTGTCCTTGACTTTGTCCTTGACTTTGACTTTGACTTTGTCCTTGACTTTGTCCTTGACTTTGTCCTTGACTTTGACTTTGACTTTGACTTTGTCCTTGACTTTGTCCTTGACTTTGACTTTGACTTTGACTTTGTCCTTGACTTTGTCCTTGACTTTGACTTTGACTTTGACTTTGTCCTTGACTTTGACTTTGTCCTTGACTTTGACTTTGTCCTTGACTTTGACTTTGTCCTTGACTTTGACTTTGTCCTTGACTTTGACTTTGTCCTTGACTTTGACTTTGTCCTTGACTTTGACTTTGTCCTTGACTTTGACTTTGTCCTTGACTTTGACTTTGTCCTTGACTTTGACTTTGTCCTTGACTTTGACTTTGTCCTTGACTTTGACTTTGTCCTTGACTTTGACTTTGTCCTTGACTTTGACTTTGTCCTTGACTTTGACTTTGTCCTTGACTTTGACTTTGTCTTTGACTTTGACTTTGTCCTTGACTTTGACTTTGTCCTTGACTTTGACTTTGTCCTTGACTTTGACTTTGTCCTTGACTTTGACTTTGTCCTTGACTTTGACTTTGTCCTTGACTTTGACTTTGTCCTTGACTTTGACTTTGTCCTTGACTTTGACTTTGTCCTTGACTTTGACTTTGTCCTTGACTTTGACTTTGTCCTTGACTTTGACTTTGTCCTTGACTTTGACTTTGTCCTTGACTTTGACTTTGTCCTTGACTTTGACTTTGTCCTTGACTTTGACTTTGTCCTTGACTTTGACTTTGTCCTTGACTTTGACTTTGTCCTTGACTTTGACTTTGTCCTTGACTTTGACTTTGTCCTTGACTTTGACTTTGTCCTTGACTTTGACTTTGTCCTTGACTTTGACTTTGTCCTTGACTTTGACTTTGTCCTTGACTTTGACTTTGTCCTTGACTTTGACTTTGTCCTTGACTTTGACTTTGTCCTTGACTTTGACTTTGTCCTTGACTTTGACTTTGTCCTTGACTTTGACTTTGTCCTTGACTTTGACTTTGTCCTTGACTTTGACTTTGTCCTTGACTTTGACTTTGTCCTTGACTTTGACTTTGTCCTTGACTTTGACTTTGTCCTTGACTTTGACTTTGTCCTTGACTTTGACTTTGTCCTTGACTTTGACTTTGTCCTTGACTTTGACTTTGTCCTTGACTTTGACTTTGTCCTTGACTTTGACTTTGTCCTTGACTTTGACTTTGTCCTTGACTTTGACTTTGTCCTTGACTTTGACTTTGTCCTTGACTTTGACTTTGTCCTTGACTTTGACTTTGTCCTTGACTTTGACTTTGTCCTTGACTTTGACTTTGTCCTTGACTTTGACTTTGTCCTTGACTTTGACTTTGTCCTTGACTTTGACTTTGTCCTTGACTTTGACTTTGTCCTTGACTTTGACTTTGTCCTTGACTTTGACTTTGTCCTTGACTTTGACTTTGTCCTTGACTTTGACTTTGTCCTTGACTTTGACTTTGTCCTTGACTTTGACTTTGTCCTTGACTTTGACTTTGTCCTTGACTTTGACTTTGTCCTTGACTTTGACTTTGTCCTTGACTTTGACTTTGTCCTTGACTTTGACTTTGTCCTTGACTTTGACTTTGTCCTTGACTTTGACTTTGTCCTTGACTTTGACTTTGTCCTTGACTTTGACTTTGTCCTTGACTTTGACTTTGTCCTTGACTTTGACTTTGTCCTTGACTTTGACTTTGTCCTTGACTTTGACTTTGTCCTTGACTTTGACTTTGTCCTTGACTTTGACTTTGTCCTTGACTTTGACTTTGTCCTTGACTTTGACTTTGTCCTTGACTTTGACTTTGTCCTTGACTTTGACTTTGTCCTTGACTTTGACTTTGTCCTTGACTTTGACTTTGTCCTTGACTTTGACTTTGTCCTTGACTTTGACTTTGTCCTTGACTTTGACTTTGTCCTTGACTTTGACTTTGTCCTTGACTTTGACTTTGTCCTTGACTTTGACTTTGTCCTTGACTTTGACTTTGTCCTTGACTTTGACTTTGTCCTTGACTTTGACTTTGTCCTTGACTTTGACTTTGTCCTTGACTTTGACTTTGTCCTTGACTTTGACTTTGTCCTTGACTTTGACTTTGTCCTTGACTTTGACTTTGTCCTTGACTTTGACTTTGTCCTTGACTTTGACTTTGTCCTTGACTTTGACTTTGTCCTTGACTTTGACTTTGTCCTTGACTTTGACTTTGTCCTTGACTTTGACTTTGTCTTTGACTTTGACTTTGACTTTGTCTTTGACTTTGTCTTCGACTTTGTCTTTGACTTTGTCTTTGACTTTGTCTTTGACTTTGTCTTTGACTTTGTCTTTGACTTTGACTTTGTCTTTGACTTTGACTTTGTCTTTGTCTTTGACTTTGACTTTGTCTTTGTCTTTGACTTTGACTTTGTCTTTGTCTTTGACTTTGACTTTGACTTTGTCTTTGACTTTGTCTTTGTCTTTGACTTTGACTTTGACTTTGTCTTTGTCTTTGACTTTGACTTTGACTTTGACTTTGACTTTGACTTTGACTTTGACTTTGACTTTGACTTTGACTTTGACTTTGACTTTGACTTTGACTTTGACTTTGACTTTGACTTTGACTTTGACTTTGACTTTGACTTTGACTTTGACTTTGACTTTGACTTTGACTTTGACTTTGACTTTGACTTTGACTTTGACTTTGACTTTGACTTTGACTTTGACTTTGACTTTGACTTTGACTTTGACTTTGACTTTGACTTTGACTTTGACTTTGACTTTGACTTTGACTTTGACTTTGACTTTGACTTTGACTTTGACTTTGACTTTGACTTTGACTTTGACTTTGACTTTGACTTTGACTTTGACTTTGACTTTGACTTTGACTTTGACTTTGACTTTGACTTTGACTTTGACTTTGACTTTGACTTTGACTTTGACTTTGACTTTGACTTTGACTTTGACTTTGACTTTGACTTTGACTTTGACTTTGACTTTGACTTTGACTTTGACTTTGACTTTGACTTTGACTTTGACTTTGACTTTGACTTTGACTTTGACTTTGACTTTGACTTTGACTTTGACTTTGACTTTGACTTTGACTTTGACTTTGACTTTGACTTTGACTTTGACTTTGACTTTGACTTTGACTTTGACTTTGACTTTGACTTTGACTTTGACTTTGACTTTGACTTTGACTTTGACTTTGACTTTGACTTTGACTTTGACTTTGACTTTGACTTTGACTTTGACTTTGACTTTGACTTTGACTTTGACTTTGACTTTGACTTTGACTTTGACTTTGACTTTGACTTTGACTTTGACTTTGACTTTGACTTTGACTTTGACTTTGACTTTGACTTTGACTTTGACTTTGACTTTGACTTTGACTTTGACTTTGACTTTGACTTTGACTTTGACTTTGACTTTGACTTTGACTTTGACTTTGACTTTGACTTTGACTTTGACTTTGACTTTGACTTTGACTTTGACTTTGACTTTGACTTTGACTTTGACTTTGACTTTGACTTTGACTTTGACTTTGACTTTGACTTTGACTTTGACTTTGACTTTGACTTTGACTTTGACTTTGACTTTGACTTTGACTTTGACTTTGACTTTGACTTTGACTTTGACTTTGACTTTGACTTTGACTTTGACTTTGACTTTGACTTTGACTTTGACTTTGACTTTGACTTTGACTTTGACTTTGACTTTGACTTTGACTTTGACTTTGACTTTGACTTTGACTTTGACTTTGACTTTGACTTTGACTTTGACTTTGACTTTGACTTTGACTTTGACTTTGACTTTGACTTTGACTTTGACTTTGACTTTGACTTTGACTTTGACTTTGACTTTGACTTTGACTTTGACTTTGACTTTGACTTTGACTTTGACTTTGACTTTGACTTTGACTTTGACTTTGACTTTGACTTTGACTTTGACTTTGACTTTGACTTTGACTTTGACTTTGACTTTGACTTTGACTTTGACTTTGACTTTGACTTTGACTTTGACTTTGACTTTGACTTTGACTTTGACTTTGACTTTGACTTTGACTTTGACTTTGACTTTGACTTTGACTTTGACTTTGACTTTGACTTTGACTTTGACTTTGACTTTGACTTTGACTTTGACTTTGACTTTGACTTTGACTTTGACTTTGACTTTGACTTTGACTTTGACTTTGACTTTGACTTTGACTTTGACTTTGACTTTGACTTTGACTTTGACTTTGACTTTGACTTTGACTTTGACTTTGACTTTGACTTTGACTTTGACTTTGACTTTGACTTTGACTTTGACTTTGACTTTGACTTTGACTTTGACTTTGACTTTGACTTTGACTTTGACTTTGACTTTGACTTTGACTTTGACTTTGACTTTGACTTTTGACTTTGACTTTGACTTTGACTTTGACTTTGACTTTGACTTTGACTTTGACTTTGACTTTGACTTTGACTTTGACTTTGACTTTGACTTTGACTTTGACTTTGACTTTGACTTTGACTTTGACTTTGACTTTGACTTTGACTTTGACTTTGACTTTGACTTTGACTTTGACTTTGACTTTGACTTTGACTTTGACTTTGACTTTGACTTTGACTTTGACTTTGACTTTGACTTTGACTTTGACTTTGACTTTGACTTTGACTTTGACTTTGACTTTGACTTTGACTTTGACTTTGACTTTGACTTTGACTTTGACTTTGACTTTGACTTTGACTTTGACTTTGACTTTGACTTTGACTTTGACTTTGACTTTGACTTTGACTTTGACTTTGACTTTGACTTTGACTTTGACTTTGACCTTGACTTTGACTTTGACTTTGACTTTGACTTTGACTTTGACTTTGACTTTGACTTTGACTTTGACTTTGACTTTGACTTTGACTTTGACTTTGACTTTGACTTTGACTTTGACTTTGACTTTGACTTTGACTTTGACTTTGACTTTGACTTTGACTTTGACTTTGACTTTGACTTTGACTTTGACTTTGACTTTGACTTTGACTTTGACTTTGACTTTGACTTTGACTTTGACTTTGACTTTGACTTTGACTTTGACTTTGACTTTGACTTTGACTTTGACTTTGACTTTGACTTTGACTTTGACTTTGACTTTGACTTTGACTTTGACTTTGACTTTGACTTTGACTTTGACTTTGACTTTGACTTTGACTTTGACTTTGACTTTGACTTTGACTTTGACTTTGACTTTGACTTTGACTTTGACTTTGACTTTGACTTTGACTTTGACTTTGACTTTGACTTTGACTTTGACTTTGACTTTGACTTTGACTTTGACTTTGACTTTGACTTTGACTTTGACTTTGACTTTGACTTTGACTTTGACTTTGACTTTGACTTTGACTTTGACTTTGACTTTGACTTTGACTTTGACTTTGACTTTGACTTTGACTTTGACTTTGACTTTGACTTTGACTTTGACTTTGACTTTGACTTTGACTTTGACTTTGACTTTGACTTTGACTTTGACTTTGACTTTGACTTTGACTTTGACTTTGACTTTGACTTTGACTTTGACTTTGACTTTGACTTTGACTTTGACTTTGACTTTG